>CM031895.1:7727800-8417800 GCA_018691285.1 Cucurbita argyrosperma subsp. sororia
CAGGATGCACAAAACGAAATGTAACGATAGGAGTAAGATACTTTCATGAAACGTTAGAGTTAGGTTACATACCGGAGTGCTATGGATAGGAGAGATTGATGAAAGAATTACGGTTTAGGTTTGGGTAGAAAGGGATAGGTTTGTGATAGATTGATAGAACGATAGCGTTAGGGTACGTTCTTGTGACGATATGACTAAGGTACGTCACGTAATGATATGTCTGTGATAGGTATAAGAACGTTAAGGCTATGGTAAGTTAGAGAACGATATGACTATGAAGTGTTTACGTTATGACTTGGTCATGATATGATACATTGTATACTAGATTATTGTGCTTAAATACGAAATCATGTGAACGTAAATGTATGTTATTTATGCTGCTTAGTTGATGTGATATGAATGCATGTGACGATGTTTGTGGCCCTTGTACGATTATGCTTGTTGTATGAGTATTGGAATGTAACTGAATGAATTGTATGACATGAAATACGGTAAATTGCATGATACATAACCCCGCTAGGAATATGAATGATATGTAACGAAATGAGAATGAGAATGGCATGTAAGCATGAAAACGTGACACGATGATGACTGTAGGACTAGTGGGACCTCATGCATATCGTGTGATCATGCATTTGGGGGGATACCCCTATCCCATCACGAAGGTACGGATGCGTACATCCAAATGGCAGGACACGATCGTTATGCCCTACATAGCCACTGCCGTGATGGTTTTAGTTTTAACGGGTCCCAGTGGGCCCCCAGAGCATGCCCACCGGCTAGGACAGTGGCCTAGCGGTGTGCGAACTAGCTGGTGAGCCCATACTCGCACGTATGGGCTACGTGGTAGAGTATATGGTATACGTCTACGATTATCCGTTAGGATTGCATCCGTAGGAAAAACGAAACGAAACGAAATGAAAGGAAACGAAACGAAACGAATGAAAGATAGGTCCCATCATTTCATTGCATGTGATTATTGCATTTAACCCCAATAGTGGGGTCACTTACTGAGTATTTCTTTAAATACTCAAGCCATGTGCTACTACATTTTTCAAGTTAAGGCAAGGCATTCCTGTATGGCTGACGACGACATCGCAACTCAAGATCATGGCACATGCATAGGATAGTGGCAATTATATTCTTAGACTTAGGATATAATAGGATGTTTTAAACTTAAACACTTATTTATTTTATTTCGAGTCTTTTGTTGTGTCGTTCTAGGTCACCTTCATCGAGATTTCAGCAGGAAGGCATGGGTTTATTTCCTGAAACACAAAGTCAAATGTGTTTGTCACCTTTTAAAAGTGGAAGGGTGAAGTTGAAAATCACACCGGCTTGAAGATCAAATGATTGAGGTCTGACAGTGGAGGAGAGTACGAAAAGTTAGAGTTTATAACATTTTGTGCAGCGGAGGGAATTATATTAATGAGGACAGTTCCTGGTAGGGCAAGAAAAAAATGGTGTTGCAGAAAGAATGAACAGAACATTGAATGAGCGGGCAAGAAGCATGAGGATTCATTCTGGATTGCCAAAGACATTTTGAGCCGATGATGTAAATAATGCAGCCTACTTGATCAATAGAGGACCGTTAGTACCCTTGAAGTTCAAGTTGCTGGAAGGGACTCACGTACTCTCACTTGATAACTTTTGGTTATACTGCGTATGTTCAGGTCAATCCAGAGAAAAGAGACAAGCTTGATGCTAAGGCTGTGAAGTGCTACTTCATAGGCTATGACTCTAACATGTTCGGGTACAAATTTTGGGACGACAAGAATAGGAAAATCCTAAGACATTGTGACGTAACCTTTGATGAAAAAGTCTTGTACGAGGACAAAGAGAAGATAAACTTTGAGACCATGAGGCAAGTGGGAGTTGAGCTTGAGTCGCGGGAAAACTCACCCAATGATGTTAGAGCAGAAGCTCCTGAAACTCCTAAGACCGTTACTGAAGAACCAGACGTAGAGCAAGTTACACTTAAATTTAGGGTTCGAGATCTTTCCCTAGGTAAAATTAGGGTGTTAGATCTTTCCCTGGGTAAAAATTAGCGTTTGAGATCTTTCCCTTTCAAAAAGATCTTTCCCTAGGTAAAAACTAGGGTTTGAGATCTTTCCCTAGGTAAAATTAGGGTTTGAGATCTTTCCCTAGGTAAAAATAAGGTTTTGAGATCTTTCCGTAGGTAAAATTAGAGTTTGAGATCTTTCCCTAGGTAAAATTAGGGTTTGAGTTCATTCCTTAGGTAAAAATTAGGGCTTGAGATCTTTCCCTAGGTAGAAATTAGGGTTTCAGATCTTTCCCTAGGTAAATATGAAGGTTTGAGGTCTTTCCCTAGGTAAAATTAGGGTTTCAGATCTTTCCCCCGTAAAAATTAGTGTTTGAGATCTTTCCCTTTCAAAAAATTAGGGTAAGAGATCTTTCCCTAGGTAAAAATTAGGGTTTGAAATCTTTCCCTAGGTAAAATTATGGTTTGAGATCTTTCCCTAGGTAAAAATTAGGGTTTGAGATTTTTCCCTAGGTAAACTTAGGGTTTGAGATCTTACCCTTTGCAAACATAGGGTTCGAGATCTTTCCCTAGGTAAACTTAGGGTTCGAGATCTTTCCCTGAGTAAAAATTAGGGTTTGAGATCATTCCCTGGGTAAAAATTAGGATTTGAGATCTTTCCCTTTCAAAAAATTAGGGTTTGAGATCTTTCACTAGGTAAAAATTAGGGTTTGAGATCTTTTCCTAGGTAAAAATTATCGTTTGAGCTCTTTCCGGAGGTAAAAATTAGGGTTTGAGATCTTAACCTAGGTAAATATGAGGGTTCGAGATCTTTCCCTAGGTAAAATTAGGGTTTCAGATCTTTCTCCAGTACAAATTAGTGTTTGAAATCTTTCCCTTGGTAAAATTAGGCTTTGAGATCTTTCCCTAGGTAAAAATTAGGGTTTGAGATCTTTCCCTAAGTAAACTTAGGGTTTTCGAGATCTTTCCCTAGATAAACATAGGGTTCGAGATCTTTCCCTAGGTAAAAGTTAGGTTTGAGATCTTTCCCTAGTTAAAAATTAGGGTTTGAGATCTTTCCCTAGGTAAAAGTTAGGGTTTTGAGATCTTTCCCTAGATAAAAATTAGGGTTTGAGATCTTTCCCTATGTAAAATTAGGGTTGAGATCTTTCCCTAAGTAAAATTAGGGTTTAAGATCTTTCCCTAGGTAAAAATTAGGGTTTGAGATCTTTACCTAGGTAAAAATTAGGGTTTGAGATCTTTCCCTAGGTAAAAATTTGGGTTTGAGATCTTTCTCTAGGTAAACTTAGGGTTTGAGATCTTTCCCTTGTTATATGTAGGGTTCAAGATCTTTCCCTAGGTTAAATTAGGGTGTCAGATTATTCCCCTTGTAAAACTTAGGGTTTGCGATCTTGCCCTTGGTAAACGTAGGGTTCGAGATCTTTCCCTAGGTTAAATTAGGGTGTCAGATCTTTCCCCTGGTAAAAATTAGGGTTTTGAGATCTTTCCGTCGGTAAAAATTAGGGTTTTAGATCTTTCCCTAGGTAAAATTATGGTTTTGAGATCTTTCCCTACATAAAAATTAGGGTTTCAGATATTTCCCTAGGTAAAATTATGGTTTGAGATCTTTCGCTAGGTAAATATAAGGGTTCGAGATCTTTCCCTAGGTAAAATTAGGGTGTCAGATCTATCCCCTGGTAAAAAATAAGGGTTTGAGATCATTCCCTATCAAAAATTAGGGTTTGAGATTTTCCCTAGGTAAACTTAGGGTTTGAGATCTTGCCCTAGGTAAAAATTAGGGTTTGAGAACTTCCCCTAGGTAAACTTAGGGTTTGAGATCATTCCCTTGGTAAACATAGGGTTCAAGATCTTTCCCTAGATAAAATAAGGGGATTAGATCTTTCCCTGGGTAAAAATTAAGATTTGAGATCTTTCCCTTTCAAAAAGATCTTTCCCTAGGTAAAAATTAGGGTTTGAGATCTTTCATTTGGTGAACTTACGGTTCGAGATCTTTCCCTTGGTAAACTTAGGGTTCAAGATCTTTCCCTAGGCAAAATTTGGGTGTTAGATCTTTACCTGGGTAAAAATTAGGGTTTGAGATCTTTACCTTTAAAAAAATTAGGGTTTGAGATCTTTTCCTAGGTAAAATTAGGGTTTGAGATCTTTCCCTAGGTAAAATTAGGGTTTGAGATCTTTCCCTAAGTAAATATTACTGTTTGAGATCTTTCCCTAGGTAAAAATTAGGGTTTCAGATCTTTCCCTAGGTAAAACTTAGGGTTTGAGATCTTTCCCTAGGTAAATATTAGGGTTTGAGATCTTTCCCTTGGTAAAATTAGTGTTTAAGAGCTTTCCCTAGTAAAATTAGGGTTTGAGATCTTTCCCTAGGTAAAAATTAGGGTTAAAGATTTTTCCCTTGGTAATTATTAGGGTTTGAGATCTTTCCTTAGGTAAAAGTTAGGGTTTGAGATCTTTCCCTAGGTAAAAATAGAGTTTGAGATCTTTCCCTAGGTAAAATTAGGGTTTGAGATCTTTCCCTACGTAAAATTAGGGTTTGAGATATTACCCTAGGTAAACTTAGGGTTTTGAGATCTTTCCCTCAGTAAACTTAGGGTTCGAGATCTTTCCCAAGTTAAAATAGGGTGTCAGATCTTTCCCTAGGTAAAAATTACGGTCTAAGATCTTTCCCTTTCAAAAATTAGGGTTTTTGATCTTTCCCTAGGTAAAAGTTAGGGTTTGAGATCTTTCCCTAGGTAAAAATTAGGTTTTGAGATCTTTCCCTTGGTAAAAATGAGGGTTTGAGATCTATCCCTAGGTAAAAATTAGGGATGAGAGCTTTCCCTAGGTAAAAATTAGGGTTTGAGATCTTTCCCTAGGTAAAAATTAGGGTTTAAGATTTTTTTCTAGGTAAAAGTTAGGGTTTGAGATCTTTCCCTAGGTAAAAATAGGGTTTGAGATCTTTCCCTAAGTAAAATTAGGGTTGAGATCATTCCCTGGGTAAAATTAGGGTTTGAGATCTTTCCCTAGGTAAATATTACTATTTGAGATCTTTCCCGAGGTAAAAATTAGGGTTTCAGATCTTTCCCTAGGTAAAAATTAGGGTATGAGATCTTTCCCAAAGTAAAATTAGGGTTCGAGACCTTTTCCTTGTTAAAACTTAGGTTTGAGATCTTTCTCTACGTAAACTTAGGGTTCGGATCTTTCCCTTAGTAAAATTAGGGTTTAAGATCTTTCCCTATGTAAAAATTAGGGTTTGAGATCATTCCCTAGATAAAATTAGAGTTTCAGATCTTTCTCTAGATAAAAAATTTGGGTTTAAGATCTTTCCCTAGGTAAATATTAGGGTGTTAGATCTTTCCCTTGGAAAAAATTAGGGTTTGAGATCTCTCCCTAGGTAAAAATTAGGGTTTGAGATCTTTTCGTTTCAAAAAATTAAGGTTTTCGATGGTTCCCTATGTAAAAATTCGGGTTTGAGATCTTTCCCTAGGTAAAAAGTTAGGGTTTCAGATCTTTACCTAGGTAAAAATTAGTGTTCGAGATCTTTCCCTAGGTAAAAGTTAGGGTTTTGAGATCTTTCCTAGATAAAAATTAGGGTTTGAGATCTTTCCCTATGTAAAATTAGGGTTTGAGATCTTTCCCTAAGTAAAATTAGGGTTTAGATCTTTCCCTAGGTAAAAATTAGGGTTTTTGAGATCTTTACCTAGGTAAAAATTAGGGTTTGAGATCTTTACCTAGGTAAAAATTAGGGTTTGAGATCTTTCCCTGGGTAAAAATTTGGGTTTGAGATCTTTCTCTAGGTAAACTTAGGGTTTGAGATCTTTCCCTTGTTATTCGTAGGGTTCAAGATCTTTCCTTAGGTTAAATTAGGGTGTCAGATTATTCCCGTAGTAAAACTTAGGGTTTGCGATCTTGCCCTTGGTAAACCTAGATAAAATATGGGGGTTAGATCTTTCCCTGGGTAAAAATTAAGATTTGAGATCTTTCCCTTTCAAAAAGATCTTTCCCTAGGTAAAAATTTGGGTTTGAGATCTTTCCCTTGGTGAACTTACGGTTCGAGATCTTTCCCTTGGTAAACTTAGGGTTCAAGATCTTTCCCTAGGCAAAATTTGGGTGTTAGATCTTTACCTGGGTAAAAATTAGGGTTTGAGATCTTTACCTTTAAAAAAATTAGGGTTTGAGATCTTTTCCTAGGTAAAATTAGGGTTTGAGATCTTTCCCTAGGTAAAATTAGGGTTTGAGATCTTTCCCTAAGTAAATATTACTGTTTGAGATCTTTCCCTAGGTAAAAATTAGGGTTTCAGATCTTTCCCTAGGTAAAAATTAGGGTTTGAGATCTTTCCCTAGGTAAATATTAGGGTTTGAGATCTTTCCCTTGGTAAAATTAGTGTTTAAGAGCTTTCCCTAGGTAAAATTAGGGTTTGAGATCTTTCTCTAGGTAAAAATTAGGGTTAAAGATTTTTCCCATGGTAAATTATATTTTTTGAGACTCTGTAAATATTAGGGTTTGAGATCTTTCCTTAGGTAAAAGTTAGGGTTTGAGATCTTTCCCTAGGTAAAAATAGGGTTTGAGATCTTTCCCTAGGTAAAATTAGAGTTTGAGATCTTTCCCTAGGTAAATATTATTGTTTGACATCTTTCCCTAGGTAAATATTACTGTTTGATTTTTATTGATTATTGAAACAAAATAAATAAAAGAGTAACAACTCTACCTTTGTAGAAATCCTAGCTCGCAAGACTTCTTGGACTATTCTAAGGATGTTGAAGTTCTTCAACATTCCACAAGATCTTCATTGGAGTATTCCAACCACAACATTCCACAAGATCTTCATTGGAGTATTCTAACCACTTCAATATTCCACAAGATCTTCATTGGAGTATGACTCGAATACATGGCCAAGGGTTGTGGGAGTCTCTTGAAAGAAAATCCCAAAAGGATTGGAGAAGAAGAAAGAGTTTGGAGAATTCTCTAGAGATTAATTTCCTTCTTGGAAGAAATTAGTACATTTTTGGCCCGAGGGTCCTATTTATATGGACTCTTGGCGAATCTTTGCCAAATAATATATTAACATATCTAATATATTAAGATATAATATCTTATAAAAGTCATATTTAAATATTATAGGATATCCTAATATATTTAGCTAAGTCGAATCTCATTCAAATTTCAAATATATTTTAATTTAACATTTCGAATTAAATTTATCCGGTTAAAATTCCTACCTTCTCGTAAAGATTTTTTTTTATTTGTTGTTTTTTTCTTAATTCTATGGATATTTCAACTAGATTTGTAATATATCACTAACAATAATTAATTGTAACTCAAAACCATCCAAATAATACTCTAAAATTGAAAAAAAAGAGAATAAAACTCCTTATGGACCCACCATGAAGATTTTTTGGTACAATTAAGACACCTTATTTCGTATCATAGTCAAGTTAGACACCTTATTTCGTATCATAGTCAAGTTATACCTCTTTATAAACCATTGCGGTGAACGTGGATCGAACACATGACCTTCAAATCTTCAGTCTGACACTCTCCCAACTGAGCTATCCCCGCTATTTGCCTAGTGTAAAAATGCATAAGTAGAGTTATCCCCGCTACAAAGTTTAAATCACTACGAAATATTTCACAAATGAAACATTCCCTAGATTGCACAGTCAAGTTAGGACTCTCGACACCATTGCGGTGAACATGGATCAAACGCATAACACCTTCAAATCTTCAGTCTAACGCTCTCCCAACTAAGCTATCCCCGCTATTTTAACATAATAAAAATGCATAAGTAGAGCTATCTCTTCTATTTAATCACTGCTAATTAGTTGAGTTATGCTTAACTTGACAATTGATTACAATCAAAATCAATGTGTAACTTTCTATCAAAGTTTAAATCGCAAATAAATATTCACTCATTAATAGATGAAATAGTCTAAGTAAGACTCCGGTTCAAATGCGGTGAACGTGAATCAAACACCTAACCTTTAGATCTTTAGTCTAACGCTCTCCCAACTAAGCTATCCCCACCATAAGAGAACGGTAAGTGATAAAGCCCAACGAAGTTTAGAGTTGTTATGTCTTGTGCGGCTTAGATTGATTGTTATTATATGGATGTTGTTGTTTGTTGTCATGCCTATTGATTACGAAAATAATTATTTTGGTATCACATTTGTTTATGTTATGATTTTTGAATGAAATAAATGTGATAAGGGTTGCACTCTTTGTCTATCGGGTAACCAGCCACCATTGGTCACATGGGTGATTGATGAAATTTATAAACATGGTAAGGGTTACACGTTGTGTGTATAGTGTAGCCAACCACTATTGGTCACTAAGCATTGGATGCTGAAAGCTATTCTAGGTGAGTAGATTACATGCTATGTGTTATGAGTAATCAACCACCAAGGTCCCTTCATTTTGATTGATGAAACTATACGATGGTTTGCTTGTCTAACCACACTAGGGGAGTTAATGAGTTTTTCCGTACTTACCCTATTTTCAAATGATTTTAAAGTAAGGTTGTAGCATGGGAGTGACTGATGACTCGTGAATGTATAGAGAAAAATGGTGTAAAATTCACAAGAATACATGTAAATATACAATATCACAAATAGTAAATAATAAGTATATTGTCGTTTCTATAGAGAGCCTATTTTTTTGTTCCTTTCGTTGCTGGAAATTAAGTGAGTTTTTGGTCTTATTCAAATGGATGTGGGTGAACTTAAACTAATTAAAAAAATTTAAATGAGAGTATCAATTATTCTCGAAAAACGAAGAATGGCTAGAAAAATTAAGGAAGCTTTGGCTAGAACTGATAAAATAGACAGGTTGTTGAATTTTGTGGTGGCTTTTAGCTCATTTTAACTAATTTGCAAACCCACGGCGCAGTTTCAAGGGTCATGTAGGGTGATTACTTCCATAATAGGTTTGTAATCTCTAATAACGGTCTAAAAAATTTATTCATAACCATTCGACTATGTTTAAATATCCTCGCAATGGAACTAGAGTATTAAAGATAATTTCCTTGCTCCCCTCTTCTTTCGATCAAGAGAACAATAAGAGAACAACTAAACATGTAAAGTGACCAACTAAGCAACACATGTAAATCATTAGTAACAACTCTTTAATAAACTAAAATCACACCGCAAACATACTTAAACTGCATAAAACTCTTCCGCCTCCCCTATAAGGCTTATCTCTCCATACAAACCGATTTCAACATAGAAATCAATATCCTAATCATGATAGAATAAGAAAAGAGAGGAAATGATTAAGAGTTATCAAGCTTTGTTGGTGTCCGTCAATGGAAGTCCCCCTCCTTTGAGCTCTCTCATCCACCTCTTTGCCTTAGTCTATCCTTCTTGCTTTTCTTTTCCTTCTCCTATCAACAACTACTGAATTAGGATTCTTCTTCCTCCTTTGTTTTCTTTTGCCTTCGGTAGACATTAAAAGATGTCAAATATATTTCTAGTCTCAAGAAGAACCTGATATGTGTTGGTCAGTTGGATAGCATTGGTTATGCAACAAAGTTTGGGAAGAGTTCGTGGAAGATTGTGAAGGGCGCTATGGTCGTAGCACATGGCACAAAATCTAGAACCTTATACACCACTACAGGGTGTATGAAAATGGCTGCGGTTGCTGGAGTGCTTCAAGTTCAAGTCTATGGCATAATAAACTTGGACATATGAGCGTCAAAGGAATGAAGATGCTAGTTGCAAATGGAGTTTTAGAAGGCCTAACGTCTCTTGACATAGGTCTTTCTGAGAGATGCGTTATGTGAAATAGAAATGAGTTAGCTTCTCAAAGGTTGCCAGAGAATCAAAGAAAGTACGATTGAAAATGATCCATGCAGACGTTTGGGGACCATCTCCAGTTTCATCACTTGGCGGATCAAAGTTCTAGGTCACCTTCATCGAGATTTCAGCAGGAAAGCATGGGTTTATTTCCTGAAACACAAAGTCAAATGTGTTTGTCACCTTCTAAAAGTGGAAGGCTGAAGTTGAAAATCACACCGACTTGAAGATCAAATGATCGAGGTCTGACAGTGGAGGAGAGTACGACAAGTCAGAGTTTATAACATTTTGTGCAATGGAGGGAATTAGATTAATGTGAACAGTTACTGGTAAGGCAAGAAAAAAATGGTGTTGCAGAAAGAATGAACAGAACATTGAATGAGCGGGCAAGAAGCATGAGGATTCATTCTGGATTGCCAAAGACATTCTGGGCCGATGCTGTAAATAATGCAGCCTACTTGATCAATAGAGGACCGTTAGTACCCTTGAAGTTGAAGTTGCTGGAAGGGACTCACGTACTCTCACTTGTTAACTTTTGGTTGTACTGCGTATGTTCAGGTCAATCCAGAGAAAAGAGACAAGCTTGATGCTAAGGCTGTGAACTGCTACTTCATAGGCTATGACTCCAACATGTTCGAGTACAAATTTTGGGACGACAAGAATAGGAATATCCTAAGACATTGTGACGTAACCTTTGATGAAAAAGTCCTGTACGAGGACAAAGATAAGATAAACTTTGAGACCATGAAGCAAGTGGGATTTGAGCTTGAGTCGCGGGAAAACTCACCCAATGATTTTAGAGAAAAAGCTCCTGAAACTCCTAAGACCGTTACTGAAGAACCAGACGTTGAGCAAGTTACACCTGAAATTAGGGTTCAAGATCTTTCCCTAGGTAAAATTAGGGTGTTAGATCCTTCCCTGGGTAAAAATTAGGGTTTGAGATCTTTCCCTAGGTAAAAACTAGGGTTTGAGATCTTTTCCTAGGTAAAAATTAGTTTTTCAAATCTCTCCCTAGGTAAAATTAGGGTTTGAGATCTTTCCCTAGGTAAAAATTAGGGTTTGAGTTCTTTCCCTAGGTAAAAATTAGGGTTTGATATCTTTCCCTAGGTAAAATTAGGGTTTGAGATCTTTCCCTAGGTAAAAATTAGGGTTTGATATCTTTCCCTAGGTAAAAATTAGTTTTTCAAATCTCTCCCTAGGTAAAATTAGGGTTTGAGATCTTTCCCTAGGTAAAAATTAGGGTTTGAGTTCTTTCCCTAGGTAAAAATTAGGGTTTGAGATCGGGACAACAATCGGGAAAATAAAGGGCAAACGGGCCAAAATGGTCATTTCACACGCACTCACGTGCCGGCAGTGCGCTGACCACGCGCGTGGAAGTGCACCAGTCAGAGGCCGCACGCGCGCCTACCACATCTGGCAGCTTCTGCACAGTCGCGGGTCAGCGGGTCCGGTTCGGCTCGACTCAGCTCGGGTTTGCGGTTCGGCTTGGGCTTTGTAGGCGACACGTGACTTCGTCTCACTAGAACTGTGTTGCTCCAGCCGACGGTCAAAGCGTGTCAAGCTCTTGTCGCACCGTCCTCTACCGCTCATCGGCTGACTTTTTTTTTTCTTTTTTCATCTCTATCCTCTGCAATCCGTAACACAGATTCTCCTTTTTTTTTTTTATTTTCTTATCTTTTGATTCATAGTTTGGATCGATATGATTTCTTCGGCAAAGTTCTAGATCGTGTTACGGGCTACGTCATGGTATTTTTTTCGTAATTTTTTGCTTAACTACCGGGCGAGATAAGAGCATCGGAAGTTCGCTACCGTTCTCTGACGACTCTCGGATCTCCACCTTCGGATCGAGATTTCGGCCAAACTTCTTCACAGATCGTGCATAGAGTTGTTCCTAGGTGAATATCTCAACATTTTAGGACTCGATTCACATAGGAAAAGCTCATATATAAAAAATGTTGTTCAGAACGTAATCTCACGAAACGTTCTTGGATCTTGACGGAGCATCGGCCTCGCTAGCCTCTTAGTCCTTGTACAAGTCTTATCTGAAGGTGGATTCCGACGGTGGACTGATGGACTTCGCGGTGACTCTTTTCTATTTCCTCTCAATTTTCTCTCTAACTTACTTTTTCTTTTGCAGGAGAGATTGATGGGGTTTTCCTTAATCCCCCAATTATGGCTGGAATTTTGCCCCTCGGTTGACTTAGCCCTTTTTTTTTTTTTTTTTTTTTTTTTTTTTTTTTTTTTTGCGTTACAAATCCACTTACTAATCAAGGTTATATCAAATGGACAGAAATATATCTATAGTGAGGAGAGTGCAACTACTAGGCTATAGTGGAGTGTCCTAGTAGTTATTGAACGTTGGTTAACAAGGTTAATGAGTTTAGCTGGTTAATCTCGGATTGTTGAAGCCCGTGATCTATAGGTCCATTAGGTCCCCTGCTAGCTCATATCGGACTAAACCATAGAACAGTATGACGAGTGAGTTCGAAGTGTTCAGATTCAAATTAGGGAATATGCGCTAAATATATACGATATATTTACGCATTTTTCTTTTAGTTACAAATTTAACAAAAAAGAGAGAATCGGAGATATTTAAACAAGATATAAATATTTTAATCAACATGTGTCTCAATTGATTGAGATTGCCATTTGAATTAATGTTAAAATATTAATTAAATTGTTAAATTAATCATAAAATCCATGTTTGAGTTAGTGAAATTTTGTCTGTCAAAATTTGGTTAACTCAAACTTGCATGTGATAAGAATCACCGTGTTCCAAATGGACCTATTGCCAAGAAGATTCAAAAAAAATATGTCAACCACAGAATTCGAACCTACGCGTAGAGAGCTCAATTAATTTCAAACCTGTCGCATTAGTCACTCAAGCACATCAACATTTGTTAGAAAAAACTATGTTTAATTTCATAAATTATGTAAAAGTCAAATGGTCAATTTGACTTATTCTTTGTGGAGATTAAAGGGGATCGGAAATAAATCCCGTCCACAAACATCTCGAATAAATCCCTCCACAAACGTCTTTTGTCGGGAGACTATTAATACCCACAATATGTTATGTAAAATTCAGATTCGTGGATGAATGTAATTAAGATCTCAATTGAGATCTTAATTACATTCATCCACGAATCTGAATTTTACATAACATATTGTGGGTATTAATAGTCTCCCGACAAAAGACGTTTGTGGAGGGATTTATTCGAGATGTTTGTGGACGGGATTTATTTCCGATCCCCTTTAATCTCCACAAAGAATAAGTCAAATTGACCATTTGACTTTTACATAATTTATGAAATTAAACATAGTTTTTTCTAACAAATGTTGATGTGCTTGAGTGACTAATGCGACAGGTTTTGAAATTAATTGAGCTCTCTACGCGTAGGTTCGAATTCTGTGGTTGACATATTTTTTTTTGAATCTTCTTGGCAATAGGTCCATTTGGAACACGGTGATTCTTATCACATGCAAGTTTGAGTTAACCAAATTTTGACAGACAAAATTTCACTAACTCAAACATGGATTTTATGATTAATTTAACAATTTAATTAATATTTTAACATTAATTCAAATGGCAATCTCAATCAATTGAGACACATGTTGATTAAAATATTTATATCTTGTTTAAATATCTCCGATTCTCTCTTTTTTGTTAAATTTGTAACTAAAAGAAAAATGCGTAAATATATCGTATATATTTAGCGCATATTCCCTAATTTGAATCTGAACACTTCGAACTCACTCGTCATACTGTTCTATGGTTTAGTCCGATATGAGCTAGCAGGGGACCTAATGGACCTATAGATCACGGGCTTCAACAATCCGAGATTAACCAGCTAAACTCATTAACCTTGTTAACCAACGTTCAATAACTACTAGGACACTCCACTATAGCCTAGTAGTTGCACTCTCCTCACTATAGATATATTTCTGTCCATTTGATATAACCTTGATTAGTAAGTGGATTTGTAACGCAAAAAAAAAAAAAAAAAAAAAAAAAAAAAAGGGCTAAGTCAACCGAGGGGCAAAATTCCAGCCATAATTGGGGATTAAGGAAAACCCCATCAAATCTCCTGCAAAAGAAAAAGTAAGTTAGAGAGAAAATTGAGAGGAAATAGAAAAGAGTCACCGCGAAGTCCATCAGTCCACCGTCGGAATCCACCTTCAGATAAGACTTGTACAAGGACTAAGAGGCTAGCGAGGCCGATGCTCCGTCAAGATCCAAGAACGTTTCGTGAGATTACGTTCTGAACAACATTTTTTATATATGAGCTTTTCCTATGTGAATCGAGTCCTAAAATGTTGAGATATTCACCTAGGAACAACTCTATGCACGATCTGTGAAGAAGTTTGGCCGAAATCTCGATCCGAAGGTGGAGATCCGAGAGTCGTCAGAGAACGGTAGCGAACTTCCGATGCTCTTATCTCGCCCGGTAGTTAAGCAAAAAATTACGAAAAAAATACCATGACGTAGCCCGTAACACGATCTAGAACTTTGCCGAAGAAATCATATCGATCCAAACTATGAATCAAAAGATAAGAAAATAAAAAAAAAAAAGGAGAATCTGTGTTACGGATTGCAGAGGATAGAGATGAAAAAAGAAAAAAAAAAAAGTCAGCCGATGAGCGGTAGAGGACGGTGCGACAAGAGCTTGACACGCTTTGACCGTCGGCTGGAGCAACACAGTTCTAGTGAGACGAAGTCACGTGTCGCCTACAAAGCCCAAGCCGAACCGCAAACCCGAGCTGAGTCGAGCCGAACCGGACCCGCTGACCCGCGACTGTGCAGAAGCTGCCAGATGTGGTAGGCGCGCGTGCGGCCTCTGACTGGTGCACTTCCACGCGCGTGGTCAGCGCACTGCCGGCACGTGAGTGCGTGTGAAATGACCATTTTGGCCCGTTTGCCCTTTATTTTCCCGATTGTTGTCCCGATCTCAAACCCTAATTTTTACCTAGGGAAAGAACTCAAACCCTAATTTTTACCTAGGGAAAGATCTCAAACCCTAATTTTACCTAGGGAGAGATTTGAAAACCTTATTTTTACCTAGGGAAAGATATCAAACCCTAATTTTTACCTAGGGAAAGATCTCAAACCCTAATTTTACCTAGGGAAAGATTTCAAAACCTAATTTTTACCTAGGGAAAGATCTCAAACCCTAATTTTTACCTAGGGAAAGATCTCAAACCCAAATTTTTACCTAGGAAAAGATATTTTTGAAAGGGAAAGATCTCAAACCCTAATTTTTACCCAGGGAAGGATCTAACACCCTAATTTTACCTAGGGAAAGATCTTGAACCCTAATTTCAGGTGTAACTTGCTCTACGTCTGGTTCTTCAGTAACGGTCTTAGGAGTTTCAGGAGCTTCTGCTCTAAAATCATTGGGTGAGTTTTCCCGCGAATCAAGCACAACTCCCACTTGCTTCATGGTCTCAAAGTTTATCTTATCTTTGTCCTCGTACAGGACTTTTTCATCAAAGGTTACGTCACAATGTCTTAGGATATTCCTATTCTTGTCGTCCCAAAATTTGTACCCGAACATGTTAGAGTCATAGCCTATGAAGTAGCACTTCACAGCCTTAGCATCAAGCTTGTCTCTTTTCTCTGGATTGACCTGAACATACGCAGTACAACCAAAAGTTATCAAGTGAGAGTACGTGAGTCCCTTCCAACAACTTGAACTTCAAGGGTACTCACGGTCCTCTATTGATCAAGTAGGCTGCATTATTTACAGCATCGGCCCAGAATGTCTTTGGCAATCCAGAATGAATCCTCATGCTTCTTGCCCGCTCATTCAATGTTCTGTTCATTCTTTCTGCAACACCATTTTTTTCTTGCCTTACCAGTAACTGTTCACATTAATCTAATTCCCTCCGCTGCACAAAATGTTATAAACTCTGACTTGTCGTACTCTCCTCCACTGTCAGACCTCGATCATTTGATCTTCAAGCCAGTGTGATTTTAAACTTCAGCCTTCCACTTCTAGAAGGTGACAAACACATTTGACTTTGTGTTTCAGGAAATAAACCCATGCCTTCCTGCTGAAATCTCGATGAAGGTGACCTAGAACTTTGATCCGCCAAGTGATGAAACTGGAGATGGTCCCCAAACGTCTGCATGGACCATTTCCAATCGTACTTTCTTTGATTCTCTGGCAACCTTTGAGAAGCTAACTCATTTCTATTTCACATAACGCATCTCTCAGAAAGACCTATGTCTACTGACATTAGGCCTTCTAAAACTCCATTTGCAACCAGCATCTTCATTCCTTTGACGCTCATATGTCCAAGTTTATTATGTCATAGACTTGAACTTGAAGCACTCCAGCAACCGCAGCCATTTTCATACACCCTGTAGTGGTGTATAAAGTTCTAGATTTTGTGCCATGTGCTACCACCATAGTGCCCTTCACAATCTTCCATGAACTCTTCACAAACTTTGTTGCATAACCAATGCTATCCAACTGACCAACACATATCAGGTTCTTCTTGAGACCAGAAATATATTTGACATCCTTTAATGTCTACCGAAGGCAAAAGAAATCAAAGAAGGAAGAAGAATCCTAATTCAGCAGTTGTTGATAGGAGAAGGAAAAGAAAAGCAAGAAGGATAGACTAAGGCAAAGAGGTGGATAAGAGAGCTCAAAGGAGGGGGACTTCCATTGAAGGACACCAACAAAGCTTGATAACTCTTAATCATTTCCTCTCTTTTCTTATTTTATCATGATTAGGATGTTGATTTCTATGTTGAAATCGGTTTGTATGGAGAGATAAGCCTTATAGGGGAGGCGGAAGAGTTTTATGTAGTTTAAGTATGTTTGCGGTGTGATTTTAGTTTATTAAAGAGTTGTTACTAATGATTTACATGTTTCCTTAGTTGGTCACTTTACATGCTTAGTTGTTCTCTTATTGTTCTCTTGATCGAAAGAAGAGGGGAGCAAGGAAATTATCTTTAATACTCTAGTTCCATTGCGAGGATATTTAAACATAGTCGAAGGGTTATGAATAAATTTTTTAGCCCGTTATTAGAGATTACAAACCTATTATGGAAGTAATCACCCTACATGACCCTTGAAACTGCGCCGTGGGTTTGCAAATCAGTTAAAATGAGCTAAAAGCCACCACAAAATTCAACAACCTGTCTATTTTATCAGTTCTAGCCAAAGCTTCCTTAATTTTTCTAGCCGTTCTTCGTTTTTCGAGAACAATTGATACTCTCATTTAAATTTTTTTAATTAGTTTAAGTTCACCCCCATCAATTTGAATAAGACCAAAAACTCACTTAATTTCCAGCAACGAAAGGAACAAAAAAATAGGCTCTCTATCGAAACGACAATATACTTATTATTTACTATTTGTGATATTGTATATTTACATGTATTCTTGTGAATTTTACACCATTTTTCTCTATACATTCACGAGTCATCAGTCACTCCCATGCTACAACCTTACTTGAAAATCATTTGAAAATAGGGTAAGTACGGAAAAACTCATTAACTCACCTAGTGTGGTTAGACAAGCAAACCATCGTATAGTTTCATCAATCAAAATGAAGGGACCTTGGTGGTTGATTACTCATAACACTTAGCATGTAATCTACTCACCTAGAATAGCTTTCAGCATCCAATGCTTAGTGACCAATAATGGTTGGCTACACTATACACACAACGTGTAACCCTTACAACGTTTATAAATTTCATCAATCACCCATCTGACCAATGGTGGCTGGTTACCCGATAGACAAAGAGTGCAACCCTTATCACATTTATTTCATTCAAAAATCATAACATAAACAAATGTGATACCAAAATAATTATTTTCGTAATCAATAGGCATGACAACAAACAACAACATCCATATAATAACAATCAATCTAAGCCGCACAAGACATAACAACTCTAAACTTCGTTGGGCTTTATCACTTACCGTTCTCTTATGGTGGGGATAGCTTAGTTGGGAGAGCGTTAGACTAAAGATCTAAAGGTTAGGTGTTTGATTCACGTTCACCGCATTTGAACCGGAGTCTTACTTAGACTATTTCATCTATTAATGAGTGAATATTTATTTGCGATTTAAACTTTGATAGAAAGTTACACATATGATTTTGATTGTAATCAATTATCAAGTTAAGCATAACTCAACTAATTAGCAGTGATTAAATAGAAGAGATAGCTCTACTTATGCATTTTTATTATGTTAAAATAGCGGGGATAGCTTAGTTGGGAGAGCGTTAGACTGAAGATTTGAAGGTGTTATGCGTTTGATCCATGTTCACCGCAATGGTGTCGAGAGTCCTAACTTGACTGTGCAATCTAGGGAATGTTTCATTTGTGAAATATTTCGTAGTGATTTAAACTTTGTAGCGGGGATAACTCTACTTATGCATTTTTACACTAGGCAAATAGCGGGGATAGCTCAGTTGGGAGAGTGTCAGACTGAAGATTTGAAGGTCATGTGTTCGATCCACGTTCACCGCAATGGTTTATAAAGAGGTATAACTTGACTATGATACGAAATAAGGTGTCTAACTTGACTATGATACGAAATAAGGTGTCTTAATTGTACCAAAAAATCTTCATGGTGGGTCCATAAGGAGTTTTATTCTCTTTTTTTTCAATTTTAGAGTATTATTTGGATGGTTTTGAGTTACAATTAATTATTGTTAGTGATATATTACAAATCTAGTTGAAATATCCATAGAATTAAGAAAAAAACAACATAAAAAAAAATCTTTACGAGAAGGTAGGAATTTTAACCGGATAAATTTAATTCGAAATGTTAAATTAAAATATATTTGAAATTTGAATGAGATTCGACTTAGCTAAATATATTAGGATATCCTATAATATTTAAATATGACTTTTATAAGATATTATATCTTAATATATTAGATATGTTAATATATTATTTGGCAAAGATTCGCCAAGAGTCCATATAAATAGGACCCTCGGGCCAAAAATGTACTAATTTCTTCCAAGAAGGAAATTAATCTCTAGAGAATTCTCCAAACTCTTTCTTCTTCTCCAATCCTTTTGGGATTTTCTTTCAAGAGACTCCCACAACCCTTGGCCATGTATTCGAGTCATACTCCAATGAAGATCTTGTGGAATATTGAAGTGGTTAGAATACTCCAATGAAGATCTTGTGGAATGTTGTGGTTGGAATACTCCAATGAAGATCTTGTGGAATGTTGAAGAACTTCAACATCCTTAGAATAGTCCAAGAAGTCTTGCGAGCTAGGTTTCTACAAAGGTAGAGTTGTTACTCTTTTATTTATTTTGTTTCAATAATCAATCAATAAAAAATCAAACAGTAATATTTACCTAGGGAAAGATGTCAAACAATAATATTTACCTAGGGAAAGATCTCAAACTCTAATTTTACCTAGGGAAAGATCTCAAACCCTATTTTTACCTAGGGAAAGATCTCAAACCCTAACTTTTACCTAAGGAAAGATCTCAAACCCTAATATTTACCATGGGAAAAATCTTTAACCCTAATTTTTACCTAGAGAAAGATCTCAAACCCTAATTTTACCTAGGGAAAGCTCTTAAACACTAATTTTACCAAGGGAAAGATCTCAAACCCTAATATTTACCTAGGGAAAGATCTCAAACCCTAAGTTTTACCTAGGGAAAGATCTGAAACCCTAATTTTTACCTAGGGAAAGATCTCAAACAGTAATATTTACTTAGGGAAAGATCTCAAACCCTAATTTTACCTAGGGAAAGATCTCAAACCCTAATTTTACCTAGGAAAAGATCTCAAACCCTAATTTTTTTAAAGGGAAAGATCTCAAACCCTAATTTTTACCTAGGTAAAGATCTAACACCCTAATTTTGCCTAGGGAAAGATCTTGAACCCTAAGTTTACCAAGGGAAAGATCTCGAACCGTAAGTTTTACCAAGGGAAAGATCTCAAACCCAAATTTTTACCTAGGGAAAGATCTTTTTTTTAAGGGAAAAGATCTCAAATCTAATTTTTACCCAGGGAAAGATCTAACCCCCTATTTTATCTAGGTTTACCAAGGGCAAGATCGCAAACCCTAAGTTTTACTACGGGAATAATCTGACACCCTAATTTAACCTAAGGAAAGATCTTGAACCCTACGAATAACAAGGGAAAGATCTCAAACCCTAAGTTTACCTAGAGAAAGATCTCAAACCCAAATTTTTACCCAGGGAAAGATCTCAAACCCTAATTTTTACCTAGGTAAAGATCTCAAACCCTAATTTTTACCTAGGTAAAGATCTCAAACCCTAATTTTTACCTAGGGAAAGATCTTAAACCCTAATTTTACTTAGGGAAAGATCTCAAACCCTAATTTTACATAGGGAAAGATCTCAAACCCTAATTTTTATCTAGGAAAGATCTCAAAACCCTAACTTTTACCTAGGGAAAGATCTCGAACACTAATTTTTACCTAGGTAAAGATCTGAAACCCTAATTTTTACCTAGGGAAAGATCTCAAACCCGAATTTTTACATAGGGAACCATCGAAAACCTTAATTTTTTGAAACGAAAAGATCTCAAACCCTAATTTTTACCTAGGGAGAGATCTCAAACCCTAATTTTTCCAAGGGAAAGATCTAACACCCTAATATTTACCTAGGGAAAGATCTTAAACCCAAATTTTATCTAGAGAAAGATCTGAAACTCTAATTTTTATCTAGGGAATGATCTCAAACCCTAATTTTTACATAGGGAAAGATCTTAAACCCTAATTTTACTAAGGGAAAGATCTCGAACCCTAAGTTTACGTAGAGAAAGATCTCAAACCCTAAGTTTAACAAGGAAAAGGTCTCGAACCCTAATTTTACTTTGGGAAAGATCTCATACCCTAATTTTTACCTAGGGAAAGATCTGAAACCCTAATTTTTACCTCGGGAAAGATCTCAAATAGTAATATTTACCTAGGGAAAGATCTCAAACCCTAATTTTACCCAGGGAATGATCTCAACCCTAATTTTACTTAGGGAAAGATCTCAAACCCTATTTTTACCTAGGGAAAGATCTCAAACCCTAACTTTTACCTAGAAAAAAATCTTAAACCCTAATTTTTACCTAGGGAAAGATCTCAAACCCTAATTTTACCTAGGGAAAGCTCTCATCCCTAATTTTTACCTAGGGATAGATCTCAAACCCTCATTTTTACCAAGGGAAAGATCTCAAAACCTAATTTTTACCTAGGGAAAGATCTCAAACCCTAATTACCTAGGGAAAGATCAAAAACCCTAATTTTTTGAAAGGGAAAGATCTTAGACCGTAATTTTTACCTAGGGAAAGATCTGACACCCTATTTTAACTTGGGAAAGATCTCGAACCCTAAGTTTACTGAGGGAAAGATCTCAAACCCTAAGTTTACCTAGGGTAATATCTCAAACCCTAATTTTACGTAGGGAAAGATCTCAAACCCTAATTTTACCTAGGGAAAGATCTCAAACTCTATTTTTACCTAGGGAAAGATCTCAAACCCTAACTTTTACCTAAGGAAAGATCTCAAACCCTAATAATTACCAAGGGAAAAATCTTTAACCCTAATTTTTACCTAGGGAAAGATCTCAAACCCTAATTTTACCTAGGGAAAGCTCTTAAACACTAATTTTACCAAGGGAAAGATCTCAAACCCTAATATTTACCTAGGGAAAGATCTCAAACCCTAAGTTTTACCTAGGGAAAGATCTGAAACCCTAATTTTTACCTAGGGAAAGATCTCAAACAGTAATATTTACTTAGGGAAAGATCTCAAACCCTAATTTTACCTAGGGAAAGATCTCAAACCCTAATTTTACCTAGGAAAAGATCTCAAACCCTAATTTTTTTAAAGGTAAAGATCTCAAACCCTAATTTTTACCCAGGTAAAGATCTAACACCCAAATTTTGCCTAGGGAAAGATCTTGAACCCTAAGTTTACCAAGGGAAAGATCTCGAACCGTAAGTTTTTTACCAAATGAAAGATCTCAAACCCTAATTTTTACCTAGGGAAAGATCTTTTTGAAAGGGAAAGATCTCAAATCTTAATTTTTACCCAGGGAAAGATCTAATCCCCTTATTTTATCTAGGGAAAGATCTTGAACCCTATGTTTACCAAGGGAATGATCTCAAACCCTAAGTTTACCTAGGGGAAGTTCTCAAACCCTAATTTTTACCTAGGGCAAGATCTCAAACCCTAAGTTTACCTAGGGAAAAATCTCAAACCCTAATTTTTTGATAGGGAATGATCTCAAACCCTTATTTTTACCAGGGGATAGATCTGACACCCTAATTTTACCTAGGGAAAGATCTCGAACCCTTATATTTACCTAGCGAAAGATCTCAAACCATAATTTTACCTAGGGAAATATCTGAAACCCTAATTTTTATGTAGGGAAAGATCTCAAAACCATAATTTTACCTAGGGAAAGATCTAAAACCCTAATTTTTACCGACGGAAAGATCTCAAAACCCTAATTTTTACCAGGGGAAAGATCTGACACCCTAATTTAACCTAGGGAAAGATCTCGAACCCTACGTTTACCAAGGGCAAGATCGCAAACCCTAAGTTTTACAAGGGGAATAATCTGACACCCTAATTTAACCTAGGGAAAGATCTTGAACCCTACATATAACAAGGGAAAGATCTCAAACCCTAAGTTTACCTAGAGAAAGATCTCAAACCCAAATTTTTACCTAGGGAAAGATCTCAAACCCTAATTTTTACCTAGGTAAAGATCTCAAACCCTAATTTTTACCTAGGGAAAGATCTTAAACCCTAATTTTACTTAGGGAAAGATCTCAACCCTAATTTTACATAGGGAAAGATCTCAAACCCTAATTTTTATCTAGGGAAAGATCTCAAAACCCTAACTTTTACCTAGGGAAAGATCTCAAACCCTAATTTTTAACTAGGGAAAGATCTCAAAACCCTAACTTTTACCTAGGGAAAGATCTCAAACCCTAATTTTTATCTAGGGAAAGATCTCAAAACCCTAACTTTTACCTAGGGAAAGATCTCAAACACTAATTTTTACCTAGGTAAAGATCTGAAACCCTAATTTTTACCTAGGGAAAGATTTCAAACACTAATTTGTACTCGGGAAAGATCTGAAACCCTAATTTTACCTAGGGAAAGATCTCGAACCCTCATATTTACCTAGGTTAAGATCTCAAACCCTAATTTTTACCTAGGTTAAGATCTCAAACCCTAATTTTTACCTAGGGAAAGATCTCAAACCCTAATTTTTTGAAAGGGAAAGATCTCAAATCCTAATTTTTACCCAGGGAATGATCTCGAACCCTAATTTTTACCCAGGGAAAGATCTCGAACCCTAAGTTTACCTAGGGAAAGATCTCGAACCCTATGTTTGCCAAGGGTAAGATCTCAAACCCTAAGTTTACCTAGGGAAAGATCTCAAACCCTAATTTTTACCTAGGGAAAGATCTCAAACCATAATTTTCTTAGGGAAAGATTTCAAACCCTAATTTTTACCTAGGGAAAGATCTTTTACCCTAATTTTTTGAAAGGGAAAGATCTCAAACCCTAATTTTTACAGGGGAAAGATCTGAAACCCTAATTTTACCTAGGGAAAGATCTCAAACCTTCATATTTACCTAGGGAAAGATCTGAAACCCTAATTTCGACCTAGGGAAAGATCTCAAGCCCTAATTTTTACCTAAGGAAAGAACTTAAACCCTAATTTTACCTAGGGAAAGATCTCAAACCCTAATTTTACCTAGGGAAAGATTTCAAAACGTTATTTTTACCTAGGGAAAGATATCAAACCCTAATTTTTACCTAGGGAAAGATCTCAAACCCTAATTTTAACTAGGGAAAGATTTCAAAACCTAATTTTTACCTAGGGAAAGATCTCAAACCCTAATTTTTACCTAGGGAAAGATCTTTTTGAAAGGGAAAGATCTCAAACCCTAATTTTTACCCAGGGAAAGATCTAACACTCTAATTTTACCTAGGGAAAGATCTCGAACCCTAAATTTAGGTGTAACTTGCTCTATGTCTGGTTCTTCAGTAATGGTCTTAGGAGTTTCAGGAGCTTTTGCTCTAACATCATTGGGTGAGTTTTCCCGCGACTCAAGCTCAACTCCCACTTGCTTCATGGTCTCAAAGTTTATCTTCTCTTTGTCCTCGTACAAGACTTTTTCATCAAAGGTTACGTCACAATGTCTTAGGATTTTCCTATTCTTGTCGTCCCAAAATTTGTACCCGAACATGTTAGAGTCATAGCCTATGAAGTAGAAGTTCACAGCCTTAGCATCAATCTTGTCTCTTTTCTCTGGATTGACCTGAACATACGCAGTACAACCAAAAGTTATCAAGTGAGAGTACGTGAGTCCCTTCCAGCAACTTGAACTTCAAGGGTACTGACGGTCCTCTATTGATCAAGTAGGCTGCATTATTTACAGCATCGGCCTAAAATGTCTTTGGCAATCCAGAATGAATCCTCATGCTTCTTGCCCGCTCATTCAATGTTCTGTTCATTCTTTCTGCAACACCATTTTTTTCTTGCCCTACCAGGAACTGTCCTCATTAATCTAATTCCCTCCGCTGCACAAAATGTTATAAACTCTGACTTTTCGTACTCTCCTCAACTGTCAGACCTCAATCATTTGATCTTCAAGCCGGTGTGATTTTCAACTTCAGCCTTCCACTTCTAAAGGGTGACAAACACATTTGACTTTGTGTTTCAGGAAATAAACCCATGCCTTCCTACTGAAATCTCGATGAAGGTGACCTAGAACGACACAACAAAAGACTCGAAATAAAATAAATAAGTGTTTAAGTTTAAAACATCCTATTATATCCTAAGTCTAAGAATATAAATGCCACTATCCTATGCATGTGCCATGATCTTGAGTTGCGATGTCGTCGTCAGCCATACAGGAATGCCTTGCCTTAACCTGAAAAATATAGTAGCACATGGCTTGAGTATTTAAAGAAATACTCAGTAAGTGACCCCACTATTGGGGTTAAATGCAATAATCACATGCAATGAAATGATGGGACCTATCTTTCATTTCGTTTCGTTTTGTTTCCTTTCATTTCGTTTCGTTTCGTTTTCCCTACGGTGCAATCCTAACGGATAATCGTAGACGTGTACCATATACTCTACACGTAGCCCATACGTGCGAGTATGGGCTCACCAGCTAGTTCGCACACCGCTAGGCCACTGTCCCTAGCCGGTGGGCATGCTCTGGGGGCCCACTGGAACCCGTTAAAACTAAAACCATCACGGCAGGGCTATGTAGGGCATAACGATCGTTGTCCTGCCATTTGGATGTACGCATCCGTACCTTCGTGATGGGATAGGGGTATCCCCCCAAATGCATGATCACACGATATGCATGAGGTCCCACTAGTCCTACAGTCATCATCGTGTCACGTTTTCATGCTTACATGCCATTCTCATTTTCATTTCGTTACATATCATTCATATTCCTAGCGGGGTTATGTATCATGCAATTTACCGTATTTCATGTCATACAATTCATTCAGTTACATTCCAATACTCATACAACAAGCCATAATCGTACAAGGGCCAAACATCGTCACATGCATTCATATCACATCAACTAAGCAGCATAAATAACATACATTTACGTTCACATGATTTCGTATTTAAGCACAATAATCTAGTATACAATGTATCATATCATGACCAAGTCATAACGTAAACACTTCATAGTCATATCGTTCTCTAACTTACCATAGCCTTAACGTTCTTATACCTATCACAGACATATCATTACGTGACGTACCTTAGTCATATCGTCACAAGAACGTACCCTAACGCTATCGTTCTATCAATCTATCACAAACCTATCCCTTTCTACCCATAACCTAACCGTATTCTTTCATCAATCTCTCCTATCCATAGCACTCCGGTATGTAACCTAACTCTAACGTTTCATGAACGTATCTTACTCCTATCGTTACATTTCGTTTTGTGCATCCTTCTCGTACCTTATCTCAAACATATCCTTGAGCACATCGTACCATAATTATTATCATACAAACCACATATTATAACATAACATAACATAGAGGAAGCATATCGATTCACAGACAATTCACACATATCAATATATATGACACGTACAGAACCACAGAGCACGTGTCAACATCAAATATAACCATGCCGATAGTAAGGTCACTTACCTGCTCGCTTAAGTCATTGTCACAAATATATCTTTAATGAAAGTTCAATTCCGTCCTTTGAAATCCGAGTCAACATATATGAGCTCATGACATCAATTTCAAGTATGAACTCTATAAAATTATTTCCCTAATTTACATTCGTCATCTTAAAATTCTGATCTTTTCTGTTAGACAAAATTTAAAGGGGCTCACTGACCTCTGATATTTCCTTGTTAAATACTTTTTAACAAATCTTTCCTCAATCTCCCTCCCTCTCTCTCTTTTTTTTTTTTCACTCTGTAAATGAGTTTTTCAATTGTGTAAACAGATATTACTGGCCAATTTTAAGTACAGGCTAGATCTTTTAGTTTATAGATCTGCCACCTAAAATTTTATTGAATCTAACCTTATAACCTTATTTCGTATAATTAAAACGCTAACAAAAATATAAGAATTGTATATGGGATGATTATTAAGACGGTAAGATAGGAAAGAAGATTTGATCCTAAATTGAAATCTGGAAAAAGGAAATCTTGCTGTTTCTTTCTTTTTTTTGTGCAGTTTTTCTGTTTTTTTTTTTTTTTTTTTTTTTTTTTTGGCTTAAGATGGGTGGAGGAGAGATAATTGTGGGAAGGGATGAGAGGTTAGTGAAGAGAGGTGGGGAAAGAATTTTTTTTTTTTTTAAATTTTAATTTTAATTAATTAATTAATTAATTAATTATTATTATTATTTTAACTTTTTATTTGTTTATTTCTTTATTTATTTTTGGGCTATTACAGTTTTCCCTGACTCAAGCTCAACTCCCACTTGCTTCATGGTCTCAAAGTTTATCTTCTCTTTGTCCTCGTACAGGACTTTTTCATCAAAGGTTACGTCACAATGTCTTAGGATTTTCCTATTCTTGTCGTCCTAAAATTTGTACCCGAACATGTCAGAGTCATAGCCTATAAAGTAGCACTTTACAGCCTTAGCATCAAGCTTGTCTCTTTTCTCTGGATTGACCTGAACATACGCAGTACAACCAAAAGTTCTCAAGTGAGAGTACGTGAGTCCCTTCTGACAACTTGAACTTCAAGGGTACTGACGGTCCTCTATTGATCAAGTAGGCTGCATTATTTACAGCATCGGCCCAGAATGTCTTTAGCAATCCAAAATGAATCCTCATGCTTCTTGCCCGCTCATTCAATGTTCTGTTCATTCTTTCTGCAACACCATTTTTTCTTGCCCTACCAGGAACTGTTCTCATTAATCTAATTCCCTCCGCTGCACAAAATGTTATAAACTCTGACTTTTCGTACTCTCCTCCACTGTCAGACCTCAATCATTTGATCTTCAAGCCGGTGTGATTTTCAACTTCAGCCTTCCACTTCTAGAAGGTGACAAACACATTTGACTTTGTGTTTCAAGAAATAAACCCATGCCTTCCTGCTGAAATCTCGATGAAGGTGACCTAGAACTTTGATCCGCCAAGTGATGAAACTTGAGATGGTCCCCAAACGTCTGCATGGACCATTTCTAATCGTACTTTCTTTGATTCTCTGGCCGCCTTTGAGAAGCTAACTCGTTTCTATTTCACATAACGCATCTCTCAGAAAGACCTATGTCAACAGACATTAGGCCTTCTAAAATGCCATTTGCAACCAGCATCTTCATTTCTTTGACGCTCATATGTCCAAGTTTATTATGCCATAGACTTGAACTTGAAGCACTCCAGCAACTGCAGCCAGTTTCATACACCCTGTAGTGGTGTATAAGGTTCTAGATTTTGTGCCATGTGCTACCACCATAGCGCCCTTCACAATCTTCCATGAACTCTTCCCAAACTTTGTTGCATAACAAATGCTATCCAACTGACCAACACATATCAGGTTCTTCTTGAGACCAGAAATATATCTGACATCCTTTAATGTCTACCGAAGGCAAAAGAAAACCAAGAAGGAAGAAGAATCCTAATTCAGCAGCTGTTGATAGGAGAAGGAAAAGAAAAGCAAAAAGGATAGACTAAGGCAAAGAGGTGGATGAGAGAGCTCAACGGAGGGGGACTTCCATTGAAGGACACCAACAAAGCTTGATAACTCTCAATCATTTCTTCTCTTTTCTTATTCTATCATGATTAGGATGTTGATTTCTATGTTGAAATCGGTTTGTATGGAGAGATAAGCCTTATAGGGGAGGCGGAAGAGTTTTATGCAGTTTAAGTATGTTTGCGGTGTGATTTTAGTTTATTAAAGAGTTGTTACTAATGATTTACATGTTTGCTTAGTTGGCCACTTTACATGTTTAGTTGTTCTCTTATTGTTCTCTTGAGCAAAAGAAGAGGGGAGCAAGGAAATTATCTTTAATACTCTAGTTCCATTGCGAGGATATTTAAACATAGTCGAAGGGTTATGAATAAATTTTTTAGCCCTGTTATTAGAGATTACAAACCTATTATGGAAGTAATCACCCTACATGACCCTTGAAAGTGCGCCGTGGGTTTGCAAATCAGTTAAAATGAGCTAAAAGCCACCACAAAATTCAACAACCTGTCTATTTTATCAGTTCTAGCCAAAGCTTCCTTAATTTTTCTAGCCGTTCTTCGTTGTTCGAGAACAATTGATACTCTCATTCAAATTTTTTTAATTAGTTTAAGTTCACCCTCATCCATTTGAATAAGACCAAAAACTCACTTTATTTCCAGCAACAAAAGGAACAAAAAAATAGGCTCTCTATCGAAACGACAATATACTTATTATTTACTATTTGTGATATTGTATATTTACATGTATTCTTGTGAATTTTACACCATTTTTCTCTATACATTCACGAGTCATCAGTCACTCCCATGCTACAACCTTACTTGAAAATCATTTGAAAATAGGATAAGTACAAAAAAACTCATTAACTCCCCTAGTGTGGTTAGACAAGCAAACCATCGTATAGTTTCATCAATCAAAATGAAGGGACCTTGGTGGTTGATTACTCATAACACATAGCATGTAATCTACTCACCTAGAATAGCTTTCAGCATCCAATGCTTAGTGACCAATAGTGGTTGGCTACACTATACACACAACGTGTAACCCTTACCACGTTTATAAATTTCATCAATCACCCATGTGACCAATGGTGGCTGGTTACCCGATACACAAAGGGTGCAACCCTTATCACATTTATTTCATTCAAAAATCATAACATAAACAAATGTGATACCAAAATAATTATTTTCGTAATCAATAGGCATGACAACAAACAACAACATCCATATAATAACAATCAATCTAAGCCGCACAAGACATAACAACTCTAAACTTCGTTGGGCTTTATCACTTACCGTTCTCTTATGGTGGGGATAGCTTAGTTGGGAGAGCGTTAGACTAAAGATCTAAAGGTTAGGTGTTTGATTCACGTTCACCGCATTTGAACCGGAGTCTTACTTAGACTATTTCATCTATTAATGAGTGAATGTTTATTTGCGATTTGAACTTTGATAGAAAGTTACACATATTGATTTTGATTGTAATCAATTGTCAAGTTAAGCATAACTCAACTAATTAGCGGTGATTAAATAGAAGAGATAGCTCCACTTATGCATTTTTATTATGTTAAAATAGCGGGGATAGCTTAGTTGGGAGAGCGTTAGACTGAAGATTTGAAGGTGTTATGCGTTTGATCCATGTTCACCGCAATGGTGTCGAGAGTCCTAACTCTACCGTGCAACCTAGGGAATGTTTCATTTGTGAAATATTTCGTAGTGATTTAAACTTTGTAGCGGGGATAACTCTACTTATGCATCTTTACACTAGCAAATAGCGGGGATAGCTTAGTTGGGAGAGCATCAGACTGAAGATCTGAAGGTCACGTGTTCAATCCACATTCACTGCAATGGTCTATAAAGAGGCATAACTTGACTATGATACGAGGTAAGGTGTCTTAATCGTACCATAAAATCTTCTTGGATTGAGTTACAATTAGTTTTTGTTTTAAAAACTTCTCATTTTATCTATGTGTTCATTAAATTTTTCATTATCATTTATTCCATAGAATTAAGAAAAAAAAAACCAAAAACAAAGTCTTTACGAGAAGGTAGGAATTTCAACCGAGCATGACTTCAATTGGACATTCTCAATCGGCAGCTGATCCTCGGAAAAGTCACATCCACCGCTTTTCGCTGCCTTAGCCAGCGGAGCACATGGCAGCGGATCCACATCGCTACTAAATCCCTAAATGTTCGTACAGTTCCATTGCAACTTTTTAGGCGTCGCCGACAATCCAATCTTCACATTTGAAACACAAATATCCGTGAATTGATCTTCTGAAATCTCTGCCAAATTTGCCGACATATTAACATTCTCGGCCACCACGTCTCTGTAATTAATGTTCTTAATCAATGGCAATGCCGAGGGATCGAACTTGTCATCCGCAAGAATTTGATAAATTGAATGGAGAATTAGGGAGAGGGATTGAGGAAGAAAAGAACCCTAAGGTTTTAAAGGAGAAGAAGAAGGGAACCTGGATTGATTCCGTCGGTGTTGGGTACGGTGACTGGAGCCAAGATGGTGAGCCCTTGGATAATCACATTTCAGCATTTTCACCCATATTATGATATATAATTAAAAGTTCTTTTTGGTCCGGTGGAATTTGAATGGTGTACTTTTTTTCGAAGCATAATCCTAAAATACAAGGATAATGGGACGGAAGCGAAATAGCCAAACCTGCTATAAATCGGATGGACGGACCAAGAAGGTGAGTTGATTAAAGTGAGATTCGAGATCTGGATTTGATCGGAGTACATGATCTCGATCACATATGGCCGTGTTACCTTGAGCTCCCCTTTCTTAAACTTTTCCCACCAAGAAGATCCCTGCCCGTCGATTGTACGGTTGTTACCTACACCATGTCACCAACCCAACTTTATTTTTATTTTCTATAAATGTTCTTTTTATGTTTCAGTTACCTTAGTTCTTTTTTATTTAATTCTTATAGCAGGGAAGCCTGTTTTAATTTTGCAATCCATTTAAAAAAAAATTAGAATGTTAAAAGATAAGAAAAAATAATCACCCGTGACAACCACATCGGTGAGATTAGTTCCAAAGATGAGGCTGCTGTACCGTCCACCAGGAGCATCTCTTCCCCTCCCATAAGATGGGAGAACTTTAGTGGCCATTCTGATTCATTCTGGACCGTTAAATTAAATTATGAGGAACAAACCTAACTCATTTATTTTAGATTAAAGATTAAAATTCAAATCACCACTCCCAAAGGTGTTAGGTTTATAAAAATAAAATACTCGATAGGTCGAACCTGGGATGCAAGAATTTTAGCTTCTTTATCGATAAAAAGTGTGAAATGGCTAGTCAGATTAAAACTTCCGATCAACCATTTTCCCGGCGGCACGACCAATTGAGCTCCGCCATCTGCCGCCATTGTGCTGAGATGTTCGATCGCTTTTCGGAACGCGAGTATTTGAAGTTACTCCGTCGCCGATGCCACCAAACTCCGTTAACAACGCTGAGTGTTTCCGACAATTGATCGCCTGAAATTCCACGGAGTTCAAACTTTGACGCGGATTCATAGCGTCCACGGTGACTAAGCTCACCAATGCCAGTACGATCACGACCGAGATTCTCGCTGCTGTAACCTACCGAAAACAATCAAAGATGATTCAATCTTTTTGTTCATCTTTTTGTTGGTTACATTTTCCAATTTTATCGAGAATAGTAAGGATCCACGGGAAAAAAAGTTCTTCAATAAACCATTTGGGGTTTTGAACAAAAACCCACAATCATTTGAAGTGATTCCAGACAAAAACCAATGAAAGTAGAAGAACAAGCCAAGCCCAAAACATCAATGGAAAGAAAACAAAGAAAAAGAAAATGAAATTGAAAGAGAAAGAAGAAGAAACATTACATTGAGTTTTGTGGGTTTTGGAGGAAGATCCATGATGAATTTTGTTTGTGAGTTTATGATTTTTAGATTGGGGGACAAAGGATTTTATAGGATAATTTAGGAATCAAAAATAGGAAAGGGATTTATTACTATTATTGTTATTATTTTAAGGGTTAAATTTTGGGTTGTAAATGGAATGGTTTGATTTACCTAGAATATTAGCACAATCAGACTGTTTAGAAAAATATAACCTATAGCCAGAACTTTTTAAATTTGGCATCTTGTTTTTTAAAAATTATTTTATGTGTATTAGAGTGTTAAAATAGTTAATATTAGATTAGGCGAATTCATTATTTGATAAGGATTTATTGGATTGAAAATGTTTACCATCTAGAAAATTAAATTAGGTCTAAAACATGTTGAATCCAAAGTAATTGTTTGTTTAGTTTTAAATGATATTTCTATATTGATTTGATTGACTTTTAATCTGATCGTATATTTTTTCACTAATTGCAGCACATGAGTTGAGTTGAATATATGCTCAAATCTCTTCAAACATGGTAAGTATAACTCTATTTCTTCTTTATTAAGAATTTTTCTCAATAAAAAATGAATAATATATCGATCCATTGCTAAAGAAGTTCAAAACATGAAAAATAAAAAATCAAAATAAAATTGTAATAAACTACTTATAAAATCACTAGACTATTTAATTGGAAGTCTATTAGCTAATATAGAAATTAACTATTTTTTTTATCCATAAATAATTATAGTTAAGTGGATCTTTAAAATTTTAGGGCAAATCTTCTTTAATAAAAGATTTAATAAAAGAATATAGAATGAATATATGGTAAATTTTGCACATTGAAAAATAAAAATGATGAAAATTATAAAAATGTATAAATATGTGCTATATACAAAAACATATTTTATATATATATATATATATATACATACATACATATACATATATGTCTGTTTATGTATATGTATAGGTATGTATGTATTTATGCATGTATATATGTATTTATTATATGCGTGTAAGTGTGTGTTGTGTGATACATACATGTATATGCACATGATGAGGCACGACAATATAGTGATCCATGCATGTTATGGCGAGGAAGAATGCCGTTTAAAAAGGTTGTCTTTACATCCATTTGCCAAATTTATTAATCTTAAAATGCTGCAATGGACAAGAGTATTCTAATCGATTTAATCATAGCAACAGGAGAGAAGGTTTCTTCATAATCCACCCCCTCTCTTTAGGTATAACCCTTTGCTACAAGTCGAGCTTTAAATGTCTATATCTTACCAGTTTGGCCTCGTTTCCTCTTATAGATCCATTTGCAACCAATAGGTTTTACCCCATCTGGTTGATCTACAAGTTCCCAGACTAAATTGAAGTACATCGACTCCATTTCAAGATTCATGGCTTTGATCCACTTATCTCTATCTTCATCATTCATTGTCGTTTATGGGTTAATGGATCCTCAACGCCATCATCAGGTATGATGACCTGTGATTCTGCCAAACCCAAGTAACAATCGAGTTGAGTTATAATCCTCCCACTACGTTGAGGCATTCTCAACTCTTGAGAAGGATGTGATTGACCAGAAGTGACAGCTCCATCAATAACTCTTGTTGAAGGACCAGCCTGATCAACAACTCTTGTTGTTTTATCAGTAACTTCTTTAGGAATCTCACTTAATACTAGTTTGTTGCAAGGATGATGATTTTTTACATGGTCTTCCTCTAAGAATGTAGCATTCGTTGATACAAACACTCTCTTTTCTTGAGGGTCATAAAACAACCCACCTTTCGTCTCTTTGGGTTATCCTACAAATAGACATAATTTTGAACGACGTTCTAATTTCTTGGGGGTTTTGCAACAACACATGTGCTGGGCATCCCCAAATTCTGAAGTGACTTAAACTACCTTACGCCCTCTCCATAACTCATAAGGTGTTTCTGAAACACTCTTAAAAGGAACCATGTTCAAAATGTATGTAGTAGTCTCCACTGCATATCCCCAAAACGAATCATGTAATTGAGTGAAACTCATCATAGACTGAACCATGTCTAACAGAATTCTATTTCTCCTTTCTGATACACGATTTTGTTGAGCTATACTAGGGGCTGAGAGTTGAGACGTTATTCCATGTTCTATCATATAGTCCTGGAATCTTAAGAACATATACTCTCCACCTCGATCTGATCGAAGGGTTTTAATAGTTTTACCTAATAGATTCTCAACCTCAATCTTATACTCTCTAAACATTTCAAGAGCTTCGAACTTGTGATGCATTAGGTAAAGATAGCCATACCTTGAATAATCATCAATAAAACTGATGAAATATTCATATCCTCCTCGTGCTTTGACATTCATTGGACCATAGAGATCTGTATGCATGAGTTCCAAGGTTTCTTTGGTTCTATAACCTTTTTCGGAAAATGGTCGTTTAGTCATTTTACCCTCAAGACAAGACTCACATGGAGGTAAAGAGTCGTCTTCTAACTCATTTAAAAGTCCTCTTTTAACCAATCCCTCCATCCTATTGAGATTAATGTGGCCTAGTCTTAAGTGCCAAAGATAGGTATTAGGAGAAATCTTTTGTTGTTGATTTTGAGTTTCAGCTGTTTTAAACATCTCGGTATTTAAAATAGCTTTTGTTTCGCTCGATTTTAACATATATGAATACCACTTTGAAAATGAACACTTAATTGATTTCAAAAGATACTTTATACAATTGTTCTAATAAACAATAGATAGATATTAGGTTTCTTTTTATTCTAGGAACAAAAAGTACATTATCTAATATAATGAATCTATCTCCAAAAAATAACTTTAAATTTCCTACTGATCTTGCTGAGACGACCTCTCCTGTTCCAACCCTGAGTGTTATCTCGCCGTCCACAAGCATTCTCCAGAAGCTAGTTTCCTGGAAAAAAGAACAAATATGATTAGTGGCCCCTGAATCTAGTATCCAAGTTGAGTTATCATACTCTACTAAACATATTTCTAAAACTAGTAAATTATATTTACCTTGATGTGTCTTTTCGACTTCCTTCTCTACAAGGTATTTTGGATAGTTTCTCTTCCAGTGCACATTTTCGTTGCAATGGAAACATTTTTCTTTATATGCTTTTTGAACCTTGTGTTTGCGGTCCGTAGGAATCTTATTTTTCCCCTTACCCTTCTTTTTTATCAAAACATTTTTAGAAGTTGAAGGAACAGACTTATTTTTGGAGGACGATCCTCGTAGTAATTTTTTAGAGACGCAACATTTGCTTCTCCTGTTTGTCCCCTGTTTGTTAAGAGGACATGTTCTCTAACTGAGGTCCCTTCTTTCATACGACAGTTGTAAACGTCTTTTATGGCATCATGTCTAAGGGAGAAGGAAGGTTGTCCAAACATCCCTTTCAGAGATTCCATAATCTATTTAGCAGTACCCATAACATCGTGTTTCTTAGCCAAAACATCAGATATGCTGGCTAAAATGTACACTTGGGCTTTGTCATTTTCCTTTGTCCATCTGTCATATGCATCCCAAACTGTTCGATTTGCATTTGAGCTGGGGTTTGGAGAACATTCCTCAGATAAAACAAACCTTAAATCACCAATTACAAGTATTGTGTTTAGGTTTGATTTCCAAGTTGTAATTGTCGCAGTTTAATTTCTCAGAAGCGAGTAATTGTACTATTGAGTTTGTCATGCTGTGATATAAAGAAAATTTTATTAGTGATTTGACTTAATCCTGTTTAATCTAATCAAGTTTAGCAAATGTAATAATGTACCCAAAAGATATTAATTTGCAACGATACTTTAGTGAGTCAGAGTAACTACTACTTAGGGGCAATCAATCACTCCTTTACTAAACCAAGACATTCTTGACTTAAACACTAATCCTAGAATAACTCTTATTCCTATAGTGTTTAGTTATCGCTACTTTGGTCAAGAATATATTAACTCTTAATAATTCTTCGTAAGTGTGACCCACTATTTTCAGACCTTCGAGGTTGACCCAAATAATGCTATCGAATGAAAATGCCAAAGTTGGGAATGGACCTAAGAAATCCTATCTATTTCTGGAGTCTGTGTTGTTACGTCTCCCATGTTACGGCCCTCCGAATGGGTAGTTGCTCTAGGGTAACATGCAGGCGGAACATGGGAATCTCATGGTGCAACCTAGTGGTGGAGATCATAGGATGTGTTGATATACTTCCTTCCACTTACTATAAATACTTTCTCTATTCACCTTGTTATTGACTCATGCAAATACCTTCTGAATGGAAGCCGCTCCCAGGGCGACACGAGGCCGAGCATGAATCTCACGTTGTGAATTTTCAAGAGCGTGAAAAAGAAAATGATGTATCTCATATACCTTTTTCCTCCCACTAAGTATTTTAGATGGTTGGGTATACAAATTACTTAGGTATATTTTGGCTAATTAAATATAACCTAAGTCTAGGTGATTTTTCCAAAAACTTACATCACTCAAGCATGCTCATAAAACTGGGCTAACTAAGCTTAAGTACTTGCCCGATTCTACGTAGCAGGTGTTCCGTAAACCATCAACTTATGTACCAACAGCCTTAAACAAGATCATACTAAGTGAGCTTTCTTGTAACCGCAATTTTACAAGATATCGACCTATTTTAACTATTTAAAATTGATCGTTCTTGGTTCTTAACACTAAGTGAGCATGCATTATCTTTATTATAGATTTTAACGTCTATCTCATTTTATGACGTTCAAAATAACCTATACTATGCATCTAACATGCTTCATATAACAATTATATAATCATCCATCCCATGTAATAATATAACAATTTATATCTATCATTCATGGAACCCTAAACATGCATACTATACATTATAACACTTATAACATACTTGTAATGCATGAAACATGCTTAGCCTATGGTGGGATTTTAAATCTATATGGCATACTTTATGCATATATATTTTCTATTTAATTAAAACATACATTCACAATGCATAATTAATTAAGCACACTAAAGTGGACGGGTTTTGGCATTTTAAAGCAAGCAATTAACTAAATTATTACATTAATAATTTGAAATTAACGTGATCCACTCCCTGGAGCCTGCCGCAAGTGTTCTTCCTTCTTCTTGTGCGGTTCAGCTTGCCATCATTTCCATTATCGATCAATTACAACCTTAAATGGACTCTAATGACTTTATAAAAATTACAGAGCTTTCTTCCCTAGTTAAAGCCCATACACATTAGGCCAAATACAATAATTGTATCAAATGGAAGCATAAAAAAATGCCAAAAGCATAAACATCCACTTTAGCATCCACAATTTTTCATTCATGAAATGGTACCCACCATGCTCAAATTAATGTAAATAAAGTCCCTAAAACTTACTCTGATACCATTTGATGGTGTTGTTATAACACATGCAGAAGCAATTTAGATCTTAGGCACTCTAAGTACATCAATTATAGTCAATTAACTAGCATGTTCACAAGTACTAAAACTCAAGGAGTTTGAGTACTAACCTTTTGTAGTTCAAATTCCTTTTTCCTCACGAACCAGTTTCGAACCACCACTAGTGTCTTCCCTACTATTCTCCGGCCTTAGAATGGGATTGTGGAATCCTGTGAGTGACTAAACTTGGAAGGGATTTAGTATATGTAAAGAGAGAATTTCTGAGGGACTTTCTCAAGCATTTTTTTTCAAGAAGAAGTTTCCATGTACCTTGATCACTCTATTTATAGAGTCACATTTGCATGTTCATGCAAATTTGAGATTACCAAATTTTGACACTCAAAATTCCACTTAAATTTGTGGGGTTTATTTGGCAAACATGCAACTTTGGTTAAACCTAATTTTGACACTCAAAATTCCATTAACTCAAACATGGACTATTCCATTTAAGTGAAGTCAATTTTGGCTTTCTCCATTTTAATTCAACAATTAATTTAAATAATTAATTTCAAATTAAAGTAATATTCAATGATTAATTAAACAATTTGATTAATTCAAATGTCAATCCCAATCAATTCCGACACATATGGATTAAAATATTTAAATCTTATTTAGATATCTCTGATTCTCTCTTTTTGTTTAATTCGTAAATAAAAGAAAAATGCAGTTAAATATATCGTATATATTTGGCGCATATTCCCTAATTCGATTGCGAACACTTCGAACTCACTTGTCACACTGTTCTATGGTTTAGTCCGATATGACCTAGCAGGGGGACCTAATGGACCTATAGATCATGGTCTCCAACGATCTGAGATTAACCGGTTAAACTCATTAACCTTGTTAACCAACATTCGTTAACTACTAGGACACTCCACTGTAGCCTAGTAGTTGCACTCTCTCACTATAGATATATTTTTGTCCATTTGATATAAGCATGATTAGTAAGTCGATCCTTCACAGGTTGTTCGTAATTAGAGCTGGTCAATTTATTGTTTTACCCCTGAAGTTAGTTCTTGTTCCTTATGTCCCACTCATCCTCTAATGAACAATTTGTTTGAGGTCCAATCAGTAAACCGAATCCCTCTCAGGCCAATGAGAGGGTGGGGCCCCTTGTTCAAGACCTAGAGTCAGTACTTAAGGGAACTACCTCTCTACTATCCCTAAAAGTGGGTAGGGGTGAATTCCATCTTGCACCCCATGTCCCCAGCCATTCACCCAGTCTTACTCCTAAAATGGGAGGCCTATTAAGTCGGCGAACTCGAGCCACTCTCACCCATGCAAATCTAAGGATAATTTCGAATAAATAGAAGTTCATGATTAACTAAGGATTAAGATCGAGTTACCTAGGTCATCGAATGAAAAAAATCAATCTCAACGGTTACATTATAAAGTGAGAGTAATTTTCTTCATGGTTCGATCTTATGCAATACTCATTGCATAGGACGCCCCCACTCACATGTCTCCGCATGTACAATTTAGTGATCACATAAAAAAGTGGGTCGCATCCATAATGTCCCTAGGATAAGGCACTCAACCTTATCCCTGTACTATGGATCATTTTGACTATATACTTGAACTTGATCTACTCTTATGTCTCTAAATATAGTTCAATTACTCATACTATAGTCAGAGTGTTCTTAGTCTATTGGGTTTAGATTAATAATCGTAAAATTCACTTTATTGGGTTTAGATTTTTGTAAGAAGCAAAAGCAAGTAACATTCTAATAGCTTCTAATCTAGCAACGGGTGCAAAAGTTTCTTCATAATCTATGCCTTCCTCTTGACAATAACCTTGAGCTACAAGCCTAGGTTTATTTCTAATGATATTCCCATTTTCATCCATTTTATTTCTAAAAACCTATTTGGTTCCAATAATAGAAGTATTAGATGGCCTAGGAACTAATTCCCAAACATTGTTCCTTTCAAATTGATTTAGCTCTTCTTGCATGACTAAAATCCAAAACTCATCATTTTCGGCATCCTTAAGACTTTTTGGTTCAATTTGAGAACCAAAAGCAAGATTATTAAATAAATTAATAGAAGAGCGAGTTTTCACACCTTGTTCGAGATCACCAAGAATCAAGTCCTTGGGATGAGACAAGGCATACCTCCATTCTTTTGACATTGATGAAGAACCTTCTTCCTTTAAGCTCACCTCTTCTTTACTCGTAACCATTTCTTTGCCGTTGTCACTAACAAGTAAATCTCCAAAATTTCTTTCTAAATCATCACTACAAATAGACTCATTAGAAATATTATTGCAAGATTCATCAAATACCACATGCATAGATTCTTCAATAACTAGAGTTCTCTTATTGAAAATTCTATAAGCTTTACTAGTAGATGAATAGCCAAGAAAAATACCAATATCCGTTTTTAAATCAAACTTTTCAAGCTTTTCTTTGTTGTTCAAAATAAAACATTTACAACCAAAAACTTTAAAATACCCAACATTTGGAATTTTGTTATGCCAAAGTTCATAAGGAGTTTTATTTAATGAAGGTCTAATTAAAACTCTATTTAAAATATAACAAGCGGTATTAACTGCTTCCGTCCAAAAATATTTAGGTAAATCATACTCATTTAACATTGATCTAGCAAATTCTTGTAAAGTACGATTTTTCCTTTCAACCACACCGTTTTGTTGAGGAGTCCTCGGAGACAGAAGTCATGAGAAAGACCATTATCTTCACAAAATTTTTCAAAGGCAACACTATCAAATTCTCCTCCATGGTCACTCCTAATTTTAGTAATTAAAAACCCTTTTTCATTTTGAACTCTTTTTACAAAACTAGCAAATCTTTTCAAAACATCATTCTTATGTTTTATATCAAAACCAAGTAAATCTTGAAAAATCATACTATCACAAAAGCATAATAATTTCCTCCATAACTAGCTATTTTAGAAGGGCCAAATAAGTCCATATGGAGTAGTTGAAGAGGTCTAATAGTAGAAATCATATTTTTAGATTTGAAAGAAGACTTAGTTTGCTTACCCATTTGACAAGTGTCACAAATTTTATCTTTTTCAAATTTAAGTTGAGGAAGACCTCTAACTAATGAATTTTTTGAAATATTTGAAATCAAGTACATACTAGCATGTCCTAGTCTTCTATGCCATAGCCAAGAGTTATCAAGCAAAATCGAAAGACATTTATCATTTGTAGGACAATCATTCAAATCAATAGTATACACATTATCATCTCTATTTCCTACAAACAAAACTTTTCTATCACTAGCATTTCAATGATGCAATTATTCTTATCAAATACAACTTTAAAACCTTTATCACATAATTGACTAATGCTAAGTAAGTCATGCTTTAAACCATCAAATAACAATACATTTTCAATGAGAGTACAAGAGTCATTACCTATAGTACCCTTACCAATTATTTTACCCTTCTTGTTATCACCAAAGGTTACTAAGCCACCATCCTTCTTGGAAAGATTCACAAACTTGGATGGATTACTCGTCATGTGTCTTGAGCAACCACTATCCAAGTACCACTTATTTTTCTTGGAGGCTTTCAAACAAACCTAAAAACAAAGATATTCAAAATTGACATTTTGGTACCCATACTTGTTTGGGTCCTAGAAAGTTAGTATTCACAAATTTAGGAATCCATTTCATATTTGCATTCATATTAAAGACATTGTATTTGGATAAGTAACAAGAATAATCTTTATGTCCAAACTTACCACATGAAAAACAAACAACATTATGCAATAATTTATTTCTGACTAAATTTGTGTATTCTATTTTTATTCGAAAAATTATTTTCTAAAACATTGTTAAATTTTGTATTTTGAGAAACTTTTCTTCCTAAATGAATGTTTTGAGAATTTTTCAAATTAAAGCACTTAGGTCTAATATGACCTTCAACACCACAATAATGACATATAGGCACAAATCTAGATTTATCATACTTAGATACAAATTTACTGTTAGATTTAGACAAGATAGGGGATGCTTTAACAAATATTGTTTTAGAACTTGAAGGTGTAGAACATTCATCAATATAGCCTAATCCTCTTTTATCACCATATGACTTACCTCCTTCAAGTATTTTATCTAATTTTTGAGCACCTATTGTTAACATTTTAATAGACTTCTTAGCCCTACCAAGTTCTTGCAAATTATTTGATTCATTTTCTTTGAGCAATTTAATTAATTTATTTTTTTCACAACAATCATGCTCAAGAGACTTGACTTTATCAATTAATGCATTTTTCTCATCACAATCAAATACATGTTTTTCACAAGGTACATCAATTTTAACAATATTATGATCCTTCTCTTTTAAGCAAGAAATTTCATTTAGTAAAGACTTATTTTCAATAATTGAAGTCTTATATTTCTTTTTAAGCACAACATACTTTGAACTAAGTTTTTCTAAATCAATTGTCATCTCATCAACAAGTTTAAATAATTCATGGTAAGAAAGAGATTCCAGAGTTATCTCATCTTCTTGTTCATCCTCTTTGTCACTATGAGCCATGAAGCAAAAATTTGCTACTTCTTCATCACTTCCACTTGCACTTTCATCACTATCATCCCAAGTAGCCTTCATTGCTTTCTTCTTGGATTTCTTAGATGATTTGAGGAGAGGACAATCCGTTCTTATATGACCCGACTTTTACATATTACCTCATCGTTTTTGCTCTTTTCACCTTTTGACTCTTTTTGATTTGTGAAATGTTTCTTGAATTGTTTCTTCCTTTTAATAAAATTTTTATACTTACGTGTGAAGTAGGCGACATCATCTTCATCAAGGACGTCCCCATCTTCAGAGTCAACTTTGATGGACTTTAGGGCTATACTTTTCTTCTTTTTGGATTCTTCTTCCATGTGCCCGTTCATGGTAATCTCATGTGTCATGAGAGAACCAACGAGTTCATCCAAAGGAAGCTTTGTGAGATCCTTTGCTTCTTGAATCGCCGTCACTTTTGCCTCCCAACTTTTAGGCAGAGACCTAAGAATTTTTCTTACATTTTCGGAAGTAGAATATACTTTTCCAAGATTTTTCAAAGCATTTAAAATATTAGTAAATCTAGTAAACATATCACCAATAGGTTCATTTTCCTCCATTTTAAATAGTTCATAATTATGAACTAACATGCTAATTTTTGTTTCTTTAACTTGATTGGTTCCCTTATGAGTTACTTCAAGAGTTTTCCAAATTTCATATGCTGAAGAACACATACATACTCTATTAAATTCATCATTACTTAAGGCACAATACAGACAATTGATAGCACTAGCATTCAAAGAACATTTTTTCATATCATGCTCATCAAATTCATTTTCTAATTTAGGCACCTCAATATTATTAACAATTTTTATTGGAATGTAAGGATCATTACTAACATTTAACCACAATTGATAATCAACGGATTGCAAATAAATTTTCATTCTAGCTTTCCAACATGTATAATTTGTTCCATCAAAATAAGGTGGCCTAGAAGTTGATTGTCCTTCACTAAAACCATTTTTAACACGTAGGTTAGCAATAAGCTCGAACAATAAAGTTTAGATAAAAAATCTATGGGAGCAACCTGCTCTGATACCAATTGTTGGATCGGTATGGCAACCCTAGAGGGGGTGTGGATAGGGTTTTAACGATAAAAGTGTTTAAACGTGATTAATTTTTCTAATGATGAAACTTTTTGCAAATAAGTAGAAGATGATAATTACTATAACAAAGTAATTCAAGTCAAAACAATAATCAAGTAGAACATGCAATAAATCACAATAATAATTTTGAAATTAAATAGAAAAGAGTTAGAGAAAATGACACCGTAGTTTTATAGTGGTTCGGTCAAACTCGACCTACTCCACTCCCCAAGCGCCTCTTGGAAATTTGAATAAAAAACTTTCTCGACTCTTTCCACGGATCTGAGCCAAACCGCTACACCGCTCTTTTTACGAGTTCAAGAGCAAACTCAATCCTTTCCACGGCGCAGGATCAAACCGATACAAGTATTTGAGTTTGATAATAACACACCACAACTCTCTCAAAGAGTAGATTTACAATTTGGGATACTCACAGCTATTTCTTCACAATACAAAAATAATCCCTCTCAAGAATAAGATGAAAAGAAATAAACTTGTAAGCTTGGAGAGAGCAACAAAATGTGGAGATTTTGAACAAATGAGGATTGGAGAATGTATGTAAGTTGTGTCTTTTAAAATGTGGGGAAGATGAGTTTATATAGAGGAGAAAAGTGGCAAAATGTAGGATTGAATATTGACCATTGGATTGTGTTAGGAATAATGGAAGGTGGAGATTAAAAGTAAATAAATAAAAAAAATTTCTAAATTCATTTATTTCAAAATTTTAATATAATAGTAATATAATAGTAATATAATATAATAATAATAAAAAGTTATGTGAGTAATGGTCAAAGGAAATTCAAAATTTATTATAAATATAATAATATAATAATAATAAAAACTATGTGAGTAACCACCAAAATTTTAAAATATAATAATATAATAATATAATATAGTAATAATAAAAATCGATGTGAGTAACGGTTAGATTCAAATTTATATTTTGTAAAAATAACTTTATTTAAAAATATAGTAATAAGAAAAACTCCACCATTTGCTACTCTCCCAAAATCATAAATGTCATACTTTGATATATTTTGATTTGTCCATCATTTTGATTTTGCTGCCACATCATCACGTCGGGTATGTTGTCTCGACTGTAATTTCTTCGTTTTAGTTCTGATTTGAGTAATTGAAAAGTCGTTGAAATTGTTATTCCCGACCTTATACTGTGGACAGTTCAAAATACTGAAAATAATTAATAATTAAAAAGTAGGTTTGTTATTATCAAAACATCAATTAATTGATTGAAATTAATTTAAGTGAGATCAAGGCCAAAAAGCCAACAAAATATTGGGTCGTGACACGATCCTTCACAGGTTGTTCGTAACTAGAGCTGAGTCAATTTACCGTTTTACCCTTGAAGTTACTTCTTGTTCCGTATGTTCCACTGATTCTCTAATGAACAATTGGTTTATGGTCCAACCAGTAAACCGAATCCCTCTCAGGCCAATAAGAGGGTGGGGCCCCTTATTCAAGACTTGGAGTGGAGTCAGTACTTGAGGGAACTACCTCTCTACTATCCCTAAAAGTGGGTGGGAGCGAATTCCATCTTGCACCCCACGTCCCTAGCCATTCACCCAGTCTTACCCCTAAAATGGGAGGGCTATTGAGTCGGCGAATTCGAGCCACTCTCACCCATGCAAATCTAAGGATAATTCCGAATAAACAGGATTTCATGGTTAGCTCAGGATTAGGATCGAGTTACCTAGGTCATCGAATGAAAAAAAAAATCAGTCTCAACAGTAAACGACATTATAAAGTGAGAGTGATTTTCTTCATGGTCCAATCTTATGCAATACTCATTGCATAGGACGCCCCCACTCACATGTCTCCGCATGTACAATTTAGTGATCACATTGTTTATATCATATACATAAGTGGGCCGCATCCATAGTGTCCCTAGGATAAGGTACCCAACGTTATCCCTATACTATAGATCATTTTGACTATATACTTGAAATTGATCCACCCTTATGTCTCTACATATAGTTCAAGTAATCATACTATAGTCAGAGTATTCTTAGTCTATTGGGTTTAGATTAATAATCGTAAAATTCACTTTATTCAATAACAATCTTTACTGAATAAACATCAATAATAACTTCAATGAAAATAGAATAGATGAAAGATCTCAAACCCTAATTTTACCGTAGGGAAAGATCTCAAACCCTAATTTTACCATAGTGGAAATATCTTAAACCCTAATTTCTCCATACGGGAAAGATCTCAACAATAATTTTATCATATGAGAAAAATCTCAATCCCTAATTGTATCATATGGGAAAGATCTCAAACCCTAGTTTTATCATATATGGGAAAGATCTCAAACCCTAATTTTACCTGGGGAAAGATCTCAAACCCTAATTTTATTATTTTATTTGTAATTTAATTGTTATTCATTGTATGAAAATTCAAGGATATTACTGTAATCTTGAACCGTATGTGGTTGACATACAAGAGGTTCGTGTTTGAGTAATAACCGAAAGAGTCTATAGTATATGGATAAGGTTGGCAGTCTTCACCTAGTATATGAAGAACCGGATAAATTTAATTTGAAATGTTAAATTAAAATATTTAATACATAAATATATTAAATAAATAGAGAAAATATATTTAAGTTGAAGGGTTCAAATTAATATTTAATATATTAGATATATTAAAAGAAAAATATATTGATGGTATTTGATACCATTAAATATTAGATTAATTAATTTATTTTGATAAATAAAAATATATTTGAAATTTGAATGACATTCGACTTAGCTAAATATATTAGAATATCCTATAATATTTAAATATGACTTTTATAAGATATTATATCTTAATATATTAGATATGTTAATATATTATTTGGCAAAGATTCGCCAAGAGTCCATATAAATAGGACCCTCGGGCCAAAAATGTACTAATTTCTTCCAAGAAGGAAATTAATCTCTAGAGAATTCTCGAAACTCTTTCTTCTTCTCCAATCCTTTTGGGATTTTCTTTCAAGAGGCTCCCACAACCCTTGGTCATGTATTCAAGATCTTGTGGAATATTGAAGTGGTTAGAATACTCCAATGAAGATCTTGTGGAATGTTGTGGTTGGAATACTCCAATGAAGATCTTGTGGAATGTTGAAGAACTTCAGCATCCTTAGAATAGTCCAAGAAGTCTTGCGAGCTACGGTTTCTACAAAGGTAGAGTTGTTACTCTTTTATTTATTTTGTTTCAATAATCAATAAAAATCAAAACGGTTTCTAATGCTTTTGTTACGTAGATGAAAAGTTTATTCCCTTCAATTAGTATGAGAGCCTAATTTTACCTCGGGAAAGATCTCAAACCCTAATTTTAACTAGGGAAAGCTCTTAATCCCTAATTTTTACCTAGGGAAAAATTTCAAACCCTAATTTTTATCGAGGAACATATCTCAACCCTTAGTTTTTACCTAGGGAAAGATCTGAAACCCTAATTTTTACCTTGGGTAAGATCTCAAACACTAATTTTAACTAGGGAAATATCTCAAACCCTAATTTTAACTACGTAATAATCTCAAACACTAATTTTACCTAGGGAAATATCTCAAACACTAATTTTAACTACGAAAAGATCTCAAACACTAATTTTACCTAGGGAAATATCTTAAACCCTAATTTTACCTAGGAAAAGGTCTCAAATCCTAAGTTTACCTAGGGAAGATCTCAAACCCTAATTTTTATCCCGGGAAAGATCTCAAACCCTAAATTTACCTAGGAAAAGATATCAAACCCTAATTTTACTTAGGGAAAGCTCTCAAACACTAATTTTACCAAGGGAAAGATCTCAAACCCTAATATTTACCTAGGGAAAGATCTCAAACCCTAACTTTTATCTAGGGAAAGATCTCAAACAGTAATATTTACCTAGGGAAAGATCTCAAACCCTAATTTTACTTAGGGAAAGATCTCAAACCCTAATTTTTACCTAGGGAAAGATCTGAAACCCTAATTTTACTTAGGGAAAGATCTCAAACCCTAATTTTACCTAGGGAAAGATCTCAAACCCTAATTTTTACCTAGAGAAAGATCTCAAAACCCTAATTTTACTTATAGAAAGATCTCAAACCCTCATTTTTACGAGGGAAAGATCTCAAACCCTCATTTTTACCGAGGGAAAGATCTCAAACTCTAATTTTAACTAAGGAAATATCTTAAACCCTAATTTTACCTAGGAAAAGGTCTCAAATCCTAAGTTTACCTAGGGACAGATCTATAACCCTAATTTTCACCAAGGGAAAGATCTCAAACCCTTATTTTACCTAGGGAAAGATATTAAACACTAATTTTACAAAGAAAAAGATCTCAAACCCTAAGTTTAGTTAGGGAAAGATCTCAAACCCTAATTTTACCTAGGGAAAGATCTCAAACCCTAATTTTTACCTAGGGAAAGATATTTTTAACTAGGGAAAGATCTCAAACCCTAATTTTACCTAGAGAATTATCTTAAACCCTGGAAAGGTCTCAAATCCTAAGTTTACCTAGGGAAAGATCTCAAACACTAATTTTTACCAAGGGAAAGATCTCAAACCCTAATTTTACTTAGGAAAAGATATTAAACCCTAATTTTATCAAGGGAAAGATCTCAAATCCTAAGTTTAGCTAGGGAAAGATCTCAAATCCTAATTTTACCTAGAGAAAGATCGCAAACCTTAATTTTTACCAAGGGAAAGATCTCAAACCCTAAGTTTAGCTACGGAAAGATCTCAAACCCTAATTTTACCTAGGGAAAGATCTCAAACCCTAAATTTTACCTAGGAAAAGATCTCAAACCCTAATATTTACCTAGGGAAAGATCTCAAACCCTAATATTTACCTAGAGAAAGATCTCAAACCCTAATTTTTACCTAGGGTAAGATCTCAAACCCTAATTTTACTTAGGGAAAGATCTCAAACCCTAATTTTTATCCACGGAAAGATCTCAAACCCTAAGTTTACCTTGGGAAAGATCTCAAACCCTAATTTTACTGATCTCAAACCCTAATGTTACCTAGGGAAAGATCTCAAACCCTAATTTTAACAAGGGAAAGATCTCAAACCCTAATGTTACCTAGGGAAAGATCTCAAACCCTAATTTTAACTAGGGAAAGATCTCAAACCCTAATGTTACCTAGGGAAAGATCTAGAATCTTAAGTTTACCAAGGGAAAGATCTCGAACCCTACGTTTACCAAGAGAAAGTTCTCGAACTCTATGTTTACCAAGGGAAAGATCACCAACCCTAAGTTTACCTAGGGAAAGATCTCAAACCCTAATATTTACCTACGGAAAGATCTCAAACCTAATTTTTACTTAGGGAAAGATCTCAAACCCTAATTGTTACCTAGGGAAAGATCTCAAACCCTAAATTTTACCTAGGGAAAGATCTCAAATCCTAATGTTACCTAGGGAAAGATCTCAAACCCTAATTTTTACTTGGGGAAAGATCTCAAACCCTAATTTTTTCCTAGGGAAAGATCTCAAACCCTAATTTTTACCTAGGGAAAGATCTCAAACCCTAAATGTTACCTAGGGAAAGATCTCAAACCCTAATTTTACCTAGGGAAAGCTCTCAAACCCTAATTTTTACCTAAGTTAAAGATCTCAAACCCTAATTTTTTAGCAGGGTAACTCTACTTATGCATTTTTACATTAGCAAATAGCGGGGATAGCTCAGTTGGGACAGCGTTAGACTGAAGATCTGAAGGTCACGTGTTCGATCCACGTTTACCGTAATGGTCTATAAAGAGGCATAACTTGACTATGATACGAGATAAGGTTAAGGTGTCTTAATAGTACCATAAAATCTTCATGGTGGATCCATACATATTTGGAAGTTATTGTTTTAAAAACTTCTCATTTTATCTATGTGTTCATTAAATTTTTCATTATCATTTATTCCATAGAATTAAGAAAAAAAAACAAAAAGAAAGTCTTTACGAGAAGGTAGGAATTTCAACCGAGCATGACTTCAACTGAGCATTCTCAATCGGCAGCTGATCCTCGGGAAAGTCACAACCACCGCTTTTCGCTGCCTTAGCTATCAGAGCACATGGCGGCGGATCCACATCGCTACTAAATCCCTCAATGTTCGTACAGTTCCATTGCAACTTTTTAGGCGTCGCCGACAGTCCAATCTTCACATTTGAAACACAAATATCCGTGAATGGATCTCCTGAAAACCCTGCCAAATTTGCCGACATATTAACATTCTCGGCCACCACGTCTCTGTAATTAATATTCTTAATCAATGGCAATGCCGAGGGATCGAACTTGTCATTCGCATGCGATTTGTAGTCTCCAGTTATCCAGAAGATGTATTTCATCGTGGATAGAAACATTCTTCGAACGAAAATGTCCTTGACGAAACCGCCTCGTCCGCCAGCGGTTTTGATTCTGACGACAGACTGTGTGTTGATTGCTGTAACGTTTTCGATCCTGACGTTGCGGATTTCGCCGGACATTTTGCTGCCAAGGGCAATACCTGTAGAATCTGGTGAGATGCAAGTGAGGCGGCGAATGACGAGGTCCTCGGTCGGCATTCCAAACTTGATACCGTATTGGTCCCATCCGCTCTTGATGGCGATGCAATCGTCACCGGAGACAATGTAGCAGTCTTCGATTCGAGTGTTGGAACAAGAATCTGATAAATTGAATGGAGAATTAGGGAGAGGGATTGAGGAAGAAAAGAACCCTAAGGTTTTAAAGGAGAAGAAGAAGGGAACCTGGATTGATTCCGTCGGTGTTGGGTACGGTGACTGGAGCCAAGATGGTGAGCCCTTGGATAATCACATTTCTGCATTTTCACCCATATTATGATATATAATTAAAAGTTCTTTTTGGTCGGGAGGAATTTGAATGGTGTACTTTTTTTCGAAGCATAATCCTAAAATACAAGGATAATGGGACGGAAGCGAAATAGCCAAACCTGCTATAAATCGGATGGACGAACCAAGAAGGTGAGTTGATCAAAGTGAGATTCGAGATCCGGATTTGATCAGAGTACATGATCTCGATCACATATGGCCGTGTTACCTTGAGCTCCCCTTTCTTAAACTTTTCCCACCAAGAAGATCCCTGCCCGTCGATTGTACCGTTGTTACCTACACCATGTCACCAACCCAACTTTATTTTTATTTTCTATAAATGTTCTTTTTATGTTTCAGTTACCTTAGTTCTTTTTTATTTAATTCTTATAGCAGGGTAGCCTGTTTCCATTTAAAAAAAAATTAGAATGTTAAAAGATAAGAAAAAATAATCACCCGTGACAACCACATCGGTGAGATTAGTTCCAAAGATGAGGCTGCTGTACCGTCCACCAGGAGCATCTCTTCCCCTCCCATAAGATGGGAGAACTTTAGTGGCCATTCTGATTCATTCTGGACCGTTAAATTAAATTATGAGGAACAAACCTAACTCATTTATTTTAGATTAAAGATTAAAATTCAAATCACCACTCCCAAAGGTGTTAGGTTTATAAAAATAAAATACTCGATAGGTCGAACGTGGGATGCAAGAGTTTTAGCTTCTTTATCGATAAAAAGTGTGAAATGGCTAGTCAGATTAAAACTTCCGGTCAGCCATTTTTCCGGCGGCACGACCAATTGAGCTCCGCCATCTGCCGCCATTGTGTTGAGATGTTCGATAGCTTTTCGGAACGCGTGAGTATTTGAAGTTACTCCGTCGCCGACGCCGCCAAACTCCGTTAACAACACTGAGTGTTTCCGACAATTGATCGTCTGAAATTCCAGGGAGTTCGAACTTAGACGCGGATTCATAGCGTCCACGGTGACTAAGCTCACCAATGCCAGTACGATCACGACTGAGATTCTCGCTGCTGTAACCTACCGAAAACAATCAAAGATGATTCAATCTCTTTTTGTTCATCTTTTTGTTGGTTACATTTTCGAATTTTATCGAGAATAGTAAGGATCCACGGGAAAAAAAGTTCTTCAATAAACCATTCGGGGTTTTGAACAAAAACCCACAATCATTTGAAGTGATTCCAGACAAAACCAATGAAAGTAGAAGAACAAGCCAAGCCCACAAGATCAATGGAAAGAAAACAAAGAAAAAGAAAATGAAATTGAATGAGAAAGAGAAAGAAGAAGAAACATTACATTGAGTTTTGTGGGTTTTGGAGGAAGATCCATGATGAATTTTGCTTGTGAGTTTATGATTTTTAGATTGGGGGACAAAGGATTTTATGGGATAATTTAGGAATCAAAAATAGAAAAGGGATTTATTACTATTATTGTTATTATTTCAAGGGTTAAATTTTGGGTTGTAAATGAAATGGTTGGATTTACCTAGAATATTAGCACAACCAGACTGTTTAGAAAAATATAACCTGTAGTGAGAGCTTTTTAAATTTGGCATCTTGTTTTTTAAAAATTATTTTATGTGTATTAGAGTGTTAAAATAGTTACTCTAAGAACCACGTCATCTAAATGGGTATTTAAAAACAAATTATCAATTAATTTTTATTAAATTACTCGAACAACTCGAATCAACCGTAAGGTGAATATTTTAATATTAGATTAGGCGAATTCATTATTTGATAAGGATTTATTGGATTGAAAAAGTTTACCATCTAAAAAATTAAATTAGGTCTAAAACATGTTGAATCCAAAGTAATTGTTTGTTTAGTTTTAAATGATATTTCTATATTGATTTGAGTGACTTTTAATCCGATCATATATTTTTTCACTAATTGCAGCACATGAGTTGAGTTGAATATATGCTCAAATCTCTTCAAACATGGTAAGTATAACTCCATTTCTTCTTTTATATTTCTTCTTTATTAAGAATTTTTCTCAATGAAAAATGAATAATGTATCGATCCATTGCTAAAGTTCAAAACATGAAAAATAAAAAATCAAAATAAAATTGTAATAAACTACTTATAAAATCACTAGACTATTTAATTGGAAGTCTATTAGCTAATATAGAAATTAACTATATTTTTTATCGATAAATAATTATAGTTAAGTGGATCTTTAAAATTTTAGGGCAAATCTTCTTTAATAAAAGAATATAGAATGAATATATGGTAAATTTTGCACATTTAAAAATAAAAATGATGAAAATTATAAAAATGTATAAATATGTGCTATATACAAATACATATTATTCATATATATACATACATACATACATATATGTCTGTTTATGTATATGTATAGGTATGTATGTACTTATGCATGTATTTATATATTTATTATATGCGTGTAAGTGTGTGTTGTGTGATACATACATGTATATGCACATGATGAGGCACGACAATATAGTGATCCATACATGTCATGGTGAGGAAGAATGCCGTTTAGAAAGGTTGTCTTTACATCCATTTGTCAAATTTATTAATCATAAAATGCTACAATGGACAAGAGTATTCTAATCGATTTAAGCATAGCAACAGGAGAGAAGGTTTCTTCATAGTCCACCCCCTCTCTTTAGGTATAACCCTTTGCTACAAGTCGAGCTTTAAATGTCTATATCTTACCAGTTTGGCCTCGTTTCCTCTTATAGATCCATTTGCAACCAATAGGTTTTACCCCATCTGGTTGATCTACAAGTTCCCAGACTAAATTGAAGTACATCGACTCCATTTCAAGATTCATGGCTTTGATCCACTTATCTCTATCTTCATCATTCATTGTCGTTTATAGGTCAATGGATCCTAAACGCTATCATCAGGTATGATGACCTGTGATTCTGCCAAACCCAAGTAACAATCGAGTTGAGTTATAATCCTCCCACTACGTTGAGGCATTCTCAACTCTTGAGTAGGATGTGATTGACCAGAAGTGCCAGCTCCATCAATAACTCTTGTTGAAGGACCAGCCTGATCAACAACTCTTGTTGTTTTATCAGTAGTTTCTTTAGGAATCTCACTTACTAGTTTGTTGCGAGGATGATGATTTTTTACATGGTCTTCCTCTAAGAATGTAGCGTTCGTTGATACAAACACTCTGTTTTCTTGAGGGTCATAAAACAACCCACCTTTCGTCTCTTTGGGTTATTTATTTCGCTAATCCTTATGGGGGAAAGAAAGTTAAATTTTATCTTCTTTCCTAAGGCTTTTGATTCTAAACCCTTTTCTGTTATTCTAAAAGGATATAATTGAGTAATGAAAGGAGTACCTAGGATTAGTTCTTGTCCTAAGTCTTTTACTAAAAGGAAGGAATTTACGAAGCAAATTCCATCATTGCAAACATGAACTTTTGATAGTTTGTAATTAATTTTGAGTTTGTTGTTGTTAGCACCTCTAAGGCCCTTAGTAGTTTTTTCAAAATACTTTGTAGGTATTAGGCCTTCTTGAATGCAATTTTGATCGGCTCCAGTATCTATGAGAGCCTTTAGTGTGATTTTGAAATCATAAATTTTTAAGGTAACGAGAGCATACCATTTTTGAAATTGAGAAGTGGTGATGGCTCCAACGAAGGAACTTTGAAGATCTTCTTCATCCAGGTTCGGTTGCGCCGTTTCCTTTTGTGCGGGCAGCCTTTCCTGAAGATTGAGAATTTCTTGACGAAGCGTATAAGATTTTGACCTGGTTTCAGATCTTAGCGCCTGTACCTCTTGTTTGAGATTATTAATCTCTCTTTGTAAATCTTGAGTAGTGAGTTCCCTTGGTTTTTCAAATCTTTGGAGAACAGATTGGAGTCTGTAGGGATTTCTTTCTTCCCTTTCAGGTGGCTTAGAGATTGTCATGACATCCCTAAGTCGTTGAGCAATCTTCTGTTGAATTTCTGGGTCTTGAACTTTTTCTACTACTTCGAGTAGAATTTCTTGATCCTTAGTAAGGACATTTATGCATCCATCGCACGTCCTTTTTCCTTCTTGTTCTGATTTGTATTCTGTGCTAGAATATGAATTAGATTCTTCTTGGAATTCGAGGATTTCTCCCTCGCTCGATTGCTCTGAGTCGGTTAGGGTCAGTCGTAATAGCTGATTTTTTCAGCTCTTGATCTATATCCAACTTATTGATCTTTCCTTTGATTGGACACTTGTTAGCATAGTGTCCTTCTTCACGACATTTGAAGCAAGTTTGCTTTTTCTTTCCTCTATGGGTTGAATTGAGCTTGTTTTGAATTTTTGACTCGTTACAAAGTCTGAGTCCTTCTTCTATGATGAAGGATGCTATGGATCCGTATGACAAAGTTTGCCATGGAATTGTTCCATTGTACTTTGTCTTAAGACCATCTTTGATCCTCCTTGAGAAGTGTTTTGGTAGTCCATTGACGAAATTCTCTTTCCAGAATTCCAACGAACTATCTGTTCTAATAAGAACTTTGCTGAAGTACATGTCTTTGTACCACCTGAAATCACCTAAGGTAGGGCATTTCAGATTCATGAGTATCTCGGCGGATCTCTCCTGGTATTTCAGAGGGTCGCCGACGAAGAATTCTATGAGGGTATATATGAGGGTGTTGATAGCATCCTCTACTCTTTCATGTTGTACTTTAGTCCTAGTTGATGGACCTTCTTCTTTGATAATTTGAGTAGTTGGCCTAACGACGTAGTGGTTTAATATCTGCTGGCGGGTTGTTTCGTCGAGATATTTGTCCCACCAATCCTTGAGTTGCCCGGTAAATCCGGTTACCAAAACTTGAGCTATCTGATGGTCGAATTTATGGCCTTGTAATTTATACGCGCCTGCGGCCATCATCATCTCATTGACAACATTTATTATCAGATAGTCAGACAATCCATCGATATTCCATTCATAGATTGCTAAACCATCGTAATGAGCTTGAGTTTGTAGTGTCTTTTCTTCGAATTGGATATCCGGAAAAGATGGTTGAGGATACCAGTTTTTCTGATTATTGGCATTATTTTGACTTCTTCTAGAGATCCTTTCAATTCGATTGTAGAAAGGTTCTTCTCTCTCATTTGCAATCTCGTCTTCGAATTCTTGGTTCTCGTCGTCATTGTTGACGACATTGACAGATGAATCTTGAGGCGTCATGGCGGGATTTAATATCCTGTCTAACTTTTCCTCTATCATGGCCACTGCAGCCTCTTCTTTTGAAATCCTTTTTGTAAATATTTCGAGATTTGCCGGTCTGAGTATTGGTATTGACTCATCAACCTTTGGTACAGAGCTGCTTGCCTGTTCCTGCTGAGTACCTGATTTCTTTGAGATTTTTCCCTCGATACTTTCAAGTTGAGTAGCGATCGTGGATAAAATCTTATTTGAATAATTGTTTTGATGTTGGATATTCTTGATATCCTTTAGGGTCGGATTACCCTTTTCTAGTCCATCTGAAATATGTTTGAAAGGGCTAGCTTTGACTTTTTCTCCGTAGTAGTTGTCGAATTCGACTTCTTCTAACGGAGGATGTTTCGAATATACCTCGCCTCTTTTGGTAGTCTTCCAACTCCTTTGGGTCAAGGTGCATACCTGCAGAATATTTTCTTCAAACCATTCGAAGAATGGTATATTTTCTTTGATGGCTTCCATATGAGAATACCACTGAGCTCTTAATTCATTTCGCTCATCCTCTTTGTAGGTTTTGAAGAAGGCATTTCTTTTTGAAGAGTTGGTAGTTGACATAAAATCTGCTTTCAAAAATTCTTTGTCTATCTGGAAATCAGCTGTAATGACATTTAGCTGGCTTTCGTTGATGGATTGAGTATCTATATCGGTATGGGTTGGAGACCTTGAGCCATCTTCATAGTGGATTGACGCCCTTTTTTGATCATAACTGACCTCTTTTACCTTTAAGGAGTCATACATTGACCTTGATATTCCTGAAGTACTTGGTCTAGAACTCAGGAATTCTTTTACTTTCGACTCTAACAAAGGTTCTTCACTGAATTTTATTTCAACGCTTCCATCGTCATGTTCGATGATTTGAACTGGGTTTTGAGATTCTTTCCTCTTTGGAAGATTTGCATCTTCTATTTTCCAGAGAGTGCTTCTGGTTATTTGATCCCAAGAAAGTGTTTTTGGGACAGTCACTGATGATTTTCCAATATTTGCTTCTATGAGCATAGTCGATCCTTTTGGTGAGGATCTTAATGCTCTTGGAGAAATGTTTGTATTCATGAGCTTATAATAAGTGTGGGTCGTGGAGATTAAGGAAAACCCCATCAAATCTCCTGCAAAAGAAAAAGAAAGTTAGAGAGAAAATTGAGAGGAAATAGAAAAGAGTCAACGCGAAGTTCATCAGACCACCGTCGGAATCCACCTTCAGATGAGACTTGTACAAGGACTGAGAGGCTAGCGAGGCCGATGCTCCGTCAAGATCCAAGAACGTTTCGTGAGATTAGGTTCTGAACGACATTTTTCATATATGAGCTTTTCCTATGTGAATCGAGTCCTAAAATGTTGAGATATTCACCTAGGAACAACTCTATGCACGATCTGTGAAGAAGTTTGGCCGAAATCTCGATCCGAAGGTGGAGATCCGAGAGTCATCAGAGAACGGTAGCGAACTTCCGATGCTCTTATCTCGCCCAGTAGTTAAGCAAAAAATTACGAAAAAAATACCATGACGTAGCCCGTAACACGATCTAGAACTTTGCCGAAGAAATCATAGCGATCCAAACTACGAATAAAACACTAATTTTACCTTGGGAAAGATCTCAAACACTAATTTTAACTAGGGAAATATCTCAAACCCTAATTTTAACTACGGAAAGATCTCAAACACTAATTTTACCTAGGGAAATATCTCAAACCCTAATTTTAACTACGGAAAGATCTCAAACACTAATTTTACCTAGGGAAATATCTTAAACCCTAATTTTATCAAGGAAAAGGTCTCAAATCCTAAGTTTACCTAGGGAAGATCTCAAACCCTAATTTTTACCCCGGGAAAGATCTCAAAACCTAAATTTACCTAGAAAAAGATATTAAACCCTAATTTTACAAAGGGAAAGATCTCAAACCCTAAGTTTAGCTAGGGAAAGATCTCAAACCCTAATTTTACCTAGGGAAAGATCTCAAACCCTATTTTTACCTAGGGAAAGAACTCAAACCCTAACTTTTACCTAGGGAAAGATCTCAAACCCTAACTTTTACCTAGGGAAAGATCTCAAACCCTAATATTTACCTAGGGAAAAATCTCAAACCCTAATTTTTATCTAGGGAAAGATCTCAAACACTAATTTTACCAAGGGAAAGATCTCAAACACTAATATTTACCTAGGGAAAGATCTCAAACCCTAATTTTTACCTAGGGAAAGATTTGAAACCCTAATTTTTACCTAGGGAAAGATCTCAAACAGTAATACTTACCTAGGGAAAGATCTCAAACCCTAATTTTACCTAGGGAAAGATCTCAAACCCTAATTTTACCTAGGGAAAGATCTGAAACCCTAATTTTTACCTAGGGAAAGATCTTAAAGCCTAATTTTACTTAGGGAAAGATCTCAAACCCTAATTTTACCTAGGGAAAGATCTCAAACCCTATTTTTACCTAGGGAAAGATCTCAAACCCTAACTTTTACCTAGGGAAAGATCTCAAACCCTAATATTTACCTAGGGAAAGATCTCAAACCCTAATTTTTACCTAGGGAAAGATCTCAAACAATAATTTTACCAAGGGAAAGATCTCAAACAGTAATATTTACCTAGGGAAAGATCTCAAACCCTAATATTTACATAGGGAAAATCTCAAACCCTATTTTTACCTAGGGAAAGATCTCAAACCCTAACTTTACCTAGGGAAAGCTCTCAAACACTAATTTTACCAAGGGAAAGATCTCAAACCCTAATATTTACCTAAGGAAAGATCTCAAACCCTAACTTTTACCTAGGGAAAGATCTCAAACAGTAATATTTACCTAGGGAAAGATCTCAAACCCTAATTTTACCTAGGAAAAGATCTCAAACCCTAATTTTTACCTAGGGAAAGATTTTAAACCCTAATTTTACTTAGGGAAAGATCTCAAACCCTAATTTTACCTAGGGAAAGATCTCAAATCTTATTTTTACCTAGGGAAAGATCTCAAACCCTAATTTTTACCCAGAGAAAGATCTCAAAACCCTAATTTTACTTATAGAAAGATCTCAAACCCTCATTTTTATCGAGGGAAAGATCTCAAACTCTAATTTTAACAAGGGAAAGATCTTAAACCCTAATTTTAGCTACGGGAAAAAACACAAACCCTAATTTTACCTAAGGAAATATCTTAAATCCTAATTTTACCTAGGGAAAGGTCTCAAATCCTAAGTTTACCTAGGGACAGATCTATAACCCTAATTTTTACCAAGGGGAAGATCTCAAACCCTTATTTTACCTAGGGAAAGATAGTAAACACTAATTTTACCAAGGGAAAGATCTCAAACCCTAAGTTTAGTTAGGGAAAGATCTCAAACCCTAATTTTACCTAGGGAAAGATCTCAAACCCTAAATTTTACCTAGGGAAAGATCTCAAACCCTAATTTTACCTAGAGAAATATTTTAAACCCTCATTTTACCTAGGGAAAGGTCTCAAATCCTAAGTTTACCTAGGGAAAGATCTCAAACACTAATTTTTACCAAGGGAAAGATCTCAGACCCTAATTTTACCTAGGCAAAGATTAAACCCTAATTTTTACCAAGGGAAAGATCTCAAACCCTATGTTTAGCTAGGGAAAGATCTCAAATCCTAATTTTACCTAGGGAAAGATCTCAAACCTTAATTTTTACCAAGGGAAAGATCTCAAACCCTAAGTTTAGCTAGGGAAAGATCTCAAACTCTAATTTTACCTAGGGAAATATCTCAAACCCTAAATTTTACCTAGGGAAAGATCTCAAACCCTAATATTACCTAGGGAAAGATCTCAAACCCTAATTTTACTTAGGGAAAGATTTCAACCCCTAAGTTTAACTTGAGAAAGATCTCAAACCCTAATTTTTACCCAGGGAAAGATCTCAAACCCTAAGTTTACCTTGGGAAAGATCTCAAACCCTAATTTTACTGATCTCAAACCCTAATTTTAACTAGGGAAAGATCTCAAACCCTAATGTTACCTAGGGAAAGATCTAGAATCCTAAGTTTACCAAGGGAAAGATCTCGAACCCTACGTTTACCAAGAGAAAGATCTCGAACCCTATGTTTACCAAGGGAAAGATCTCCAACCCTAAGTTTACCTAGGGAAAGATCTCAAACCCTAATATTTACCTAGGGAAAGATCTCAAACCTAATTTTTACCAAGGGAAAGATCTCAAACCCTAATTTTTTCCTAGGGAAAGATCTCAAACCCTAATTTTTACCTAGGGAAAGATCTCAAACCCTAATGTTACCTAGGGAAAGATCTCAAACCCTTATTTTACCTAGGGAAAGCTCTCAAACTCTAATTTTAACCTAGGTTAAAGATCTCAAACTCTAATTTTACCTTGGGAAAAATCTCAAACCCTAATTTTTACCTAAGGAAATATCTCAAATCCTAATATTTACCAAGAGAAAGATCTCAAACCCTAACTTTTACCTAGGAAAATATCTCAAACCCTAATATTTACCTAGGGAAAGATCTCAAACCCTAATTTTTACCTAGGGAAAGATCTCAAATCCTTAATTTACTTACGGAAAGATCTCAACCCCTAAGTTTACCTAGAGAAAGATCTCAAACCCTAAGTTTAACTAGGGAAAGACTTCAAACCCTAATTTTCTCTTGGGAAAGATCTCAAACCCTAATTTTTACCTAGGGAAAGATCTGACACCCTAATTTTACCTAGGGAAAGGTCTCGAACAATAATTTTAACTAGGGAAAGAATAATCTGACACCCTAATCTGACACCCTAATTTTAAACTTTGATAGAAAGTTACACATATTGATTTTGATTGTAATCAATTGTCAAGTTAAGCATAACTCAACTAATTAGCGGTGATTAAATAGAAGAGATAGCTCCACTTATGCATTTTTATTATGTTAAAATAGTGGGGATAGCTTAGTTGGGAGAGCGTTAGACTGAAGATTTGAAGGTGTTATGCGTTTGATCCATGTTCACCGCAATGGTGTCGAGAGTCCTAACTTGACTGTGCAATCTAGGGAATGTTTCATTTGTGAAATATTTCGTAGTGATTTAAACTTTATAGCGGGGATAACTCTACTTATGCATTTTTACATTAGCAAATAGCGGGGATAACTTAGTTGGGAGAGTGTCAGACTGAAGATCTAAAGGTCCCGTGTTCGATCCACGTTCACCGCAATGGTCTATAAAGAGGCATAACTTGACTATGATATGAAATAAGGTGTCTTAATTGTACATAAAAACTTCATGGTGGATCCATACATGTTTGGATATAAGAGGTTTTAGTTGAAATAGGTTAGTTTCAAATTTAAAAACTTCTCATTTTATCTATATGTTCATCAAATTTTTCATTATCATTTATTCCATAGAATTAAGAAGAAAAAAAAAAACAAACAAAAACAAAGTCTTTATGAGAAGGTAGGAATTTCAACCGAGCATGACTTCAACTGAACATTCTCAATCGGCAGCTGATCCTTGGGAAAGTCACATCCACCGCTTTTTGCTACCTTAGCCAGCGGAGCACATGGCGGCGGATCCACATCGCTACTAAATCCCTCAATGTTCGTACAGTTCCACTACAACTTTTTAGGCGTCACCGACAATCCAATCTACACATTTGAAACACAAATATCCGTGAATGGATCTCCTGAAACTCCCGCTAAATTTGCCGACATATCAACATTCTCGGCCACCATGTCTCTGTAATTAATGTTCGTAATCAATGGCAATGCCGAGGGATCGAACTTGTCATCCGCATGCGATTTGTAGTCTCCAGTTATCTAGAAGACGTATTTCATCGTGGATAGAAACATTCTTCGGACGAAAATTTCCTTGACGAAACCGCCTCGTCCGCGAGCGGTTTTGATTATGACGGCAGACTATGTGTTGATTGCTGTAACGTTTTCGATCCTGACGTTGCGGATTCCGCCAGACATTTCACTGCCAAGGGCAATACCTGCAGAATCTGGTGAGATGCAAGTGAGCGCGGCGAATGACGAGGTCCTCGGTCGGTATTCCGAACTTGATACCGTATTGGTCCCATCCGCTCTTGATGGCGATTTAATCGTCACCGAAGACAATGTAGCAGCCTTCGATTCGAGTGTTGGAACAAGAATCTGATAAATTGAATGGAGAATTAGGGAGAGGGATTGAGGAAGAAAAGAACCCTAAGGTTTTAAAGGAGAAGAAGAAGGGAACCTGGATTGATTCCGTCGGTGTTGGGTCGGTGACTGGAGCCAAGATGGTGAGCCCTTGGATAATCACATTTCTGCATTTTCACCCATATTATGATATATAATTAAAAATTCTTTTTGGTCGGGAGGAATTTCAATGGTGTACTTTTTTTCGAAGCATAATCCTAAAATACAAGGATAATGGGACGGAAGCGAAATAGCCAAACCTGCTATAAATCGGATGGACGAACAAAGAAGGTGAGTTGATCAAAGTGAGATTCGAGATCTGGATTTGATCGGAGTACATGATCTCGATCACATATGGCCGTGTTACCTTGAGCTCCCCTTTCTTAAACTTTTCCCACAAAGAAGATCCCTGCCCGTCGATTGTACCGTTGTTACCTACACCATGTCACCAACCCAACTTTATTTTTTATTTTCTATAAATGTTCTTTTTATGTTTCAGGTAAGTTCTTTTTTATTTAATTCTTATAGCACCCAAGCCTGTTATAATTTTGCAATCCATTTAAAAAAAATTAGAATGTTAAAAGGTAAGAAAAAATAATCACTCGTGATAACCACATCGGTGAGATTAGTTCCAAAGATGAGGCTGCTGTACCGTCCACCAAGAGCATCTCTTCCCCTCCCATAAGATGGGAGAACTTTCACCAGTGGCCATTCTGATTCATTCTGCATTATGAGGAACAAATCTAACTCCTTTATTTTGGATTAAAAGATTAAAACTCAAATCACCACTCCCAAAGGTGTTAGGTTTATAAAAATAAAATACTCGATAGGTCAAATCTGGGATGCAAGAATTTTAGCTTCTTTATCGATAAAAAGTGTGAAATGGCTAGTCAGATTAAAACTTCCGGTCAGCCATTTTCCTGGCGGCACGACCAATTGAGCTCCGCCATCTGCCGCCATTGTGCTGAGATGTTCGATCGCTTTTCGGAACGCGTGAGTATTTGAAGTTACTCCGTCGCCGACGCCGCCAAACTCCGTTAACAACGCTGAGTGTTTCTGACAATTGATCACCTTTAAATTCCAGGGAGTTCGAACTTAGACGTGGATTCATAGCGTCCACGGTGGCTAAGCTCACCAATGCCAGTACGATCACGATCGAGATTCTCGCTGCTGTAACCTACCGAAAAAAATCAAAGATGATTCAATCTCTTTTTGTTCATCTTTTTGTTGGTTACATTTTCGAATTTTATCGAGAATAGTAAGGATCCATGGGAAAAAAGTTCTTCAATAAACCATTTGGGGTTTTGAACAAAAACCCACAATGACTTGAAGTGATTCCAGACGAAAACCAATGAAAGTAGAAGAACAAGCCAAGCCCACAAGATCAATGGAAAGAAAACAAAGAAAAAGAAAATGAAATTGAAAGAGAAAGAAGAAGAAACATTACATCGAGTTTTGTGGGTTTTGGAGGAAGATCCATGATTAATTTTGTTTGTGAGTTTATGATTTTTAGATTCCGGGACAAAGGATTTTATAGGATAATTTAGGAATCAAAAATAGGAAAGGGATTTATTACTATTATTGTTATTATTTCAAGGGTTAAATTTTGGGTTGTAAATGAAATGGTTGGATTTACCTAGAATATTAGTACAACCAGACTGTTTAGAAAAATATAACCCGTAGTGAGAACTTTTTAAATTTGACATCTTGTTTTTTAAAAATTATTTTATGTGTATTAGAGTGTTAAAATAGTTAATATTAGATTAGGCGAATTCATTATTTGATAAGGATTTATTGGATTGAAAATGTTTACCATCTAAAAAATTAAATTAGGTCTAAAACAGGTTGAATCCAAAGTAATTGTTTGTTTAGTTTTAAATGATATTTCTATATTGATTTGATTGACTTTTAATCCGATCATATATTTTTTCACTAATTGCAGCACATGAGTTGAGTTGAATATATGCTCAAATCTCTTCAAACATGGTAAGTATAACTCCATTTCTTCTTTTATATTTTTTCTTTATTAAGAATTTTTCTCAATAAAAAATGAATAATGTATCAATCCATTGCTAAAGTTCAAAACATGAAAAATAAAAAATCAAAATAAAATTGTAATAAACTACTTATAAAATCACTAGACTATTTAATTGGAAGTCTATTAGCTAATATAGAAATTAACTATTTTTTTTATTGATAAATAATTATAGTTAAGTGGATCTTTAAAATTTTAGGGCAAATCTTCTTTAATAAAAGAATATAGAATGAATATATGGTAAATTTTGCACATTGAAAAATAAAAATGATGAAAATTATAAAAATGTATAAATGTGTGCTATATATAAATACATATTTTATATATATATATATATATATATATATATATATATATATATATATATATACATACATATATACATACATACATATACATATATGTCTTTTTATGTATATGTATAGGTATGTATGTATTTATGCATGTATATATGTATTTATTATATGCGTGTAAGTGTGTGTTGCGTGATACATACATGTATATGCACATGATGAGGCATGACAATATAGTGATCCATGCATGTCATGGTGAGGCACGACCCACGTTTAAGTGACACTGATGCCCTGTAGACGATATGGTTTTGATCCTATCTGGGTGCATACATACCAAAGAATAGATGACAATTCTAAAGTAGGACTATAATATCATGTCGCACTCGTTTCTCTCATCTCATAATGTATCTATATGATCTCTCGACCACCCAAAGACCAGTCTATGAAACAAAGGCCTTATGGCAGCACTGAATCATCACAACACATGATACCATATATGGTCTAGGGATATTATGGTTCTTGATAAGAATCACGGTGTTCCAAATGTTCCAACTAGACCTATTACAGAATCCAAGGCTAACAAGAGTCAACAAGTATTCATTCTTCATCTACAAAATTGGATAGGCTCGGTTCAACCATCATTTCATGTGTTACAAGCTGATCCGGTTGAGAAAGGACCATTTGGAGCTTCAGAAGTGAATATTTGCACGGTTGAAGTAGCGGATGAAGTTGCTATAAATTGCGATTTATTATTTTTAATTTTATAATTTTTGTAATGCGCAAAAGGGTGGAAGTTATGGGTCAAATTGACTTCTTTTGTGGAGATTTAAGGGGATCGGGATAAATGTTAGTGGCATTTGAAGAATTGAAAGTTTCTTTTGTCGGAAGACTTAAATACCAACAAATTATTATGTAAAAGGCAGATTTCGGATGAATGAAATTGAGATCTCAAATTGAGACTTTTACTCTTAGAAATTCGAGCATCATCTTTGTCATTTTTAAGTTTCATGCAATTCTTGCGGTAGATTTGCATCTGAGCCATTCAATCAAGTATTCATCAAGTTTTATTGTGGAGTGACTCAATTTAAAACAAGATTCCAAATCTTGCTTCTAGATATTTTATCTTAAGAGGTAATCTAATTCTAGCCTTATCTCTTGATTGATCCGAATTTTGTATAAGTTGGCATTGATTTCTTTGATTCAAGGGGTTCTCGCTTCAACAAAAGCTTGGATCATCGGGCTGAGGATTAGGGTTGTCTTATCGGGAAGATTACCTAAAAAGAAGAGGGCCACCGAATGGAATAGAAAACCAAAAAGAAAGAAGAACCCTAATTCAGCCGTTGTTGATAGGAGAAGGAAAAGAAAACCAAGAAGGATAGATTAAGGCAAAGAGGTGGATGAGAGAGCTCAAAGTAGGGAGACTTCCATCGAAGGACAGCAACAAAGCTTGATAACTCTTAATCATTTTCTCTCTTTTCTTATTCTATCACGATTAAGATGTTGAGTCCTACGTTGAAATCATTTTGTATGGAGAGCTAAGCCTTACAGGGGAGGCGGAAGAGTTTTATGTAGTTTAAGTATGTTGACGGTGTGATTTTATTTTATTAAAGAGTTGTTACTAATGATTTACATGTTTGCTTAGTTGGCCACTTTACATGCATAGTTGTTCTCTTATTGTTCTCTTGTTCGAAAGAAGAGGGGAGAAGGGAATTATCTTTATTACTCTAGTTCCATTGCGAGGATACATGAACGTAGTTGAAGGGTTATGAATAATTTTTTAACCCTGTTATTAGAAATTACAAAATTATTATTGAAGTAATTGTTAGAATCGCACAACAACACATATACTCGATCAGATGAACACAAAGAACAGAAGAGAGAAAATTCAAGGAGGAATGTTGGCTAGAAGTTTTATTGATGACTTTCAGGTATGTACACCAAAACAGAATACAGAGAATGAATAAAAGTACATCTTGAAAGCATTGCTTGATGGGGTATATATCGTTTCAGTTTACTGAATAAAGCTTTACTAAATCTTTACGAAATATCTACCATATATATCTCTACCGGATCTTTACGAAATATCTACCATATATATCTCTACCAGATCTTTAGTAAATATTTACTGTAAATGGGCATCAGGCTCCATATCTCAACAATCTCCCACTTGTAGACCGATCCAGCCAACTAAGAATTTCATTCTCAATCTTCATTGCACCATACCAATTGAGGCTTTGCACAACCTCAACCTTCCAACGTCAACACATTTTGTCAACATGTTTGCTGGATTCTTTACACCCTCTATCTTCTCCAAACACATCACCATCTTCCACTGACCTCCGAGTGAAATGGTATCGCCTTCTGTGTTTTGTCTTTGAATGATAGACCGTGTTCCTCACCAACTGCCTGTCACCCTAACTATCTACCTGAAGAATCTTCTTGCACTGCTTCTTGCGTAATTCTTCTAGATAGCCTGTCATCCATATCATCTCATTTTTAGCTTCAGCTATTTCCGCGTACTTAGCTTCAGTAGATGAAAGAGCAACGCATTTCTGAGGCCTAGACATCCTATCATCCATGACTTTCTCCCACTTGGTTGTACCCTCCAACTGTAGGTCGTCATCAAGGGACTCTGGTTCTCCTTCGTCAGTCACGACAAATAATGTAATGAAGGTTGATATGGAAATCAACCCAAGAGAAAGTATGGAACGGATTACCTTGATGATCAAGATCAAGAGTAAAGAAAACTCGTTTCTAAACTCGTGATTCGAATCACTCCACAAGAGGTTTGATCAATACCACTTGAATGATTTTACATGCAATCTAAACTACATAGAATTGCAAACAAACTCAGCCATTGGCTAAGAAAAAGCACAAATGCTTCTTTTACTATATTTTCCAAGTCTCCTTACAAATACAACATACATGGCTTTATATAGCCTCAAAATGAAACTATTAAAGACATTCCAAAAGTTGTAACATTCACACTTTATGACCATAATTAGCCATTATGTAAATGTAACCGAAATTAAATAAAATGTCTTAAAATACAATAACTCTAAATTATAACCCACCCAAAATTTACAACAATCAAAATTTATTCTTCTTCAATGTAGCATGAATTGAAACATCTTTTGATAATTTTGACAACCTTTTCTTCACATCTTCATTGAAGCATATTGTATGATTGATGTCTCTTTATTCATATCATTCTCCACTTCTTCAAGAGGATTCGTCCTCGAATCTATTTGTGAAACTTTGCTGCAAAACATAAGATATGAAAATACAAAGGCCCTCACAACAATCTCTCGTGTATACAACACTCAAGGATTTTTTTTTTTTTTTTTTAGGCCACTCTATTTGCACTCATTTACACAAATGAAGCTCTCAATCTCACCTCTCAAAATTTTAAATAGAGCAAAGATTGAATTTTGAACTCTGGGTCGATTAAAATCTAAAAAGATGAAAGTAAATAAAAATCAAATTGAAAAAAAATGTAAAGGAAACATATATCCGATCTTGAGCCTGAAGCTCTGATACCAAATGATAAGATAAGGAAATCAACTACAAGGAGAGTAAGATTCGGATTACCTTGTTGATCGAATATCTCAAGGCAAGAACACTTGATTGAGATTCGAATCACTCCACAAGCAAGATCGATCATGTCTAGCTTGAATGACTCTTGTTGATCAAATATCTCAAACACTTGTTTGAGATTCGAATCACTCCACAAGCAAGATTGATCATGTCGAGCTTGAATGATTCTACATGCAATCTAAACTACATAGAATTGCAAACAAACTCAGCCATTGGCTAAGAAAAAGCACAAATGCTTCTTTTACTATATTTTCCAAGTCTCCTTACAAATACAACATACATGGCTTTATATAGCCTCAAAATGAAACTATTAAAGACATTCCAAAAGTTGTAACATTCACACTTTATGACCATAATTAGCCATTATGTAAATGTAACCGAAATTAAATAAAATGTCTTAAAATACAATAACTCTAAATTATAACCCACCCAAAATTTACAACAATCAAAATTTATTCTTCTTCAATATAGCATGAATTGAAACATCTTTTGATAATTTTGACAACCTTTTCTTCACATCTTCATTGAAGCATATTGTATGATTGATGTCTTTTTGTTCATATCAAAGGTGAATATCTATCTGGTGCTCTGATAGCTTTGGATGATCTCCTCAACATCTGCTCAGGTGTAACTTGCTCTACGTCTGGTTCTTCAGTAACGGTCTTAGGAGTTTCACGAGCTTCTGCTCTAACATCATTGGGTGAGTTTTTGTACGATCCAAAATTTTCTACTTAATTTAAGGTCGTTACTGTATACGTACTATAAACATTGAATGCAGAAGACTTTATTTAAATTCCATAAAACATAACCTTTAACTTAAAACACAGCCATGAACTTACGTGTTTCGAAAACATCTTTAAAATGACACAACAAAAGACTCGAAATAAAATAAATAAGTGTTTAAGTTTAAAACATCCTATTCTATCCTAAGTCTAAGAATATAAATGCCACTATCCTATGCATGTGCCATGATCTTGAGTTGCGATGTCGTCGTCAGCCGTACAGGGATGCCTTGCCTTAACCTGAAAAATGTAGTAGCACATGGCTTGAGTATTTAAAGAAATACTCAGTAAGTGACCCCACTATTGGGGTTAAATGCAACAATCACATGCAATGAAATGATGGGACCTATCTTTCATTTCGTTTCGTTTCGTTTCCTTTCATTTCGTTTCGTTTCGTTTCCTTTCATTTCGTTTCCTTTCATTTTCCCTACGGTGCAATCCTAACGGATAATTGTGGACGTGTACCATATACTCTACACGCAGCCCATACGTGCGAGTATGGGCTCATCAGCTAGTTCGCACACCGCTAGCCCACTGTCCCTAGCCGGTGGGCATGCTCTAGGGCCCACCGGGACCAGTTAAAACTAAAACCGTCACAGCAGCGCTATGCAGGGCATAACGATCGTTGTCCTGCCATTTGGATGTACGCGTCCGTACCCTCGTGATGGGATAGGGGTATCCCCCCAAATGCATGATCACACGATATGCATGAGGTCCCACTAGTCCTACAGTCATCATCGTGTCACGTTTTCATGCTTACATGCCATTCTCATTCTCATTTCGTTACATATCATTCATATTCCTAGCAGGGTTATGTATCATGCAATTTACCGTATTTCATGTCATACAATTCATTCAGTTACATTCCAATACTCATACAACAAGCCATAATCGTACAAGGGCCACACATCGTCACATGCATTCATATCACATCAACTAAGCAACATAAATAACATACATTCACGTTCACATGATTTCGTACTTAAGCACAATAATCTAGCATACAATGTATCATATCATAACCAAGTCATAACGTAAACACTTCATAGTCATATCGTTCTCTAACTTACCATAGCCTTAACGTTCTTATACCTATCACAGACATATCATTACGTGACGTACCTTAGTCATATCGTCACAAGAACGTACCCTAACGCTATCGTTCTATCAATCTATCATAAACCTATCCCTTTCTACCCATAACCTAACCGTATTCTTTCATCAATCTCTCCTATCCATAGCACTCCGGTATGTAACCTAACTCTAACGTTTCATGAACGTATCTTACTCTTATCCTTTGAAATCCGAGTCAACCTATATGAGCTCATGACATCAATTTCAAGTATGAACTCTATAAAATTATTTCCCTAATTTACATTGGTCATCTTAAAATTCTGATCTTTTCTGTTAGACAAAATTTAAAGGGGCTCACTGCCCTCTGATATTTCCTTGTTAAATACTTTTTAACAAATCTTTCCTCAATCTCCCTCCCTCTCTCATTTTTTGTTTTCACTCGGTAAATGAGTTTTTCAATTGTGTAAATAGATATTACTGGCCAATTTTAAGTACAGGCTAGATCTTTTAGTTTATAGATCTGCCACCTAAAATTTTATTGAATCTAACCTTATAACCTTATTTCGTATAATTAAAACGCTAACAAAAATCTAATAATTGTATATGGGATCTGATTATTAAGACGGTAAGATAGGAAAGAAGATTTGATCCTAAATTAATTTCTTATAACCATAACTAAATTAATTTCTTATAACCATAACCGTAAAGGAAAAGGAAATCTGGGAAAAGGAAATCTGAGATAGAATTTTAGAGTAATAACTGACAAAAATCTCTCAATCTGCAATCTGTTAAAACCCATTTTACTTCTTCTCAAATCTGACCATTGTTACTTCTTCTCAAATCTGACCATTGTTGTTTGCTGTTTCTTTCTTTTTTTTTGTGCAGGTTTTCTGTTTCTTCCTTTTTTTGCAGTTGGCTTAAGATGGGTGGAGGAGAGATAATTGTGGGAAGGGATGAGAGGTTAGTGAAGAGAGGTGGGGAAATAATTTTTTTTTTTTAATTTTAATTTTAATTAATTAATTAATTTTTTTTTATTATTATTATTTTAACTTTTTATTTGTTTATTTGTTTATTTATTTTTGGGCTATTACAGTTTTCCCGCGACTCAAGCTGAACTCCCACTTGCTTCATGGTCTCAAAGTTTATCTTCTCTTTGTCCTCGTACAGGACTTTTTCATCAAAGGTTACGTCACAATGTCTTAGGATTTTTCTATTCTTTTTGTCCCAAAATTTGTACCCGAACATGTTAGAGTCATAGCCTATGAAGTAGCACTTCACTGCCTTAGCATCAAGCTTGTCTCTTTTCTTTGGATTGACCTGAACATACGCAGTACAACCAAAAGTTATCAAGTGAGAGTACGTGAGTCCCTTCCGGCAACTTGAACTTCAAGGGTACTGACGATCCTCTATTGATCAAGTAGGCTGCATTATTTGCAGCATCGGCCCAAAATGTCTTTGGCAATCCAGAATGAATCCTCATGCTTCTTGCCCGCTCATTCAATGTTCTGTTCATTCTTTCTGCAACACCATTTTTTTCTTGCCTTACCAGGAACTGTCCTCATTAATCTAATTCCCTCCGCTGCACAAAATGTTATAAACTCTGACTTGTCGTACTCTCCTCCACTGTCAGACCTCAATCATTTGATCTTCAAGCCGGTGTGATTTTCAACTTCAGCCTTTCACTTCTAAAAGGTGACAAACACATTTGACTTTGTGTTTCAAGAAATAAACTCATGCCTTCCTGCTGAAATCTCGATGAAGGTGACCTAGAACTTTGATCCGCCAAGAGATGAAACTTGAGATGGTCCCCAAACGTCTGCATGGACCATTTCCAATCGTGCTTTCTTTGATTCTCTGGCAGCCTTTGAGAAGCTAACTCGTTTCTATTTCACATAACGCATCTCTCAGAAAGACCTATGTCAACAGACGTTAGGCCTTCTAAAACTTCATTTGCAACCAGCATCTTCATTCCTTTGACGCTCATATGTCCAAGTTTATTATGCCATAGACTTGAACTTGAAGCACTCTAGCAACCGCAGCCATTTTCATACACCCTGTAGTGGTGTATAAGGTTCTAGATTTTGTGCCATGTGCTACCACCATAGCGCCCTTCACAATCTTCCACGAACTCTTCCCAAACTTTGTTGCATAACCAATGCTATCCAACTGACCAACACATATCAGGTTCTTCTTGAGACCAGAAATATATCTGACATCCTTTAATGTCTACCGAAGGCAAAAGAAAACCAAGAAGGAAGAAGAATCCTAATTCAGCAGCTGTTGATAGGAGAAGGAAAAGAAAAGCAAGAAGGATAGACTAAGACAAAGAGGTGGATGAGAGAGCTCAAAGGAGGGGGACTTCCATTGAAGGACACCAACAAAGCTTGATAACTCTTAATCATTTCCTCTCTTTTCTTATTCTATCATGATTACGATGTTGATTTCTATGTTGAAATCGGTTTGTATGGAGAGATAAGCCTTATAGGGGAGGCGGAAGAGTTTTATGCAGTTTAAGTATGTTTGCGGTGTGATTTTAGTTTATTAAAGAGTTGTTACTAATGATTTACATGTTTGCTTAGTTGGTCACTTTACATGCTTAGTTGTTCTCTTATTGTTCTCTTGATCGAAAGAAGAGGGGAGCAAGGAAATTATCTTTAATACTCTAGTTCCATTGCGAGGATATTTAAACATAGTCGAAGGGTTATGAATAAATTTTTTAGCCCTGTTATTAGAGATTACAAACCTATTATGGAAGTAATCACCCTACATGACCCTTGAAAGTGCGCCGTGGGTTTGCAAATTAGTTAAAATGATCTAAAAGCCACCACAAAATTCAACAACCTGTCTATTTTATCAGTTCTAGCCAAAGCTTCCTTAATTTTTCTAGCCGTTCTTCGTTGTTCGAGAACAATTGATACTCTCATTAAAAAAATTTTAATTAGTTTAAGTTCACCCCCATCCATTTGAATAAGACTAAAAACTCACTTAATTTCCAGCAACGAAAGGAACAAAAAAATAGGCTCTCTATCGAAACGACAATATACTTATTATTTACTATATGTGATATTGTATATTTACATGTATTCTTGTGAATTTTACACCATTTTTCTCTATACATTCACGAGTCATCAGTCACTCCCATGCTACAACCTTACTTGAAAATCATTTGAAAGTAGGGTAAGTACGAAAAAACTCATTAACTCCCCTAGTGTGGTTAAACAAGCAAACCATCGTATAGTTTCATCAATCAAAATGAAGGGACCTTGGTGGTTGATTACTCATAACACATAGCATGTAATCTACTCACCTAGAATAGCTTTCAGCATCCAATGCTTAGTGACCAATAGTGGTTGGCTACACTATACACACAACGTGTAACCCTTACCACGTTTATAAATTTCATCAATCACCCATGTGACCAATGGTGGCTGGTTACCCGATACACAAAGGGTGCAACCCTTATCACATTTATTTCATTCAAAAATCATAACATGCACAAATGCGATACCAAAATAATTATTTTCGTAATCAATAGGCATGACAACAAACAACAACATCCATATAATAACAATCAATCTAAGCCGCACAAGACATAACAACTCTAAACTTCGTTGGGCTTTATCACTTACCGTTCTCTTATGGTGGGGATAGCTTAGTTGGGAGAGCGTTAGACTAAAGATCTAAAGGTCACGTGTTTGATTCACGTTCACCGCATTTGAACCGGAGTCTTACTTAGACTATTTCATCTATTAATGAGTGAATATTTATTTGCGATTTAAACTTTGATAGAAAGTTACACATTGATTTTGATTGTAATCAATTGTCAAGTTAAGAATAACTCAACTAATTAGCGGTGATTAAATAGAAGAGATAGCTCCACTTATGCATTTTTATTATGTTAAAATAGCGGGGATAGCTTAGTTGGGAGAGCGTTAGACTGAAGATTTGAAGGTGTTATGCGTTTGATCCATGTTCACCGCAATGGTGTCGAGAGTCCTAACTTGACTGTGCAATCTAGGGAATGTTTCATTCGTGAAATATTTCGTAGTGATTTAAACTTTGTAGCTGGGATAACTCTACTTATGCATTTTTACATTAGCAAATAGCGGGGATAGCTCAGTTGGGAGAGCGTCAGACTAAAGATCTAAAGGTCACGTGTTCAATCCACGTTCACTCAGTTGTGTGTTGATTGCTGTAACGTTTTCGATCCTGATGTTGCGGATTCCGCCGCACATTTTGCTGAGTTGTGTGTTGATTGCTGTAACGTTTTCGATCCTGATGTTGCGGATTCCGCCGCACATTTTGCTGCCAAGGGCAATACCTGCAGAATCTGGTGAGATGCAAGTGAGGTGACGAATGATGAGGTCCTCGGTCGGCATTTCAAACTTGATACCGTATTGTGGTCCCATCCGCTCTTGATGGCGATGCAATCGTCACCGGAGATAATGTAGCAAGAATCTGATAAATTGAATGGAGAATTAGGGAGAGGGATTGAGGAAGAAGAAAAGAACCCTAGAGAATTAGGGAGAGGGATTGAGGAAGAAAAGAACCCTAGAGAATTAGGGAGAGGGATTGAGGACGAAAAGAACCCTAGAGAATTAGGGAGAGGGATTGAGGAAGAAAAGAACCCTAAAGTTTTATAGGAGAAAAGAACCCTAAAGTTTTATAGGATAAATTGAATGGAGAATTAGGGAGAGGGATTGAGGAAGAAAAGAACCCTAAGGTTTTATAGGAGAAGAAGAAGGGAACCTGGATTGATTCCGTTGGTGTTGGGTACGGTGACTGGAGCCAAGATGGTGAGCCCTTCGATAATCACATTTCTGCATTTTCACCCATATTATGATATATACAAATACATATTATATATATACATATGTCTGTTTATGTATATGTATAGGTATGTATGTATTTATGCATGTATATATATATTTATTATATGCATGTAAGTGTGTGTTGTGTGATACATACATGTATATGCATATGATGAGGCACGACAATATAGTGATCCATGCATGTCATGGTGAGGAAGAATGCCGTTTAGAAAGATTGTCTTTACATCCATTTGCCAAATTTATTAATCATAAAATGCTGCAATGGACAAGAGTATTCTAATCGATTTAAGCATAGCAACAGGAGAGAAGGTTTCTTCATAGTCCACCCCCTCTCTTTAGGTATAACCCTTTGCTACAAGTCGAGCATGTCTATATCTTACCAGTTTGGCCTCGTTTCCTCTTATAGATCCATTTGCAACCAATAGGTTTTACCCCATCTGGTTGATCTACAAGTTCCCAGACTAAATTGAAGTACATCGACTCCATTTCAAGATTCATGGCTTTGATCCACTGATCTCTATCTTCATCATTCATTGTCGTTTATAGGTCAATGGATCCTCAACGCCATCATCAGGTATGATGACCCTTGATTCTGCCAAACCCAAGTAACAATCGAGTTGAGTTATAATCCTCCCACTACGTTGAGGCATTCTCAACTCTTGAGAAGGATGTGATTGACCAGAAGTGTCAGCTCCATCAATAATTCTTGTTGAAGGACCAGCCTGATCAACAACTCTTGTTGTTCTATCAGTAGCTTCTTTAGGAATCTCACTTAATACTAGTTTGTTGCGAGGATGATGATTTTTTACATGGTCTTCCTCTAAGAATGTAGCGTTCGTTGTTACAAACACTCTGTTTTCTTGAGGGTCATAAAACAACCCACCTTTCGTCTCTTTGGGGTATCCTACAAATAGACATAATTTTGAACGACGTTCTAATTTCTTGGGGGTTTTGCAACAACACATGTGCTGGACATCCCCAAATTCTGAAGTGACTTAAACTACCTTACGTCCTCTCCATAACTCATAAGGTGTTTCTGAAACACTCTTAAAAGGAACCATGTTCAAAATGTATGTAGTAGTCTCCACTGCATATCCCCAAAACGAATCAGGTAATTGAGTGAAACTCATCATAGACTGAACCATGTCTAACAGAATTCTATTTCTCCTTTCTGATACACCGTTTTATTGAGCTATACCAGGGGCTGAGAGTTGAGACGTTATTCCATGTTCTATCATATAGTCCTGGAATCTTAAGTCCATATACTCTCAATCTTATACTCTCTGTACATTTCAAGAGCTTCGAACTTGTGATGCATTAGGTAAAGATAGTCATACCTTGAATAATCATCAATAAAACTGATGAAATATTCATATCCTCCTCGTGCTTTGACATTCATTGGACCATAGAGATCTGTATGCATGAGTTCCAAGGTTTCTTTGGCTCTATAACCTTTTTCGGAAAATGGTCGTTTAGTCATTTTACCCTCAAGACAAGACTCACATGGAGGTAAAGAGTCGTCTTCTAACTCATTTAAAAGTCCTCTTTTAACCAATCCCTCCATCCTATTGAGATTAATGTGGCCTAGTCTTAAGTGCCAAAGATAGGTATTAGGAGAAATCTTTTGTTGTTGATTTTGAGTTTCAGCTGTTTTAAACATCTCGGTATTTAAAATAGCTTTTGTTTCGCTCGATTTTAACATATATGAATACCACCACTTTGCAAATGAACACTTAATTGATTTCAAAAGATACTTTATACAATTGTTCTATCAAACAATAGATAGATATTAGGTTTCTTTTTATTCTAGGAACAAAAAGTACATTATCTAATATAATGAATCTATCTCCAAAAAACAACTTTAAATTTCCTACTGATCTTGCTGAGATAACCTCTCCTGTTCCAACCCTGAGTGTTATCTCGCCGTCCCCAAGCATTCTCCAGGAGCTAGTTTCCTGGAAAAAAGAACAAATATGATTAGTGGCCCTTGAATCTAGTATCCAAGTTGAGTTATCATACTCTACTAAACATATTTCTAAAACTAGTAAATTATATTTACCTTGATGTGTCTTTTCGACTTTCTTCTCTACAAGGTATTTTGGGTAGTTTCTCTTCCAGTGCACGTTTTCGTTGCAATGGAAACATTTTTCTTTATATGCTTTTTGAACCTTGTGTTTGCGGTCCGTAGGAATCTTATTTTTCCCCTTACCCTTCTTTTTTATCAAAACATTTTTAGAAGTTAAAGGAGCAGACTTATTTTTGGAGGACGATCCTCGTAGTAATTTTTTAGAGACGCAACATTTGCTTCTCCTGTTTGTCCCCTGTTTGTTAAGAGGACATGTTCTCTAACTGAGGTCTCTTCTTTCATACGACAGTTGTAAACGTCTTTTATGGCATCATGTCTAAGGGAGAAGGAAGGTTGTCCAAACATCCCTTTCAGAGTTTCCATTATCTATTTAGCAGTACCTATAACATCGTGTTTCTTAGCCAAAACATCAGATATGCTGGCTAAAATGTACACTTGGGCTTTGTCATTTTCCTTTGTCCATCTGTCATATGCATCCCAAACTGTTCGGTTTGCATTTGAGCTGCGGTTTGGAGGACATTCCTCAGATAAAACAAACCTTAAATCACCAATTACAAGTATTGTGTTTAGGTTTGATTTCCAAGTTGTAATTGTCGCAGTTTAATTTCTCAGAAGCGAGTAATTGTACTATTGAGTTTGTCATGCTGTGATATAAAGAAAATTCTATTAGTGATTTGACTTAATCCTGTTTAATCTAATCAAGTTTAGCAAATGTAATAATGTACCCAAAAGATATTAATTTGCAATGATACTTTAGTGAGTCAGAGTAACTACTACTTAGGGGCAATCAATCACTCCTTTACTAAACCAAGACATTCTTGACTTAAACACCAATCCTAGAATAACTCTTTATTCCTACAGTGTTTTAGTTATCGCTACTTTGGTCAAGAATATATTAACTCTTAATAATTCTTCGTATGTGTGACCCACTATTTTCAGACCTTCGAGGTCGGCCCAAAAAATGCTATCGAATGAAAATGCGAAAGATGGGAATGGACCTAAGAAATCCTATCTATTTCTGGAGTCTGCGTTGTTCCGTCTCCCATGTTATGACCCTCTGAATGGGTAGTTGCTCTAGGGTAACATGCAGGCGGAACATGGGAATCTCATGGTGCAACCTAGTGGTGGAGACCATAGGATGTGTTGATATACTTCCTTCCACTTACTATAAATACTTTCTCTATTCACCTTGTTATTGACTCATGCAAATACCTTCTGAATGGAGGCCGCTCCCAGGACGACACAAAGCCGAGCATGAATCTCACGATGTGAATTTTCAAGAGCGTGAAAAAGAAAATGATGTATCTCATATATCTTTTTCCTCCCACTAAGTATTTTAGATGGTTGGGTATACTCATTACTTAGGTATATTTTGGCTAATTAAATATAACCTAAGTCTAGGAGATTTTTCCAAAAACTTACATCACTCAAGCATGCTCATAAAACTGGGCTAACTAAGCTTAAGTACTGGCCCGATTCTAGGTAGCAGGTGTTCCGTAAACCATCAACTTATGTACCACCAGCCTTAAACAAGATCGTGCTGAGTGAGCTTTCTTGTAACCGCAATTTTACAAGATATCGATCTATTTTAACTATTTAAAATTGATCGTGCTTGGTTCTTAACACTAAGTGAGCATGCACTTATCTTTATTATAGATTTTAACGTCTATCTCATTTTATGACGTTGAAAATAACCTATACTATGCATCTAACATGCTTCATATAACAATTATATAATCATCCATTCCATGCAATAATATAACAATTTATATCTATCACTCATGGAACCCTAAACATGCATACTATACCTTATAACACTTATAACATACTTGTAATGCATGAAACATGCTTAGCCTATGGTGGGATTTTAAATCTATATGGCATACTTTATGCATATATATTTTGTATTTAATTAAAACATACATTCACAATGCATAATTAATTAAGCACACTAAAGTGGACAGGTTTTGGCATTTCAAAGCAAGCAATTAACTAAATTATTACATTAATAATTTGAAATTAACGTGATCCACTCCCTGGAGCCTGCTGCGGGTGTTCTTCCTTCTTCTGCGGTTCAGCTTGCCATCATTTTCATTATCGATCAATTACAACCTTAAATGGACTCTAATGACTCCATACAAATTACAGACCTTTCTTCCCTAGTTAAAGCCCATACACATTAGGCCAAATACAATAATTGTATCAAATGGAAGCATAAAAAAATGCCAAAAGCATAAACATCCACTTTAGCATCCACAATTTTTCATTCATGAAATGGTACCCACCATGCTCAAATTAATGTAAATAAAGTCCCTAAAACTTACTCTGATACCATTTGATGGTGTTGTTATAACACATGCAGAAGCAATTTAGATCTTAGGCACTCTAAGTACATCAATTATAGTCAATTAACTAGCATGTTCACCAGTACTAAAACTCAAGGAGTTTGAGTACTAAACTTTTGTAGTTCAAATTCCTTTTTCCTCACGAACCAGTTTCGAACCACCACTAGTGTCTTCCCTACTATTCTCCGGCCTTAGAATGGGAATGTGGAATCCTGTGAGTGACTAAACTTGGAAGGGATTTAGTATATGTAAAGAGAGAATTTCTGAAGGACTTTCTCAAGCGTTTTTTTTCAAGAAGAAGTTTCCATGTACCTTGATCACTCTATTTATAGAGTCACATTTGCATGTTCATGCAAATTTGAGATTACCAAATTTTGACACTCAAAATTCCACTTAAATTTGTGGGGTTTATTTGGCAAACATGCAACTTTGGTTAAACCTAATTTTGACACTCAAAATTCCATTAACTCAAACATGGACTATTCCATTTAAGTGAAGTCAATTTTGGCTTTCTCCATTTTAATTCAACAATTAATTTAAATAATTAATTTCAAATTAAAGTAATATTCAATGATTAATTAAACAATTTGATTAATTCAAATGTCAATCCCAATCAATTCCGACACATATGGATTAAAATATTTAAATCTTATTTAGATATCTCTGATTCTCTCTTTTTGTTTAATTCGTAAATAAAAGAAAAATGCAGTTAAATATATCGTATATATTTGGCGCATATTCCCTAATTCGATTTCGAACACTTCGAACTCACTTGTCACACTGTTCTATGGTTTAGTCCGATATGACCTAGCAGGGGGACCTAATGGACCTATAGATCATGGTCTCCAACGAACAGAGATTAACCGGTTAAACTCATTCACCTTGTTAACCAACATTCGTTAACTACTAGGACACTTCACTATAGCCTAGTAGTTGCACTCTCTCACTATAGATATATTTTTGTCCATTTGATATAAGCATGATTAGTAAGTCGATCCTTCACAGGTTGTTCGTAACTAGAGCTAGGTCAATTTATTGTTTTACCCCTGAAGTTAGTTCTTGTTCCTTATGTCCCACTCATCCTCTAATGAACAATTTGTTTGAGGTCCAACCAGTAAACCGAATCCCTCTCAGGCCAATGAGAGGGTGGGGCCCCTTGTTCAAGACCTAGAGTCAGTACTTAAGGGAACTACCTCTCTACTATCCCTAAAAGTGGGTAGGGTGAATTCCATCTTGCACCCCATGTCCCCAGCCATTCACCCAGTCTTACTCCTAAAATGGGAGGCCTATTAAGTCGGCGAACTCGAGCCACTCTCACCCATGCAAATCTAAGGATAATTCTGAATAAACAGGAGTTCATGATTAACTAAGGATTAAGATCGAGTTACCTAGGTCATCGAATGAAAAAAATCAATCTCAACGGTTACATTATAAAGTGAGAGCGATTTTCTTCATGGTTCGATCTTATGCAATACTCATTGCATAGGACGCCCCCACTCACATGTCTCCGCATGTACAATTTAGTGGTCACATAAAAAAGTGGGTCGCATCCATAATGTCCCTAGGATAAGGCACTCAGCCTTATCCTTGTACTATGGATCATTTTGACTATATACTTGAACTTGATCCACTCTTATGTCTCTACATATAGTTCAAGTACTCATACTATAGTCAGAGTGTTCTTAGTCTATTGGGTTTAGATTAATAATCGTAAAATTCACTTTATTCAATAACAAATTTTATTGAATAAACATCAATAATAACTTTATTGAAAATAGAATATGTTTTTATTTACGAATTATGAGTTTTAGAACATAAAACTCAACAATTATAGTAAATTAGCCAGCATGTTCATAAGCATTAAAACTCGAGGAGTTTGAGTACTAACCTTTTGTAGTTCAAATTCCTTTTTCCTCACGAACCGGTTTCAAACCATCACCTAGTGTGATAAGCGTCTACAATGCTGGAATTTGCAAAGCTAGAGGTCCTTCTAGAATCCTTGCAAAACGCTCACAGAGAAAGCTAACTTAACGGATTGATTCCAACCAAGAGCTGGTTAGAAGATGAATGACTCTTAGATCGAACTTGGAATCTATGATGGTCATTCTTAGATACCAAGACAATTCACTCCAGAATTAGCTTGATCAAAACTGATTCAATGAATCGGTTTAAACATCAAACCTAAAGCAAGATCTGAAAAAGAATAACACCAAAAGGGTATCAAGAAAACACAAAGGTTTTTTTCTGTATTCAACAAATCATCCAAACATTAATATTACATGCCTTGAAATAGGCTCAAAAGATAACCCTAACATAATAAGCTTCAACCACCAACTACAAATCATTAACAAATGCTATTAAATACAAATTCAAGAAAATAAGGCATTCATACAAACTATTAATAAATGTTATTAAATATAAATGGAAGAAAATAAGACATTCATAAATTGTCTTAATTGGTAGTTCAACTACCAATGACAAGTCTTCTAATCACTTTCCAATATCAGTCACTCAATTATTTAATTGATTTGATTCTTGAATCTTCTTTGTATTGCTCCTTGTATCGAAGATCTAGAAGCAAGATTTGGAAACCTTGTTCTAAATTGAGTTACTCCACAATCAAACTTGATCAAGTATTGATTGAATGCCTCGGGTGCAATTCTATCACAAGATTTGCTTGAAACTTAGAAATGACAAATATGATGCTCGGATTTCTAAGGGAAACGTCTCAATTTGAGATCTTAATTACATTCATCCACGAATCTGAATTTTACATAACATATTGTGGGTATTAATAGTCTCCCGACAAAAGACGTTTGTGGAGGGATTTATTCGAGATGTTTGTGGACGGGATTTATTCTCGATCCCCTTTAATCTCCACAAAGAATAAGTCAAATTGACCATTTGACTTTTACATAATTTATGAAATTAAAGATAGTTTTTTCTAACAAATGTTGATGTGCTTGAGTGACTAATGCGACAGGTTTGAAATTAATTGAGCTCTCTACGCGTAAGTTCGAATTCTGTGGTTGACATATTTTTTTGAATCTTCTTGGCAATAGGTCCATTTGGAACACGGTGATTCTTATCTGCAAGTTTGAGTTAACCAAATTTTGACACACAAAATTTCACTAACTCAAACATGGATTTTATGATTAATTTAACAATTTAATTAATATTTTAACATTAATTCAAATGGCAATCTCAATCAATTGAGACACATGTTGATTAAAATATTTAAATCTTGTTTAAATATCTCCGATTCTCTCTTTTTTGTTAAATTTGTAAATAAAAGAAAAATGCGTAAATATATCGTATATATTTAGCGCATTCCCTAATTTGAATCTGAACACTTCGAACTCACTCGTCATACTGTTCTATGATTTAGTCCGATATGAGCAAGCAGGGGACCTAATGGACCTATAACCATTCAAAAATGCACTTTTCACATCCATTTGATATAATACAAAATTTTTGTAAGAAGCAAAAGCATAAACATTCTAATAGCTTCTAATCTAGCAACGGGTGCAAAAGTTTCTTCATAATCTATGCCTTCCTCTTGACAATAACCTTGAGCTACAAGCCTAGCTTTATTTCTAATGATATTCCCATTTTCATCTATTTTATTTCTAAAAACCCATTTGGTTCCAATAATAGAAGTATTAGATGGCCTATAGGGACTAATTCCCAAACTTTGTTCCTTTCAAATTGATTTAGCTCTTCTTGCATAGCTAAAATCCAAAACTCATCATTTTCGGCATCCTTAAGACTTTTTGGTTCAATTTGAGAAACAAAAGCAAGATTATTAAATAAATGAATAGAAGAGCGAGTTTTCACACCTTGTTCGAGATCACCAAGAATCAAGTCCTTGGGATGAGACAAGGCATACCTCCATTCTTTTGGCATTGATGAAGAACCTTCTTCCTTTAAGCTCACCTCTTCTTTACTCGTAACAATTTCTTTGCCGTTGTCACTAACGAGTAAATCTCCAAAATTTCTTTCTAAATCATCACTACAAATAGACTCATTAGAAATATTATTGCAAGATTCATCAAATACCACATGCATAGATTCTTCAATAACTAAAGTTCTCTTATTGAAAATTCTATAAGCTTTACTAGTAGATGAATAGCCAATAAAAATACCAATATCCGTTTTTGAATCAAACTTTCTAAGCTTTTCTTTGTTGTTCAAAATAAAACATTTACAACCAAAAACTTTGAAATACCCAACATTTGGAATTTTGTTATGCCAAAGTTCATGAAGAGTTTTATTTAAGGAAGATCTAATTAAAACTCTATTAAAAATATAACAAGCGGTATTAACGGCTTCCGCCCAAAAATATTTAGGTAGATCATACTCATTTAACATTGATCTAGCAAATTCTTGTAAAGTACGATTTTTCCTTTCAACCACAATGTTTTGTTGAGGAGTCCTTGGAGAGGAGAAGTCATGATAAAAACCATTATCTTCACAAAATTTTTCAAAGGCAAGACTATCAAATTCTCCTCCATGGTCACTCCTAATTTTAGTAATTAAAAACCCTTTTTCATTTTGAACTCTTTTTACAAAACTAGCAAATCTTTTCAAAAGATCATTCTTATGTTTTATCATCAAAACCCAAGTAAATCTTGAAAAATCATCCACTATCACAAAAGCATAATAATTTCCTCCATAACTAGCTAATTTAGAAGGGCCAAATAAGTCCATATGGAGTAGTTGAAGAGGTCTAGTAGTAGAAATCATATTTTTAGATTTGAAAGAAGACTTAGTTTGCTTACCCATTTGACAACCGTCACAAATTTTATCTTTTTCAAATTTAAGTTGAGGAAGACCTCTAACTAATGATTTTTTTTGAAATATTTGAAATCAAGTACATACTAGCATGTCCTAGTCTTCTATGCCATAGCCAAGAGTTATCAAGCAAAACCGAAAGACATTTATCATTTGTAGGACAATCATTCAAATCAATAGTATACACATTATCATCTCTATTTCGTACAAACAAAACTTCTCTATCACTAACATTTTCAATTATGCAATTATTCTTATCAAATACAACTCTAAAACCTTTATCACATAATTGACTAATGCTAAGTAAGTCATGCTTTAAACCATCAACTAACAATACATTTTCAATGAGAGTACAAGAGGCATTACCTATAGTACCCTTACCAATTATTTTACCCTTCTTGTTATCATCAAAGGTTACTAAGCCACCATCCTTCTTGGAAAGATTCACAAACTTGGATGGATTACCCGTCATGTGTCTTGAGCAACCACTATCCAAGTACCACTTATTTTTCTTGGAGGCTTTCAAACAAACCTAAAAACAAAGATATTCAAAATTGACCTTTTGGTACCCATACTTGTTTGGGTCCTAGAAAGTTAGTATTCACAAATTTAGGAATCCATTTCATATTTGCATTCATATTAAAGACATTGTATTTGGATAAGTAACAAGAATAATCTTTATGTCCAAACTTACCACACAAGAAACAAACAACATTATGCAAGAATTTATTTCTTGGACTAAATTTGTGTATTCTATTCTTATTCGAAAAATTATTTTCTAAAACATTGTTAAACTTTGTATTTTGAGAAACTTTTCTTCCTAAATGAATATTTTGAGAATTTTTCAATTTAAAGCACTTAGGTCTAATATGACCTTCAACATGACATATAGGCACAAATCTAGATTTATCATACTTAGATACAAATTTACATGCGCTAGATTTGGACAAGATAGGGGATGCTTTAACAAATATTGTTTTAGAACTTGAAGGTGTAGAACATTCATCAATATAGCCTAATCCTCTTTTATCACCATATGACTTACCTCCTTCAAGTATTTTATCTAATTTTTGAGCACCTATTGTTAACATTTTAATAGACTCCTTGGCCCTATCAAGTTCTTGCAAATTATTTGATTCATTTTCTTTGAGCAATTAAATTAATTTATCTTCACAACATTCATACTCAAGAGACTTGACTTTATCAATTAATGCATTTTTCTCATCACAATCAAATGCATGTTTTTCATAAGGTACATCAATTTTAACAATATTATGATATTCTCTTTTAAGCAAGAAATTTCATTTAATAAAGACTTATTTTCAATTATTGAAGTCTTATATTTCTTTTTAAGCACAACATACTTTGAACTAAGTTTTTCTAAATCAATTTGCATCTCATCAACAACTTTCAATAATTCAAGATAAGAAAGAGATTCAAGAATTACCTCATCTTCTTGTTCATCCTCTTTGTCACTATGAGCCATGAAGCAAAAATTTGCTACTTCTTCGTCACTTCCACTTGCACTGTCATTACTATCATTCATTTTAAATAGCCCATAATTATGAACTAACATGCTAATTTTTGTTTCTTTAACTTGGTTTGTTCCCTCATGAGTTACTTCAAGAGTTTTCCATATTTCATATGCCAAAGAACACATAGATATTCTATTAAATTCATCATTACTAAGGGCACAATAGAGAACATTTATAGCACTGGCATTAAAAGAACATTTCTTTTTATCATGCTCATCAAATTCCTCCTCTATTTTAGGCACCTCAATATTATTAACAATTTTTATTGGAATGTAAGGACCTTTACTAACATTTAACCACAAATGATAATCAACATATTGCAAAAAAAATTTCATCATAGCTTTCCAATGTATATAATTTGTTCCATCAAAATAAGGGGGCCTAGAGATTGATTGTCCTTCACTAAAACCATGATTAACATGTAGGTTTGCCATAAGTTCAACCAATAAAGTTTATATGAAGAATATATATAAAAGCAACCCGCTCTGATACCAATTGTTGGATCGGTATGGCAACCCTAGAGGGGGGTGAATAGGGTTTTAACGATAAAAGTGTTTAAATGTGATTAATTTTTCTAATGATGAAACTTTTTACAAATAAGTAGAAGATGATAATTTTGTAATTCAAGTCAAAACAATAATCAAGTAGAAAATGCAATAAATCACAATAATAATTTTGAAATTAAATAGGAAAGAGTTAGAGAAAATGACACCGTAGTTTTATAGTGGTTCGGTCAAACTCGACCTACTCCACTCCCCAAGCGCCTCTTGGGAATTTGAATAAAGAACTTTCTCGACTCTTTCCACGGATCTGAGCCAAACCGCTATACCGCTTTTTTTACGAGTTCAAGAGCAAACTCAATCCTTTCCACGACACAGGATCAAACCGATACAAGTATTTGAGTTTGATAACACACCACAACTCTCTCAAAGAGTAGATTTACCATTTGGGATACTCAACTATTTCTTCACAATACAATAATAATCCCTCTCAAGAATAAGATGAAGAGAAATAAACTTGTAAGCTTGGAGAGAGCAACAAACAATGGAGACTTTGAACAAATGAGGATTGGAGAATGTATGTAAGTTGTGTGTTTTAAACTGTGGGGAAGATGAGTTTATATAGAGGAGAAAAGTGGCAAAATGTAGGATTGAATATTGACCATTGGATTGTGTTAGGAATAATGGAAGGTGGAGATTAAAAATAAATAAATAAAAAGATTTTCTAAATTCATTTATTTCAAAATTTTAATATAATAGTAATATATTATAATAATAATAAAAAGTTATGTGAGTAACGGTCAAATGAAATTCAAAATTTATTATAAATATAATAATATAATAATAATAAAAACTATGTGAGTAACTACCAAAATTTTAAAATATAATAATATAATATAGTAATAATAAAAATCGATGTGAGTAACGGTTAGATTCAAATTTATATTTTGTAAAAATAACTTTATTTAAAAATATAATAATAAGAAAAGAAACTCCACCATTTGTTACTCTCCCCAAATTGTAAATGTCATACTTTGATATATTTTTATTTGTCCATCATTTTGATTTTGCTGACACATCATCACGTCGGGTATGTTGTCTCGATTGTAATTTCTTCGTTTTAGCTCTGCTTTGAGTAATTGAAGGGTCGTTGAAATCGTTATTCCCGACCTTATACTGTGGACAGTTCAAAATACTGAAGATAGTTAATATTAAAAAGTAGGTTTGTTATCGTCAAAACGTCAATTAATTAATTGAAATTAATTAAAGTGAAATCAAGGGCCAAAAAGCCAACACTTTGCCGAAGAAATCATATCGATCCAAACTACGAATCAAAAGATATGAAAATAAAAAAAGGGGAATCTGTGTTATGGATTGTAGAGGACAGAGATGAAAAAAGAAAAAAAAAAGTCGGCCGACGAGCGGCAGAGGACGGTGCGACAAGAGCTTGACACGCATTGACCGTCGGCTGGAGCAACGCAGCTCTAGTGAGACGACGACACATGTCGCCTACAAAGCCTAAGCTGAACCGCAAACCAGAGCTGAGTCGAGCCGAACCGGACCGGTTGACCCGCGACTGCGCAGAAGCTGCCAGATGTGGTAGGCGCGCGTGCGGCCTGTGACTGGCGCACTTCAACGCGCGTGGTCGGCGCACTGCCGGCGCGTGAGTGCGCGTGAAATGACCATTTTGGCCCGTTTTCCCTTTATTTGCCCGATTGTTGTCCGGATTCCAATTCTAATACTATTTTTATGTGAATAGGAACCTAATTTAAGGAAATCAGTATTTTTGGACACCTCACGGGCATAGAAACGCTAGCGAAAAGGCACGCGTCAAGCAGGTAAGTCACCACCTGGTATTTAGGAAGAAATACTTGTAGAATTCACTTGGATTGCATGCATGCTAGTAACTTTGACTTAGATTAGCTCTCCATGAATGAGATTAGTTAGATTGATTGTTATTAGTGTGTTGGGTGAATTATCTGAGTGTTTCTTGTATGTTGTAAGCTTCCGTCGTACGTATGCATGCGTTTAATTTATGTTGAAATTGTGTATTCCGCGTTCTAGGTGCTTGATGGATGAGTCCGTCCCATTGAGCGCGAACTTCGTGTTCTAGGTGCTTGATGGAGGCCATCGCCCCGTTGAGCTGGCGTGCATAGTTTGCAAGAATTATTTATTATAATGTTAGAAGATGGTTGCATGCACAATCTGTTATTTTCTAGGGCCCATTAGTATGATAAGCCTAGGGAATTGCTGTTAGGAGCGATAAATCGCTCTAGCCAGACTTAACCTTCCCCTAGGAACTTAGCAGATTACCACGGCAATGAGGTACCTCAGGAGTGTTCATAGATTGCTAGGGTGAGAACGATATCTATAGCTTCGTGGGAGGACCAAGGGTTCCTGACCAGTCCTTACTACTCTTAGCCATTTCGCATGGGAAATGTGTCCCCACGTCGTACAACCCATTAGCTGCAAGGGAATGGGTTGGGTCGCCCCCCCCCCCCCCCCCCCCCCCAATAGGGGGACTATATGGGCTTAAGGTATTCAGCACACCCCTAGGCTAGATACCATGTAGTCCTAGATAGTCATGTGGAGGTAGTGTCTCATAGAGAGATACCGACCATATCAGCTTGGCGTAAGGAACCTCTACGTGTCTAATGAAAGGATGATGAACCAGTGAAACCCAAGGGACTAAGATTAGAACCAGATGTCCTAGAACTGAATTAGTAGACTGTGGGAACCTGTTAAGTTAGGATGCGAAGAGAGCCTACAAGTAGGTGGTTTACTGAGTATAATTTTTTATACTCATCCTTGCTATGTTTTTCTTTTTCAGGGGCGCGAGGCGTCGGTCAAGGGCAGGCATGATGGAGACGGGGATTGTCAGAGAGGAATGGGTTGTCCGGAGCGTCAATCCAGTCTTTATTTTGTACCTGAATTCTTTCGAAATTTATTTCCAAATTGTTAAGTGTTCTGTTTGTTTGTTGTTCAAAAACTTTATTGGAATTAAAGGATTTTCACTATTTCATATTTAAATCGCTTGTGCATTCGTGTGTTGTCATTAGTCACGATCCGTAGTAAAATATTGGGTCGTGACACGATCCTTCACAGGTTGTTCGTAACTAGAGCTGGGTCAATTTACCGTTTTACCCTTGAAGTTACTACTTGTTCCGTATGTTCCACTGATTCTCTAATGAACAATTGGTTTGTGGTTCAACCAGTAAACCGAATCCCTCTCAGGCCAATGAGAGGGTGAGAATATCTGAACCCCTAATTTCTCCATACGGGAAAGATCTCAACAATAATTTTATCATATGAGAAAAATCTCAATCCCTAATTTTATCATATGGGAAAGATCTCAAACCCTAGTTTTATTATTTTATTTGTAATTTAATTGTTATTCATTGTATGAAAATCCAAGGATATTAATGTAATCTTGAATCGTTTGTGGTTGACATACAAGAGGTTCGTGTTTGAGTAATAACCGAAAGAGTCTATAGTATATGGATAAGGTTGGCAGTCTTCACCTAGTATATGAAGAACCGGATAAATTTAATTTGAAATGTTAAATTAAAATATTTAATACATAAATATATTAAATAAATAGAGAAAATATATTTAATTTGAAGAGTTCAAATTAATATTTAATATATTAGATATATTAAAAGAAAAATATATTGATTGTATTTGATACCATTAAATATTAGATTAATTAATTTATTTTGATACATTAAATAAAAATATATTTGAAATTTGAATGAGATTCGACTTAGCTAAATATATTAGGATATCCTATAATATTTAAATATGACTTTTATAAGATATTATATCTTAATATATTAGATATGTTAATATATTATTTGGCAAAGATTCACCAAGAATCCATATAAATAAGACCCTCGGGCCAAAAATGTACTAATTTCTTCAAAATTAGTCTCTAGAGAATTCTCGAAACTCTTTCTTCTTCTCCAATCCTTTTGGGATTTTCTTTCAAGAGGCTCCCACAACCCTTGGCCATGTATTCGAGTCGTACTCCAATGAAGATCTTGTGGAATATTGAAGTGGTTAGAATACTCCAATGAAGATCTCGAGGAATGTTGTGGTTGGAATACTCCAATGAAGATCTTGTGGAATGTTGAAGAACTTCAGCATCCTTAGAATAGTCCAAGAAGTCTTGCGAGCTAGGGTTTCTACAAAGGTAGAGTTGTTACTCTTTTATTTATTTTGTTTCAATAATCAATAAAAATCAAAACGGTTTCTAATGCTTTTGTTACGTAGATGAAAAGTTTATTCCCTTCAATTAGTATGAGAGCCTGTTAATTTTCGATCTCAAACCCTAATTTTAACTAGGGAAAGATCTTAATCCTTAATTTTTACTAGGGAAAAATTTCAAACCCTAATTTTTACCATGGGACATATCTCAACTCCTAGTTTTTACCTAGGGAAAGATCTGAAACCCTAATTTTTACCTTGGGTAAGATCTCAAACACTAATTTTAACTAGGGAAATATCTCAAACCCTAATTTTAACTACGGAAAGATCTCAAACACTAATTTTACTTAGGGAAATATCTCAAATCCTAATTTTAACTACGAAAAGATCTCAAACACTAATTTTACCTAGGGAAATATCTTAAACCCTAATTTTACCTAGGAAAAGGTCTCAAATCCTAAGTTTACCTAGAGAAGATCTCAAACCCTAATTTTTACCCCGGGAAACATCTCAAACCCTAAATTTACCTAGGAAAAGATATTAAACCCTAATTTTACAAAGGGAAAGATCTCAAACCCTAAGTTTAGCTAGGGAAAGATCTCAAACCCTAATTTAACCTAGGGAAAGATCTCAAACCCTATTTTTACTTACGGAAAGAACTCAAACCCTAACTTTTACCTAGGGAAAGATCTCAAACCCTAATATTTACCTAGGGAAAGATCTCAAACCCTAATATTTACCTAGGGAAAAATCTCAAACCCTAATTTTTACCTAGAGAAAGATCTCAAACCCTAATTTTACCTAGGGAAAGCTCTCAAACACTAATTTTACCAAGGGAAAGATCTCAAACCCTAATTTTTACCTAGGGAAAGATCTCAAACCCTAATTTTTACCTAGGGAAAGATCTGAAACAGTAATATTTACCTAGGGAAAGATCTCAAACCCTAATTTTTACCTATAGAAAGATCTTAAACCCTAATTTTACTTAGGGAAAGATCTCAAACCCTAATTTTACCTAGGGAAAGATCTCAAACCCTATTTTTACCTAGGGAAAGATCTCAAACCCTAACTTTTACTTAGGGAAAGATCTCAAACCCTAATATTTACCTAGGGAAAAATCTTAAACCCTAATTTTTATCTAGGGAAAGATCTCAAACCCTAATTTAACCAAGGGAAAGCTCTCAAACACTAATTTTACCAAGGGAAAGATCTCAAACCCTAACTTTTACCTAGGGAAAGATCTCAAACCCTATCTTTTACCTAGGGAAAGATCTCAAACAGTAATATTTACCTAGGGAAAGATCTCAAACCCTAATATTTACCTAGGGAAAGATCTCAAACCCTAATTTTACTTAGGGAAAGATCTCAAACCCTAATTTTTACCTATGGAAAGATTTTAGACCCTAATTTTACTTAGGGAAAGATCTCAAACCCTAATATTTGCCTAGGGAAAGATCTCAAACCCTATTTTTACCTAGGGAAAGATCTCAAACCCTAATTTTTCCTTAGAGAAAGATCTCAAAACCCTAATTTTACTTATAGAAAGATCTCAAACCCTCATTTTTACCGAGGGAAAGTTCTCAAACCCTCATTTTTACCGAGGGAAAGATCTCAAACTCTAATTTTAACTAGGGAAATATCTTAAACCCTAATTTTACCTAGGGAAAGGTCTCAAATCCTAAGTTTACATAGGGACAGATCTATAACCCTAATTTTTACCAAGGGAAAGATCTCAAACCCTAATTTTTCGTAGGGAAAGATATTAAACACTAATTTTACCAAGGGAAAGATCTCAAACCCTAAGTTTAGTTAGGGAAAGATCTCAAACCCTAATTTTACCTAGGGAAAGATCTCAAACCCTAAATTTTACCTAGGGAAAGATCTCAAACCCTAATATTTACCTAGGGAAAGATCTCAAACCCTAATATTTACCTAGGGAAAGATCTCAAACCCTAATTTTTACCTAGGGAAAGATCTCAAACCCTAATTTTACTTAGAGAAAGATTTCAAACCCTAAGTTTAACTTGAGAAAGATCTCAAACCCTAATTTTTACCCAGGGAAAGATCTCAAACCCGAAGTTTACCTTGGAAAAGATCTCAAACCCTAATTTTACTGATCTCAAACCCTAATGTTACCTAGGGAAAGATCTCAAACCCTAATTTTAACTAGGGAAAGATCTCAAACCCTAATGTTACCTAGGGAAAAATCTCAAACCCTAATTTTAACTAGGGAAAGATCTCAAACCCTAATGTTACCTAGGGAAGATCTAGAATCCTAAGTTTACCAAGGGAAAGATCTCGAACTCTATGTTTACCAAGAGAAAGATCTCGAACCCTATGTTTATCAAGGGAAAGATCTCCAACCCTAAGTTTACCTAGGGAAAGATCTCAAACCCTAATATTTATCTACGGAAAGATCTCAAACCTAATTTTTACTTAGGGAAAGATCTCAAACCCTAATTTTGTCCTAGGGAAAGATCTCAAACCCTAATTTTTACCTAGGGAAAGATCTCAAACCCTAAATCTTACCTAGGGAAAGATCTCAAACCCTAATGTTACCTAGGGAAAGATCTCAAACCCTAATTGTACCTAGGGAAAGCTCTAAAACCCTAATTTTTACCTAGGTTGAAGATCTCAAACCCTAATTTTTACTTAGGGAAAGATCTCAAACCCTAATTTTTTCCTAGGGAAAGATCTCAAACCCTAAATTTTACGTAGGGAAAGATCTCAAACCCTAATGTTACCTAGGGAAAGATCTCAAACCCTAATTTTACCTAGGGAAAGCTCTCAAACCCTAATTTTTACCTAGGTTAAAGATCTCAAACCCTAATTTTGTAGCAGGGTAACTCTACTTATGCATTTTTCAATTAGCAAATAGCGGGGATAGCTTAGTTGGGAGAGCGTCAGACTGAAGATCTGAAGGTCACGTGTTCTATCCACGTTCACCGCAACGGTCTATAAAGAGGCATAACTTGACTATCATACGAGATTAAGGTGTCTTAATTGTACCATAAAATCTTCATGGTGGATCCATACATATTTGGATATAAGAAGTTTTATTCTTTTTTTTTTTCAATTTTAGAGTATTATTTGGATGGTTTTGAGTTACAATTAATTATTGTTTTAAAAACTTCTCATTTTATCTATGTCTTCATTAAATTTTTCATTATCATTTATTCCATAGAATTAAGAAAAAAAAAAACAAAAACAAAGTCTTTACAAGAAGGTAGGAATTTCAACCGAGCATGACTTCAACTGAACATTCTCAATCGGTAGCTGATCCTCGGGAAAGTCACATCCACCGCTTTTCACTGCCTTAGCTAGCGGAGCACATGGCGGCGGATCCACATCGCTACTAAATCCCTCAATGTTCGTACAGTTCCATTGCAACTTTTTAGGCGTCGCCGACAATCCAATCTTCACATTTGAAACACAAATATCCGTGAATGGATCTCCTGAAATCCCTGCCAAATTTGCCGACATATTAACATTCTCGGCCACCACGTCTTTGTAATTAATGTTCTTAATCAATGGCAATGCCGAGGGATCGAACTTGTCATCCGCATGCGATTTGTAGTCTCCAGTTATCCAGAAGACGTATTTCATCGTGGATAGAAACATTCTTCGGACAAAAATGTCCTTGACGAAACCGCCTCGTCCGCAAGCGGTTTTGATTCTGACGGCAGACTGTGTGTTGATTGCTGTAACGTTTTCGATCCTGACGTTGCGGATTCCGCCGGACATTTCGCTGCCAAGGGCAATACCTGCAGAATCTGGTGAGATGCAAGTGAGGCGGCGAATGACGAGGTCCTCGATCGGCATTCCAAACTTGATACCGTATTGGTCCCATCCGCTCTTGATGGCGATGCAATCGTCACAGGAGACAATGTAGCAGTCTTCGATTCGAGTGTTGGAACAAGAATCTGATAAATTGAATGGATTATTAGGGAGAGGGATTGAGGAAGAAAAGAACCCTAAGGTTTTAAAGGAGAAGAAGAAGGGAACCTAGATTGATTCCATCGGTGTTGGGTACGGTGACTGGAGCCAAGATGGTGAACCCTTGGATAATCACATTTCCGCATTTTCACCCATATTATGATATATAATTAAAAATTCTTTTTGGTCGGGAGGAATTTGAATGGTGTACTTTTTTTCGAAGCATAATCCTAAAATACAAGGATAATGGGACCGAAGAGAAATAGCCAAACCTGCTATAAATCGGATGGACGAACCAAGAAGGTGAGTTGATCAAAGTGAGATTCGAGATCTGGATTTGATCGGAGTACATGATCTCAATCACATATGGCCGTGTTACCTTGAGCTCCCCTTTCTTAAACTTTTTCCACCAAGAAGATCCCTGCCCGTCGATTGTACCATTGTTACCTGCACCATGTCACCAACCCAACTTTATTTTTATTTTCTATAAATGTTCTTTTTATGTTTCAGTTACCTTAGTTCTTTTTTATTTAATTCTTATAGCAGGGAAGCCTGTTATAATTTTGCAATCCATTTAAAAAAAAAAATTAGAATGTTAAAAGGTAAGAAAAAATAATCACCCGTGATAACCACATCGGTGAGATTAGTTCCAAAGATGAGGCTGTTGTACCGTCCACCAGGAGCATCTCTTCCCCTCCCATAAGATGGGAGAACTTTCACCAGTGGCCATTCTGATTCATTCTGCACGGTTAAATTAAATTATGAGGAACAAACCTAACTCATTTATTTTGGATTAAAGATTAAAATTCAAATCACCACTCCCAAAGGTGTTAGGTTTATAAAAATAAAATACTCGATAGGTCGAACCTGGGATGCAAAAATTTTAGCTTCTTTATCGATAAAAAGTGTGAAATGGCTAGTCAGATTAAAACTTCCGGTCAGCCATTTTCCCGGCGGCACGACCAATTGAGCTCCGCCATCTGCCGCCATTGTGCTGAGATGTTCGATCGCTTTTCGAAACGCGTGAGTATTTGAAGTTACTCCGTCGCCGACGCCGCCAAACTCCGTTAACAACGATGAGTGTTTCCGACAATTGATCGCCTGAAATTCCAGGGAGTTCGAACTTAGACGTGGATTCATAGCGTCCACGGTGGCTAAGCTGACCAATGCCAGTACGATCACGACCGAGATTCTCGCTGCTGTAACCTACCGAAAAAAATCAAAGATGATTCAATCTCTTTTTGTTCATCTTTTTGTTGGTTACATTTTCGAATTTTATCGAGAATAGTAAGGATCCATGGGAAAAAAAGTTCTTCAATAAACCATTCGGGGTTTTGAACAAAAATCCACAATCATTTGAAGTGATTCCAGACAAAAACCATTGAAAGTAGAAGAACAAGCCAAGCCCACAAGATCAATGGAAAGAAAACAAAGAAAAAGAAAATGAAATTGAAAGAGAAAGAAGAAGAAACATTACATTGAGTTTTGTGGGTTTTGGAGGAAGATCCATGATTAATTTTGTTTGTGAGTTTATGATTTTTAGATTCCGGGACAAAGGATTTTATAGGATAATTTAGGAATCAAAAATAGGAAAGGGATTTATTACTATTATTGTTATTATTTCAAGGGTTAAATTTTGGGTTGTAAATGAAATGGTTGGATTTATCTAGAATATTAGCACAACCAGACTGTTTAAAAAAATATAACGTGTAGTGAGAACTTTTTAAATTTGGCATCTTGTTTTTTAAAAATTATTTTATGTGTATTAGAGTGTTAAAATAGTTAATATTAGATTTGGCGAATTCATTATTTGATAAGGATTTATTGGATTGAAAATGTTTACCATCTAAAAAATTAAATTAGGTCTAAAACATGTTGAATCCAAAGTAATTGTTTGTTTAGTTTTAAATGATATTTCTATATTGATTTGATTGACTTTTAATCCAATCATATATTTTTTCACTAATTGCAGTACATGAGTTGAGTTGAATATATGCTCAAATCTCTTCAAACATGGTAAGTATAACTCCATTTCTTCTTTTATATTTCTTCTTTATTAATAATTTTTCTCAATAAAAAATGAATAATGTATGATCCATTGCTAAAGTTCAAAACATGAAAAATAAAAAATCAAAATAAAATTATAATAAACTACTTATAAAATCACTAGACTATTTAATTGGAAGTCTATTAGCTAATATAGAAATTAACTATTTTTTTTATCGTTAAATAATTATAGTTAAGTGGATCTTTAAAATTTTAGGGCAAATCTTCTTTAATAAAAGAATATAGAATGAATATATGGTAAATCTTGCACATTTAAAAATAAAAATGATGAAAATTCTAAAAATGTATAAATATGTGCTATATACAAATAAATAAATAAATATATATATATATATATATGTCTGTTTATGTATATGTATAGGTATGTATATATTAATGCATGCATATATGTATTTATTATATGCGTGTAAGTGTGTTGTGTGATACATACATGTATATGCACATGATGAGGCACGACAATATAGTGATCCATGCATGTCATTGTGAGGAAGAATGCCGTTTAGAAAGGTTGTCTTTACATCCATTTGTCAAATTTATTAATCATAAAATGCTTCAATGGACTAGAGTATTCTAATCGATTTAAGCATAGCACTAGGAGAGAAGGTTTCTTCATAGTCCACCCCCTCTCTTTAGGTATAACCCTTTGCTACAAGTCGAGCTTTAAATGTCTATATCTTACCAGTTTGGCCTCGTTTCCTCTTATAGATCCATTTGCAACCAATAGGTTTTACCCCATCTGGTTCATCTACAAGTTTCCAGACTAAATTGAAGTACATCGACTCCATTTCAAGATTCATGGCTTTGATCCCCTGATCTCTATCTTCATCATTCATTGTCATTTATAAGGTTAATGGATCCTCAACGCCATCATCAGGTATGATGACCTGTGATTCTGCCAAACCCAAGTAACAATCGAGTTGAGTTATAATCCTCCCACTACGTTGAGGCATTCTCAACTCTTGAGAAGGATGTGATTGACCAGAAGTGCCAGCTCCATCAATAACTCTTGTTGAAGGACCAGCCTGATCAACAACTCTTGTTGTTTTATCAGTAGCTTCTTTAGGAATCTCACTTAATACTAGTTTGTTGCGAGGATGATTATTTTTTACATGGTCTTCCTCTAAGAATGTAGCGTTCGTTGATACAAACACTCTGTTTTCTTGAGGGTCATAAAACAACCCACCTTTCGTCTCTTTGGGGTATCCTACAAATAGACATAATTTTGAACGACGTTCTAATTTCTTGGGGGTTTTGCAACAACACATGTGCTGGGCATCCCCAAATTCTGAAGTGACTTAAACTACCTTACGCCCTCTCCATAACTCATAAGGTGTTTCTGAAACACTCTTAAAAGGAACCATGTTCAAAATGTATGTAGTAGCCTCCACTGCATATCCCCAAAACGAATCAGGTAATTGAGTGAAACTCATCATAGACTGAACCATGTCTAACCGAATTCTATTTCTCCTTTCTGATACACCGTTTTGTTGAGCTATACCAGGGGCTGAGAGTTGAGACGTTATTCCATGTTCTATCATATAGTCCTGGAATCTTAAGTCCATATACTCTTCACCTCGATCTGATCGAAGGGTTTTAATAGACGTTATTGCTTAATGACTTGAGCCCTTATGATTTACATAAGCTCTATCATCCTAGCTTAATTAATATACATGTTTTTACATAGATGTATTTACATTCTTTCTTACGTTCATCAATATTTCATCAATTTCTTTAAGAAATGATGAAATAAGAAAAAGTACATTAATAATAAGAAAAACCAAAATAGTCAAGGTGCCAAAAGAAGGAAAATTGAATGGAATATGTCAGGGAACATATTCCATTCACGGATTTGAATTTGTTTTTTTTTTTACAATTAGTTTAACGACTATTCAGTCATTTAGATGATGATATCTACAAAGGTGGTTGTGAATCCAAAAATGGATCATTGAGATCATAGATCGTGTCTTCATCTTCTTCCTCTATAATAGAAGGAGAAGACGTCGAACCGACTAATGTGGCTTCTTGAAGAAGCTTTTGAAAATCAGCTTCCGAAGTTATCTAGGCTAATGCGGCGAGTAGCCTCGACTTTGAATTAAGGAATTCGGAGGTCTTCTTCTTGGATAAATCCTGAAGGTGGCCATTCTCAGATAGCCAGACCTTTACCGCTTTGATGTCTGCGTGGGTATAAGTATATTTATCCCACCATTTGATTTTGATAGTTTTGAAGACCTGTTTTATTTGGTCTTCGGTCTCTTTAATTTGAAAATTCGGAGTTAAAATCCAAGGAATTTGAAAATATACTCAAAAGCGCATGGTCAATGGAAATGGGATTTTGAATATATTTTGAACGAAATAGTGGAACGATTCTTGTATTGGAACTGGAAATATATCTTTGGCTGATCCAAAGATTTTCCACCATTTGATGAACCAAAATGGGTAATGAATTTTATGAGCGTTCTGGCAGAATTGAATGAACCATGAATGCTCGTAATTTTGATACCAAATGACATTGAACCGTGCCATCTGATAGTCTCTGTATGAGTAAGAATGAGGAACAAAAGGTTTTGAGAATGTCTTTTCCATGTATGGATCTTGATTCCAATACGTCGGATTCATGACTTTAAAAATTTTTAATTTTGAATACGCGATTTTCAAAGGATCATCGCGACTCGAAATATGAGTAATTTCGACGGACTTTGTGTCGACTAGAATGAATTCATAAAACCTTCTGGTTTTATGATCTTCTGAGATATAAAAGAATCTCGATGGATAGGCTTTTTTAACGACTTCGCCGATTTTCGGGTCGTCGTATTCTGGTTCTACCAGAGCTTCTAGTATGGACACAGATTTTTGAAAATAGGTTTTGATTTCAGGAACTGGAGAAAAACGAATGGGAACAACCGCGTCCGAGTAGGTCGAAGGGACAGAAGGTCCCTTTGAAGTGGAAGAGATAGTGGGTCTCGATGGAGTAACGGCAGATGGCCGTGTTGAAGATGCTGAAAGGACTGTTTTCTAAAACAAATTTAGATGCCCTTGAGTCGGTTTTGATAACAAAACTTTCGTTAATTAAATCACTTTGAAATTTTTTTTACACAAAGTACTATTGAAAGTATTTCTTTCTTTACAGTTGAATAATTTTTTTGAGTAGAATTCCATATTCCCGAATGGAAACGGACAATGAATTCTTTCTTGTCAAGGGACTGTTTTAGGATTCCTCCATATCCAATATCGGATGTGTCGGTCTCCACTATTAAACTAGCCCTTGGGTTTATCAGCAATAAACACGGAATTGACTTGACAAGGGATTTGATTTTTTGGACTGTACTGGTGTGTTCTTCAGTTCAGGGCTTTGGATTCTTTTTGAACCTTTCAAAAAGTGGCTTGCAGATAGGTTTGATATTTTGAAGAAAATCAGACACATAATTGAGACATCCCAAAAATCTTTGTAGGTTGGTTTTATCTGTAATTTGGTCCGGAAAGTTTGAGGCAAACTCAATAGACCTTTGAATGGGTTTAATTAGACCCAAATGGATTTCAAATCCAAGAAAACGGATTTTTGTTTGAAAAAGTTTAATTTTGGGTTTAAACACAACTAAACCGTTTCTTTTGACTGTCGTAAAAAATGTTTAGAGATGCTTGAAGTGTTGATCAATGCTTTGAGAAAAAATCAGAACATCGTCAATATAAACAATTGAAAAATCTTGAAAAGGATTGAAAATATCATTCATAATCTTTTGAAATTCGGATGGAGCGTTTTTTAGCCCAAATGGCATAACGTTCCATTCGTATTGTCCGAAAGGGACATTAAAAGCCATTTTATACTTGTCCTTTTCTGAAATCTGGATTTGCCAAAATCCTGATTTCATGTCAAATTTTGAAAATATTTTTGCATTTAAAATTCTTTGCATTAAATCTGATTTATTTGGAATTGGATATCTAATCCATTCCAAAACCTTATTTAAGGGTTTGTAGTTAATTACTAGTCGCGGGACTCCACGTTCCTTTTCTGCCTGGTTGTTGACGTAAAAAGCCGCACATGACCAGGGGCTCTTTGATGGTCTAATAAGACCTTTCTGCAAAAGATCATTAATTTCTGCTTTGCAGAATGTTAGTAATTCTTTATTCATCTGAATAGGTCGGGCTTTCGTAGGAATATTTTTCTCCTCGAAAGCTTTGATATAAGGAAGATCAACTATGTGTTGTTTCCTATTCCAAAAGGCATTTGGGATATTTGAACAAACTTCTCTTTCTAATTGGGTTTGTAAAGTTTTGATTTTAGACTGGAGTCTTATTTTGAATTTGTTCAATTTGTTTTTCTTTATAATTTAATACATAGGTTATTTATTTCGCTAATCCTTATGGGGGAAAGAAAGTTAAATTTTATCTTCTTTCCTAAGGCTTTTGATTCTAACCCCTTTTCAGTTATTCTAAAAGGATATAATTGAGTAATGAAAGGAGTACCTAGGATTAGTTCTTGTCCTAAGTCTTTTACTAAAAGGAAGGAATTTACGAAGCAAATTCCATCATTGCAAACATGAACTTTTGATAGTTTGTAATTAATTTTGAGTTTGTTGTTGTTAGCACCTCTAAGGCCCTCAGTAGTTTTTTCAAAATACTTTGTAGGTATTAGGTCTTCTTGAATGCAATTTTGATCGGCTCCAGTATCTATGAGAGCCTTTAGTGTGATTTTGAAATCATAAATTTTTAAGGTAACGAGAGCGTACCATTTTTGAAATTGAGAAGTGGTGATGGCTCCAACGAAGGAACTTTGAAGATCTTCTTCATCCAGGTTCGGTTGCGCCGTTTCCTTTTGTGCGGGCAGCCTTTCCTGAAGATTGAGAATTTCTTGACGCAGGTATAAGATTCTGACCTGGTTTCAGATCTTAGCGCCTGTACCTCTTGTTTGAGATTATTAATCTCTCTTTGTAAATCTTGAGTAGTGAGTTCCCTTGGTTTTTCAAATCTTTGGAGAACAGATTGGAGTCTGTAGGGATTTCTTTCTTCCCTTTCAGGTGGCTTAGAGATTGTCATGGCATCCTAAGTCGTTGAGCAATCTTCTGTTGAATTTCTGGGTCTTGAACTTTTTCTACTACTTCGAGTAGAATTTCTTGATCCTTGGTAAGGACATTTATGCATCCTTCGCACGTCCTTTTTCCTTCTTGTTCTGATTCGTATTCTGTGCTAGAATATGAATCAGATTCTTCTTGGAATTCGAGGATTTCTCCCTCGCTCGATTGCTCTGAGTCGGTTAGGGTCAGTCGTAATAGCTGATTTTTCAGCTCTTGATCTATATCCAACTCATTGATCTTTCCTCTGATTGGACACTTGTTAGCATAGTGTCCTTCTTCACGACATTTGAAGCAAGTTTGCTTTTTCTTTCCTCTATGGGTTTTTGTAGGAATATACTTCCTTCTTAAATATGTTGGCTTCTGAGACTGCACGGGTTTACAACGATATGTTTCTTTAGGCCTGTATGAATGATAAGGTTTTGGATGCGTCTTAACCTTCTTTCGTCTGGAGGTTGAGGGAGCTTCTATTCCCTTGCATCCATATTGATCGCAAAATCTACCAAGCTCTTTTCAGTTTGATATCGAAGAATTGAGCTTGTTTTGAATTTTTGACTCATTACAAAGTCTGAGTCCTTCTTCTATGATGAAGGATGCTATGGATCCGTATGACAAAGTTTGCCATGGAATTGTTCCATTGTACTTTGTCTTAAGACCATCTTTGATCCTCCTTGAGAAGTGTTTTGGTAGTCCATTGACGAAATTCTCTTTCCAGAATTCCAACGAACTATCTGTTCTAATAAGAACTTTGCTGAAGTACATGTCTTTGTACCACCTGAAATCACCTAAGGTAGGGCATTTCAGATTCATGAGTATCTCGGCGGATCTCTCCTGGTATTTCAGAGGTTTGCCGACGAAGAATTCTATGAGGGTATATATGAGGGTGTTGACAGCACAAAAACAAAGTCTTTACGAGAAGGTAGGAATTTCAATCGAGCATGACTTCAACTGAACATTCTCAATCGGCAGTTGATCCTCGGGAAAGTCACATCCACCGCTTTTCGCTGCCTTAGCTAGTGGAGCACATGGCGCCGGATCCACATCGCTACTAAATCCCTCAATGTTCGTACAGTTCCATTGCAACTTTTTAGGCGTCGCCAACAATCCAATCTTCACATTTGAAACACAAATATCCGTGAATGGATCTCCTGAAATCCCTGCCAAATTTGCCGACATATTAACATTCTCGGCCACCACGTCTCTGTAATTAATGTTCTTAATCAATGGCAATGCCGAGGGATCGAACTTGTCATCCGCATGCGATTTGTAGTCTCCAGTTATCCAGAAGACGTATTTCATCGTGAATAGAAACATTCTTCGGACGAAAATATCCTTGACGAAACTGCCTCGTCCGCGAGCGGTTTTGATTCTGACGGCAGACTGTGTGTTGATTGCTGTAACGTTTTCGATCCTGACGTTGCGGATTCCGCCGGACATTTCGCTGCCAAGGGCAATACCTGCAGAATCTGGTGAGATGCAAGTGAGGCGGCGAATGACGAGGTCCTCGGTCGGCATTCCGAACTTGATACCGTATTGGTCCCATCCGCTCTTGATGGCGATGCAATCGTCACCGGAGACAATGTAGCAGTCTTCGATTCGAGTGTTGGAACAAGAATCTGATAAATTGAATGGAGAATTAGGGAGAGGGATTGAGGAAGAAAAGAACCCTAAGGTTTTAAAGGAGAAGAAGAAGGGAACCTGGATTGATTCCGTCGGTGTTGGGTACGGTGACTGGAGCCAAGATGGTGAGCCCTTGGATAATCACATTTCTGCATTTTCACCCATATTATGATATATAATTAAAAATTCTTTTTGGTAAGGAGGAATTTGAATGGTGTACTTTTTTCGAAGCATAATCCTAAAATACAAGGATAATGGGACGGAAGCGAAATAGCCAAACCTGCTATAAATCGGATGGACGAACCAAGAAGGTGAGTTGATCAAAGTGAGATTCGAGATCTGGATTTGATCGGAGTACATGATCTCGATCACATATGGCCGTGTTACCTTGAGCTCCCCTTTCTTAAACTTTTTCCACCAAGAAGATCCCTGCCCGTCGATTGTACCATTGTTACCTGCACCATGTCACCAACCCAACTTTATTTTTATTTTCTATAAATGTTCTTTTTATGTTTCAGTTACCTTAGTTCTTTTTTATTTAATTCTTATAGCAGGGAAGCCTGTTATAATTTTGCAATCCATTTAAAAAAAAAAATTAGAATGTTAAAAGGTAAGAAAAAATAATCACCCGTGATAACCACATCGGTTAGATTAGTTCCAAAGATGAGGCTGTTGTACCGTCCACCAGGAGCATCTCTTCCCCTCCCATAAGATGGGAGAACTTTCACCAGTGGCCATTCTGATTCATTCTGCACGGTTAAATTAAATTATGAGGAACAAACCTAACTCATTTATTTTGGATTAAAGATTAAAATTCAAATCACCACTCCCAAAGGTGTTAGGTTTATAAAAATAAAATACTCGATAGGTCGAACCTGGGATGCAAGAATTTTAGCTTCTTTATCGATAAAAAGTGTGAAATGGCTAGTCAGATTAAAACTTCCGGTCAGCCATTTTCCCGGCGGCACGACCAATTGAGCTCCGCCATCTACCGCCATTGTGCTGAGATGTTCGATCGCTTTTCGAAACGCGTGAGTATTTGAAGTTACTCCGTCGCCGACGCCGCCAAACTCCGTTAACAACGCTGAGTGTTTCCGACAATTGATCGCCTGAAATTCCAGGGAGTTCGAACTTAGACGCGGATTCATAGCGTCCACGGTGGCTAAGCTCACCAATGCCAGTACGATCACGATCGAGATTCTCGCTGCTGTAACCTACCGAAAAAAATCAAAGATGATTCAATCTCTTTTTGTTCATCTTTTTGTTGGTTACATTTTTGAATTTTATCGAGAATAGTAAGGATCCATGGGAAAAAAAGTTCTTCAATAAACCATTCGGGGTTTTGAACAAAAACCCACAATCATTTGAAGTGATTCCAGACAAAAACCAATGAAAGTAGAAGAACAAGCCAAGCCCACAAGATCAATGGAAAGAAAACAAAGAAAAAGACAATGAAATTGAAAGAGAAAGAAGAAACATTACATTGAGTTTTGTGGGTTTTGGAGGAAGATCCATGGTGAATTTTGTTTGTGAGTTTATGATTTTTAGATTGGGGGACAAAGGATTTTATAGGATAATTTAGGAATCAAAAATAGGAAAGGGATTTATTACTATTATTGTTATTATTTCAAGGGTTAAATTTTTGGTTGTAAATGAAATGGTTGGATTTACCTAGAATATTAGCCCAACCAGACTGTTTAGAAAAATATAACCTGTAGTGAGAACTTTTTAAATTTGGCATCTTGTTTTTTAAAAATTATTTTATGTGTATTAGAGTGTTAAAATAGTTAATATTAGATTAGGCGAATTCATTATTTGATAAGGATTTATTGGATTGAAAATGTTTACCATCTAAAAAATTAAATTAGGTCTAAAACATGTTGAATCCAAAGTAATTGTTTGTTTAGTTTTAAATGATATTTCTATATTGATTTGATTGACTTTTAATCCGATCATATATTTTTTCACTAATTGCAGCACATGAGTTGAGTTGAATATATGCTCAAATCTCTTCAAACATGGTAAGTATAACTCCATTTCTTCTTTATTAAGAATTTTTCTCAATAAAAAATGAATAATGTATCGATCCTTTGCTAAAGTTCAAAACATGAAAAATAAAAAATCAAAATAAAATTGTAATAAACTACTTATAAAATCACTAGACTATTTAATTGGAAGTCTATTAGCTAATATAGAAATTAACTATTTTTTTTATCGATAAATAATTATAGTTAAGTGGATCTTTAAAATTTTAGGGCAAATCTTCTTTAATAAAAGAATATAGAATGAATATATGGTAAATTTTGCACATTTAAAAATAAAAATGATGAAAATTATAAAAATGTATAAATATGTACTATATACAAATACATATATGTCTGTTTATGTATATGTATAGGTATGTATGTATTTATGCATGTATATATGTATTTATTATATGCGTGTAAGTGTGTGTTGTGTGATACATACATGTATATGCACATGATGAGGCACGACAATATAGTGATCCATGCATGTCATGGTGAGGAAGAATACCGTTTAGAAAGGTTGTCTTTACATCTATTTGCCAAATTTATTAATCATAAAATGCTGCAATGGACAAGAGTATTCTAATGGATTTAAGCATAGCAACAGGAGAGAAGGTTTCTTCATAGTCCACCTCCTCTCTTTACGTATAACTCTTTGCTACAAGTCGAGCTTTAAATGTCTATATCTTACCAGTTTGGCCTCGTTTCCTCTTATAGATCCATTTGCAACCAATAGGTTTTACCCCATCTGGTTGATCTACAAGTTCCCAGACTAAATTGAAGTACATCGACTCCATTTCAAGATTCATGGCTTTGATCCACTGATCTCTATCTTCATCATTCATTGTCGTTTATAGGTCAATGGATCCTCAACGCCATCATCAGGTACGATGACCTGTGATTCTGTCAAACCCAAGTAACAACCGAGTTGAGTTATAATCCTCCCACTATGTTGAGGCATTCTCAACTTTTGAAAAGGATGTGATTGACCAGAAGTGCCAGCTCCATCAATAACTCTTGTTGAAGGACCAGCCTGATCAACAACTCTTGTTGTTTTATCAGTAGCTTCTTTAGGAATCTCACTTAATACTAGTTTGTTGCGAGGATGATGATTTTTTACGTGGTCTTCCTCTAAGAATGTAGCGTTCGTTGATACAAACACTCTGTTTTCTTGAGGGTCATAAAACAACCCACCTTTCGTCTCTTTGGGGTATCCTACAAATAGACATAATTTTGAACGACGTTCTAATTTCTTGGGGGTTTTGCAACAACACATGTGCTGGGCATCCCCAAATTCTGAAGTGACTTAAACTACCTTCCGCCCTCTCCATAACTCATAAGGTGTTTCTGAAACACTCTTAAAAGGAACCATGTTCAAAATGTATGTAGTAGTCTCCACTGCATATCCCCAAAACGAATCATGTAATTTAGTGAAACTCATCATAGACTGAACCATGTCTAACAGAATTCTATTTCTCCTTTCTGATACACCGTTTTGTTGAGCTATACTAGGGGCTGAGAGTTGAGACGTTATTCCATGTTCTATCATATAGTCCTGGAATCTAAAGTCCATATACTCTCCACCTCGATCTGATCGAAGGGTTTTAATAGTTTTACCCAATAGATTCTCAACCTCAATCTTATACTGTCTGAACATTTCAAGAGCTTCGAACTTGTGATGCATTAGGTAAAGATAGCCATACCTTGAATAATCATCAATAAAACTGATGAAATATTCATATCCTCCTCATGCTTTGACATTCATTGGACCATAGAGATCTGTATGCATGAGTTCCAAGGTTTCTTTGGCTCTATAACCTTTTTCGGAAAATAGTCGTTTAGTCATTTTACCCTCAAGACAAGACTCACATGGAGGTAAAGAGTCGTCTTCTAACTCATTTAAAAGTCCTCTTTTAGCCAATCCCTCCATCCTATTGAGATTAATGTGGCCTAGTCTTAAGTGCCAAAGATAGGTATTAGGAGAAATCTTTTGTTGTTGATTTTGAGTTTCAGCTGTTTTAGACATCTCGGTATTTAAAATAGCTTTTGTTTCGCTCGATTTTAACATATATGAATACCACTTTGCAAATGAACACTTAATTGGTTTCAAAAGATACTTTATACAATTGTTCTTATAAACAATAGATAGATATTAGGTTTCTTTTTATTCTAGGAACAAAAAGTACATTATCTAATATAATGAATCTATCTCCAAAAAACAACTTTAAATTTCCTACTGATCTTGCTGAGACAACCTCTCCTGTTCCAACCCTGAGTGTTATATCGCCTTCAGCAAGCATTCTCTAGGAGCTAGTTTCCTGGAAAAAAGAACAAATATGATTAGTGACCCCTGAATCTAGTATCCAAGTTGAGTTATCATACTCTACTAAACATATTTCTAAAACTAGTAAATTATATTTAACTTGATGTGTCTTTTCGACTTTCTTCTCTACAAGATATTTTGGGTAGTTTCTCTTCCAGTGCACGTTTTCGTTGCAATGGAAACATTTTTCTTTATATGCTTTTTGAACCTTGTGTTTGCGGTCCGTAGGAATCTTATTTTTCCCCTTACCCTTCTTTTTTATCAAAACATTTTTAGAAGTTGAAGGACCAGACTTATTTTTGGAGGACGATCCTCGTAGTAATTTTTTAGAGACGCAACATTTGCTTCTCCTGTTTGTCCCCTGTTTGTTAAGAGGACATGTTCTCTAACTGAGGTCCCTTCTTTCATACGACAGTTGTAAACGTCTTTTATGGCATCATGTCTAAGGGAGAAGGAAGGTTGTCCAAACATCCCTTTCAGAGATTCCATAATCTATTTAGCAGTACCCATAACATCGTGTTTCTTAGCCAAAACATCAGATATGCTGGCTAAAATGTACACTTGGGCTTTGTCATTTTCCTTTGTCCATCTGTCATATGCATCCCAAACTGTTCGGTTTGCATTTGAGCTGGGGTTTGGAGGACATTCCTCAGATAAAACAAACCTTAAATCACCAATTACAAGTATTGTGTTTAGGTTTGATTTCCAAGTTGTAATTGTCGCAGTTTAATTTCTCAGAAGCGAGTAATTGTACTATTGAGTTTGTCATGCTGTGATATAAAGAAAATTCTATTAGTGATTTGACTTAATCCTGTTTAATCTAATCAAGTTTAGCAAATGTAATAATGTACCCAAAAGATATTAATTTGCAACGATACTTTAGTGAGTCAGAGTAACTACTACTTAGGGGCAATCAATCACTCCTTTACTAAACCAAGACATTCTTGACTTAAACACTAATCCTAGAATAACTCTTATTCCTATAGTGTTTTAGTTATCGCTACTTTGGTCAAGAATATATTAACTCTTAATAATTCTTCGTAAGTGTGACCCACTATTTTCAGACCTTCGAGGTCGGCCCAAACAATGCTATCGAATGAAAATGCCAAAGTTGGGAATGGACCTAAGAAATCCTATCTATTTCTGGAGTCTGCGTTGTTCCGTCTCCCATGTTACGACCCTCCGAATGGGTAGTTGCTCTAGGGTAACATGCAGGCGGAACATGGGAATCTCATGGTGCAACCTAGTGGTGGAGACCATAGGATGTGTTGATATACTTCCTTCCACTTACTATAAATACTTTCTCTATTCACCTTGTTATTGACTCATGCAAATACCTTCCGAATGGAGGCCGCTCCCAAGGCGACACGAGGCCGAGCATGAATCTCACGATGTGAATTTTCAAGAGCGTGAAAAAGAAAATGATGTATCTCATATACCTTTTTCCTCCCACTAAGTATTTTAGATGGTTGGGTATACTCATTACTTAGGTATATTTTGGCTAATTAAATATAACCTAAGTCTAGGTGATTTTTCCAAAAACTTACATCACTCAAGCATGCTCATAAAACTGGGCTAACTAAGCTTAAGTATTGGCCTGATTCTAGGTAGCAGGTGTTCCGTAAACCATCAACTTATGTACCAACAGCCTTAAACAAGATCGTGCTGAGTGAGCTTTCTTGTAACCGCAATTTTACAAGATATCGACCTATTTTAACTATTTAAAATTGATCGTGCTTGGTTCTTAACACTAAGTGAGCATGCACTTAGCTTTATTATAGATTTTAACGTCTATCTCATTTTATGACGTTGAAAATAACTTATACTATGCATCTAACATGCTTCATATAACAATTATATAATCATCCATTCCATGCAATAATATAACAATTTATATCTATCACTAATGGAACCCTAAACATGCATACTATACATTATAACACTTATAACATACTTGTAATGCATGAAACATGCTTAGCCTATGGTGAGATTTTAAATCTATATGGCATACTTTATGCATATATATTTTCTATTTAATTAAAACATACATTCACAATGCATAATTAGTTAAGCACACTAAAGTGGACGGGTTTTGGCATTTTAAAGCAAGCAATTAACTAAATTATTACATTAATAATTTGAAATTAACGTGATCCACTCCCTGGAGCCTGCCGCGGGTATTTTAAAGCAAGCAATTAACTAAATTATTACATTAATAATTTGAAATTAACGTGATCCACTCCCTGGAGCCTGCCGCGGGTGTTCTTCCTTCTTCTTCTGCGGTTCAGCTTGCCATCATTTCCATTATCGATCAATTACAATCTTAAATGGACTCTAATGACTCCATAAAAATTACAGACCTTTCTTCCCTAGTTAAAGCCCATACACATTAGGCCGAATACAATAATTGTATCAAATGGAAGCATAAAAAAATGCCAAAAGCATAAACATCCACTTTAGCATCCACAATTTTTCATTCATGAAATGGTACTCACCATGCTCAAATTAATGTAAATAAAGTCCCTAAAACTTACTCTGATACCATTTGATGGTGTTGTTATAACACATGCAGAAGCAATTTAGATCTTAGGCACTCTAAGTACATCAATTATAGTCAATTAACTAGCATGTTCACAAGTACTAAAACTCAAGGAGTTTGAGTACTAACCTTTTGTAGTTCAAATTCCTTTTTCCTCACGAACCAGTTTCGAACCGCCACTAGTGCCTTCCCTACTATTCTCCGGCCTTAGAATGGGATTGTGGAATCCTGTGAGTGACTAAACTTGGAAGGGATTTAGTATATGTAAAGAGAGAATTTCTGAGGGACTTTCTCAAGCGTTTTTTTTTCAAGAAGAAGTTTCCATGTACCTTGATCACTCTATTTATAGAGTCACATTTGCATGTTCATGCAAATTTCAGATCACCAAATTTTGACACTCAAAATTTCACTTAAATTTGTGGGGTTTATTCGGCAAACATGCAACTTTGGTTAAACCTAATTTTGACACTCAAAATTCCATTAACTCAAACATGGACTATTCCATTTAAGTGAAGTCAATTTTGACTTTCTCCATTTTAATTCAACAATTAATTTAATAATTAATTTCAAATTAAAGTAATATTCAATGATTAATTAAACAATTTGATTAATTCAAATGTCAATCCCAATCAATTCGGACACATATGGATTAAAATATTTAAATCTTATTTAGATATCTCTGATTCTCTCTTTTTGTTTAATTCGTAAATAAAAGAAAAATGCAGTTAAATATATCGTATATATTTGGCGCATATTCCCTAATTCGATTTCGAACACTTCGAACTCACTTGTCACACTGTTCTATGGTTTAGTCCGATATGAGCTAGCAGGGGGACCTAATGGACCTATAGATCATGGTCTCCAACGATCTGAGATTAACTGGTTAAACTCATTAACCTTGTTAACCAACATTCGTTAACTACTAGGACACTCCACTGTAGCCTAGTAGTTGCACTCTCTCACTATAGATATATTTTTGTCCATTTGATATAAGCATGATTAGTAAGTCGATCCTTCACAGGTTGTTCGTAACTAGAGCTAGGTCAATTTATTGTTTTACCCCTGAAGTTAGTTCTTGTTCCTTATGTCCCACTCATCCTCTAATGAACAATTTGTTTGAGGTCCAACCAGTAAACCGAATCCCTCTCAGGCCAATGAGAGGGTGGGGCCCCTTGTTCAAGACCTAGAGTCAGTACTTAAGGAAACTACCTCTCTACTATCCCTAAAAGTGGGTAGGGGTGAATTCCATCTTGCACCCCATGTCCCCAGCCATTCACCCAGTCTTACTCTTAAAATGGGAGGCCTATTAAGTCGGCGAACTCGAGCCACTCTCACCCATGCAAATCTAAGGATAATTCCGAATAAACAGGAGTTCATGATTAACTAAGGATTAAGATCGAGTTACCTAGGTCATCGAATGAAAAAAATCAATCTCAACGGTTACATTATAAAGTGAGAGTGATTTTCTTCATGGTTTGATCTTATGCAATACTTATTGCATAGGACGCCCCCACTCACATGTCTCCGCAAGTACAATTTAGTGATCACATAAAAAAGTGGGTCGCATCCATAATGTCCCTAGGATAAGGCACTCAGCCTTATCCCTGTACTATGGATCATTTTGACTATATACTTGAACTTGATCCACTCTTATGTCTCTACATATAGTTCAAGTACTCATACTATAGTCAGAGTGTTCTTAGTCTATTGGGTTTAGATTAATAATCGTAAAATTCACTTTATTCAATAACAACTTTTATTGAATAAACATTAATAATAACTTTATTGAAAATAGAATATGTTTTTATTTACGAATTATGAGTTTTAGAACATAAAACTCAACAATTATAGTAAATTAGCCAGCATGTTCATAAGCATTAAAACTCGAGGAGTTTGAGTACTAACCTTTTGTAGTTCAAATTCCTTTTTCCTCACGAACCAGTTTCAAACCATCACCTAGTGTGATAAGCGTCTACAATGCTGGAATTTGCAAAGCTAGAGGTCCTTCTAGAATCCTTGCAAAACGCTCACAAAGAAAGCTAACTTAACGGATTGATTCCAACCAAGAGCTGGTTAGAAGATGAATGACTCTTAGATCGAACTTGGAATCTATGATGGTCACTCTTAGATACCAAGACAATTCACTCCAGAATTAGCTTGATCAAAACTGATTCAATGAATCGATTTAAACATCAAACCTAAAGCAAGATTTGAAAAAGAATAACACCAAAAAGGTATCAAGAAAACACAAAGGTTTTTTTCTGTATTCAACAAATCATCCAAACATTAATATTACATGCCTTGAAATAGGCTCAAAAGATAACCCTAACATAATAAGCTTCAACCACCAACTACAAATCACTAATAAATGCTATTAAATACAAATTCAAGAAAATAAGGCATTCATACAAACTATTAATAAATGTTATTAAATATAAATTGAAGAAAATAAGGCATTCATAAATTGTCTTAATTGGTAGTTCAACTACCAATGACAAGTCTTCTAATCACTTTCCAATATCAGTCACTCCATTATTTTCTTGATTTGATTCTTGAATCTTCTTTGTATTGCTCCTTGTATCGAAGATCTAGAAGCAAGATTTGGAAACTTTGTTCTAAATTGAGTTACTCCACAATCAAACTTGATCAAGGATTGATTGAATGCCTCGGGTGCAATTCTATCACAAGAATTGCTTGAAACTTAGAAATGACAAATATGATGCTCGAATTTCTAAGGGAAACGTCTCAATTTGAGATCTTAATTACATTCATCCACGAATCTGAATTTTACATAACATATTGTGGGTATTAATAGTCTCCCGACAAAAGATGTTTGTGGACGGGATTTATTCCCGATCCCCTTTAATCTCCACAAAGAATAAGTCAAATTGACCATTTGACTTTTACATAATTTATGAAATTAAACATAGTTTTTTCTAACAAATGTTGATGTGCTTGAGTGACTAATGCGATAGGTTTGAAATTAATTGAGCTCTCTACGTGTAGGTTCGAATTCTGTGGTTGACATATTTTTTTGAATCTTCTTGGCAATAGGTCAATTTGGAACACGGTGATTCTTATCACATGCAAGTTTGAGTTAACCAAATTTTGACACACAAAATTTCACTAACTCAAACATGGATTTTTCCATTAAGTGAAGTCAATGTTTTGACTTTCTCCATTTTTAATTCAACCATTAATTTAAATAATTAGTTTCAAATTAAAGTAATATTAAATGATTAATTTAACAATTTATTTAATATTTTAACATTAATTCAAATGTCAATCTCAATCAATTGAGACACATGTTGATTAAAATATTTAAATCTTGTTTAAATATCTCCGATTCTCTCTTTTTTGTTAAATTTGTAAATAAAAGAAAAATGCGTAAATATATCGTATATATTTAGCGCATATTGCCTAATTTGAATCTGAACACTTCGAACTCACTCGTCACACTGTTCTATAGTTTAGTCTGATATGAGCTAGTAGGGGACCTAATGGACCTATAGATCACGGGCTTCAACAATCCGAGATTAACCGGCTAAACTCATTAACCTTGTTAACCAACGTTCAATAACTATTAGGACACTCCACTATAGCCTAGTAGTTGCACTCTCCTCACTATAGATATATTTCTGTCCATTTGATATAACCTTGATTAGTAAGTCGATCTGTAACGCAAAAAAAAAAAAAAAAAAAAAAAAGGCTAAGTCAACCGAGGGGCAAAATTCCAGCCATAATTGGGGATTAAGGAAAACTCCATCAAATCTCCTGCAAAAGAAAAGGAAAGTTAGAGAGAAAATTGGGAGGAAATAGAAAAGAGTCACCGCGAAGTTCATCAGACCACCGTCGGAATCCACCTTCAGATGAGACTTGTACAAGGACTAAGAGGCTAGCGAGGCCGATGCTCCGTCAAGATCCAATAACGTTTCGTGAGATTAGGTTCTGAACGACATTTTTCATATATGAGCTTTTCGTATGTGAATCAAGTCCTAAAATGTTGAGATATTCACCTAGGAACAACTCTATGCATGATCTGTGAAGAAGTTTGGCCGAAATCTCGATCAGAAGGTGGAGATCCCAGAGTCGTCAGAGAACGGTAGCGAACTTCCGATGCTCTTATCTCACCCGATAGTTAAGCAAAAAATTACAAAAAAATACCATGATGTAGCCCGTAACACGATCTAGAACTTTGCCGAAGAAATCATATCGATCCAAACTACGAATCAAAAGATATGAAAATAAAAAAAAAAAGGGAATCTGTGTTACGGATTGCAGAGGACAGAGATGAAAAAAGAAAAAAAAAGTCGGCCGACAAGCGGCAGAGGACGGTGCGACAAGAGCTTGACGCGCGTTGACCGTCGGCTGGAGCAACGCAGCTCTAGTGAGACGACGACACGTGTCGCCTGCAAAGTCCAAGCCGAACCGCAAACCCGAGCTGAGTCGAGCCGAACCGGACCGGCTGACCCGCGACTGCGCAGAAGCTGCCAGATGTGGTAGGCACCCGTGCGGCCTGTGATTGGCGCACTTCCACGCGCGTGGTCGGCGCACTGCCAGCACGTGAGTGCGCGTGAAATGACCATTTTGGCCCATTTTCCCTTTATTTGCCCGATTGTTGTCCCGATTCCAATTCTAATACTGTTTTTATGTGAATAGGATCCTAATTTAAGGAAATCAGTACTTTTAGACACCTCACGGGCATAGAAACGCTAGCGAAAAGGCACGCGTCAACCAGGTAAGTCACCGCCTGGTATTTAGGAAGAAATACTTGTAGGATTCACTTTGATTGCATGCATGCTAGTACCTTTGACTTAGATTAGCTCTCCATGAATGAGATTAGTTAGATTGATTGTTATTAGTATGTTGGGTCAATTATCTGAGTGTTGCTTGTATGCTGTAAGCTTCCGTCGTACGTATGCATGCGTTTAATTTAAGTTGAAATTGTGTATTCCGCGTTCCGGGTGCTTGATGGATGAGTCCGTCCCATTGAGCGCGAACTTCGTGTTCTAGGTGCTTGATGGAGACCATCGCCCCGTTGAGCCGGCGTGCATAGTTTGCAAGAATTATTTATTATAATGTTAGAAGATGGTTGCATGCACACTCTGTTATTTTCTAGGGCCCATTAGTATGATAAGCCTAGGGAATTGCTGTTAGGAGCGATAAATCGCTCTAGCCAGACTTAACCTTCCCCTAGGAACTTAGCAGATTACCACGGCAATGAGGTACCTCAAGAGTGTTCATAGATTGCTAGGGTGAGAACGGTATCTAGCTTCGTGGGAGGACCAAGGGTTCCTGACCAGTCTTTACTGCTCTTAGCCATTTCGCATGGGAAATGTGTCCCCAGGTCGTACAACCCATTAGCTGCATGGGAATGGGTTGGGTCGCGCCCCCCTCTCCCCTCCCCCCCCCCCTAGGCTAGATACCATGTAGTCCTAGATAGCCATGTAGAGGTAGTGTCTCATAGAGAGATACCGACCATATCAGCTTGGCGTAAGGAACCTCTACGTGTCTAATGAAAGGATGATGAACCAGTGAAACCCAAGGGACTAAGATTAGAACCAGATGTCCTAGAACTGAATTAGTAGACTGTGGGAACCTGTTAAGTTAGGATGCGAAGAGAGCCTACAAGTAGGTGGTTTACTAAGTATAATTTTTTATACTCATCCTTGCTATGTTTTTCTTTTTTAGGGGCGCGAGACGTCGGTCAAGGGCAGGCATGATAGAGACGGGGATTGTCAGAGAGGAATGGGTTGTCTAGGGCGTCAATCCAGTCTTTATTTTGTATCTGAATTCTTTCGAAATTTATTTCCAAATTGTTAAGTGTTCTGTTTGTTTGTTGTTCAAAAACTTTATTGGAATTAAAGGATTTTCACTATTTCATATTTAAATCGCTTGTGCATTCGTGTGTTGTCATTAGTCACGATCCGTAGTAAAATATTGGGTCGTGACACGATCCTTCACAGGTTGTTCGTAACTAGAGCTAGGTCAATTTACCATTTTACCCTTGAAGTTACTTCTTGTTCCGTATGTTCTAATGATTCTCTAATGAACAATTAGTTTGTGGTCCAACCAGTAAACCGAATCCCTCTCAGGCCAATGAGAGGGTGGGGCCCCTTATTCAAGACCTGGAGTGGAGTCAGTACTTGAGGGAACTACCTCTCTACTATCCCTAAAAGTGGGTGGGAGCGAATTCCATCTTGCACCCCACGTCCCTAGCCATTCACCCAGTCTTACCCTTAAAATGGGAGGGCTATTGAGTCGGCGAACTCGAGCCACTCTCACCCATGCAAATCTAAGGATAATTCCGAATAAACAGGATTTCATGGTTAGCTCAGGATTAGGATCGAGTTACCTAGGTCATCGAATGAAAAAAAAATCAGTCTCAACAGTAAACGACATTGTAAAGTGAGAGTGATTTTCTTCATGGTCCGATCTTATGCAATACTCATTGCATAGGACGCCCCCACTCACATGTCTCCGCATGTACAATTTAGTGATCACATTGTTTATATCATATACATAAGTGGGCCGTATCCATAGTGCTCCTAGGATAAGGTACTCAGCGTTATCCCTATACTATAGATCATTTTGACTATATACTTGAAATTGGTCCACCCTTATGTCTCTACATATAGTTCAAGTAATCATACTATAGTCAGAGTATTCTTAGTCTATTGGGTTTAGATTAATAATCGTAAAATTCACTTTATTCAATAACAATCTTTACTGAATAAATAACAATCTTTACTGAATAAACATCAATAATAACTTTAATGAAAATAGAATAGACGAAAGATCTCAAACCCTAATTTTACCGTAGGGAAAGATCTCAAACCCTAATTTTACCATAGTGGAAATATCTTAAACCCTAATTTCTACATACGGGAAAGATCTCAACAATAATTTTATCATATGAGAAAAATCTCAATCCCTAATTTTATCATATGGGAAAGATCTAAAACCCTAGTTTTATCATATATGGGAAAGATCTCAAACCCTAATTTTACCTAGGGAAAGATCTCAAACCCTAATTTTACCTAGGGAAAGATCTCAAACCAATTTTACCTAGGGAAAGATCTCAAACCCTATTTTTACCTGGGGAAAGATTTCAAACCCTAATTTTTACCTAGGGAAAGATCTTTTTAACTAGGGAAAGATCTCAAACCCTAATTTTACCTAGAGAAATATCTTAAACCCTAATTTTACCTCGGGAAAGGTATCAAATCCTAAGTTTACCTAGGGAAAGATCTCAAACCCTAATTTTTACCAAGGGAAAGATCTCAAACCCTAATTTTACCTAGGCAAAGATATTAAACCCTAATTTTACCAAGGGAAAGATCTCAAACCCTAAGTTTAGCTAGGGAAAGATCTCAAATCCTAATTTTACCTAGGGAAAGATATCAAACCTTAATTTTTACCAAGGGAAAGATCTCAAACCCTAAGTTTAGCTAGGGAAAGATCTCAAACCCTAATTTTTACCTAGGGAAAGATCTCAAACCCTAAATTTTACTTAGGGAAAGATCTCAAACCCTAATATTTACCTAGGGAAAATCTCAAACCCTAATTTTTACCTAGGGAAAGATCTCAAACCCTAATTTTACTTGGGGAAAGATCTCAAACCCTAAGTTTAACTAGAGAAAGATCTCAAACCCAAATTTTTACCTAAGGAAAGATCTAAAACCCTAAGTTTACCTACGGAAAGATCACAAACCCTAATTTTACTGATCTCAAACCCTATTGTTACCTAGGGAAAGATCTCAAACCCTAATTTTAACTAGGGAAAGATCTCAAGCCCTAATGTTACCTAGGGAAAGATCTAGAAACCTAAGTTTACCAAGGGAAAGATCTCGAACCCTACGTTTAACAAGAGAAAGATCTCAAACCCTATGTTTATCAAGGGAAAGATCTCTAACCCTAAGTTTACCTAGGGAAAGATCTTAAACCCTAATTTTACCTAGGGAAAGATCTCAAACCTAATTTTTACCTAGGCAAATATCTCAAACCCTAATTTTTTCCTAAGGAAAGATCTCAAACCCTAATTTTTACATAGAGAAAGATCTCAAACCCTAACTTTTACATTGGGAAAGATTTCAAACCCTAATGTTACCTAGGGAAAGATCTAAAAACCTAATTTTACCTAGGGAAAGCTCAACAACCCTAATTTTTACCTAGGTTAAAGATCTCAAACCCTAATTTTTACCTTGAGAAAAATCTCAAACCCTAATTTTACCTAGGGAAAGATCTCAAACCTAATATTTACCAAAAGAAAGATCTCAAACCCTAATTTTTACCTAGGGAAAGATCTCAAACCCTAAATTTTACTTAGGGAAAGATCTCAAACCCTAATATTTACCTAGGGAAAATCTCAAACCCTAATTTTTACCTAGGGAAAGATCTCAAACCCTAATTTTACTTGGGGAAAGATCTCAAACCCTAAGTTTAACTAGAGAAAGATCTCAAACCCAAATTTTTACCTAAGGAAAGATCTAAAACCCTAAGTTTACCTACGGAAAGATCACAAACCCTAATTTTACTGATCTCAAACCCTATTGTTACCTAGGGAAAGATCTCAAACCCTAATTTTAACTAGGGAAAGATCTCAAGCCCTAATGTTACCTAGGGAAAGATCTAGAAACCTAAGTTTACCAAGGGAAAGATCTCGAACCCTACGTTTAACAAGAGAAAGATCTCAAACCCTATGTTTATCAAGGGAAAGATCTCTAACCCTAAGTTTACCTAGGGAAAGATCTTAAACCCTAATTTTACCTAGGGAAAGATCTCAAACCTAATTTTTACCTAGGCAAATATCTCAAACCCTAATTTTTTCCTAAGGAAAGATCTCAAACCCTAATTTTTACATAGAGAAAGATCTCAAACCCTAACTTTTACATTGGGAAAGATTTCAAACCCTAATGTTACCTAGGGAAAGATCTAAAAACCTAATTTTACCTAGGGAAAGCTCAACAACCCTAATTTTTACCTAGGTTAAAGATCTCAAACCCTAATTTTTACCTTGAGAAAAATCTCAAACCCTAATTTTACCTAGGGAAAGATCTCAAACCTAATATTTACCAAAAGAAAGATCTCAAACCCTAATTTTTACCTAGGGAAATATCTCAAACCCTAATTTTACTTAGGGAAAGATCTCAAACCCTAACTTTTACCTAGGGAAAGATCTCAAACCCTAATATTTACCTAGGCAAAGATATTAAACCCTAATTTTACCAAGGGAAAGATCTCAAACCCTAAGTTTAGCTAGGGAAAGATCTCAAATCCTAACTTTACCTAGGGAAAGATATCAAACCTTAATTTTTACCAAGGGAAAGATCTCAAACCTTAACTTTTACCAAGGGAAAGATCACAAACCCTAAGTTTTGCTAGGGAAAGATCTCAAACCCTAATTTTACCTAGCGAAAGATCTCAAACCCTAATTTTTACCTAGGGAAAGATCTCAAACCCTAAATTTTACTTAGGGAAAGATCTCAAACCCTAATATTTACCTAGGGAAAATCTCAAATCCTAATTTTTACCTACGAAAATATCTCAAACCCTAATTTTACTTAGGGAAGGATCTCAAACCCTAAGTTTAACTAGAGGAACATCTCAAACCCTAATTTTTACCTAAGGAAAGATCTCAAACCCTAAGTTTACCTACGGAAAAATCACAAACCCTAATTTTACTGATCTCAAACCCTATTGTTACCTAGGGAAAGATCTCAAACCCTAATTTTAACTAGGGAAAGATCTCAAGCCCTAATGTTACCTAGGGAAAGATCAAGAAACCTAAGTTTACCAAGGGAAAGATCTCGAACCCTACGTTTAACAAGAGAAAGATCTCGAACCCTATGTTTACCAAGGGAAAGATCTCAAACCCTAAGTTTACCTAGGGAAAGATCTCAAACCCTAATATTTACCTAGGGAAAGATCTCAAACCTAATTTTTACCTAGGCAAATATCTCAAACCCTAATTTTTTCCTAAGGAAAGATCTTAAACCCTAATTTTTACCTAGCGAAAGATCTCAAACCCTAACTTTTACCTAGGGAAAGATCTCAAACCCTAATGTTACCTAGGGAAAGATCTAAAAACCTAATTTTACCTAGGGAAAGCTCAACAACCCTAATTTTTACCTAGGTTAAAGATCTCAAACCCTAATTTTTACCTTGGGAAAAATCTCAAACCCTAATTTTTACCTAGGGAAATATCTCAAACCCTAATATTTACCAAAAGAAAGATCTCAAACCCTAATTTTTACCTAGGGAAATATCTCAAACCCTAATTTTACCTAGGGAAAGATCTCAAACCCTAACTTTTACCTAGGGAAAAATCTCAAACCCTAATATTTACCTAGGGAAAAATCTTAAACTGAAATTTTTACCTAGGGAAAGATCTCAAACCCTAATTTTACCTAGGGAAAGCTCTCAAGCACTAATTTTACCAAGGGAAAGATCTCAAACCCTAATATTTACCTAGGGAAAGATCTCAAACCCTAATTTTTACCTATGGGAAGATCTGACACCCTAATTTTACCTAGGGAAAGGTCTCGAACAATAATTTTAACTAGGGAAAGATCTCTCGAACAATAATTTTACCTAGGGAAAGATCTCAAACCCTCATTTTTATCGAGGGAAAGATCTCAAACCCTAATTTTTACCAAGGGAAAGATCTGACACCCTAATTTTACATTGGGAAAGATCTCAAACCCTAAGTTTACCAAGGGAAATATCTCAAACAATAAGTATACCTAGGGAAAGATCTCAAACCCTAATTTTTTCCTAGAGAAAGATCTCAACCCCTAATATTTACCTGGGGAAAGATCTCAAACCTAATTTTTACTTAGGGAAAGATTTGAAACCCTAATTTTTTCCTAGGGAAAGATCTCAAACCCTAACTTTTACCTAGGGAAAGATCTCAAACCTTAATATTTACGTAGGGAAAAATCTTAAACCCTAATTTTTACCTAGGGAAAGATCTCAAGCCCTAATTTTACCTAGGGAAAGCTCTCAAACACTAATTTAACCAAGGGAAAGATCTCAAACCCTAATATTTACCTAGGAAAGATCTCAAACCCTAATTTTACTTAGGGAAAGATCTCAACCCCTAATTTTTACCTAGGGAAAGATCTCAAACCCTAAATTTTACCTAGGGAAAGATCTCAAACCCTAATGTTACCTAGGGAAAGATCTCAAACCCTAATTTTACCTAGGGAAAGCTCTCAAAACCCTTATATTTACCTAGGTTAAAGATCTCAAACCCTAATTTTTATCTTGCGAAAAATCTCAAACCCTAATTTTTACCTAGTGAATATCTCAAACCTTAATATTTATCAAGAGAAAGATCTCAAACCCTAATTTTTACCTAGGGAAATATCTCAAACCCTAATATTTACCTAGGGAAAGATCTCAAACCCTAATTTTTACCTAGGGAAAGATCACAAATCCTAAATTTACTTGGGGAAAGATCTCAAACCCTAAGTTTACCTAGAGAAAGATCTCAAACCCTAAGTTTAACTAGAGAAAGACTTCAAACCCTAATTTTACCTTGGTAAAGATCTCAAACCCTAATTTTTACCTTGCGAAAGATATCAAACCCTAATTTTTAGCTATGGAAATATCTCGAACCCTAATATTTAACTAGGGAAAGATCTCAAACCCTAATTTTTACCTAGGGAAAGATCTCAAATCCTAAATTTACTTAGGGAAAGATCTCAAACCCTAAGTTTACCTAGAGAAAGATCTCAAACCCTAAGTTTAACTAGGAAAAAACTTCAAACCCTAATTTTACCTTCGGAAAGATCTCAAACCCTAATTTTTACCTTGGGAATGATATCAAACCCTAATTTTAACTTGGGAAATATCTCAACCCTTTAGTTTTACCTAGGGAAAGATCTCAAAGCGTCATTTTTTCCAAGGGAAAGATCTCAAACCCTAATTTTTACCTAGGGAAAGATCTCAAACCCTAATTTTTTTAAAGGGAAAGATCCCAAACCCTAATTTTTTCCCAGGGAAAGATCTGACATCTTAATTTTACCTAGGGAAAGATCTCGAACCCTAAGTTTACCAAGGGAAAGATCTCAAACCCTAAGTTTATCTAGGGAAAGATCTCAAACCATAATTTTACCTAGGGAAAGATCTCAAACCCTAAATTTTAACTAGGGAAATATCTCAAACCCTAATTTTAACTTGGGAAAGATCTCAAACCCTAATTTTTAACTAGGTAAAGATCTCAAACTCTAATATTTACCTAGGGAAAGATCTTAAACCCTAATTTTTACCTAGCGAAAGATCTGAAACCCTAATTTTTACATAGGGAAAGATCTCAAACCCTAATTTTACATAGGGAAAGATCTTAAACCCTAATTTTTACCTAGAGAAAGATCTCAAACAGTAAGTTTACGTAGGGAAAGATCTGAAACCCTAATTTTTACCTAGGGAAAGATCTTAAACCTTAATTTTTACCTGGGAAAAGATCTCAAACCCTAATTTTATACTAGGGAAATATCTCAATTCCTAATTTTTTCCTTGGGAACGATCTGACATCCTAATTTTACCAAGGGAAAGATCTTAAACCCTATGTTTACCAGGGGAAAGATCTCAAACCTTGAGTTTACCTACGGAAATGTCTCAAATCCAGTTTACCTACGGAAATGTCTCAAATCCTAAGTTTACCTAGGGAAAGAACTCAAACCCTAATTTTTACATAGGGAAAGATCTCAACCCCTAATTTTTACCTTTGGAAAGATCTCAAACCCTAAATTTTACCTAGGGAAAGATCTCAAACCCTAATTTTAACTAGGGAAAGATCTCAAACCCTAATTTTAACTAGGGAAAGATCTCGAACCCTAATTTTTACCCAAGGAAAGATCTCAAATGGTAAATGTGGGTAGGCGCGAATTCCATCTTGCACCCCACGTCCCTAGCCATTCACTCAGTCTTACCCCTAAAATGGGAGGCCTATTGAGTCGGCGAACTCGAGCCACTCTCACCCATGCAAATCTAAGGATAATTTTGAATAAACAGATTTCATGGTTAGCTCAGGATTAGGATCGAGTTACCTAGGTCATCGAATGAAAAAAAAAAATCAGTCTCAACAGTAAACGACATTATAAAGTGAGAGTGATTTTCTTCATGGTCCGATCTTATGCGATACTCATTGCCTAGGACGCCCCCACTCACATGTCTTCCCATGTACAATTTAGTGATCACATTGTACATAAGTGGGCCGCATCCATAGTGTCCCCAGGAAAAGGTACTCAACCTTATCCCTATACTATAGATCATTTTGACTATATACTTGAACCCTGTCCACTCTTATGTCTCTACATGTAGTTCAAGTAATCATACTATAGTGAGAGTATTCTTAGTTTATTGGATTTAGATTAATAATCGTACTTTATTCAATACCAATCTTTACTGAATAAATATCAATAATAACTTTATTGAAAATAGAATATGTTTTTGTTTACAAACTATGAATTTTAGGACATAAGACCCAGCAACATGAACGTAGTTGAAGGGTTATGAATAATTTTTGAGCCGCGTTATTAGAAATTATAAAATATTATTGAAGTAATTGTTAGGAACGCACAACGACACATAAACTCGATAAAGATGAACACAAAGAAAAGGAGAGAGAAAATTCAAGGAGGAATATTGTTTAAAGGTTTTATTGATAACTTCAGGTATGTACACCAAAACAGAATATAGAGAATGAATAAAAATACATCTTGAAAGCATTGCGTGATCGGGGTATATATCGTTTCAGTTTACTAAATAAAGCTTTACTAAATCCTTATGAAATATCTACCATATATATCTCTACTCAATCTTTACGAAATATCTACCATATATATCTGTTAAAGATATTTAGTAATAAATTATAGTTTACCATATATATTATATTTGATATTTTATTATAAGGCAAATATCTAATATTTTCCTTATTACCACAGATATCTCTCCATTTATTACTATTTCCATATCCTTGTAATTTTTTTTGATTATATATAAGATAATTTTCACACCATTTAGGTGTGGTGGATTAATCAAACATTCTTATGGTATCAGAGCCTTTTCGGTTTAACAACCCAGATCCTTTCTTTTCAATGGCTTTTGAATCCTCTAATCTTCTACTCCACCACCCCTGTTGGCTTTGATGCTGCAGGGGCAGCCTTCATGGCTGCCGCAGGCAGAGCCGATTGATTACTCTTCGGCTCCACCCTTTTGACCTCCAAATCATCCCTCACCATACTCTGTACATACAACCTCACCTTTTCCAAACATAGCCTCTTTCATTTTCTTCCCAATTTTCCCTTCATCCTTCATCCTTCATAGAAACCCTAATCAAAGGATCCTCATCAGTGTTCTCTTCAGAAATATACGGAATTTCGATAAGCCCATCGATCTTATGCAGAGATTTACCTCTGGAATCTAGGCGCCGCACTGGCCTCTTCGCCAACCAAGTTGCCACCGCCCTTCTCGCCAAAATTGGCTCCTTCGCCCAATGTGGCGACTCTTCCGGCTTCAACATTGTCTTTGTCTCTTGCTCTAGGTTTCCCCTTCTACTTCTTGGGGTTAGACATATTCTTACCAGAGTCAAGGCAGCATCGTCGCTAAGCGACAATCCCTCTTCATGGGTTAGACATATTCTCGCCGAAGCCAAGGCAGCATCACCGCTGAGCGGCGATCCCTCTACAATTTTCGATGGCCAAGAAAGTGTTTCTCTACGCCTCCTCTGAACCAGGTTGTTGACATCTTCACGAAAAGTGTTTCTCAACCTCTTTGAATTTTTCAGATCAAAGCTTCACATTCGTTCAAATCCGACGCTCAGCTTGCGGTGGGGTGTTAAGGATATTTAATAATAAATTATAGTTTATCATATATATTATATTTGATATTTTATTATAAGGAAAATATTTAATATTTGTCTTATTACCCAAGGTATCTTTCCATTTATTGTTATTTCCATTTATTACTATTTTCATATCCTTGTAATTTATTTGATTATAAATAAGATAACTTTCACACCATTTAGGTGTGCTGAATTAATCAAACATTCTTAATATCTCTACCGAATCTTTACGAAATATTTACTATAAATAGGCATCATTCTCCATATCCCAACAATCTCCCACTTGGAGACTGATCTAGCCAACTAAGAATTTCATTCTCAATCTTCACTGCACCATACCAATTGAGGCTTTGCACAACCTCAACTTCTCAATGTCAACACATTTTGTCTACATGTTTGCTGGATTCTTTACACCCTCTATCTTCTCCAAGCACATCACCTCTTCCACTGACCTCCGAGTGAAATGGTACCGCCTTTTCTGTTTTGTCCTTGAATGATAGACTGGGTTCCTCACCAACTGCATGTCACTCTAACTATCCACCTGAAGAATCTTCTTGCACTACTTCTTGGGTAATTTTTCTAGATAGTCTGTCATTCATATCATCTCCTTTCCAACTTCAGCTATTTCCACGTACTCAAATTCAGTAGATGAAAGAGCAACGCATTTCTGAAGCCTAGACATCCTATCATCCATGGCTTTCTCCCACTTGATTGTATCCTCCCAACGGTAGGTCATCACCAAGGGACTCTAGTTCTCCTTCGTCAGTCAGCAATAAATAATGTAATTAAGGTGAATATCTATATGGTGCTCTAATAGCTTTGGATGACCTCCTCAACACCTGCTCAAGGATAACTTGCTCCACGTCTGGTTCTTCAGTACGGTCTCGGGAGTTTCTCGAGCTTCTGCTATAACATCATTGGGTGAGTTTCCTGCGACTCAAGCTCAACTCCCACTTGCTTCATAGTCTCAAAGTTTATCTTCTCCTTGTCCTTGTACATGACTTTTTCCTCAAAGGTTACGTCACAATGTCTTTGGATTTTCCTATTATTTTCATCCCAAAATCTGTACCCGAACATGTCAGAGTCATAGCCTATGAAGTAGCACTTCACAGCCTTAGCATCAAGCTTGTCTCTTTTCTCTGGATCGACGTGAACATACGCAGTACAACCAAAAGTTCTCAAGTGAGAGTACGTGAGTTCCTTCTGGCAACTTGAACTTCGGGGGTACTGACAATCCTCTATTAATCAAATAGGCTTCTGTATTTACAGCGTTGACCCAGAATGTCTTTGCCAATCTAGAATGAATCCTCATGCTTCTTGCCCACTCATTCAATGTTCTGTTCATTCCTTCTGGAACACCATTTTTTCTTGCCTTACCAGGAACTGTCCTCATTAATCTAATTCCCTTAGCTGCACAAAATGTTATAAACTCTAATTTGTCATACTCTCCTCCATTGTTAGACCTCAGACATTTAATCTTCAAGCCGGTGTGATTTTCAACTTCAGCTTTCCACTTCTAGAAGGTGGCAAACACATTTGACTTGTGTTTCAGGACATAAACTCATACCTTCCTGCTGAAATCTCGATGAAGGTGACCTAGAACTTTGGTCTGCCAAGTGATGAAACTGGAGATGGTCCCCAAACGTCTGCATGGACCATTTCTAATCGTACTTTCTTTGATTCTCTAGCAGCCTTTGTGAAGCTAACTCGTTTTTGTTTCACATAACGCAGCTCTCAAAAAGACCTAGGGGAAAGATCTAAACAATAATTTTTCCATACGTGAAACATCTCAAACCCTAATTTCTCCATAAGGGAAAGATTTCAAACCCTAACTTCTCCATACGAGAAAGATCTCAAACCCTAATTGTACCATAGGGAAAGATCTCAAATCCTAATTTTGCCCTATGAAAAGATCTTAAACCCTGAAACCCTAATTTTATCATAGAGAAAGATCTCAAACCCTAATTTCATCCTAAGGAAAGATCTCAAACCCTAATTTCTCTATGTGGGAAAGATCTTATACCCTAATTTTATCATAGGCGAAAGATCTCAAATCCTAATTTTACCATAGCGAATTTTCTCATACTCTAATTTTAGTATAGGGAAAGATCTCAAACCCAAATTTTACCATAGGGAAATATCTCAAGCCCTAATTTTGCCATAGGGGAAATATCTCAAACCCTAATTTCTCCATACTGGTAAGATCTCAATGTTAATTTTTCCTTAGGGAAAGATCTCAAAAACTAATTTTTCCAGAGGGGAAATATCTCAAACCCTAATTTCTCCATAGGATCTCAAACCCTAATTTTACTGGGAAAGATCTCAAACCCTAATTTTATCATAGGAAAAGATCTCAAACTCTAATTTATCATAGCAAAAGATCTCAAACCCTAATTTTTACAATACGCGAAAGATTTCAAACCATAATTTTACTTAACCCTAATTCTACCAAAGGTGAAAAATCTCAAACACTAATTTTACCATAGGCGAAAGATCTCAAACCCTAATTTTACCATAGCTTAACCCTAATTTTACCAAAGGGGAAAAATCTCAAACACTAATTTTACCATAGGTGAAAGATCTCAAACCCTAATTTTACCATAGGGAAAGATCTCAAACCCTAATTTTACCATAGGGGAAATATCTCAAACCCTAACTTCTCCATTTGGGAAAGATCTCAACACTAATTTTTGTTGGGTTTTATGTCCTAAAACTCATAGTTTGTAAATAATAGCATATTCTATTTTCTTTAAAGTTATTATTGATGTTTATTTAGTAAATATTTTTATTTATTCAGTAAAGATTTTTATTGACTAAAGTGAATTTTACGATCATTAATCTAAATCCAATAAACTAATAATACTCTGGCTATAGTATGATTACTTTAACTATATGTAGAGACATAAGAGTGGATCAAGTTCAAGTATATAGTCGAAATGATCTATAGTAAAGGGATAAGGCTGAGTACCTTATCCTGGGGACACTATGGATGCAACCCACTTTTGTTTATTCAGAATTATCCTTAGATTTGCATGGGTGAGAGTGGCCCGAGTTCGCTGACTCAAAAAGCCTCCCATTTCAAGGGTAAGACTAGGTGAATAGCTGGGGACATAGGGTGTAAGATGGAATTCACTCCTACCCGCTTTTAGGGATAGTAGAGAGGTTGTTCCCTTAAGTACTGACTCTAGGTCTTGAACAAGGGCCCCCACCCTCTCATTGGCCCGAGAGGGATTCGGTTTGATGGTTGGACTACAAACCAATTGTTCATTAGAGGATCAGTGGGACTTAAGGAACAAGAAGTAACTTTACGGGTGAAACGGTAAATTGACCCAGCTCTAGATACGAACAACCTATGAAGGATCGACTTACTAATCATGGTTATATCAAATGGATATAAATATATCTATAGTGAGGGGAGTGCAACTACTAGGCTATAGTGGAGTGTCCTAGGAGTTAATGAATGTTGGTTAACAAGGTTAATGAGTTTAGCCGGTTAATCTCGGATCGTTGGAGTCCATGATCTGTGGTCCATTAGGTCCCCCTTCTAGCTCATATCGGACTAAACCTTAGAACAGTGTGACGAGTGAGTTTGAAGTGTTCGAATTCAAATTAGGGAATATACGCTAAATATATACAATATATTTAACCACATTTTGTTTTAATTATGAATTAAAAAAAAACTGAGAATTTGAGATATTTAAATAAGATTTGAATATTCTAATTATGAATAGGGATTCATAATCAGAATGTGCCGGAATTGATTGGATTGGCATTTAATATTATTTTGATTTGAAATTAATTATTTAGATTAATTGTTGAATTAAAATAAAGAAAGTCAAAATGTTGACTTCACTAATGGAAAAATTCATGTTTGAGTTAGTGGAATATTGAGTGTCAATATATGGTTTAACCAAACTTGCATGTTTGCCACACAATCCCACAAATTTGAGTGAAATTTTGAGTGTCCAAATTTTGGTTTAACCAAAGTCTCATGTTTGCCGAATAAACCCCACAAATTTGGGTGGAATTTTGAGTGTCAAAATTTAGTTAACTCAAACTTGCATGCTTGCTACATAATCCCTCAAATTTGAGTGGAATTTTAAGTGTCAAAATTTCGTAATCTCAAATTTGCATGAATGCAAATATGACTCTATAAATAGAGTGGTCAATGTACATGGAAATTCTTCCTGAAAATGCTTGAGAAAGTCCCTCACAAATTCTCTCTTCACATATACTAAATCCCTTCTAAATTTAGTCATTTACAGGATTCCACAATCTCGTTCTAAGGCCAGAGAATAGTAGGGAAGACACTAGTGGTGGTTCGAAACCGGTTCGTGAGGAAAAACGAATTTGAACTACAAAAGGTTAGAACTCAAACTTCTTTGAGTTTTAATACTTATGAACATGTTAGTTAATTTACTATAATTGATGTACTTAGAATGCCTAAGATCCAAATTGCTTCCGTACGTATTATAATTAACACCATCAATTGGTATCAGAGCAAGGTTTTAGGCACTTTATTTATATTAATTTGAGTATGGCAAGTACCATTTCATGAATGAAATTTTGTGGTTTCTAAGGTGGATGTTTATGGTTTTGGCATTTTTTTTATGCTTCCATTTGATACAATTATTGTAATTAGCCTAACGTGTATGGGTTTAATGAGTGAAGAAAGGTCTGTAATTTTTATGGAGTCATTAGAGTCCATTTTAGGTTGTAATTGATCGATAATGGAAACAAAAGCAAGCTGAACCAAAGAAGAAGATGGAAGAGGCGATTTGGGTGTTTTTCTGCTGGTTAGGGTCTGGTTCAACATTTTTAAGGGTTGGTTCGATCGGTTCATGATCCTCAGGAGCAGTTCAAGTTATTTTTAATTATTAATGTAATAATTTAGTTAATTGTTTGCTTTTAAAATGCCAAAACCAATCCACTTTAGTGTGTTTAATTAATTATGCATTGTGAATGTATGTTTTAATTAAATAGAAAATGTATATGCATAAAGTATGTCATATAGATTTAAAATCCCACCGTAGGCTAAGCATGTTTCATGCATTACAAGTATGTTATAAGTGTTATAATGTATAGGCTAAAAGACATGAAGACTTCTCAAATTCATTATTGGGAATGATTCAATCAAATTTTACTTTGTCACTCAACGACCCACACATATTATCAACCCTTATGCTGGACTTACAATAAAAAAAATCTGAACATCAAGGTTGAAACTCATTCTTCAGTCGTCATATTCAGAGTTTATTATAAGTTTATGAATTCAAATATTTCTCCAAGAGCATTAAAATCCTCATCAAAGGGCTTAACCATGCTCATAATGGTAAATATTGGAAAGTCTCGAGTGACTATTCCAAAAACTCTCTCTTGGGATCAAATAACCAGAAATACTTTCTCTGAAGTAGAAGATGCAAATCTTCCAAAAAGAAAAGAATCTCAAAACCCAGTCCAAATCATCGAATATGACGACGGAAACGTTGAAATAAAATTCAGCGAAGAACCTTCGTCAGATTTGAAAGTAAAAGAATTCCTGAATTCCAAATCGAGTACTTCGAGAGTTCCAAGATCAATATATGACCCCTTAAAAGTAAAAGAGGTCAGTTATGATCAAAGAAGGACATCAATCCATTACGAAGATGGCTCAAGATCTCCAACTCATACTGATATGGATACTTAATCTGTCTATGAAAGTCAGGTAAATGTCATTAGAGCTTATTTCCAAATAGACAAGGAATGGTTAAGAGCAGATTTCATGTCAGCTACCAATTCTTCAAAAAGAAACGCCTTCTTTCAAACATACAAAGAAACTGAGCGAAATGAATTAAGAGCCTAGTGATATTCTCATATGGAAGCCATAGAAGAAAATATACCGTTCTTTGAATGGTTTGAAGAAAATATTTTGCAGGTGTGGGAGCTGGAAGACTACTAGAAAAGGCGAGGTATATTCAAAACATCCTCCGTTGGAAGAAGTTGAATTTGACAACTACTACGGAGAAAAGGTCAAAGCCAGTCCATTCAAAACTATTCCAGAAGGACTAGAAAAGGGTAATTCAACTCTAAAGGATATCAAGAATATCCAGTATCAAAATAATTATTCAAATAAGATTTTATCCACGATCGCCACTCAACTTGAGAGCATGGAGGGAAAAATCTCGAAGAAATCTAGTACTCAGCAAGAAAGCGCAAGCAGCTCTGTACCAAAGACCGATGAGTCAATATCAATACTTAGACCGGCAAATCTCGATGTATTCACGAAGAGGTTTTCAAAAGAAGAGGCTGTAATAACCAAGATAAAAGAAAAATTGGATGGGATTCTAAATCCTGGAATAGCACCTCAAGAATTATCTGTCAATGTCCTTAACAATTACGATGAAATCCAGGAATCCGAATATGAGATTGTAAATGAGTTAGAAGAACCTCTCTACAATCGGATCGAAAAGATCTCCAGAAGAAGTCAAAATAATACCAGTAATCAGAAAAAATGGTATCCTCAACCGTCTTTCCCGGATATTCGATTCGAAGAAAAAACGCTACAAACTCAAGCTCATTACGATGGTCTACCAATCTATGAATGGAATATCGATGAATTATCCGACTATCTGATAATAAATGTTGTCAATGAGATGATGATGGCCACAGGCGCGTATAAATTACAGGGCCATAAATTTGACCATTAAATAGCTCAAGTCCTAGTAACTAGATTTACCGGGCAACTCAAAGATTGGTGGGACAAATACCTTGGCGAATCAACTCCCCATCAAATATTAAACCACTATGTTATTAGACCAACTACTCAAATCATTGAAGAAGAAGGTCCATCAACCAGGACCGAGGTTCAACATGAAAGGGAAGAAGATGCTGTCAACACCCTCGTCTATACCCTCATTGAATTCTTCATAGGCGACTCCCAGAAATACCAGGAGAGATCCACCGAAATACTCATGAACCTAAAGTGTCCAACTTTAGGCGATTTCAAGTGGTACAAAGACATGTATTTTAGCAAAGTTCTCATTACACAAGACATTTCGTTGGAATTCTGGAAGGAGAATTTTGTCAATGGACTGCCAAAACACTTCTCAAGAAGGATCAAAGACGGTCTTAAGACAAAGTATAATGGAACAATTCCAGGGAAAACTTTGTCATACGGATCCATAGCATCTTTCATCATAGAAAAAGGACTCAGACTTTGTAATAAGTCAAAGATTCAAAACAAGCTCAATTCTTCAATATCAAACAGAAAAGAGCTTGGAAGATTCTGTGATCAATATGGATGCAAGGGGATATAAGCTCCCTCAACCTCCAGAAGAAAGAAGGTCAAAACGTATCCAAAATCATATAAGATCATACAGGCCGAGAGAAAAATATCGGAGTAAACACGTACAATCTCAAAAGCCAATGTATTCAAAGAAAAGGTATACCCCTAAAAAAAGGCATAGAGGAAGGAGAAAGCAAACTTGCTTTAAATGTCGGGAAGAAGGACACTATGCTAATAAGTGTCCGATCAGAGGAAAGATCAATGAATTAGATATTGATCAAGATCTGAAAAATCAGCTACTACAATTAGTTCTAGCCGATTCAAAACGATCCAGCGAGAGAAATCCTTGAACTTCAGGAAGAATCCGATTCATATTCTAGTAAAGAATACGAATCAGAACAAGAAGGAAAAAGGACATACGAAGGATGCATAAATGTCCTTATAAAGGATCAATAAATTCTACTCGAGATGGTAGAAAAGGTCCAAGATCCAGAGATTCAACAAAAAAATTGCTCAACGACTTAGAGACGCAATGATGATTTCTAAGCCATCAGAAAGGGAAGAAAGAAATCCCTACAGGCTCCAATCAGTTCTCCAAAGGTTTGAAAAACCCAGAGAACTAACTACTCAAGACCTTCAAAGAGAGATTAATAATTTCAAAGAAGTCCAAGTCTTAGATCTGAAACAAGGTCAGAATCTTATATCCTTCGCCAAGAAATTCCTAAACTACAGGAAAAGCTACCGGAACAAAGGGAAACAATGCAACAAAATCTGGACAAAGATGATTTTCAAAGTTCTTTTGTTGGAGTCATCACCACTTCTCAATATCAAAAATGGTACGCTCTCATTACCTTAAAAATTTATGATTTCAAAATAACGTTAAAGGCTTCCATAGACACAAGAGTCGATCAAAGTTGCATCCAAGAAGTTTAATACCTACAAAGTATTTTGAAAAAACAACTTAAGGCCTTAGAGGGTCAAAATTAATTACAAATAAGAGGCCTTAGTATTTATGAAGTATAATGTATGATTGATGTCTCTTGGTTCATATCAAGGTGCAAACAACAATAGGGTCAAAATTAATTACAAATTATCAAAAGTCTATGTCTGTAATGATGGAATTTGCTTCATAAATTCCTTCATTCTAGTAAAAGACTTGGGACAAAGAAAAAAGCGATTAGAATCAGAAGCCTTAGAAAAAGAAGAAAAAATTTAATTTCTTTAGGTATTAGTGAGATAAATAATCTAAAACAAAAATACCATTATTCAGTGCATAAATGTATAAAATTACAAAGAAAAATAAATCTCTTTTTTGAAGGCAGAGAAAGAACGTGGAGTCCCGCTACTCGTAATAAACTATGAACCCTTAAATAAGGTTTTGGAATGGATTAGATATCCAATTTCAAATAAATCAGATTTAATGCAAAGAATTTCAAATGCAAAAGTATTTTCAAAATTTGTATGGAGTTAGGATTTTGGCAAATCCAAATTTGAGAAAAAAACAAATACGAAACAGCTTTCAACATCTCTTTTGGACAATACGAATGGAACATTATGTCATTTGGGCTAAAAAAGCGCTCAGTCCGAATTTCAAAAAATTATGAATGATATTTTCAATCCTTTTCAAGACTTTTCAATTGTTTATATTGACGATTTTCTGAGTTTTTCTCAATACATCGATCAACATTTTAAGCATCTTCAAACATTTTTTTTACAAGAGTCAAAAGAAATGGTTTAGTTGTGTCTAAACCAAAAATTAAACCTTTTCAAACAAAAATCAGGTTTTTTGGATTTGAAATTCATTTAGTTCTAATTAAACTTAGTCAAAGATCCATCGAGTTTGTCTCAAATTTTCCGAATCAACTCACCGATAAAACCTAACTCCAAAGATTTTTGGATGTCCGAATTATGTGCCTGATATTATTCAAAATATTAGACCCATTTGCAATCCAGTCTTTGAAAGGCTCGAAAAGAATTCAAAGCCTTGGACAGAACACACCAAAACAGTCCAAAAAAATTTAAATCCCTTGTCATAATTTCCGTGTTTATCTCTGATAAACCCTAAGGCAAGTTTAATAGTGGAGACCGACACATCTGATATAGGATATGGAGGAATCCTGAAAAAGTCTATTGACAAGAAAAAATCCATTGTCCGCTTTCATTCGGGATATGGAATTCTACTAAAAATTACTCGATAGTAAAGAAAGAGATTCTTTCTAGTACTCTGTGTATAGAAATTTCAAAGTGATTTAATTAACAAAAAAATTTGTTATCAAAATGGGTTCCAAATCATCCAAATTTTGTTTAGAAAAGAATGTGAAGAATCTCATATCTAAACAATTTTTTTGCTAGATGGCAAGCAACTTTATCTTGCTTCGATTTTCAAATTTTGCCTCAATCCCTTAGCCGACTACCTCTCAAGAGAGTTCCTACTCTCAAAGAAATACTACCTCTCAAGAGAGTTCCTACTCTCAAAGAAATGCACTCCCTAACCACTCTCCTTCATCTTGCTATGACCGAAAAAATATCGTGAAAAAAGGGAAGAAGCCCATTGCTTCTTCGAACACCCTACTCCAATGACAACTAATAGTTATGCTATGGATGCTGGTTTCATATTGGTGACCAGATCTAGAGAAAAACTTGCTAAAAGAACAAGCGGAGGTTATCACTCTAATGAGGCCTTCTGCTTCTTCAACACGGTCATCTGTCGTTACTCCATCGAGACCTACTATCTCTTCCACTTCAAAGGGATCTTCTGTCCCCTCAACCTACTCGGACGCGGTTGTTCCCGTTCGATTTTCTCCCGTTCCTGAGATCAAGACTTATTTTCAAAAATTTGTATCTCTACCAAAAGCTCTAGTAGAACCAAAATATGACGATCTAAAGATCAGTGAGGTCGTCAAAAAAGCATATCCATCGGGATTATTCTATATCCCAGAAGACCTTCATAAGACCAGAAGGTTTTCTGAATTCATCTTGGTGGACACAATGTCTGTCAAAATTACTCATATTCCAAGTCGCAATGACCCTTCAAAAATCGCATACTCAAAATTATAATTTTCAAAATCATGAATCCGACGTATTGGAATCAAGATCCATACAGGGAGAAAACCTTTTCAAAATCTTTTGTCCCTCACTTCTCCGACAGAGATTATCAGATGGCATGGTTCAATGTCATTTGGTGTAAGGATCGGGCTAACTCGATGACTCTAAAAGACGGGTAAATTTTTTAACAAAATAAAAATGATACAAAATCTTTTAATACACCACACAACAATTAAAACACAAGTTAAGTACGACACAAAAGGGTTGAAGGACGACGGGTGAGGTTTGTTTATGGCACCTACTCCAGAATTCGCTCTCGACCTCGACCAGCTTCTTATTTCCTGAAAAAAAAATGGAGAATAAGAAATGAGTACAAGACTCAGTAAGCAGCCTACTTGTAGGCTCTTAATTGTGTCCTTGATTTGCTAGTGTACCACACTTTTTGTTTTCTTTTTCTTGTTCTTGTTCTTGTCGTAAGTTCTTGTTACGTTTCTTAATTCGTTCTCCAAGACACTGCCCTTAAGATTTACGGTACTAGACGTAAACTTGTCAACCTGTGTCCGAGGCTTCATACGTTCCAAGCAACACAGTCTTAATACCTACGCTCAAGGCTTCTTACGTTTCAAGCAGCGTAGTCTAAGTCATACACATGACGTACCATGGGAGGTCTTATGAGATTCTTAATTCCTGGCGAGGGTAACTTACTCTCTTCTTGCTCCATCGTGGTTGTAGGTTACTCCCCATGATAGACCATAAAGGTCACGTGATTGATGCATGCATGAACGTGGCATAGACCATAAAGGTCACGTGATCGATGCATGTATGAACATGGCATAGACCATAAAGGTCGCATATTCTAACATAGACCATATATCGCGTGATCGGTGCATACATGAACATGGCATCCTGCAAATCATAACATGGTGCAGGGCATCTCATCTAGGTGAGAGGAATGAGGCCAAACATGACATCCTCCAAAGCAAATACAGTGCATGGCATCCCACCTAGAAGAGGAAAAAGGCCTCTTTAGAAAGCATCGCATGGTGGGAGTTATGGGCCACAATTAGACATGCTTAGAGTAATACCTAGCATTCTTGAATTTTCATATCTAAGGACTTTGGTCCCTCATCTTTGAGTGGTACCTAGCCTTCTTCTTATCTTGGTAGTTGTAAAGCTTGTTTGTAATGTTCTTGACTCTTAAGTAAGTTTCTAAGTTTATTATTTTCTTAAAGCATATCTTGTAACATGTATTCGTAATCATATGAATCCATCTTAGCGTGAGTTGTTCTAGAAGGTCATAGATTCCTAGGGAGTTCTTTAGAGGGGTTCTAGAAGAGTCTGAATATAGACATGTTTTCTTTAGGCGTTTCCTTAAGTTCCATCTTGGCTTATGTTCCAAACTTGCTCCAGCCAACTTGAAATCTTGAGCTTATCCTCGTGTCATATAGAATAGATCTTATAGGACATGGTTGGTGATTTGGAGCATATTTAGACCTTGAGCTAGGATATGACTTCTTGTTTCGTTTTCAGGAACTAACCCTTAGAGATTGTCATGTCATGTATCGTGTTTTGGTTCTGAAAACACTTTCAAAGTAACCCTTAGTTTTCTTCCCATAAGTGCATAGGTGACATTATCATAAACGTGGTATCCTACTGGCATATCGTGTTGCAGGGCATCTCATTTAGGTGAGGAAAATAATAAGTCCATCATGACAACCTGCTCGTGGTACATATAGCATGACATCTCACCTAAAGAAGAATAGGGATCTCGTGGTACACTTCGTGATGGGAGATAATGGTTACTCCGGGCATGGATCCTACCAACTTGTTAAGCATACCATCTGCATTAACCTAGGTGTTTCCTTGTATTCTTGGGGATCCAAGGTTTATGCATAATGTCTTGGGTCAAGCTTGGAACTTAAAGGTTCTTCTTAGGAATAGCCCAACGTAACCTTGTGCACTTAGAATCTTATTAGTAACCTATGGGGAATCTCTTATTTCATGGGTACCTCCTTAGTCATCCTATGAGTTAAAGTCATGTGGATCGTGATGTACATTTTTCCCCATATCTTGGTTTCGCTATCTAACGTTTCCCAATGACTCCCAAAATTCATTACTTATACAAAATCATGAGATAAGGATTCATACAATATTTCCTAATGTTGGAAGGTCATTTAGGGCTTAACCCGTACGTCGTCTTCCTTAGGGACATTATGGTCATTTTACCCCTAATTCTTGGTTTTGCTACTTAACGAGTACCAGTGGCTTTCAAACTTCACCACCTCATCAATCATCATGTGGTCATACAATAAGATATACTGTAGAGTTTCATAGCATTTGGAGGTCATCTAGGTCATGAACCGTAGGTAGATATCCTTAAGGGCATTATGGTCATTTTGCCCCGTTTCTTGGTTTACCTACTTATTCTTATTCATTGACCACTAAATTTCACACATAACCTAAACATAATATATTATGCTCAGCATTAAAATTTCATAGGCATTAGAGCTCATTTAGTGGTTTATCTTAACGTTCCTTAAATCTCAAGTAATTTGGTCGGTTTAGAGCCTTAACTCACGGTTCTTTGGATTTTTCTTCCATATATCCTTTGTCATACTTGGTTTAGGGTTCATATGAAAATCCAAGCGATTCCTACAAGTATTTCTTAACAAAAGTTCAAGGTGGCTACTTACCTCATCGTCGACGTTTGGGACCTCCGTTCTTGAGCTTCCGGTATCCGAATTACTTTAAATTTCCTTCCATAGACTCCTAATTGTGTCTAGTTTTTAGAACCATAAGTTTTATCATGAGAACCAGTCTAAGGAGGGTTAAAATTGAGAAACACCGAGGGAACAAGAACAAGACGCGCGCGTCCTTTGCGCCACCGTCTAAAAGTGGCCTTCCACAGCCCCGATATCTTCTTTTGTACCCTCGATTTCTTCATGAAACTTAACGAGGGTATTACAAGGAAGATCTTGGGGTTGATTTTATACTTTTTCATGGATCATATCCTAAGATATTCGTCCCAAAGTTCGTCCAAAATCATTTTCCTCGCCGGAGCTAAAACAGAGGATTTCTTATCGGGTAGCCGATTCTAGGGGTTTTTAAGGCCCGATTTCTTCATGGAACCTCTTCCATATCCTTTACTAATGCTATAGGAATTGGTTTGGAGAATGTCTTTGAGTGTGGGTTCTTGATTTTGAGAAATCATTCTCGGTATGCAACTCACCCGAAACGTCGAATTTTCGATCTCTTGGGTATCTTGTTCTAAACGTTTCAGCTATCGATTCCTTCATAGAAATTGTGGGCAATCTTGTTTAGAAACTATAGGAATAAGTTTGAGGAGGAATGGTGGAGAATTGTTCTCAAATTTGGAAGAAACCCGAGAGTAGGAGTCCCACAATCTAAACGCTCATAACTCTCGAATGGGTGCTCGACCTTGCTCGAGTCTTGTTCCATATTCTTGCCCCTACTTCAAACTTCATAGGTGGAGCTTAAACCGACATTGAAAGCTCTAGAATCGTCGTGAATTGGCGATTGGATTTTATGGAAAATCCTCTCGAAATATCTACTCTGATCAGAGCCTCACTGACATTGGTTTTGCATAATAGTCGTTAGATGTGATGATCTGTCCATCTTCTAGATCATATCAAATTTTGGGGAAGATCCTTACGGCTGATATTTGAGTTTCGAGAGATTTTGCTCAGATTGCCACGGTAGATGCTCTGATTCTGATCAGAGCGACATTTTCGTAATTATTCGTTCTTCTAGGGGTATTTTGGTCATTTGTCACTTTCCGAATATTTTAATATTATTTTTCCTAAAAAAATCCATAATTTTTCTAGATATTCTTCACCCAGGTCATTTTTACTTCTTGAGCATCTTAAAATTCCTTGTAGATAAGGAATTAAAAATCCTGGAAGATCCTTAATAATTGGAAAAATGACCTTTTTGCCCTTTTCATACTTTCCAATCCTTTTTCCATGGGTCTTTTTAACTCCTTAAATTACTTGTTTGGAGATAAGGAATGACTTTCTTAATATCCTCCTCCTTGCTTAATCCTCTTAATTTCTCCCCTTTTAATCCTTTGGTCTTACATGGGTGCTTTATTCTTGTTGGATCTAATTTCCTTCATTTATGTGGTGTTACATTTGGTATCAAAATTACGAACATCCATGGTTCATCCAATTCTGACATAATGCTAACAAAATTCATTATCCATTTTGGTTTATCAAAGGGTGGAATATCTTTAGATCTGTCAAATATATATTTCTTGTTCCAATATAGGAATCGTTTCATTACTTCATTCAAAATATCTCCAAAAACTCCATTTCCATTAGATATGCGCTTTAGCATATATTTTTAAATTCCTTTTATTCTAACTTGAATTTCCAAATAAAGGAAGCTGAAGATCGAGTAAAATAGGTCTTCAAAGTAATCAAAATCTAATGGTGGGATAAATACACTTTATACCCACGCGGATCTCAAATTAGTGAAGGTTTGGTTATGTCACCTTCAAGATTTATCCAAAAAGAAAACCACCAAGTTTCTTAATTCAAAGTCTAGGCTGCTTCTGCATTAGCTCAAACAACATCAGAAGCTGATTTCCAAAAGCTCTTCAAAAGGCCGTATCGGTCGGTTCAACATGTTCTGCTTCTATAGTAGAAGAAGATATCATCTATGATTTCAATGATCTATTTGAAGCTGATTTCCAAAAGCTCTTCAAAAGGCCGTATCGGTCGGTTCAACATGTTCTGCTTCTATAGTAGAAGAAGATACCATCTATGATTTCAATGATCTATTTGAAGCTGATTTCCAAAAGCTCTTCAAAAGGCCGTATCCATCGGTTCAACATGTTCTACTTCTATAGTAGAAGAAGATACCATCTATGATTTCAATGATCTATTTCTAAATTCTCAACTGTTAAAAATAGCCATTTACAAAAGACTTAATAGTCATTAAAAAAACAAAATCCCAAAATGAATGTCTTCTCAAATATTCCTTCTCCTTTTCATTTAACTTATCTTTCCCTCTTTCAAATTTGTCCTCTTGAGAAATTATTTGCTCTTTTGTTTTCTCCTTTATTTCATTTTTCTCATCAATTTCTTTGATGAATGTTGTAAATTATTTCTCTTTCTTTATCTTTCTTTATTTTAACTTTTATGTATAGTAGGTTGTCATCTACTATATCTTTTCAAACCTTTTTCGATGTATTACTCCCACGTGGATAAGAGCTCAAGATATATCTTGTCTACTATTTGTAAATTAATTATTTCTATTGATGATAGAGTTGATGAATCTGTGTTAGTAATAAAAGCAGGAAGAGAAGTTTACAGGAGTTTGTAGTTTGTGATAATGGAAGATTGGCATAGTTGCAAGCACTCTTGAATTAGAGAGTTTCCCTTCCTGACTAATTACCCTTTACAAATGTCACGTATGACCATAGTTTAACAATAATTGATATGCACTCTCATTTTTTAAGATAGAAGATTTAATTCCTACTCCATATGATTGTTGTATTAAAAACATCTTTTTTTTTTCTCTCTTTTTTCAGTTTTTAGAGTATTATTTTGATGGTTTTGAGTAGAATTGAAATTAAAAACTTCTCATTTTATCTATATCTTCATTAAATTTTTCATTATCATTTATTCCATAGAATTAAAAAAAAAAAAAAAAAAAAACAAAGACTCTGCGAGAAGGTAGAAATTTCAACCAAGCATGACTTCAACTGAACATTCTCAATCTGCAACTGAACCTTAGGAAAGTCACATCCACCGCTACTAAATCCCAAAATGTTCGTACAGTTCCACTGTAACTTTTTAGGCGTCACCGACAATACAATCTTCACATACGAAACACAAATATCCATGAATGGATCTCCTGAAATCCCCGCCAAATTTGCCAATATATTAACATTCTCGGCCACCACGTCTCTGTAATTAATGTTCTTAATCAATGGCAATGCTGAGGTATCGAATGTTGTTTTTCGATAATCGGCCAATAATGCTTTCTTTTCGGTGAGAAGAAATGGTCGACAGGAGGTTGTTAGAAGAAAAATAAAATGCATAAAATAACAAAGAGAGAGAATGGCTGAAATTTTATGTGCTTCAAATCAAGTAATCAAATCTTGCAAGACAGATTTCTATTTAAATATAACCTATCTAAAAATGGCTGAATAGTGGCCAACTAAATCTATGCCACTTCCTACAAAATTTCTATCTAAAACTTCGTTAATCCATTCTACGTGTTTGTCAAATAGTCAAATGGAGAACTAATGAAATCGTGTGAATCTAAATAGGAAAAAACTCAGGTTTTATCTAACATCGAACTTGTCATCTGCGTGCGATTTGTAGTCTCCAGTTATCTAGAAGACATATTTCGTTGTGGATAGAAACATTCTTCGGACGAAAATGTCCTTGACGAAACTGCCTCGTCCAAGAGCGATTTTGATTCTGACGGCAGAGTGTGTGTTGATTGCTGTAACATTTTCGATCCTGACGTTGCGGATTCCACCGAACATTTCGCTGCCAAGGGCAATACCTGCAGAATCTGGTGAGATGCAAGTGAGGCAGCGAATGACGAGGTCCTCAATCGGCATTTCGAACTTGATACCGTATTGGTCCCATTCGCTCTTGATGGCGATGCAATCGTCACCGGAGAAAATGTAGCATTCTTCGATTCGAGTGTTGGAACAAGAATTTGATCAATTGAATGGAGAATTAGGGAGAGGGATTAAGGAAGAAAAGAACCCTGCCGTTTTAAAGGAGAAGACGAAGGGAACCTAGATTGATTCCGTCGGTGTTGGGTATGGTGACTGGAGCCAACACCGACGAAATCAAACCTGCTATAAATCAGATGGACGAACCAAGAAGGTGAGTTGATCAAAGTGAGATTGGAGATCTAGATTTGATCAGAGTACATGATCTCGATCACGTATGGCCGTGTTACCTTGCATGCCCCTTTCTTGAACTTTTTCCACCAAGAAGATCCCTGCTCGTCGATTGTACCGTTGTTACCTACACCATGTGACCAACCAAATTTTATTTTCTATAAATGTTTTTCTTATGTTTTGAGTTACCATAATTTTGTTTATTTAATTTGGATAGCACCTAAGCCTATTATAATTTTGCAAACAATTTAAAAAAAATTAGAATGTTAAAAGGTAAGAAAAAAATAATCACTCGTGATAACCATATCGGTGAGATTAGTTCCAAAGATAAGGCTGTTGTACCGTCCACCCAGAGCATTTCTTCCCCTCCCATAGGATGGGAGAATTTCCACAAGTGGCCATTTTGATTGATTCTGCACATTAAATTATGGGAACAAATCTAACTCATTCATTTTTTTTATCAAAGATTAAAATTCAAATCACCACTCCCAAAGTTATTAGGTTTATAAAAATAAAATACACGATAGGCTGGGATGCCAGAAGCTTAGCTTCTTTATCGATAAAAAGTGTGAAATGGCTAGTCAGATTAAAACATCCGGTCACCCATTTTTCCGGTGACATGACCAATTGAGCACCGCCATCTGTCGCCATTGTGCTGAGATGTTCAATTACTTTTCGAAACGCGTGAGTATTTGAAGTTACTCCATCCTCGACGCCGCCAAACTCCGTTAACAACGCCGAGTGTTTCCGACAATTGATCGTCGGAAATTCCAGAGAGTTCGAACTTAGACGTGGATTCATAGCGTCCACGGTGGCTAAGCTCACCAATACCAATACGATCACGGCGAGATTCTCACTGCGGTAACCTACCGAAAAAAATCTAAGATGATTCAATCTCTTTTTGTTGGTTAGATTTTCGAATATTATCGAGAATAGTAAGGATCCAGGAAAAAAGGTTCTTCAATAAACCATTGGGGGTTTTTGAACAAAAACCCATAATCATTTGAAGTAATCTGAGACGAAAACCAAAGAAAGTAGAAGAACAAGCCAAGCCCACAAGGTCAATAGAAAGAAAACAAAGAAAAATGAAGTTCAAAGGGAAAGAAGAAGAAAAATTAAAAGAAAACAAAGAAAAATGAAGTTCAAAGGGAAAGAAGAAGAAAAATTAAATTGAGTTTTATGGGTTTTGGAGGAGTTCCATAATGAAATTTGTTTGTAAGTTTATGATTTTTAGACTGGGAGTCAAAGGATTTTATAGGATAATTTAGGAATCAAAATAGGAAAGGGATTTATTATTATTATTATTATTATTTAAAGGGTTAAAAATTGAGTTGTAAATAAAATGGTTAGATTTACCTAGAATATTAGCTCAATAGACTGTTTAGAAAAATATGACATGTAGTGATAACATTTTAAATTTAGTATTGTTTTTGTTGTTTGTTTTTTAAAAATTATTTTATGTGTATTAGAGTGTTAAAATAGTTACTCGAAGAACCAAGTCATCTAAATCGATATTTAAAAACAAGTTATTAATTTATTTTTATTAAATTACTCGAACAATTCGAATCAACGTAAGGTGAATATTTTATGATTAGATTAGTTGCATTCATTATTTGATAAGAATTTATTTGATTGAAAAAGTTTACTATCTAAAAAAAATTAAACAAATTAAACTAGATCTAAAACCTGTTGAATCCAAAATAATGGTTTGTTTAGCCTTAAATGATATTTTTATATTGATTTGATTAACCTTTTATTAGATCAATTATTTTTTCACTAATTGTAGTACGTAAGTAGAATTGAATATCTACTTAAATCTCTTTAAATATGGTAAGTATAACTCCATATATTCTTTTATATTTCTTCTTTATTAAGAAATTTTCTTAATAAAAAATAAATAATGTATCGATTTATTATTAAAAACATGAAAATTAAAAAATCAAAATAAAATTATAATAAGCTATTTTTTTATCAATAAATAATTATTATTAAATGGATCTTAAAATTTTAGGGCAAAATGTTTTTTAATAAATTTTGCACATATAAAAATAAAAATGATTAAAATTATAAAAATGTATAAATATGTGCTATATACACATACATATGTATGTATTTGTATATGTATGTATGTATTTATGCATGTATATATGTATCTATCATATGTGTGTGTATGTGTTGTGTGATACATACATGTATATGCACATGGTGAGACACGACAATATAGTGATCCATGCATGTCATGGTGAGGCACGACCCACATTTGAGTGACACTAATGGGCTGTAAACGCTATGGTTGTGATCCTATCTGGGTTCAAACATACTAAAGAATAGATGACAATTCTAAAGTAGGACTATAACATTACGTCATACTCGTTTCTCTCCTCTCATAATGTATCTATTTGATCTATGGACCACCCAAAGACTAGTCTATGAAACAAAGGCTTCGTTGAAGCACTGAATCATCTCCACACATGATACCATATATGGTCCAGGGGTATTATGGTTCTTGATAAGAATCACGGTGTTCCAAATGTTCCAACTGGACCTATTACAGAATCCAAGGTCAAGAAGAGCCAACAAACATTCATTCTTCATCTACAAAATTGGAGAGCCTCGGTTCAACCATCATTTCATGTGTTACAAGCTTATTCGGTTGAGGAATGACCATTTGGAGGTTCAGAAGTGAATATTTGCACGGTTGAAGTAGCGAATGAAGTTGCTATAAATTGCGACTTATTATTTTTAATTGGGCAAAATGGTGGAAGTTATTGGTCAAATTGACTTCGTTTTTAAGGAGATTTAAGGGGATCGAGATTAAACTATGCCACTAACATCTTAAATGGGCATTTGAAGAATTGAAAGTTTCTTTTGTGGGATACTATAAATACCGACAAATTATTATGTAAAAGGCAGATTTCGGATGAATGAAATTGAGATCTCAAATTGAGACTTTTACCCTTAGAAATTCGAACATCGTCTTTGTCATGTCTATGTTTCATGCAATTCTTGTGCTACATTGCATCTAAGTCATTCAATCAAGCCTTGATCAAGTTGGAGTGGCTCAGTTTAGAACAAGATTCCAAATCTTGCTTCTAGATCTTTAATCTTAAGAGCTAATCTAATTCTAGCGTTATCTCACGATTGATCCGTATTTTGTATAAGGAGGTGTTAGTTTATTTGATTCAAGGGTTCTTGCTTCAACAAAAGCTGGATCATTGGCTGAGAATTAGAGTTGTCTTATCATTACCAAAAAAGAATAGGGCCACCGAACGGAATAGAAATTAAGAAGGAAGAAAAACCCTAATTGAGCAGCTGTTGATAGGAGTATGAAAAGAAAACCAAGAATGATAGATTAAGGCAAAGAAGTGGATGAGAGAGCTCAAAGTAGGGGGACTGCCATCGATGGACAACAACAAAACTTGATAACTCTTAATCGTTTCATCTCTCTTCTTATTCTATCATGATTAAGATGTTGATTCCTAGAGAGCTAAGCCTTATAGGGGAGGTGGAAGAGTTTTATGTAATTTAAGTATGTTGACGGTGTGATTTTAGTTTATTAGAGAGTTGTTACTAATGATTTACATGTTTGCTTAGTTGCCCACTTTATATGCATAGTTGTTCTCTTATTGTTCTTTTGTTCCAAAGAAGAGGGGAGCAAGGAAATTATTTTTACTACTGTCGTCCCATTGCGAGGATACATGAATGTAGCTGAAGGGTTATGAATAATTTTTTAGTCCTGTTATTAGAAATTACAAAATTATTATTCAAGTAATTGTTAGGATCGCACAACAACAGATATACCCGATCAAGATGAACACAAAGAATAGGAGAGAGAAAATTATGAATAATTTTTTAGCCCTGTTATTAGAAATTACAAAATTATTATTGAAGTAATTGTTAGGATCGCACAACAACACATACTCAATCGAGATGAACACAAAGAACAAGAGAGAGAAAATTCAAGGAGTATTGGCTAAAGGTTTTATTAATGACTTCAGGAATGTACACCAAAACAGAATACAGAGAATGAATAAAAGTACGTCTAGAAAGCATGGTCTGATGGGTATATATCGTTTCAGTTTACTAAATAAAGCTTTACTAAATCTTTATGAAATATCTACCGTATATATACACCACATCTTTACGAAATATCTACCATATATATCTCTACCAGATTTTTACTAAATATTTACTATAAATAGGCATCAGGCTCCATATCCCAACAATCTCGTACTCGGAGACTGATCTAGCCAACTAAGAATTTCATTCTCAATCTTCACTGCACCATACCAATTAAGACTTTGCACAACCTCAAGTTTCCAACGTAACACATTTTGTCAACATATTTGCTGGATTCTTTACACTCTCTATCATCTCCAAACACATCACCATCTTCCACTAACCTCCGAGTGAAATAGTATTACCTTCTGTGTTTTGTCTTTGAGTGATAGATCGGGTTCCTCACCAATTGCATGTCACTCTAACTATCCACCTGAAGAATCTTCTTGCACTGCTTCTTGTGTAATTCTTCTAGATAGTCTGTCATCCATATCATCTTCTTTACAGCGTCAGCTATTCCCACGTACTAAGCTGTTAGTAAAAGAGGGATTGATTGAATGATTAATAAGAAGATTGAATTATGAAGAGCAAGAATGCTCCATATTTATACAGAGAATACAAAAGATATTTAGAAAATCTACCTAAAAATCTGCAGAAAATCTAGTAACAAACCGTAAACAAATCAAAATAAAATCTAATCAAATCAAAACTAAATGAAATAAAAAAACTAGATCTAACTCTAACGGAGATTTAATTAGATATTAACTGACAGCAATCTAAACAAATACGTGATCTTTAACACTCCTCCTTGTTTAGATGCTGTGAACTCCAAGCTTTTTTCTGAACACCAATCTTGCTCCAATTATTTTTCTGTTTAGAGGTCGATCAACCAACTCCCAGATTTTGTTTTTCTCGATCACTGAAAGCTCCTCCTCGGACAAGTGCATCATCAACCAAAGCATCTTGTTGTTCATCTTTAGACTCTTCTAACATGCCAACAAAGATGCCAACTTCTGACTTTTTGTCAAGCTTATCACGCTTGACTTGTGGAATGTAAATGAAGCAAAGACACCCAAATACTCTAACGAACTTTAAAGAAGGTTTGTAACCATACCAAACTTCAAATGGTGTCGGGTCCTTCACAACTTTTGTTGAAATTCTATTTTGCAAGCACATAATAGTGTTTGCTGCTTTTCCCCCAAAAACGTTTTGGAAGATCCTTCTCATGAAGCATGCATCTCGTCATCTCCATTATGAATCTATTCCTCCTGACACTGACGCCATTCTGTTGAGGAGTGTATGGTGTTGTCAATTGATGTTCAATTCTAGCCTCTTCACAAAACCTATTAAAAGTTTCTGAAGTGTACTCTTTGCCATTATCTGATCTTACAGTCTGAATCAAGCATGCACCTTCATTCTCAACTCTGGCTTTGAATTTCCAAAATACACCCGCAACTTCTGACTTTTGCTTCAGCAAGAATATCCAACACATTCTTGTTAGATCATTAATAAAAGCAATGTAATAAAGATTACTATTTAGTGATGGTGTTCGCTGAGGACCACAAAGAATAGTATGAACCAGTTGCAGCTTTTTTGAGCCTTTCCATGCCTGTTTAGGAAAGGGTTGCCTATGTTGCTTCCCAAAGTTACAAGCACGGTGAGGAGACATGTCATCATCAATGTCAGTGAGTTCTTCTACCAGCTTCTTTGACTGTATCTGAAGCAAACCTCAATGATGAAAGTGTCCAAGTCTTTTGTGCCAAGTCCTAGTGGCACCAGCTCTGGATATAAAGGCCGTCGGATTTAGAGCAAAGCTTTTTCCTTTCATTTTGACGTTGAACAAGTCTTTGCCACTAGCATCTTTGATCAAGCACCGCTTATTCTCAAACAACACTTTATAACCTTTATTAAGTAACTGACCAACGCTCAAGAGATTTTGATCAATTTTAGGCACAAATAAAACATCTGGAATAAATTTTGTACCTTCATAGCTTGTTATAGCTACTGTGCCTTTTCCCTTTACTTCCAAGTGTTCACCATTGCCAATCCTCACTCTCTTATCTTCGGTGTCTCTTAATTCCTCAAAAGACTCCTTGTCATATGTCATGTGATTTGTGCACCCACTGTCAATCAACCAGCTCTCGCTTGATTCTTTGCTTGAGGAAGAAGTGACCATAAACAATTGATCTTCTTCTTCTTCTTGATCAACGACCTGTGCATCTACTTCTTTCACCAGATTTTTGGCTTTGTAGATCACAACTTCATGTCCAAGTTGATTGCATTTGGAGCAGAAGGCGTCAGGTCTTCTCCAACACTTGTATGGTGGATGACCTTTCTTCTCACAATGGCGGCAAGGTGGATAGGATTTTTTGAAACCTCCTCCTTTTGTCTTTTCATAATTGGCAGATGAATCTCCATACGTCAATTGATCTTTGAAATTTTTGTTGTTTTTATACCTACGGCTGTCTTGATGCTTAACAAGTAAGACACCTTCAATCACCCCTTTTTGTCTCATAGACCTCCTTTGCTCTTGCGCTTGTAAAGCATTCAAGAGATCTGTAAGAGAAATCTTTGACAAGTCTTTGGTGTTCTCCAGAGTAGTAATGATGGCTTCAAACTTCTCTGGAAGAGTGACTAGCAGCTTTTCAACGATCCTGGAATCATTTAATACAGAACCAAGCAATCTCACCTTGTTGGCGATGCTGAGAAGTCTGTCAGAGTACTCTTTTACCGACTCTGACTCCTTCATCTTCTGCAACTCGAAATCCCTGATCAAATTCAGGACTTTCATTCCACGAATCCTCTCATCTCCTTCATATTCAGTCTTGAGATAATCCCAGATTTCTTTTGCTGTTTTGAGGGACATTAAGCGCATGAAGATCATTTCAGATACAGCAGCAAATAGGCAAGCTTTTGCCTTTGATTTCCTTGTCTTCTTTTCCTTCTGTAATTTGATTTGTGCTACAGTAGGATTTGCTGGAAGCGGAGGGACCTCGTAATCCTCTTCTATTGCTTCCCAAAGATCCAAGGCCTCCAAATAAGTCTCCATACGAACTGCCCACATTTGATAATTGTCTCCATCGAAGACTGGTGGTGCAACAACTGAAAAACTTGATTCTCCCATTTTGATCTCACAGATCACTTAAGAAGATAGCTCTGATACCAATTGTTAGTGAAAGAGGAATTGATTGAATGATTAATAAAAAGATTGAATTATGAAGAGCACGAATGCTCCATATTTATACAGAGAATACAAAAGATATTAAAAAAATCTACCTAAAAATCTGCAGAAAATCTGGTAACAAACCGTAAACAAATCAAAATAAAATCTAATCAAATCAAAACTAAATGAAATAAAAAAAAAACTAGATCTAACTCTAACGGAGATTTAATTAGATATTAACTGGCAGCAATCTAAACAAATACGTGATCTTTAACATAAGCCTCAGTAAATGAAAGAGCAACGCATTTCTGAAGCCTAGACACTCTATCATCCATGGATTTCTCCCACTTGGTTGTATCATCCAACTATAGGTCATCATCAAGGTACTGTGGTTCTCCTTCGTCAGTTAGCAACAAATAATGTAATGAAGGTGAATATCTATCTGATGTTCTGATAGCTTTGAATGATCTCCTCAACACCTGCACAAGTGTAACTTGTTCCACGTCTGGTTCTTCACTAACGGTCCTAGGAGTTTCTCGAGCTTCTTCTATAACATCATTGGGTGAGTTTTCCTGCGACTCAAGCTCAACTCCCTCTTGATTCATAGTCTTAAAGTTTATCTTTTGTTTCTCCTTGTATATGGTTTTTCATCAAAGGTTACGCCACAATGTCTTAGGATATTCCTATTCTTGTCATCCCAAAATCTGTACCCGAACATGTCAGAGTCATAGCCTGTGAAGTAGTACTTCACTACCTTAGCATCAAGCTTGTCTCTTTTCTATGGATTGACGTGAACATACGCAGTATAACCAAAAGTTCTCAATTGAGAGTACGTGAGTTCAATTTGGAAACTTGAACTTCAACGGTACTGACGGTCCTCTGTTGATCAAGTAGGCTTCTGTATTTACAGTATCGACCTAGAATGTCTTTGGCAATCCAGAATGAAACCTCATGCTTCTTGCTCGCTCATTTAATATTCTGTTCATTCTTTCTGCAACACCATTTTTTCTTGGCTTACTAGGAACTGTCCTCGTTAATCTAATTCCCTCAGCCACACAAAATGTTATAAACTCTGACTTGTCGTAATCTCCTCCATTGTCAGATATCAGACATTTCATCTTCAAGCCGGTGTGATTTTCAACTTCAGCTTTCCACTTCTAGAAGGTGACAAACACATTTGACTTGTGTTTCAGGAAATTAACTCATACCTTTCTATTGAAATCTTGATGAAGATGACCTAGAACTTTGACCCGCCAAGTGATGAAACTGGAGATGGTCCCCAAACGTCTGCATGGACCATTTCTAATCGTACTTTCTTTGATTCTCTAGCAGCCTTTGTGAAGCTAACTCATTTCTGTTTCACATAACACAGCACTCAAAAAGACCTATGTAAACAAATTTTAGGCCTTCTAAAACCCGTTTTGCAACCAGCCTCTTTATTCCTTTAACACGATCATATATTCAAGCCTATTATGCCATAGACTTGAATTTGAAGCACTCCAGCAACCGCAGCCATTTTCATACACCCTGTAGTGGTGTATAAGGTTCTAAATTTTGTGTCATGTGCTACCACTATAACACCCTTCACAATCTTCCACGAACTCTTCCCAAACTTTGTTGCATAACTTGTGCTATCCAACGGACTAATGCATATCAGGTTCTTCTTGATTCCATAAATATATTTGATATCCTTTAATGTCTACTGAATGAAAAAGAAAACCAAGAAGGAAGAAGAATCCTAATTCAGCAGCTGTTGATAGGAGAAGGAAAAGAAAACCAAGAAGGATATATTAAAGCAAAGAGGTGGATGAGTGAGCTCAAAGGAGGGGGACTTCCATTGAAGGACACCAACAAAGCTTGATAACTCTTAATCATTTTCTCTATTTTCTTATTCTATCATGATTAAGATGTTGATTTCTTTGTTGAAATCAGTTTGTATGGAGAGCTAAGCCTTATAAGGGAGGTGGAACAGTTTTATGTAGTTTAAGTATGTCGATGGTGTGATTTTAGTTTATTAAAGAGTTGTTACTAATGATTTACATGTTTGTTTAGTTGGCCACTTTACATATATAATTGTTCTCTTATTATTCTCCTATTCGAATTGTTCTCTTATTATTCTCCTATTCGAAAGAAGAGAGGGAGTAAGGAAATTATCTTTAATACTCTAGTTCTATTCCAATGATACTTGAACATAGTCGAAGGTTTGTTAATAATTTTTTAACCCTACAATGATACTTGAACATAGTCGAAGGGTTGTGAATAATTTTTTAACCATGTTATTAGAGATTACAAAACTATTATGGAATTAATCACCTTGAAATTGTTGTGGGTTTGCAAATCAGTTAAAATGAGTTAAAATCCACCACAAAATTCAACAAGCTATCTATTTTATCAGTTCTAGCCAAAGCTTCCTTGATTTTTTAGTTCTTTTTCGTGGAGAACAATTGAACTCTCAATCAAATTTTTTTGATTAATTTAAATTCACCAACATCCATTTGAATAACACCAAAAACTCACTTAATTCTCAGCAACAAAAGTAACCAAAAAAAAAAAAAAAAAAAAAAAAAAAGTTCTCTATCACTACGATAATTTACTTATTATTTACTATATTGTATATTTACATGTATTATTGTGAATTTTACACCATTTTACTATATACATTCAAGAGTCATCAGTCACTCCCATGCTACAACCTTACCTGAAAATTATTTGAAAATAGGGTAAGTACGAAAATACTCATTAACTCCCCTATTGTGGTTAGACATGCAAACGATCGTATAGTTTCATCAAGCAAAATCAGGGGACCTTGGTGGTTGATTACTCATAACACATAGCATGTAATCTACTCACTTAGAATAGCTTTCGGCATCCAATGCTTAGTGACCAATAGTGGTTGGCTACACTATACACACAACGTGTAACCCTTACCACGTTTATAAATTTCATCAATCACCGATGTGACCAATAGTGGCTGGTTACCCAATACACAAAGCGTGTAACCCTTATCACATTTATTTCATTCAAAAATCATAACATTCACAAATGCGATTCCAAAATAATTATTTTCATAATCAATAGGCATGGCAACAAACAACAACATCCATATAACAATCCATATAATAGCAATCAATGGAAACTGCACAAGACATAACAACTCTGAAATTCGTTGGGCTTTATCACTTACCATTCTCTTATGGTGGGGATAGCTCAGTTGGGAGAGAGTTAGACTGAAGATTTGTAGGTCACGTGTTTGATTCATGTTCACCGCATTTGTGCCAGAGTCTTAATTAGACTATTCATCTATTAATTTGTGAATATTTCTCTACAATTTAAACTTTGATAGAAAGTTACACATATTATTTTGTATTGTAAAACATTGTCAGTTGGGAGAGCGTTAGACTGAAGATCTGAAGGTGTTAATGTGTTCGATCCATATTCACTGCAATGGTGTCGAGAGTCCTAACTTGACTATGCAATCAAGGGAATGTATTTGTGGGATAGCTCTACTTACGCATTTTTACATTAGCAAATATCGGGGATAGCTCAGTTGGATGAGCATCAGACTATGAAATCAATTTTATAAATTTGTGAATGTTCCAACTCCCTTTCGCTTGCAGCTTGGGGTTAGAGAATGACAAACTTGAGGCTCGAAGAATCGAAGATTGGCATAGTTGCAAGCACTCTTGAATTATAGAGCTTTCCCTTCCTTTTCATCTCCTTTATATACTCCATGAGGTTCAACATTAGTGATTACCTACCCAACTTAACGAGTGGGATTGCATAGTCTAGTTATGCCTCTCGACAGCAATGCGGTGAACGTGGATTGAACACGTGACCTTTAGATCTTCAATTTGATGCTCTCCAAACTGAGCTATCCCCGATATGCACATAATTGATTAACTTTGTCATCAAAGTTTTAATCGTAAAGAAATATTTCACCAAGAAAATGTCTAAGAACAGATAGAGGAGGAGAATACAACTCAATAGCGTTCAAAGAATTTTGTAGAGCGCATGGAATCAAAAGATAGCTGACCACCGCCTTCACGCCTCAGCAAAATGGCGTTGCTGAACACAAAAACCGTACAATCATGAACATGGTGAGAGCAGCGTTCTGGCCAGATGCTGTGCAATTGGTGAATCACATTCTTAACAGATCTCCAACACTCATTGTAAAAGATATGACTCCGGAAGAGGCATGAAGTGAAAGAAAGCCATCAGTCGAACACTTCAGGATTTTTGGATGTATCGGATATGTTCATATCTCTAATGTTAAACGAAGCAAGCTCGATGACAAAAGGTTTACATCAGCCAAGATGAGATATTTAAGGAAGATAAAGAAGTGGAATTGGGAAGATGTTGGTTATTTTGGTGAAGAAAGCATTGAACTTGAGTGGGAAAATGATTATGAAAATGTTGAGAATGCAAAGGAAGCGGAAGAAGCAGAAGAATACATTGATGATATTCCTTCACCAAACGATCCACCAAATTGAGAAACAACAGCAATAATAGGCTGGGTGAGAAAACCACCAATCTGGTCTACAGATTATATCACAGGAGAAAGGCTATCAGATACAGAGAAAGAAGCAAACATGGCTACAGTCGAGATTGAAACTTTAGTTTTCATGGCCATATCAGATCCGACTAGTTTTCAAGAAGCCGCAGGACATCAGAAATAGAAACAAGCAATGGATGCTGAGATACAGTCCATCGAACGGAACCACACATAGTCGCTGACTGCACTTCCCGTTGGAGCCAAAGCTATTGGGGTTAAGTGTTTTTACAATACCAAATTAAATGAACTTTGAGAGGTAGACAAGTTTAAACCTCGGCTTGTTGTAAAAGGGTTGCTCAAGAGTACGGAGTAAATTACACAGAGGTATTCGCATCAGTAGCTCGAATGGATACAATGAGGATGATCATTGCTGTAGTAGCACAGAAAGAATGGGGAATCTATCACTCGATGTCAAATCTGCTTTTCTACATGGTGAGCTTAAGCAAGATGTATTTGTTGAACAACCACAAGGTTATGAAGTAGCAAGGAAGAAGGACATGGTTTATAAGCTGCATAAGGCTCTTTACGGACTAAAACAAGCGCCTAGAGCTTGGTTCAGTCGCATTGAGGCTTATATCGTCAAGGAAGGTTTTGTAAGCAGCTCTAGTGAACAAACATTATTCATCAAACAAAAGGGAGGTAAAATTCTAATTGTGAGCATTTATGTTGATGATCTATTATTCACTAGTAATGATGAGGAGTTGTTGAATGAGTGTAACCGCTCCATGATGGATGAATTTAACATGACTGAATTGGGGAAGATGAGATATTTTCTTGGCATTGAAGTGATGAAGAAGGCTGATGGCATCTTTATATGTCAAAGAAAATATGCTGCTGAGTTTTGAGAGGTTTGGGATGCAAAATTACAACTTCGTTTGCAATCCAATAGTCCCTGGACAGCAGGTTGGCCGAGATGAAGCTGGTGCGAAGGTCGATTCAACACTATATAAGCAAATAGTGGGCAACTTAATGTATCTCACAACCACACGATTTGACTCAACGTTTGTGGTAAGTCTTATTAGTCGTTTTATGGAAAATCCTACTAAGTTGCACTTTGCTACTGCAAAAAGAATAATGAGGTACTTGAAGGGAACTTTGGAATTTGGGATATGGTATCAACGTGAAGGGAAAAGTGAACTCTTAGGCTACACCGATAGTAACTATGTGGGAGATGTGGATGACAGTAAGAGCACTTCAGGCTATGTTTTTTTAATGAGTGGAGGAGCTGTGGCATGGTTCTCATGGAAGCAACCAATCGTCACTTTGTCAATTACTGAAGCAGAGTATGTACCAGCAACTACATATGTCTATCGAGCCATTTGAATGAAAAGGATATTGAAAGAAATCGGGCATGAACAAGATGAAGAGATGATTTTGTTTTGTGATAACACGTCCTGTAATAGCCAGAAAATAATAATAATAATAATAATTTCAACAATAATAATAATAATCAAAATAAATAAATAAATAAAAATAATTATAAATATATATATATACTGTCAAAATAATAATAATTCATAATTAAATATCTAAAAATGATTACTTAAAAATAAAAAATAAAAATGAAATTTACTCACCTCTCTCCACTAACCTTTCGTCCTAACCGCATCCTCTTTCCTCACCATATCACAGTTCATCTTAAAAATAAACAAAAAAATATATATATAAGATCCCGTAAAAAGTAAAATGTGGTTTCAACAAGGATATGATGCAGATCTAGGAGAAATTTTAGTCTGTTATTACGGTAAAATCCTATTTCAGATTTGATGGTTATAAAAAATCAATTTAGGATCAAATCTTCTTTCATATTTTACTAGATTAAATCAGATAATAATGAGATCCTATATTCAATTATTAATTAGTAATCAGATCTCATATACAATTAATTAGATTTTTTTGTTAGCATGAGAAGTTATATAGGAAATAAGGTTAGAATATGAAAATAAATATAGAATTAGAGGAATATCTTGTTTACAAAATTGAAAATGTTTCTATTTACCGAAGGAAAATAATTACAAAGAGGGAAAAGGGAAGATTTGTTAAACAGAATTTAAAAATGAAACAGGAGCATGAAACTCTATTAAATTTTGTACACGAAATATCATGTAAATTACATAAACAATTTTATAGAGTTCAAACTTAAACTAATGTCATTGGCTCACATAGGTTGACTTGGATTTCAAAGGACGGAATCGACCTTTCATTAAGGATATATACATGACAACGACTTAAGCTAACCAAGTAAGTGGCTCACCCGTCTTAAGTTACGCGTTATTTGCAGTATGTTGACACGTGCCCGTGGATTTTCACGTGTCATTAAATTGTATGCTAGTTTAATGTGCTTAAGTACGAAATCATGTGACCGTGAATGTTTGCTATGTATGTTGCTTAGTTTGATGTGATATGTTATGCATGTGACGATATGTGGTCCTTGAATGATTATGGCATGTTTGTATGGAATATGTGAATGTGAACAACATGAATTGTATGACATGAAACACCGTAAACTGTCTGGAATCATAACCCCGATCGAAATGTGTATGAAATGTGAATTGAAAATGAGAATGACATGAAGCATGGAACGTGACAGGGGTTATGGTCACTAAAGATAATTTAGAAATAGGGGGACCTCATGCATGATGTGTGTTCATGCATCTAGGGGGATACCCCCATCCTATCACAAGGGTACGGACGCGTACCTCCAATGGCAAGACAACGATCGTTATGCATTGCATAGCGCTACCATGACGGTTCTAGTTTTAACGGGTCTTGGCATAAGGGGCTCCCAGAGTATGCCCACCGGATAAGGACAGTGGCCCAGCGGTGTGCGAACTAGCTGGTGAGCCCATACTCGCACGTATGGGCTGTGTGTAGAGTATATGGTACACATCCACGATTACCCGTTAGGATTGCACCGTAGGGAAAACGAAACGAAACGAAACGATAGGTCCCATCATTTCATTGCATGTGATTGTCGCATAACCCCGATAGGGGGTCACTTACTGAGTATTCTAGAAATACTCAAGCTTCGTGCTACTTTACTTTTGCAGATAAGGGCAAGGCACCCATGTGACAACGATGGCGGCATGTACACCTCGGGATCGTGGCACATGCATAGGGTAGTTGTTTGTTTTTTTTCCATTTCGTAGTCTAGGCTGCATTCGGTTTACATCATTAGTATAGGTTAAATATAATTGCATAATAAACCATAAAGTAGAATAAAACATTCATTTTGGTTTGGTTACTTTTACTTTATTTCAATAATGTTCTTTTCTTTTTCTTTGTAATCATTTTCTCTTTCACGAGGTAATAAAAGGCAAGAGTAAGTCACATTTATGAGCAGCGCCCATTTAATGTATATTCCACATTTCAAGGTATAGTAATGACCTTAGATTAAATAGGTAAAATTTAGGGTCGTTTCACGTCCACTATCAAGTTGTCAAAAATTGCAGTCATGCACATAAAGTCAAAGAACATAAGGGTTCGATACCATTTTCTCAGAGAATTGACAAATCAAGGTGTAGTTAAATTGGTCTATTGCAGCACTAAGGAGCAGCTGGCCGACATAATGACAAATACTTTGAAGATAGCATCATTTCAAAGGATCAGGGAAGCGTCTGGGATGAGTGTTGTGAACTAAACTCTTGATCTAGTTCAGTTCAAGGGAGGGAGTGTTGAGTTATTTCAATAAAGACATGTTCTCTAGGTTTATAATAGGTCAATTTCTGTTAGCTATTTTATTGTTATCAGTGGAGCTAGTTGAGTCATGTCCTGTATTTAGTTTTTTTCTACAATTTTATGTGTTTCCTATAAAAAGGCATTGAAACCTATGATAAAGATAGATCATTTTGGTGCATTTGCCAAGTCTATTAAACTTACAGTTATCATAATTAAGTCTCTTGAGACCATTGTGTTAAATATGAATGGAACACCTTACCCTCAAATCTTCAATCTGACGCTCTCTCAATTAAGCTATTTCCGTTACACAGCAAAGTTTAAATCGTAAAGAAGTATTTCAAAAATAAAACATTCACTATTTCTTAGATTACATAGTCAAGTTAATCAAAATAAATTTGTGTTACTTTCTATCAAAATTTAAATCGTAAAGAAAGTATTTTGCAAATGAAAAATTCGCTATTTATTAGATTGCATGTTCAAGTTTTGCCTCTCGACACTAACGCGGTGAACATAGATCAAGCGTGACCTTCAGATCTTCAGTATGACGCTCTCCCAATTGAGGTATCCCTACTATTTTATACCATAAAAATGCATGAGTAGAACTATCCACATTATGTATGCAATTCATTAACTTTGTTATCAAAGTTTAAATCGTAAAGAAATATTTCATAAAGAAAATTTTCATTATTATTAAGATCAAATAGTCTAATTAATAAGCCTCTCTCGACTCCAAAGTGGTGAAACGTGGATCCAACAAATAACTATCAGATTTTGCGACTCTCTCCCGCTACAAAATTTAAATCGTAAAGTAATATTATTAGATTGCATAGTCAAATTATGCCTCTCAATACTATTGCGGTGAACGTCGATTAAACACATGACCTTCAAATCTTCAGTCTTACAAGCTATCACATTATGTACACAATTGATTAACCTTGTTATCAAAGTTTAAATCGTAAAGAAATACTTCGAAATATTTCATAAAGAAAATATTTATTATTATTAAGATCAAATAGTCTAATTAATAAGCCTCTCGACTCCAAAGCGGTGAAACGTAGATCTAACAAATGACCATCAGATCTTGTGACTCTCTCGTCTAAGACTCACCTGCTACAAAATTTAACCATTATGGTGAACATGGATTGAACACGTCATCGTCAATTTTCAGTCTAACGCTCTCCCAATTAAGCTATCCCCATTATTTTAACACAATAAAAATGCATAAGCAGAGCTATCTCTGCTATTTAATCACCACTAATTAGTTGAGTTATGCTTAACTCGACCATTGATTATAATCAAAATTAATACATGTAACTTTCTATCAAAATTTAAATTGAAAAGAAATATTCACTAAATAATAGATGAAATAGTCTAATTAAGACTCCGGCACAAATGCGGTGAACATGGATCAAACACGTGACCTTCATATCTTCAGTCTAACGCTCTCCCAACTGAGCTATCCCCACCATAAGAGAACGGTAAGTGATAAAGCCCAACGAATTTTAGAGTTGTTATGTCTGTCCTATGCATCTTAGATTGATTGACAAATTTATTGATGTCGATTTAGTCTAAGTCAGAGTTAGACTAATATTTCTAATAGCTATAAAGGGAAGCCTTGGTGGATAAGGGACTTTCCTATAAAAACTAAACTATTTATTTTCTAACATACAGGTAGATGTGTATGTTATTATATGTATTGTTGTAAGGATGTTGTTGTTTGTTGACATTCCTATAGATTATGAAAATAATTATTTGGTATCGCATTTATGCATGTTATGATTTTTTTTAATGAAATAAATGTGATAAGAATTAAAAGCTTTGTGTATCAAGTAACCATGTTGAAATTTATAAACGTGGTAAGGGTTACATTGAAGGGAATAAACTCTTCATCCACGTGGTAGAAGCATTGGGAACCGTTTTGAGTTTTATTAAGAATTAAAACAAAGCAATAAATAGAAGAGTAAGTACTCTACCTTTGTATAAACCCTAGCTTGCAAGACTCCTCAGAGTATTCCAACCATGTAGAATATTTCACAAGATCTTTCCTATATGACTTGAACAAAGTTCAAGACTTTTGGAAGCCTCTTGAAAGAAAATCCCAAGGGCATTGGAGAAAGCGTTTGGAAAATTCTCTGGAGATTAATTTTATTCTCTAGAGAAAGGGGGAAAGATTGATCTATATTTGGCTTGAGGTCCTATTTATATAGACTCTAGGAGAATGTTTGTCAAATAATATATTTGCGTATTTAATATATGATGACATTATACCTTATACAAATCATATTTAGATATTATAAGATATTCTAATATATATTTAACTAATTTGAATCTCATTCAAATTTTAAATATATTTTTATTTAATGTATCAAAATACATTAATTGATTTAATATTTAATTGTATCAAATATAATAAATATATTTTTCCTTTAATATATCTAATATATTAAATATTAATTTGAACCTTTCAGAATAATATATTTTTCTCCATTTATATTTAACATATCTAATATATTAAATATTAATTTGATCCCTTCAAATTAAATATATTTTTTCTATTTATTTAATATATCTAATATATTAAATACTAATTTGACATTTCAAATTAAATTTATTTTCTCCTTTATATATCTAATATATTAAATATCAATTTGAACCCTTTAAACTTTCTTTCACCTTTGATATTATGAGCTAGCAAAGGGACCATATGGACCTACAGATAATGAAACAAAATAAATTAATTAAACTCTTTAATTAAAGTTTAATTAATCAATTTCCATTCATTAACTATAGGTCACTCCTCTTATGCACTATATGATAAGTTATGTCCATTGATATAATCATTACAAGCAAGTCGATCATTCACGAGTTGTTCATAATTACAGCGGGGTCAAAAGTCCGTTTTACCCCTGTAATTAACTCTTCACCTTAAGTACCATTGATTCTCAAATGAACAATTTGTCTATGATCCAATCACAAACCAAGTCCCTCTCGGGCCAATAAGAGGGTGGGGCCCATTGTTCAAGTCTCGAAATCAGTTTAAGAGAACAACTCATCTACTTTCCTTATATGGAAATGAGTGAATTCCATTTTATGATATTATGTTCCCAACTCCCTATTTGGTCAAGTCCCCAAAAGAGTAGGCATATTGAATCGGTTAAAAGAGTCATTCTCACCCATGCAAATTAAAGGACAAGCCCTCACAAGCAGGAGTTCATAACTCACTCAAGATTAAGATTGAGTCATATATGATCATCATGTGAAATATTAATCTTCTCAATTAACGGATTTATAAAAAGAGATTAAATATTTCTTGGTCCAGTCTTATACAAACTCATTATATAGGATACCCCCACTTACATGTCTCCACATGAATGATTTGGATCAAATCATTTGTAATGATTACAAAGTGGGTCGTATCAATAGTGTTACCGGGATAAGGCACCCAACCTTATCCATATACTATAGACTCTTTAGGTTATTACTTGAACACGATCCTCTTGTATATCAACCACATACTGTTCAAGATTACATTAATAACCTTGGATTTTCATACCATGGATAACAATTAAATTACAAATAAAATAATATAAATTATTGTTAAAAACTAAATAATTAATTACGAGGCTTTAGGGCATAAATCCCAACATACACGTCGAGTGTATAAACCAGCCACTATTAGTCACTGAACATTGAATGCTGAAAACTATTTTAGGTGAGTAGATTACGTGCTATATGTTAGGAGAACTAACCACCAAGTTCCCTTAATTTTGATTGATGAAACTATCGTTTGCATGTCTAACCACAATAGGGGAGTTAATGAGTATTTTTGTACTTACTCTATTTTAAAATTATTCTCAGGTAAGGTTCTAGCATGGGAGTGACTTATGACTTGTGAATGTATATAGTAAAATGGTATAAAATTCGCAGGAATACGTGTAAATATACAATAGTAAAATGGTATAAAATTCGCAGGAATACGTGTAAATATACAATATCACATGCAGCAAATAATAAGTAAATTATCGTTTGAGAATTTTTTTTTTTTTTTTTTTTTTTTTTTTTTGTTATTTTTGTGGCTGGAAATTAAGTGAGTTTTTTTGTATTATTCAAATAGATCTCGGTGAATTCAAACTAATTAAACAAATTTGATTGAGAGTATAGATTGTTCTCAAAAAAAATAAAATAGAGAATAACTAGAAAAGCAAGGAAGCTTTGGCTAGAAATGATAAAATTGATAGGTTGTTAAATTTTGTGGTGGATTTTTAGCTCATTTTAACTCATTTGCAAACTCACATAGCACTTTCAAGGATCATGTAAGGTGATTACTTCCATAATAGTTATGTAATTTCTAATAACATGACTAAAAAATTATTCATAACCCTTCAACTATGTTCATGTATCATCGCAATGGAATTAAAGTATTAAAGATAATTTCCTTACTGCCTCGAATAGGAGAACAATAAGAGAACAATTATGTATGTAAAGTGGTCAACTAAACAAACATGTAAATCGTTAGTAACAACTCTTTAATAAACTAGAATCAGACCGTCAACATACTTAAACTACATAAAACTCTTCTGCCTCCCATATAAGGCTTAGCTCTCCATACAAACTGATTACAACATACGAATTAACATCATAATCATGATAGAATTAGAAAAGAGAGGAATTGATTAAGAGTTATCAAGCTTTGTTGTTGTTCTACAATGGAAGTCTCCCTCCTTTAAGCTCTCCCATCCACCTCTTTGCCTTAATCTATGTTTTTTGGTTTTCTTTTCCTTCTTCTATCAACAACAGATGAATTAGGGTTCTTCTTCCTTATTGGTTTTTTTTTCCTTCTAAGGCCTTCTTTCTAGGTAACCTTATCCTATTATATTGTTATTACTTCCCATTTAGAGCTGAAAATTTGTAAGTGTTCCATTTAGAGTTGAAAAGTTGTAAGTTGTGAGTGTTCCCATTTATCTCATCTCCAAAAAAAATGGTTCCGCATAAATCCATTATAATTTCTAAGTTATTCCCAAAAGTTTGTGTTCTGAGTTGCTTCACCATGAAGGAAAACAGTTTGTTTTTAGATTTGCCAATAGAGTTGTTTCAAGATTTGTTTGCAGCTTCTGGTTCAACATAAATGTACTCCAATATTACTAAATAATTCAATTAAATGTACAATTAAGATCGATTTATGCAAACTGGTATTCTTTTTATTTTGAACAACAATAGACAATTTCATGTTTGTTAATTAAAATAAATTAAACCATTAATGGGAACATGGTGAGTATCATGCTTACTAATTTTACTAAATAATTCAATTAAATGTAAAATTACGCTCTTGATTTAGCAAATTGATATTCTGGTGAGTAGAAGTGAATGTATAACTCTACTTTTGGAGCTATCAATTTAACCCAAGTTGATAGTGGAAACTAGCATAGGAGTGACATTAATTATTCAAGATAGTACCACAGTAAAACTTTTTTTTTTTTTTTTTTTTTTTTTTCCTTTGTTGCTTGGAATTAAGTGAGGTTTTGGTATTATTGGAATGGATGTCGGTGAGTTTAAACTAATTAAACAAATTTTACACAGAATATCACTTATTCTATTCTCCAAAAAAAAATAGAGAAAAAAAAAATGAGAAAATCAACACTAACAAGGAAGATTTACCTAAACTGATAAATAAGTTAGGTTGTTTAATTTTAAGGTGGATTTTAGCTCTTTTTAACTGATTTGCAAAGCACTCAAGGACAGTGATTATTGTTGGAACATGAGTGATGCCTATTTATAGTATAGATCTACGACAGATATATATTTGATAGAAATATACGGTAGATATTTACTAAAAGAATATCCGTCAGATACTTTGTAGAGATGTAGTAAAGCTATGTTTAGTAAACTAGCATATATCCCATTAGTCCGGGCTTTCGAGATGTATTTTGCTTCCCTGAGGGCCTCCGATTTTTTTTTTTTTTATAATATTCTTCCATACTTTTGGATTCATGTAGTTTTTTTATGGGAGTACCAAAGAATAATGCTTAGGAAAGTACATTTTTCTCATTAATGTCTTCAATTCCTCCCACGTTTCAATGGGTTCTTCATAATTTATCCTCCACTCCGAAATCCAGCCACAGCAAGCTTCAACTTTCTTTTTCATTGAAATTGTTGCAATTGAACTTTCTTTTTTCACTGAAATTGTTGCAATCGAAAATATGCTCAATTTTGCTCTCATATTGCAAACACTCCTCTGTATCAGATTTCATATAGAAATGTAACGATTCGAGTTTCTCGAGTTTTTGAAAAATAAATAAATAAAATAAGATGGTCTCACTAAACACTATGCGGAAGCAATTTGGATCTTACGCACTCTTAAAACATCAATTATGGTAAATAACTATCATGTTCAACACCATGCGGAAGAAATTTGGATCTTATGCACTCTTAGAACATCAATTATGGTAAATAACTACCATGTTCATAAGTATTAAAATTCAAGGTGTTTGAATACTAACCTTTTGTACTACAAATTCTTTTTTCCTCACGAACCGGTTTCGAACTACCACTGGTGTCTTCTCCACTATTCTTCGGCCTTAGAACCGGATTGTGGAATCCGAGTGATTAAACTTGGGAGGGATTTAATATATATGAAGAGAGAGTTTGTGAGAGTTTTTCTAAGGTTTTTCCAAGGGAGAAGTTCTATGTACTGATCACTCTATTTATAGAGTTATGTATGTTAATGCAAATTTGAGATCACCAAATTTTGACACTCAAAATTCCACTCAAATTTGTGGTGTTTATTTGGCAAGCATTCGTTAAACTAAATTTTGACACCTCAACATTCCACTAACTCAAACCGATTTTTTCATTAAGTGACTTTCTTCATTTTAATTCAACAATTAATTTGAATAATTAATTTTAAATGAAAGTAATAGTAAATCATTAATTAAACTATTTAATTAACATTTAATATTTAAATGTCAATCTCAATCAATTAGGATGCATATTTGATTAAAATATTTAAATCTTATTTAAATATATCAAATTCTCTCTTTTTGTTTAATTCGTAAATAAAACAAAAATGCGGTTAAATATATCGTATATATGTAGCACATATTCCCTAATTTGAATTCGAACACTTCGAACTCACTCGTCACACTGTTCTACGGTTTAGTTCGATATGAGCTAGTAGAGGGACCTAATGGACCTATAGATCATGGGCTCGAACGATCCAAGATTAACCGGTTAAACTCATTAACCTTATTAACCAACACTCGTTAACTACTAGGACACTCCACCATAGCCTAGTAGTTGCACTCCCCTCACTTTATATATATTTCTGTCCATTTGATATAACCATAATTAGTAAGTCGATCCTTTAAGGGTTGTTCGTAACTAGAGTTGGGTCAATTAACCATTTTACCTCTGAAATTACTTCTTGTTCCTTATGTCCCACTGATCCTCTAATGAACAATTGGTTTGTGGTCCAATCAGTAAACCGAATCCCTCTCAGGCCAATGAGAGGGTGAGGCCCCTTGTTCAAGACCTGTGAGTTAGTACTTAAGAGAACTACCTCTCTTCTATCCCTAAAAGTGGGTAGGAGCGAATTCCATCTTGCACCCCACGTCTCCAGCCATTCACCCAGTCTTACCCCTGTAATGGGAGGCCTATTGAGTCGGCGAACTCAAGCCACTCTCACCCATGCAAATCTAAGGATAATTCCGAATAAACAGGAGTTCATTTGTTAGCTCAGGATTAAGATCGAGTTACCTAGGTCATCGAATGAAAAGAAAATCAGTCTCAACAGTAAATGACATTATAAAGTGAGAGTGATTTTCTTCATGGTCCGATCTTATGCAATACTCATTGCATAGGACGCCCCCACTCACATGTCTCCGCATGTACAATTTAGTGATCACATTGTTTATGTCATATACAAAAGTGGGCCGCATCCATAGTGTCCCCAAGATAAGGTACTCAGCCTTATTCCTGTACTATAGATCATTTTGACTATATACTTGAACTTGAACCACTCTTATGTCTCTACATATAGTTCAAGTAATCATATTATAGGCAGAGTATTCTTAGTTTATTGGATTTAGATTAACATCGTAAAATTCACTTTATTCAATAACAATCCTTACTAAATAAATATCAATAATAACTTTATTGAAAATAGAATATGTTTTTATTTACAAACTATCAGTTTTATGACATAAAACCCAACACTCACAAAATCCCTTGAAAATCGCGGGATTTCCGGCGAGACATTTATTGCCTAATAGAAACATTTCTATTTCTTTAAGTTTCCTTATTCTAAAACCCTATAATACATTATTGGGAAATGTCTTTGAGATTCCTTTTATATTCTATAACCAACCTTTTACATCCCTTAAAAATAATTTTACTCCCGAAGTTACCTTTGATGTCTGAGTGTGTCTGAAAGAACAAAAAAATCGAGAGTGTTAGAGGGGAAAGTGTGTGGGTTGGTTCGCGGGTTTTTCAGGAAGTTCTCAGAATCGATTAGTGTTGCTGTTTTTTAGTAAGAATCGAGTGGAAGTAAGCATTGACGTTGGCCGTGTGTGAAGGAGTACCACACATCCAACTCTACCTAGAATAGAAAAGCACCCAAGGCCATGTAAATTTTACGAAAAGTTAGGTCTCACTCATATGTTGCATGTGTTTGCATTTTTAACCCCAACAGTGGGGTGACTTACTGATTATTTCATAAAATACTAAAGTCACGTGCTACCTACTTTTTTTCAAGTAAAGGCAAGGCAATAATGTACGGTAGACGGTGAAGTGAGGACACCATGGAAGTGGACGAGGGACATTTTTAGTAGTTAACGTTATTTGACTGTTTTAAGTTAAGCATTCAACATTGTAAGCATTCAACATTGTTTTATTCAGAAGGGTGGAAATGACTGCAAGAAAATAAATGGACAGATTTGAAGAAAAGATAAACAATAACATATATGAAAGATAAAATTAATTAGAGTAGGCCACAAAGATGCAACCTAGGCTATCATACCAAATTGATAAGGCACCCTAATCCTCAGCCCAACGATACAAGCTTTTGATGAGGCAAGAACCTTTGAATCAAAGAAATTAACACTTTCTTATATATAATTCTGATCAACCAAGAGATAAAACTAGAATTAGGCACAAAATCGTCTATGTGGACCACCAGGCCTAGCAAAAGTAGGGTAGCTATCAAAATGAAAAATTATTCGATTAGAAACAAAAAAATATATATAAAATGTTATTTTGTAAAAAAAAAATGAATTGTTTAATGGTTAGTAATAAACGAATTTAATACAAAGAAGTCTTATTTTACTAGATCCAAAAATTAACACCTCCTTATATACAATTCGGATCAACCAAGAGATAAAACTAGAATTATATTACCACTTACGATTAAAGATCGAGAAGCAAGATTTGGAACCTTGTTCTAAATTGAGTCACTCCACAAACTAGAATTATATTACCACTTACGATTAAAGATCGAGAAGCAAGATTTGGAACCTTGTTCTAAATTGAGTCACTCCACAATCGAACTTGATCAAGGCTTGATTGAATGGCTCGGATGTAATCTGCCACAATAATTGTTTGAAACTTAGAAATGACAAAGATGATGCTCGGATTTCTAAGGGGAACGTCTCGACTTGAGAGATCAATTTCATTCATCACAAATCTGATTTTTACATAGTTGGGTATTTATATTCTCCCCACAAAAGACGTTTGTGGGCATCATTTAATCCCGATCCTCTAAATCTCAAAAAAAACGAAGTCAATTTGACCATTCAACCATTACAAACTTTATAAAATTAAAAATAATAAATAAAGTTTTCTAACAACTCATGAAATGATGCTTGCAGCTTCATCCGCTACTTCAACCGTGCAAATATTCACTTTTGAAGCTCCAAATGGTCCTCCTTCAATATCAGCTTATAACACATGAAATGATGGTTGAACCAAGTCTATCCAATTTTGTAGATAAAAAATGAATGTTGGTTGAATCTTCTTGGCCTTGAATCGTGTAATAGGTCTAGTAGGAACATTTGGAACATCGTGATTCTTATCGAGAACCATAATATCCGAGGACCATATATGGAATCATGTGCAGAGAGGATTTAGTGCTTCAACAAGACTTTTGTTTCGTAAACTAGTCTTTGGGTGGTCCAAAGATCATATAGATACATTATAAGATGAGAGAAACAAGTATGACATGATGTTATAGTTCTACTTTAAAATTGTCATCTATTTTTTGGTATGTATGCACCGTGATAGGATCAAAATCATAGGGTCGTGCCTCACCATGACATGTATGTTTTACTATATCATCGTGCCTCACCATGTATGTTAGACTTCCTATTAAATAGTCTAGTGATTTTACAAGTATTTCAGTATAATTTTATTTTGATTTTTTATTTTTCATATTTTAAACTTTAGTAATGGACCCATCCATTATTTATTTTTTATTAAGAAAATTTCTTAATAAAGAAGAAATATAAAAAGGCTAAACAAACAATTACTTAGAATTCAACGTGTTTTAGACTTAATTTAATTTTTTTTAGATGGTAAACTTTTTCTAATCCAATAAATACTTATCAAATAATGAATTCACCTAATCTAATCATAAAATATTCATCTTACGTTGATTCGAATTGTTCGAATAATTTAATAAAAATAAATTGATAACTTGTTTTTAAATACCGATTTAGATGACTTAGTTCTTCGAGTAACTATTTTAACGCTCTAATACACATAAAATAATTTTTAAAAACAAACAACATAAACAAGATGCCAAATTTAAAAAGTTCTCGCTACAAGTTATATTTTTCTAAAGAGTATGTTGGGCTAATATTCTATGTAAATCCAACCATTTCATTTACCGCCCAATTTTTAACCCTTTAAATAATAATAATAATAAATCCCTTTCCTATTTTGATTCCTAAATTATCCTATAAAATGGTTCGTCCCCTAATCTAAAAATCATAAACTCACAAACAAATTTCTTCATGAACTTCCTCCAAAAACCCACAAAATTCAATGTAATTTTTCTTCTTCTTTCTCTTTGAATTTCATTTTCTTTTTCTTTGTTTTCTTTCTATTGATCTTGTGGGCTTGGCTTGTTCTTCTACTTTTTTCGTTTTTGTCTGGAATTACTTCAAATGATTAAAATTCAAAACCGCTACTAAAGAACTTATCTTTACTATTCTAGATATAATTCGAAAATATAACCAACAAAAAAATGAACAAAAAGAGATTGAATCATCTTCAATTTTGTTCGGTAGGTTACAGCACCGAGAATCTCGGTCGTGATCGTACTGGTATTGGTGAGCTTAGCCACCATGGACGCTATGAATCCACGTCTAAGTTCGAACTCCCTAGAATTTCAAGCGATCAATTGACGGAAACACTCGGCATTGTTAACGGAGTTTGGCGGCATCGGCAACGAAGTAACTTCAAATACTCACACATTCTGAAAAGCGATTGAACATCTCAGCACAATGGCGGCGGATGGCGGTGCTCAATTGGTCTTGCCGTCGAGAAAATGGCTGACCGAAAGTTTAATCTGACTAGCCATTTCACACTTTTTATCCATAAAGAAGCTAAAATTCTTGCATCCGAGGTTCGACCTATCGAGTATTTTATTTTTATAAACCTAACAACTTTGGGAGTGGTGATTTGAATTTCAATCTTTAATGGAATATAAATGAATTAAGATTTGTTCCTCATAATTTAAGGGTGCAGAATTAATCAGAATGGCTGCTTGTGGAAATTCTCCCATCTTATGGAAAGGGAAGAGATGCTCCTAATGGACGGTATAGCAGCCTCATCGATCACCAGTGACTATTATTTTCTTACCTTTTAACATGGTTTGCAAAATTATAATTGGCTTCAATGCTATCATAATTAAATAAAAAAATTAAGGTAACTAAAAACATAAGAAAAACATTTATAGAAAATAAAGTTGGGTTGGTGACATAGTGCAGGTAACAACAGTACAATCTACGGGCAGAGATCTTCTTGGTGGGAAAAGTTTAAGAAAGGGGAGCTCAAGGTAACACGGTCATATGTGATCGACATCATGTACTCTGATCAAATCTAGATCTTGAATCTCACTGTGATTGACTCACCTTCTTGATTCGTCCATCCGATTTATAGCAGGTTTGGCTATTTTGCTTCAGTCCCATTATACTTGTATTTTAGGATTATGCTTTAAAAAAAATATTCAAATTACTCCTAACCAAAAAGAATTTTTAATTATATATCATAATATGGGTGAAAAATGCATAAATGTGATTATCCAAGGGCTCACCGTCTTGGCACTAGTCACCGTACCCAACACCGACGGAATCAATCCAGGTTCCCTTCTTCTTCTCCTTTAAAACCTTAGGGTTCTTTTCTTCCTCAATCCCTCTCCCTAGTTCTCCATTCAATTTATCAGATTCTTGTTCCAACACTCGAATCGAAGACTGCTACATTGTCTTCGATGACGATTGTATCGCCATCAAGAGCGGATGGGACCAATACGGTATCAAGTTCGGAATGCTGACCGAGGACCTCGTTATTCTCCACCTCACTTACATCTCACCAGATTCTGCAGGTATTGCCCTTGGCAGCGAAATGTCCGGCGGAATCCGCAACATCAAGATCGAAAATGTTACAGCAATCAACAAATAGTCTGCCGTCAGAATCAAAACCGCTCGCGGACGAGGCGGTTTTGTCAAGGACATTTTCGTCCGAAAAATGTTTCTATCCATGATGAAATACGTCTTCTGGATAACTGGAGATTACAAATTATATGCGGATGACAAGTTCGATCCCTCGATGTTGCCATTGATTAAGAACATTAATTACAGAGATGTGGTGGCCGAGAATGTTAATATGTCGGCAAATTTTGCGGGATTTCAGGAGATTCATTCACGGATATTTGTGCTTCGAATGTGAAGGTTGGATTGTCGGTGACGCCTAAAAAGTTGCAGTGGAACTGTACGAACATTAAGGGATTTAGTAGCGATGTGGATCCACCGCCATGTGCTCCGCTGGCTAAGGCAGCGAAAAGCGGTGGATGTGACTTTCCCGAGGATCAGCTGCTGATTGAGAATGTTCAGTTGAAGTCATGCTCAGTTGAAATTCCTACCTTTTCGTAAAGACTTTGTTTTTGTTTTTTTTTTATTCTATGGAATAAATGATAATGAAAAATTTAATGAAGATATAGATAAAATAAGCTATTTCAACAATAGTCGCTCTCCCAACTAAGTTATCCGCGCTATTTACTATGTAAAAATGCATATAAGTAGAGATATCTCCGGCTAATTACTTCGTAAAGAATTATTCCACAAATGAAACATTCACTATTTCCTAAATTGCATAGTCAAGTTATGCCTCTTAACCACACGTGACCTTCAAATATTCAATCTGACGCTCTCCTAACTGAGCTATCCTCGTTATTTACCAAAAAAATGCAGAAGTGAGATATCCCCGCTAATTAGTTGAGTTATGCTTAACTCGACAATTGATTACAATCAAAAGTAATATGTGTAACTTTCTATCAAAGTTTAAATAGTAAAGAAATATTTCACAAATAAAACATTCACTATTTATTAGATTGCATGGTCAAGTTATGGATCGAACTTTCTATCAAAGTTTAAATAGTAAAGAAATATTTCACAAATAAAACATTCACTATTTATTAGATTGCATGGTCAAGTTATGGATCGAACATATGACCTTCCGTCTGACTCTCTCCCTATCTTTTCAAAGTTTCAATCGTAAATTAATACTCTTTATTAAGATCAAAATAGTCTAACTAAGACTCTCGACACCATTGCAGTGAATGTGGATCAAACACGTGACGTTCAGATCTTCAGTCTGACGTTCTTCCAACTGAGCTATCCCAACAATTTTATACAATAAAAATGCATAAGTAGGGCTATCCACGTTATGTACGCAATTGGTTAACTTTGTTGTCAAAATTTAAATCCTAAAGAAATATTAAACAAAGAAAATATTCACCTTATTAAGATCAAATGGTCTAATTAAGCCTTTCGACACCAATGCAGTGAACGTGGATCGAACAAAGTTTAAATCGTAAAGAATATTTCACAAAGAAAATATTGTAGAGTCAAGTTATGGCTCTCGATATCATTGCGGTGAATGTGGATCGAACGTGACCTTCAGATCTTCAGTCTAACGCTCTCCCAACTGAGTTATCCCCACTGTTTATTAATGTAAAAATGCATAAGTAGAGTTATCCCCTAATTAGTTGATTATGCATAAGTCCTCAATTTATTACTATCAAAATTAATAATGTGTAATTTGTTATCAAAGTTTAAAATCGCAAATAATTTCCCCTTTTCCCATGGCAAGAATTATGAAATTAAAAATAATAAATAAAGTTTTCTAAGAACTTATCAATAACTCCAATTTATAACAACTTCATCGGCTAGTTCAACCAAGTAAATGTTCACTTCTAAACCTCCAAATAGTCCTTCCTCAATCGAATTAGCTTGTAGCACATGAACTAATGGTTGAATCAAGCCTATCCAATTTGGTAAATGAAGAATGAATGCTTGTTGAATATTTTTGGTCTTTCATCGTGTAATTGGTATAGTTGGAACATTTGGAACGCTGTGATCCTTATCACGAACTTTCATCAAGGATGAATTGGTGACACGATCAGGTAAGTGATCTTACTGTTGGAGTTAGGTAGTCGAATAATGTATGATAGTGCATGTCTCGTAGTCCCTACTATGTTGTTTGTGTTATGTGTGTGTATTCTATGTATGACATATGATTCTATGATATGTATGCATGTGATAACCATTAATATGCCAGTTGTAAATGAAATGAATTACTGTATACGTCATGTTATGTATTGCCATGTAAAGTTATGTGCTGGATCATATGATGATTGTCATGTATCCACCATGCATATATAAAATATGTAATGGATGAAAAGAGAAAAGAAATAAGATTAATGTTATGTTATGAATGAAAATCATGGGACCTCATGCATGTTTGTATGTCATGTGCATCGGGGTACTTCCCCCATTATGTTATGTTAGTACGGACACGTACGTTTGATATTTATGTTCGCCATGATATCATGCGGGCCTTTCCTTTTTTTAGGCATCAGGTGACGTGTAATGCATTATACCCGACCAAGCCAGACTTAGGGGTACGCATACAAGCCAGCTTAGTGGACCCATGTGCTTGTACGTGGGCCGTGTATGGAGAAATACTATGCATCCAATCCTGCTCGAGAGTGAAGGAGTCTAAGGTCATGTTATGTTTTTAAAAGATAGGTCTCACTCATGTATTGTATGTGATTGAATTACTAACCCCAATAGTACAGTGACCAAGTGTTTCATAAAATACTCAAGCCATGTGCTACCCTTATATTTTTCTGGTAAAGGTAAAGCCCGCATGAACGGATGACGGTGAATGGTGAAAAGACCATGGAAGTAAGAATTGGGTTGTAGATCGCATTGAATCTCAATCAGTAATTAATAGGTGTTTTTAATACAGTTTGTTTTACATTTAAAACTATGTTATGTTTAATTTCGTGTTTTGAACTAAATATGTAAGTCAATGGCTTTACTATAAAGGTATTATTATGAATTTCCAACGTATGTAATTACATGGGATGACATTACTAGTTAGATTACAACTCTTTGTACTGGCCACCTCATGTGGCAATCGTTGCAGTGACGTTTCTCTCCATCTTCCCGTATCTTCATTCTTTTGTTGCCTTCACATCTAGTCGGGTGCTCCTTCTCGAACAAATGTTATTCTTGACATCTATTGTGACGTAATCCACCTTAAGCAAGAGAGGATAGTTCAAGAAATTCACTTGTCCTCGCTTCTTGGAGCATTCTTATAGAGTGAGCGACTCATTCTCTCAGGCTCTCCCCCACTCAACTTTAGTTGCCTCTCTTACAACAATGTCGTCTCCCATAAGGACTTTCGTTGTGCACAATTTGGCACTTGGCCAGAGCATGCCTCAACTAACCCTGAATTCTTTGCTCTTAACCATTGCCATTATTTCTCTCATGTGACGACGTCTTCGAGGAGTTTGTGGATCTTCTCCTATGGAGTCTATAGAGACAAAATTCATGAAGTTTGGTTAGGATTTAAGGATAGAATCGAAGGATTAAGCGTTCTGAAAAATACACGAGTTTACTTTTAATTTGGCCCTCGATTTTCTCCTCTCTTGTGGCTCATTCATTCGCATGACACCCATAGAGCTTGAGCTTATCCCTCAATGAAATAAATCCCCAAAACCAATAAATTGAACAATGAAGTAGGAAATTAAAACAAAGAAATGAACTTTTTTTTGGAAATGAACAATGGTAACATTTAGAACTTGTTTTTTATTGAAAAATGAATTGAATTCATCGAACTTTAGAATTAGAACTTGTTTTTTTGTTTGAGAAAAAAACAACTAAATTTTTTTTTTTATTTATTTAAAAGATGAGTCTAAATTCATCAAATTTTAATGACTCTTTCGTTAAATTGACATCAGTTTTTTCAGGCTCAATCGACCATGCATGTTAGCCACTTCTTTCACATTGGAAGGACTTCAGCTATAAGCCCCACATCACTCTTCCTAGACGGAATTGTGAAGCTAGGAGAAAATCGTGAAAAGTATATATTATGTTATCACTCACGCTTGACTTGATTCCCGCTCCTTAGTTAGTACTGTCTCCTTATTTTACCTCTCGCTCAAACTCCGAGTCGAAAATCTAAAAAAGAAAACCCTACTCCTCTCTTTCCCTTCACGAAACTTCCTAGAAGGAAAAACCCGACATACGAGTGATTAAACAACACAGAATAAACGTAAAGACATTGAAATAACGATACGAGGTTAGAAATCTAAATATCAAATGGCACGAAAGAGGTGTTAGATATCACGACTCTCTACAATTGTATGATCGCATGACTTTGATTTGGGCTTCCCCAAAAGACCTCATTCCAATAGAGATAGTATTCCTTACTTATAAAATCATGATCTTCCACTAAATTAATCAAAGTGGACACCCCAATAATCCTCCATCCTCAACTAGAGGTATATGTAATTAAGAATTATTACAAATTTAGGGCGATGAAAATGTAATGGAAAAATGATATGAGTGGAGAATAAGAAGAATCGCATGAACTCCCAAGTGAAAGCAAAGGCAGCAGAGATTGGTATGAGTTCGGCACGAAACCAAAGGAAGTTGCATCACTATGATGAGGCTTTGGGTTCTGCTGCGGCTTCTGCTATTGCTTCTGCACCGCCACCTACCAACCCTACTTTCTTTGTGGTTTCTGTTAGTTTTAAATGGAAACTACAAAACACACTTACCCAAGGGAATGTTTGGTGGGTCCTCAAAAACAAACAAGCCCACTTTTCTTTCTCTTTTTCACTATATGTATGAGTTGTAGGGCATAGTTTTTATTATATTCTCCTCTGGTTGGGGCCAATTTGATGGACTGGTTTTTAATTTATCAGGATTGCATTTGAATAGTCTAAAATACCCATTTGTCAAATACACCGCTATTATTTTGTTTTGACTTTCGTTTTTAGGGTTTACTTCTAGGTTAGACTAGGTTAGACTATGGAGAGGTTTCCACACCTTTATAAGGAAAGTTTCATTTCTCTCTTTGGTCGAGGTGGAATCTCATAATCCACGTCGACTATGGAGAGATTTTCATACCCTTTTAGCACCTGGTGATGGGCTCCAATACCATTTGTAACAGGCTAAGCCCACCGCTAGCCGATATTATCCTCACTAGACTTCCTAAGGTTTCAAAAAGTGTCTAAGGAGAAGTTTCTTCACCCTTAATAAGAAATGTTTCGTTCCCCCCTCCAACTGAACTGATGTGGGATCTCACAATCCACGTCAATTATGGAGAGGTTTCCACACCCTTATAAGAAAAGCTTCGTTCCCTCTCACAATCCACCCCTTTACCGGTCTAGTGCCCGGTGACTAGCTCCAATACCATTTGTAACAGTTCAAGCCCACCGCTAGCAGATATTGTCCTCTTTGAACTTTCCCTCAAGGTTTTAAAATGCGTCTGTTAGGGAGATGTTTCCACACCCTTATAAGAAATGTTTTGTTCTCCTCTCCAACCAATGTGGGATCTCACAATCCACGTCGGCTAGGGAGAGGTTTCCACACCCTTATAAGGAAAACTTCGTTCCCTCTCCAACTGATGTGGGATCTCACAATCCGCCCCCTTGCGGGCCCAGCGTTCCTCACTGACTCACCGCCCAGTGATTGTCTCTGATACAATTTGTAACCGTTTCAAGCCCACTGCTAGCACATATTGTCCTATTTAGACTTCCTCTAAAGGTTTCAAAACATGTCGGCTAAAGAGAGGTTTCCACACCTCTATAAGAAATGTTTCGTTCCTCTCTCCAATCGATGTGAGATCTCACAATTACATAGTTCATTTAAGGATTGACAACTTATTAGAGGTGAATTTAATAGTAGATGCCAGAGATGACGAGTTACCCATTTAACAACTTTGGTATTGAATATTCAAAAAACGTAATATTATAAGGTTGAGTGAATTCAATAAGTTGGTATTTCTAAGCCTATAACATCAATGGGGAATGTAAAAAAGTTGCTAAGTAGCTCACAAATCAACAAAACAAAGTATTGACTCAACTTAATAAAGGAAGCTAATTGGATTAGCACAAGTCAAAAAGGTAGGGGCATAGAGGGTTATTAAAAAAGGACAAAAAGGGTAGGGGAATGCCCTTCATTGGCAATGGGGCCTCAATGATCTGTCTTTTTCAGGTCGTGTGTAAGTAAAAGACTCATTCATGAAATGCAATGCTCTGTGGTGTGATTATTCCTTTCCTTCTTGGGATTCTAGCTTGCCTAATCAACTTGACTTTGGCTACCTTTTTTCCATACATGAACATGAATGACATGTCATGACATGAGGACACGACCCCTCGATAAGGCTTTTAATTATGTATTTCGGTCGAAGTGGATGTTCAAGTGGAAGAAGAATCGGGGTGACCAAAATTTCCTTTTATTTTATGTAATAATCATGAAAACCTCTAAGAAACTTTGAAGTTCACCTAAAAACAATGCTTCAAAACGGATACAAAAAAAAAAAAAAAAAAAAAAAAAGGAGAAACACAAGAGAGGTAAAAGAAAAACCCTATAGTTAGTTTGTTCATCAAACTCCAAACAAAATCACCCCACCACCAACCAACACCAAGCTGTGGTAAAAAAAAAAAAAAAAAAAAAAAAAAAACACCATTTTTCTTCATCTTTTTTTAGTAACATATCTATTTAAAGTAAAAAAAAAAAAAAAAACAGTAAAAGAATGAAATTTTACCATGATCCACCACCCAACATCCCATTCCAAAATCCACCACTTGAATTATCCCCTCCATGCCGACCTCCTCCTCTATTCTGTTCAAATTCATCACTCCCATTACTTTGCTTCAAATCTTGAATTGGAAACATAACAGCCGTCTGATCTTGATGATCTTGTTGATGATGATGATGATGATGATTCCCATAACCACCGCCACTCTCAAACCCATCCAGGGAAAAACTTAAGCTTGATGGTTTCAGCTCATTAAATCCAAACCCACCAGCGCCATTGAAGACTCCGGCCGCCGCAGCCGGCGGCGGCGGCGGCGCCATGAAAGAACCGAAAAGGTGAGAAGAAGAAGTAGTAGAAGAAGAAGAAGAAATAGGGTTATTATTATTTGGAGGGAAGATTGCAAGATTGAGATCCTGATGAGCATGGTGGATCATTTTAGGGTTTTGATCAGAGCCGTTGATCTTCTTATCAACTGGTGCTGAAAGTGAAGATCTTTTGTTCTTCCTTGAGCCGCCACCCACTGGAACATTCCTTAAAGAGCCACCTTCCGTCCAATACCTCCGACAAGACTTACAAAAATACCTCGGCTGAGACAGGCTGTAATTGTTGTAGTAACAGAATTTTGTGTTGGTCGAATTACACCTCGGACAGTTCAAAGCTTGCTCCTTTTGAGGCCTTGCCTTTCTCTCCAACAAATTACCATTATTGTTATTATTATTAATATTAATATTAACATTATTAATATTAATATTACCAGCCTTTGAAGAACTCGACGACTCACCTCCTTCCATTTGTTTAACAACCACTCCACCACCTGCAAACTGATAACCAAATCCACAAAAATCAATCATTTCATCATCAAATTCATGCGTTTTTTTTTTTTACCCTAATCATCAAAAAAGACTCCATTTCTCAAACCCAGATCAAAAAAAGTGTTTCTCCGACGACCCATCTGATAATTAGAGAAAAAAAATTATCTTTTTTCGATGACCCATCAAAGAACTAGAGAAAAAAAAGTGTTCTTTCGACGACCCATCTGAAAATTAGAGGAAAAAAAAGTGTTTTTTAGACGACCCATATGGGAAATAGAGAAAAAAAAAAGTGTTTTTTGGATGACCCATATGAGAATTAGAGAAAAAAACATGTTTTTTGGATGAGCCATTAGAGAATTTAGAGGAGCTGATGTAAAGGAAAAGGGAAAGAGAAGCCATGAAATGAAAAGTTAAAAAGCTTAGAAGTAGAGAGGTTAAGAGAGAGAAAGAGGAGGAGGAGGAGGAGGAGGAGGAGAGAGAGAGATTACCTGTGGCCAAGGAGGAGTATCCATGGGGATTAAGAAGAGGAAGAGAGAAAAGGGGAAAAGGAAAAGGAAGTGATGAAAAAGGGAAGAAAAGGAGAGAAGAAAAAAGAAGAAATGAAGAAGAAAATGGTGTGTAAAAGCAAACATGGGATTGGGATCCATTCATATCCATCGCTCTTATTTGTCGGCCAACTCACTCTCATTTCAGGGTGTTTTCGTCATTTCACCCTCTCCAACCCTTTTGCTTTATTTTTATTATTATTATTATTAAACTAAACTAATCCATGTTTTGGTTCAATCTTGTTCTTCACAGTGCTCACACTGTGGCCACCCCAATTTTCTACGACCATTCATCATGCCAACAACTGCCAATGTTCCCATACCCCATTTCAACGTTAAATTTCTATAATCTTTCTTTAAATCACTATTTTACTTCTTTCTTTTTTAATTAATTTTATAAGTATCGACAGAATTTTGATCCGTTGCCCGCTTTTTAAAAGCGTTTTTTCAAAATTCAAGCTAAATTTTTAAAACTAAAGTATAGACTATGTTCGATGACAATTTGCTTTTTTACTTTTTTTTTTTTCTTTTATAAAAATAAACTTTGGAGTTCTATTAAACACAAGTGTGACAATCGAGTAAATGAGATATACATGAACGAATCGATACCATATATGAATGAGAGTGATCCTTAAGGACATGATGCTAAGAAAGCATGGAACTTCAAAATTAAGTGTGCTTAACTTAAAGTGATTTATGTATTAGGGGAACTCCTAGGAAGCATGTGAGGATAAAACATAATGAAGGATCCATGTTGAGTAATAAGTAGGTAACGTGGTCATGTCGTAGGTGATGCACAAGAATTGATGGTCCTTAAACTGTTGAATCTAAATTTCAAATCCTCGTTTAAATCCTATACACGGGGCGTTACAAATGGCATCAGAGTGGAACATTTTCCAGTTGGATGTAGTTAAAGGATAAACTAAGATGGATGTATCAGCTCAAGCCCAACATTAGCAGATATTATCCTCTTTGGAACTTTCGAGCTTTCCCTCAAAGTTATTAAAATGCGTCTGTGAGGGAGAGGTTTCCATACTCTTACATTGGGTGCTTCGTTCTCCTCCTCCAACTAACGTAAGATCTCACAGCTGAAATATCTGATTTGATTACAAATATTTCGATCAACCCAACATAAAGAGAAGATATATTTGAATGTGAGGTTGTTTCACCAGCTTGGCTTAGGGCTATCTTCTAAGTTTCCACTTTTGAAAGGATGAATTTATTAAATTTCCTTGGTTGGAGAGACAGAGGAAAGTTGGTAGAAGGTAGGTTGGTATTAAAAGAATAAGGCCATTATGCTATGTGTAATGGCCAATATGAATAATATATCATATGCTCACTCTAATTAAGCTTTCTTAATCACTAATTAACTTATTTTAATCTATCAAAAACAAAAACATCTTAGTTTCAAATCCAAAATCTAGCTCACCATAACATTCTTTGTGGAAAGAATGGATACATTTGAGCTAAGCTAATGAGTATCTCTCAATGATCGATGACATTGTTTCGTAACCGATATTTATTTATTAAAGTTGTAGCCATCGAGATCGTACGTCAAGTTGATAAAAAAAAAAAAACGAAGTCACGTGAAGTACATACCATAATCTCTATGTTATATTATCTTGGACTTTTAAACTTCTTATCTAATTCAGAGAGTTCGTGTACGAGTGTGCATATAACCTAATAATCTAACAAACTCACACTATTCAACTCAAACCATAAAAGTTCAATTTGGTAAGATTCTTTTTTTTTTTTCTTCTTCTTCTTTTTTAACTTTGCTTTGAATTGAAGTTTTTAAAAAATAAAAAAATTTAGTTCCATTTGTGGATTGACATTTTTTTGATGAGTCAACTTGATTTACCTCTGCAAATAGGATTACAATCCAACTCAATCCAACCCTACCGTATTTTTAATAAGATTAGGAATATTTAAATTTATAATCGATGTTAATAATGCGTTATAACAGGTAAATATTTTATATTTCAAATTTTACGAGATTTTAATTATTAATATAACATGTCAAGTGAATTAGTAGAATTTTTTAAATAATTTTTAAAAAATAACTCCAACCCAATCCATTCTTACTGTTGGTTAGATTGTGAGTAATATTTGAATTACTCGAGTCACCTACTCTCAAGTGGATAGTCTAAAAGAATTTGGCAACTCAGCTCACTCGATCCGATCCGTGCACAGTCTTAATTAATTTTGGTAATATTTTTTTGTTATAAAAAAGAAAATATCATTCTCACCGGCTAATTCCTTATTTAGTACTCCTAATAAAGGAGTCCTTAATTTATTGATATGGATGGAGGGGTCGTTGGAAGAGTGGTCCTATGTTAAATAGCCATCCAAGCTCCATTTTTTAAAATATTATATTTTTTTAATTCATCCTTGAAAATGTGACTAAAGTTTATAAGGTATATATAAGTATGAGATATTCTAAACATATAAGTTATGCACCGAGTTTTTCTGTTTAACGAGATTATAACGACCCTAAAATTTTATTTATTCAAAGTCACTACTAATATCTCGTACTCTTCTGAAACGTGGAATATAACTTTTGAAAGAAAATCTCATCTTTAGTATAAATGTCGAAAACATTCAAGACATTTTGTATCTCTAGAAAACACACCGTAATTCTTACGTGTTTAAATACCAAATACTGAAATTTAGAGAAAATAAAAACAAATATGAAATAATTTAAAACGATGAAATGCAAAACAACTTATTTTAACCTAAGACTAGGAATTTAAATATGAGTTTATCCTATGCACATGTCACAGTCTCTGCTCACGATGTCGCCGTCATCCGTACACATGCGTCTTGCCTTTACCTAAAAAATGATGTGGCACACGCCCCGAGTATTTCGAAGAATGCTCAATAAGTGACTCTAATATAGGAGGTCATGCAAATGCAAACACATGCAATCGTGCTCTTAGGACCTATGTTTATCTCATCTAGGGGTAGCCTCCAGTCTCTGACAACTATGGATGTGTAGTACTTCCCTACACACGACCCACGTGTGAGTGTGAATCCCCAGGGAGCTCGCACATCCCTTGAACCCTCTTTGGTCAAGCTACTCTATAGCGACGTTCAGAGGTAAGCAAAACCTCTAATGTCATGCTTCCCATAAACACCCTCATCATCAAACTGTGCGTGTCTGCACTCATCATCTCTAGGGGAAGTATCTCTATGCTTATGAACATACAACATGCATGAGGTCCCACTAAGTTTCATCTTATCATCTTTTATGATACAACCCTCTAGTCTCATCTCTTTGTTACATTAAGTAACACATGCTCGTTAGATATTTATATTAATATCATCTTCATGCTCTTAGGGTTGTGTCCCATGTCAATTTATTGACATGATGCAATATGGCATTCATCATCATATAGCATGCTTAATATGGAAAACATCAACATATTAACACAAACTTCATGCAATCATCATATATTCATAAAGTGCATCAAACATATCAAGTACGTTATACATTGAACTATATATATTACACACATCATCAAATATCATAACTCATACAATATCATATTCCAAAGAAAATAAATTTATAAAATTTAAAATTTTGATATTTTCAAAAACTTTATTAAAAATGGAAAAGAAAAAATGTCATTTAGGTTATAAACCATGTTTTTTTTTTTTTTTTTTTTTTAGCTCTCAATTTCAATTAATTAATACAAAAATATATGAAATCTTTGTTAGTTTTAAATTAAATATATTTCTCACATCATTATTTTTAACTCACAATTCTCAATTGTTTATAGAAAACAAATGGTAGTTTGCATATGATAAAAAGAAAATAAGAAGAAAATTAAATAATCAAAAAATTAAAATAAAAGTAATATTGTTGAGATTGTTTATTATTTGTTTTAGATATGTTGGATAATTGATGTCCAAAAATAAAATATTGGGTTTCTTTTAAATTTTTTTATAAATTATATTTAATTAATTAAGTAAAATGTGATTGTAAATTAGAATTAGTATTATTAGCGTATATTGTTATACAATTTAAATAATTAATCAGTAAAAAAAATATTTTTACATTGAAACATGAACTAAAAGTAATATCAAAATGAAATAATTAAATTTAATTACTAAAAATGATTACATAAGTATAGATTAATTAAAAATATGAACAATAAATAATTATATTACAAACTAAAAAATATTATTGCATAAGTTAATTTTTTTCAGTCCAAATAATATTTTAAATCAAATTAATTAGTTATAAAATAATAATATTAATTAATTATGGTATATTTTTACCCTTCCCTTCATCGATAAATACTGTTTTTTAATTTAAAAAGGTGAAAGGTGTCAGCTGAGAAATGGGGCGGCGGCGGCCAATAAGATGGAAGCCGGCTGTATATCATGTGGGAGGAGGAGGACACGTGGGAGGAAGGGATTGGGCGGTGATGAACTTGCGGCATTCAACCGGGGAGCGTAACGTGTAATTGACGCGACGTGGAGAATAATTATTGTTTCAAAAACGTGGGTCCCATTCTGTCAATCCATCATCGATCACCGTTCATTCCACTTTCCTCACGTGCTTCTTAGTTCCCGCACGTGCACACCACTCTCACCTTCTCTTCCCCTTCCATTCAAATCAATTTAGACTATTTATTATATATTTTTTAAAATCTAATTTCAAAATAAACGTGATAATCAAATAGATAATAAATAACTAAAATAAATTATAGAAATTGACACGATAATTAATGGGTAATTTATTAGGAATTTTCATAAAAAAAAACATGGTTAAAATTATTTACTTAATCAATTATTACACGATTTGAATCGTAATTCTTCGATATGGGCCCATAAAATTTAAGTGGGCCCACACCCACTAACATGAGGGCCCAAAAGAATTTAAATAATATTTTTTAAATAAATAAATAAGACTTTTGGCTGACCATTTAAGTATTGAGCTAGAAGCTTCCCACATGAGCCAAGCACTTGTGTGGGTGTGGAATTTAAAAATAATAATAATAATAATTAAAAAAGAAAAAAGGTTATTTAATAATTAAAAGATATTAATAATAAATTTAATTTCACATCTTCCATAGAATCATTCTTCTGCCTAACAACTCATCTTTATTTTAAATTTTAATAACCAAGTGACCAATACCATTGAAGCTTAGTGCTATGATGACCCATCTTTGAAAACAATGGCCAAATTCTTTCTTAATTAATAAATTAAATTCCATTCAAGTTGTGATAAATAAATAAATAAATTATTATTATTATTATTATTATTATTATTATTATTATTATTATTATTATTATTATTATTATTATTTTGTGGGTGCTTATGGTTTTGGGCATTCAACCAAACTTCATCTACTCTTTTGCTTATTTTTAAATATTAATGGTTAGGGAAAATTATATTAATTGTGAGAACAAAAAGCCATTAACTAAGGTTGTTTTGTCCCCTAAATTGGACATGTGAAATGAATGAGGCTTTTTAAAGCTAAGCATCAATCAATTTTATGTGCTTAAAAGAAATTTGAGAGAAAGTTCTTAAATGATGGGAATGCGCTCGTCGTTTTCGTAAAGGTATGATTCGGTAACATTGTATGTACCACATGAATATATTTGTCTGTGGCTCAAATAGTGTTTAGGGGTTACTACTTTTTGACATAAAATAAAGCGGATGGTTGTAATTTATACAGTAATTTACACGAAGTTTTGAAGAAAGTTGTGAGATTCATATTAGTTAGAGAGGGGAACAAAACACTCTTTATACGGATATGGAAACCTCTTCCTAGCAGATGGTTTTTAAAAACTTTGAGGGAACCCGAAAAAGAAAGTTAAAAGAGGATAATATCGGGTAGCGGTGAGCTTGGAATGTTACAATTAGTATTAGAGCCAGACATCGAGCGACATGCCTGTGAGGACACTGAACCCTGAAGAAGGGTGGATTGTGAGATCCTACATCGATTGGAGAAGAGAATGAGTGCCAGCAAGGATGCTGGCCCCAATGGGGTGAATTGATAATTTATTTGCAAACTTTATTTATTATTTTAATTCCAAAACTTTTAACAAAAGGGGAAGTTACTCGTCAAAATCATTTTTAACTTCTTTTTTAGTAAATATTTGAAGGGTAGTGGTGAGCAACTTAACAATCATGACCAGTAACTTCTTTTAGTGGACATTTCAACGTTGGAAGCTTATTTTGTGGAAAGACCATGAATACCCACCAATTACTACGTCAAAAATGAGATTTTTTAGGAATGAAATTGAGATTTTTTAGGAATGAAATTGAGTATTCAAGTTTTGAAACTATTTTAGTATAATCTTTATCATTTTCCAAACAATTTTTGTGGTAGATGGCATATAGTCATATCCCCCTACCGAAGGTTATGCAGTTGTTATCTTTGCTTGCTTATATAACGTCTCTTTCAAAAATCTCTCTCTACCCTAGTTTTCAAAAACCTTCTTTTAAAATCGAGGCTAGAGGCTCGATCATACGTCGTTTGGCCGTAGGCGACGTAAGAACAAATTGGCTTAGCTCACTTGTCGTTGGGAAGTGAGTGCCGCACAATCGCTAGTCCGCTGCCTTCAAAAATGCGATTGTGCCAAGTGCTCGAGTAATTCAATCAAGCCTTAATCAAGTTTGATTATGGAGTGAATCAATTTCAAACAAGTTCGACATCTTGTTTCTAGATTTTTTTATCACTTATCGTCTTATAGTAGCAAGACTGAGGATGAGATTCAAGGATATGTTATGGCCCATGCCTCTACTCACTATGCCATGCTCTAGTATCATCATTCTTATGGACATGCACCAACAAAAGAGTAAACAAACAACTGTTGTTCAGACCATTCTACTTCCTCAAGAAAAACAAGGAAATTCGAGAGGTTTTCATCCATATCTGATAGACAGACATGGGGGCATTTTTGATGTTGAGGTCAAGTTGTAGTCTAGGATAGAGCTTTAGACCCTAAGTACCACCGTAATCACTAAGGGGGAGTGCCTTGCTAGAACAATTGGATGTTTTGGAATCGTAGCAGACTGTCCACACAAGAAGAATCTAGAGGCTAACCGTCTAGTCGAGAATTACTCGAGGGGCCGAGGAGACTAACAACAATAAGGGTGTGGTGTAGCTCATGCAACCACGACCAAGAGGGATAATAAGCTCGACATTGTGGTGACGGGTAAATTACCGTCTTTAGACATTTGATATTCACATTATTTGATTCTAGTTCAATGCGCTCCTTCAATTTTAAAAGATTTGTTGAGCAAGCACACCTAAAGCTAGAAACTTTAGAGTACACACTTACAATATCCACACTTGGGGATAAACGGCTTATGGCTACCCATAGAGTTAAGGCAGGTAGTGTAATAGAGTTTGAATGGAACTTGGATGCTACTTTAATTGTTCGGAGCATGCATGACTTTGCCATCTTGGGAATGATGGGCGGGAGAGAATTGTGGTCTTATAGATTGGGAAACTCCATGGTAATCTTCAAACTTCCTTCATAGGAGAACTTTGTGTACAGTAGATTATATCTAAAGGTACCCCAAGGGTCGTCACAGTGGTTAAGACCAAGAAATTACTTCGCAGAGGTGCTTCACCATTCCTAGTCAATGTGATAGTTGACTGTAGAGTTAAGAGTTAAGTTGACGATTTCTTCGGTCTCCATGGTTGGAGAGTTTGAAGATGCCTTCTTTGAAGAGTTGTTTGGACTGCCTCCTGTTAGAGAAATCGACTTTGGGATCGACTTAGAATGAGGTATCGCACCGATCTCTAAACACCTTATGAAACGACATCCACAAAACTCAAGGAATTAAATGAGCAACACCAAGAATTTTAAGATAAGGGTTTCATTCGACCTAGTATCTCGCCGTGGGTAGCCCCTATGTTGTTCATGAGGAAGAAGAATGGAATCTACAGTTATGTATAGGCTGCATGGAGTTGAATAAGGTCATTATCAAGAACAATTATCCCTTTTGAGGACAGACGGCCTATTTGATCAGTTCAACGATGTTCTCTAGGATTGACCTAAATCAGTGTATCATCAATGGATGATCAAATAGGAGGACATATCCAAGATGGCTTCTAGGAGTCACTATGGACACTATGAGCTTATATTGATGTCATTTGATCTTACCAATGCGTCAACGATATTCATGAAACTCATGAACAGGGTGTTCAAGGAGTATCTCAATGCATTTGTCATTGTGTTTATCAATGACATCTTGGTATACTCTAAAGATTGAGATAAAGCATGAAGATCACCTAAGGAAGGTCTTGGCTGTGTTGAGATCTCATCAACCGTAAGCCAAATTCTCTAAATGTGAGTTTTGGTTGCATGAGGTAGTTCTTTTTGTGTTACATAGTATCTATTAGAGAAATTATTATGGATCCAACTAAGATAGAAGCGATTATGAAATGACCAAAAGTTGACCACATTCACCGAAGCTTTCAGGGTTAGTATGATATTAAAAAAGATTTGTTCGGGACTTCTCCAAGATTCATGGAGCAATGACCTAGTTGGCTAAGAATGACAAGTCCTTTATTTTGTAATCGGCATGTAAGCAAAGTTTACAGAAAATAAAGGAAAGGCTGATGACAACTCTAGTTTTCATAGTGTCAGATGGAACTAACAATCTCATGGTATATAGAGATGCCTCGGAAAAGAGACTGGGGTGTATACTTATGCAGAATGGAAAAGTAATTGCCTACGGTTACGAACACAATTACATATCATAAGAGCCTAAAGTATCTGTTCAATTAGAAGGATTTGAATATGAGATAGACAGTTAGTGAAATATTATGGCATGGAGATTTTGTAACGGCCCAAGCCCACAGCTAACAGATATTGTCCTCTTTGGGCTTTATCTTTCGCTTTTGGGCTTCCCCTCAAGATTTTTAAAATGCATATGATAGGGAGAAGTTTCCACACCCTTTTAAACAATGTTTTGTTCCCCTCTACAACCAATGTGGAATCTCATAATTCACCCTCTTTTCAGGGCTTAGCATTCTCGTTGGCACACCGCCCGATGTCTGGCTCTAATATAATTTGTAATGACCCAAGCACACTGCTAGTCAATATTGTCCTCTTTGGAGATTCCGTCTCAGGCTTCCCCTCAAGGTTTGTAAAACAGGTCTGCTTGGGAAAAGTTTTCACACCCTTATAAAAAAAAATGGTTTGTTCCCCTCTCCAACAAATATGGGATGCCTTGATTAGGAAAATGGTCCACACATTTGTGTTGATCACCAGATAAAGGGAATTACACGATGAGATTTAAAGGGTCGGTATCAAAGTGGTGGTCAAAGGTGTCACCGTGCAATTAGCATAATTGACAATCCCGCCTACCCTTAGAAAGTATATCGTAGATACACAAACACCCAATACCTACTTTTGCAAGGTATGGGAACTACCCTTAGAAATGTGCCTAAGTATATCGAAGAACATCAAGACTTGAAGGGTTGTCACCCAATACCTACTTTTGCAAGGTATGGGAACCATAAACATTGAATGCAAGACTTCATTTAAATTCCATAAAACATAACCTTTAACTTAAAACACGGTCATGGACTTACGTGTTTCGAAAACATCTTTAAAACGAGATAGAGATATCTAAGAGATACATAGTCTCTTCAGAAGACATGTTATTATGGCAGGCTCATTTGTATGTGCCTAAGGAAGAGGAGATCTTGAAGGAGATCTAAGACTTGAAGGATAGTACGAAAACCGTCATGGCAGCGCTATGTAGGACTCATTTAATGAACATAACCCCGTGTCACGTTTTCATGCTTACATGTCATTCTCATTCTCATTTCGTTACATATCATACATATTCCTAGCGGGGTTATGTATCATGCAATTTGTCGTATTTCATGTCATACAATTCATTCAGTTACATTCCAATACTCATACAACAAGCCATAATCGTACAAGGGCACACATCGTCACATGCATTCATATCACATCAACTAAGCAGCATAAATAACATACATTCACGTTCACATGATTTCGTACTTAAGCACAATAATCTAGCATACAATGTATCATATCATAACCAAGTCATAACGTAAACACTTCATAGTCATATCGTTCTCTAAATTACCATAGCCTTAACGTTCTTATACCTATCACAGACATATCATTACGTGATGTACCTTAGTCATATCGTCACAAGAACGTACCCTAACGCTATCGTTCTATCAATCTATCACAAACCTATCCCTTTCTACCCATAACCTAACAGTATTCTTTCATCAATCTCTCCTATCCATAGCACTCCGGTATGTAACCTAACTCTAACATTTCATGAATGTATCTTACTCCTATCGTTACATTTCGTTTTGTGCATCCTTCTCGTACCCTATCTCAAACATATCCTTGAGCACATCGTACCATAATTATTACATACAAACCACATATTATAACATAACATAACATATAGGAAGCATATCGATCCACAGACAATTCACACATATCAATATATATGACACGTACAGAACAACAGGGCACGTGTCAACATCAAATATAACCATGCCGATAGTAAGGTCACTTACCTGGCCAGCTTAAGTCGTTGTCACGAATATATCTTTAATTAAAGTTCGATTCCGTCCTTTGAAATCCGAGTCAACCTATATGAGCCCATGACATTAGTTTCAGGTTTGAACTCTACAACATTATTTCTCTAATTTACATGGGTCTATTGTTAAAAGTTTGAAATATTATATATCTATAATTATATTTTTATTAAAAATCTTATTTTTCATAATGTTGTATAAGAAAGTAGATATAGCTTTTTCAAGTTATTCTGGGCTTTACTACTCTCTGTAAACTCTCTGTATTTACCCTATATGTTTACCTTTTTCACTCTGTATTTAGTTTGTGGTTTTTAATTCCCTAATCTTTTTTTTATCTGTTTCCTTTTAATTTTGTCATGCCTTCCAAATTTCCAGTGATCTCTGTTTCCAAATCTTTTTTTATCTCAGTGTTTCCTATTCAAAAGTTTTCTTGGCCATTCTATAACCTATTCATTTGGCTACTGATAAAAATTTAATCTAATATTACTAATCTGACGTGATTGACTATAGAGTCGTATAAAGGATTGACATTTAGTTTCTAACTCAAAGCTAGATCATTGTAATAATTCAATGAAGATCTAGTTGTGATTTCTAAAAAATATAGGATAAAAGAAAATAAAGATTTAATATATACCTTGTTGATCAGATTTATCTTCATGTAAATTTCTTGTGAATCCCAATTGTGTAAAGATCATTCTCATTTTTTTTTTCTCAAGTAAATCTTACGATTATTGATTTTCTGTTTCTCTTTTGCAGGGAAGAGATAGAGGTTAGAGTGGGGAAAGGTTTTTTTTTTTAATTAATTAATTATTATTTTTATTATTATTATTTTAACTATTTTTATAATTATTTTTATTAATTTATTTCTTTATTTATTTTTGGGCTATTACATAGGTTGCTTATCAGGTATAAATTTTATACCCTCCCCCTCACTCTGTGTATTAAAGGATCAAAACTCTGCAATTCTCGCTATCTCTGCCAACAATGTTTTTAAAGCTTAAAAATCTTTTGCTTAAGAAAAATATTAGAAGAAAACAAGTTTAAATTAGCTTCTCTCGATCCTTATCGTCTTAAATATTATCGTTGACAACTAGCAATTGATTAAGAATATATTATGGAATATTTAAAATTAAAATAGAAAAAAAAAATGACCATTGAAGGAGTTTAGGTTATAGAATATAGCCAAAGAATAAAAAGATAATAAAGAGGAGTTTGGTTTGGTCTTCAAAAGTGATTCTAATTCCAAAACTTAGTGCTTTTAAATTGCATGAAAGCGATAGAGAATATATATGGATTATTATTGATTGTAATCTTTGAATTAAATTACTCAACTTTGACTCTTTAATTTTGAATAAATAAATAAAAAATTAGAGTTGGTTGACTAGCTAAAGAATTTAAAATAAAAATTCTTTGGCACCATCTGCAATGTGTTCTAAGCAGTATCGACGTTCATTGAGTATTCTGCGTGGATTAGCTAGCTATGGTTTACGTCGGCTAATGACTCCTCGATCTCAGTTTTAGAAAAAAAAAATCATAATTAGTGTTTTTATTTGTACTCCGAAATGTTCGAGTAAGAAAAACATACTTCGATAAGAGGTATCAAACTCCTTAACCTACCATTATTAGGATCGACCTATAGTGACTTTCTAAGTACTATTTTTTTCTTTAAAAAAAGTCATTTAGAACAAGTTTGTCTAATTCTTACCTTAATATTTCATTTCAACTTGATTTATGTCTGGTTGGATCACTATTTATCTTTTAATTTTTCAAATTTGTGTTTTTTTCTTTTATTTACACTAAATTTTTAACCAAATTTCAAAAATTAAATATATATATATATATATATATATATTGGATGGAGGCTATTTATTATGGTTTTGACCTTAATTTGAAATATATATATATAATATAAAGATTATTAATTAAAAAGAAACAAGAAGATGACAAATAAAATAATTAAAAGTGTAGGAATTCACTTTTTGATGGCTTCATTTTGTTTCATAGTACACTTCAAATTTGTCACTTCCTCAATTTTGCAAAAATTATTAATTTTTACTCATAAAAAAACCAACAAATATGTCAACGAAAAATAGCTACGAGTTTGATATGACTTTTTACTATCGTCCGACTATTACTAAGACTTTTGCTTATATTCAATATATAATGATGTAAGCTAACTTTGGTTGGTTAATCCAATCCGTTCATAGATGGTCGGCAAGTATGTTGGTTTTAATGATAATCTTGCACGTGTTTTAAGTGTATCTCATGAATGGATTTTAAAAACTTTGTGACTTAGACTCCAATATTCTAATTTTAAATAATTATTACACTAAATTATTTTTTGAACAAGTCTAAATATTTGTTGATTTGTTTTTAGTGAATATTTAATATACATAGGTAACAACTTAAACCTACCGTTATAGATATTGTTCGTTTTGACCCGTTACGTATCGTCGTCAGCCTCATAGTATTAAAACGTGTCTGGTTAGTGGAGATACGTAATGGGCCAAAACAGACAATATATGTTAGCAGTGGGCTCGAACTGTTACAAATGGTACCAAAAAGTTTCTATATATCTGATGATGAACTAGAAAACCCTAAAATCCTTAAGCCTTTACAATAAAAAAAAAATGCCCAAAATAAAAGTCACAAATGTCCCCCAAATATGTAATTGGGCCTTAGAAAGACTTATTGGGCCTTAAGAAAGACTTAATGGGCCTTAAGAAGGACTTATTGGGCCTTGGATCCTATCCGTTACCAAAAATATTCACTTTAGAGGGTATTCGGCCCATTTGTGAGCCCATGAAGCTGAAACCCATTTGGAGCCCAGCAGGTGTTTAAGGCCCATAGGGTTTATGAGAGAGAGAGAGAGAAGACAACTGTCGCTTTGGTAATGGCGCTGAGTTTTGCCGGGAAACGAAAAAGCGCGCGCAATGCCCTAATTGGCTCTTCAAATACCCATTTCTAACACAATCTCAACATCCAGCCGATTTCTCCTTCTCCCAATCTGAATCCATTTCCCCATCCGCCAAAATGATGCAGAAACGAAGAACTCTCGCTCTGAAACCCTCAAGCCGCCATGATTTTGCATCAGATCACGAGGAATACGACGACATTTCCTGTCAGAAATGCGGCTCCGGCGACTCTCCGGCTGAGCTTCTTCTCTGCGACAAATGTGATAGAGGGTATCATCTCTTTTGTCTTATGCCCATCCTCGTTTCCGTCCCCAAGGGATCGTGGTTCTGCCCGACTTGCTCCAACCACAAGAAGCTCCAATGTATGATGTGTTTTTCTTCCGTTTGATTTTAATTTATTTTACTCGATCTGGACTCTGGAGTAGGCCTAATTTGTTCGATTTTTTTGCATGCGTTGTGGAATTGAAGACACATTGTGTATCTCCTTGTAAATTTTAATTAGTATTATGTGTTATATACGAATTGATTTATTTGTTTCCGAGCGAATCGCATTTAAAATCAAGTTCTTATTTGTTCTGTGTATTGTTCTGGTGGGTTAGGGATTTTCATAACAATTTCCTGTACATTTCTTTTGTTGCTAGTTACCGACTCAAATCAAGTTCAATTATTGATTTTCGTTTTTTCTAATCGTTCTTACTCTTACTGTTCTCTCATTTTGCAGCCTTCCCTCTTGTTCAAACTAAAATTGTTGATTTTTTCCGCATCCAACGACCTGTTGACTCTCAAATGGACTTAAACCAAGGTAGAAAAGTCCTACCACTGGAGATTTGAGCTTACCGCCATCCATTTCATGGTTAAGGGTTTCTCTGGATCATGATTGAATTCTTTTTCCCTTGTATTTTGGTTTTTCAGAGAACCGAAAGAAACGAAGACGAACTGGTAGCTTAGTACTTAGTAAAAAGAGAAGAAAGCTCTTGCCATTTAAGCCGACTGCAGATACCGCGAGACGCTTGGAACAAATGGCATCACTGGCAACAGCATTGACGGCTACAGGCACAGATTTCAGTAACGAGCTTACATATATGCGTGGCATGGCACCAAGGTCTGCAAACTGCGCATCTCTTGAGCACGGAGGAATGCAGGTAAAGTTGAAACTCTCAACATCTTTCATAAATGTTAGTTATCATTATTGGCCATTTGTTCTGATATTATCACTGCTTAGTGGATAACTTTTTAGGGGTTGCCTTTGTTATTAATTGGACGCAATGGAGTTTCAAATTATAGAAATGCATAGACCAAATACTACTGTCATAACAATGAATTACTGAAGGTCTTTATTCTTTAAACTAGTTAAGGACCATTTTTTTCGTTTACGCTTAGTGAGACGATGATGAGATGGATAAATGTAACGATCATTTACAAAATAAGTTTCTGTTTAACTTTGTAGGATTGTAGTTTTTCAGTGCCAAAATATATGATAATCTTCTATGATGCTGAAGTCTTTTGGTTACTGCATTCTAGGTTCTTCCAAAAGAGGACGTTGAAACCTTAAACTTGTGCAAAAGTATGATGGAGAGAGGAGAATGGCCTCCTCTTATGGTTGTTTTTGATCCTCGAGAAGGGTATGTGAATCTGCAGTTTCCTATGTTTTCTTCTTTCTCTTGATAGGAGCATCAATTGATTCATACATGATCACAATTCACAGGTTTACTGTGGAGGCTGATAGGTTTATAAAGGACTGGACCATAATTACAGAATATACTGGTGATGTTGATTACTTGAGGAATCGAGAACATGATGATGGGGATAGTATGATGACATTACTGTCTGCGACTAACCGATCTAAAAGCCTCGTCATTTGTCCTGACAGACGTAGTAACATTGCCCGTTTTATAAATGGAATCAACAACCACACACCGTAAGCTCATCCCTTGTTTACTCCGTTTTTTGTCGTACTCTTATGTTTGAGAAGCCTGAGAGGAATAGTTCCTCATTTTATCCTTTTCTTTTCCTTGTTTTCTCCCTTTGATTTGAGGCTGTATCTTAACGCAGGGACGGTAGAAAAAAGCAAAACCTTAAGTGTGTCAGGTTCAATGTAAATGGTGAATGTAGAGTTCTACTGATTGCAAACAGAGACATATCTAAGGGTGAGAGATTGTATTATGACTACAATGGATATGAACATGAATACCCCACTGAGCACTTCGTGTAAACCTTTACTTTGTAAAGCCCACACAATGTCTATAGATTATATAGACACAAGCTGATCGATGAAAGCCTAACTAATTGTCTGGTTAGTTCTCTAATCTTCGAAGTCCAAGACCACATGTTAGTGCAAATGTAATTGTCCAAAAATGTCAAGTATTTGTTCTTTGATTCAATTGTCCACATGTTCTGGTTTTCACTATTGACTGATTTCGATTGTTAATAACTAAAGATACTGCCCTGAGCTCAAAGAACATATTGCTGGTGAAAGGTCCATAGTATGGGCCGAGTGTTGCAGAATTTTATTCACTCTAGCCTGTCTAGATGTCTTAGAGGGACAAGGGTCTTTATGTTTGTGTTGGAATTCATTGAAGAAAACCAAAACTGTGTTGGAAAGGATGTTGCTTACTTTAAAGGTTAGGTGAAGTAGTTATGGATTGTCAGCTGGGTTTTGCTTAGTCGTGTCAACATTACCATGAACTGTTCTTCATTCCTATGCACCAACCAAAGAATCATTTGATGACCTCTTGAAATTCTGGATAATTTGGGTCATCAAATTCCTTTCTCTTTGAGTTCCAATAGAAAGGGATAGATAGCTAATTTTGAAAGATAATTGTATCCCAGATGTGCCTCAGAAGCCTTCTGATTGATTGATTGTTTATAGAGTACTTTGTTTTGTTTTGTTTTGTTTGGTTTTTGTTTTCCTTTGGCAGCCGCTCTCTGCTTGTATCTGTGTGTTTTCCAGAGATCTCTTCCATCAGAACTCAGATCCCTATGAGTCTGCTTTTTCTGTTCATCTTTTGCATTCATTGTTTGATTGTGACACAAGCTGATCTTTAAATCCAATGAAAGCCCCTCCTACCCAACTTCACTTCCTTCTTAGATATGTCAACCCATGTCTCTCAAAACCCATAAACTTTGAAGGGTCCTCCTAGCAAAGCGACTGTTATGAGAAATTCGAAATGATTGAATCAGCAAAAAAGAGGGTCGGCCCCATAATACGAGTGAACACCCACTTGTTAGGAATGGGCGCCACGAGACCGACCTTAATCCAGCTAGATTTTATTTATGTGTCTAGTTCAGTGACAACCGAATACTTTTAAGGAAAACCTCCAACGATAATGACATTATTGAATTCGATCAACGTAGGATTGAGGCATTGATAGTTTATGTTCTATATATGATGTTTCATACCGTTCAAAGTGGATGAGCAGTGGGCGGTATGAGGGCTTAAATAGTGCAGGGAAATGCAGCTATCAAGACCTAGAGGGAGCACCAGCTTTGTTTGGTGGGAAGCTGTCTGCACCATTAATCAGAACAACACCCATGTTTTCCATTTTGCCATTTATTCCGTCTCTCTTCACTAAGCCGTGGTACTACTGTATATTGCTTTAGCCATTGGCCCACACTCCCTCTCTCTTTCATCAACCCCCTCACAAAATTATGCCATTTTTAGCCATAAAACTCATACCCACATTTGAAATTTTATGGAGCCTCGCCTCCCAGTACAGTCATCATAGTCATGCTTGCACGTGTATGTATTTTCCAACCTCGAAAACGAGCTCACTTACATAAGAGTTAGAACATTTTAAACGAGTGACAATGATTGCTACAGAGACTTGTAATATTTTTGTTCTAAAACTTTAAGTTTTGAAAAATATCCATAACAATACATGTGGTAACAGTCAAGTCGTGTTCTAAGAGTAGGGTCGTTACATGATTTATTTATGTACACAAACGAGTGAATCTCACTAGTGATGAATGTGCGAATCTCACTAATGATGATGCTATCAAGTCATTAAAAATAAGATCATTTTGTCCTTAAAAAAAAGAGAGTATAGGATAATGAAACGACGCCCAAAAATAAAATCAAATTATTTAAGGAGGTAACTTGTCAAAGCTTTTAATTGATATCATTAGCCAACACAATTTGACCTTTGAAACACAGTTTCACCAAAACAAAAACACATCTCCGACATTATGTCTCTTTAATCCACCACTTTTGGCTTCATCATTCTACTTTTACCCACCAAGTTTAGGCTTTAGTGGAATTTATTTTCAATATCCCATTTTAAATTCAATTAATAAAAAAAAAACATAATTAATGATTCCACCCACGTTCGACCCGACATAATTTCATGAACAGTTAAAATATTCTCGATTCAAATATAAATGAGGAATTTTTTTATGTCAAGAACGAGTAGCCATTCTCACACCGCACTCGATGAACATCTCTATTTAAATAGATGGAAGTATTTTTGTGAGTATGAAATTTGTGAAATGAGAGGTAAAAGGAATGGTGGAAATTGAGGAATTTTAGTAAAGAAAAGAGTGGTAGGGCATGTTATTTTATATGTCGGCCATCAATGTAGAACAATAATTATTAAAGAACAAACCCAATGCATCAAATAACATTACATGCCACTTTACCATCCAAACGTGTGGCCTTCTTTCACAAACACACAAACTTATCCGTCGTTCAACTCGTCTTGAAATACGAATCAAGAAGTCTAATATGTGAGTAAACGGGTGAGTAAATTATATGGTGTAAAGAAGCAAACGGGTGGAATCCCTTTGTGAGTTGTATCACCAACCAACCTTGATCTTTTGAGAAGAGTTCCGAGTGTGACCATACTTGTCAAGTATCAAAAAAAAAAAAAATGGTGACAAAGCTAGAGAAAATTTTGATGGAGGCTTACAACAATACTAATGTATAAATCGTTTAATCTAACTTGGGTATAGCAGTAAAAGACTATTTAAACCGTCTACTACTTGATTCCCTCTAAAGTTTTCCCCAACATAACTAGAGCCCCAAGTAAGTTCTATTGACTAAACCCAATGATTAGAGATACCGAGGACACAATGCCTACAACCTTTTCTCAAACTTTAAATAGGTAAGACAACACGACTACTTTATAAGTAGAAGTGACGATGCGGGTAAATTGAAAGTCGGGTTACATAGTCTAAGTGCATGCTAACCGAAGGTTGGTTGATTAATGAATTTTAAATTTTGTGTTTATTATATTCCTCCCCTCATAAATATTAAATACATCCCAAAATTTTCAATTTTTTATGGGATAGATTCCGCCGACATAAAAATTTATTTATTTATTATTATTATTTTTTTTTTTTTTTTTTTTTAATAGAGTAATCAATTTTTAATTTTATATCCAATAAATATACATTAGAAAATTTAATAAAAGCTTAATGTAAATCATTTTAAAATCAAGTTGATAATTAAAAAAATATATAATTTTATTGTTGCTAAGTTGTATGCAAATAATTTTCATTAAATAAATAAAATAATTGTATCTAAATTATGATTTTTATGATTAATTAAACCCATATCATGGAAAATGCAAAACCATGTGCTAGGCAGCTAATATGCAATAATCATAAACCCTAATATATATTTATTATATATTATATTGAATTAATTTGGAAAAAAAAACTATTAAAAAAAAAAGAAAAAGAAAGGAATTAAGTGAAGCCACGTGGCAATCATTTATTTTGCTAACACTTTAAACTTCAACTATTCCCTTCTCCACTTTTCTTTTCCTATTTTTAATTAATTAATTTCTATTTAACAAAAAGCCTAAAAAATGCAAGAATTTTTAAATATAGAATTTATATTACAAAAATAATCTAAGAAAATTCAAATTTTTTTTTATTTATTTTCAATTTCTTAATGGGGTAATTTTTCTTCCTTAATTTCTTTCTCTAAAAATTCATATAGATAAATATATATATATATATATATATATATAATTATTAATGTCAATACAAAAGTTGATGAAAACATTTTGAAATGATAACCCAAAAGCAAAAAGAGAGTTTTTTTTTTTTTTTAATTAAGAAAAATTAAGTGGTTGTTTGTAAATTGTTTGGTTAATTGGGAACACGAGTAGGTTTAACTTTTAGACTTTTATGAAAATTGTAGGGCTTTTTAGGGAACACGCTAATTTATTGGCTAATAAAAGGTTATAATACCATATATTCTGGTTGTGATTATGAAGATTTATTACCATCATAATAATTATATATTCAGCGTGAGGGTATTTTAGGCATTTCTTTAATATATAGCGTTAGAGCTACAAGAAAGTGTGTCGAGCTAATAATTAAAAAAAATATAGAGCTTTGAGACAAATTATTCAATTCGAGCTAGTATTTAAAAAAACTATATAGTTCGAGACAAATTATTCAATGCTTGTACTTTTCTCTTTGACAACGGCTAAATTCAAAAGTTTGCATCTTCAACGACTAGGTATATAAATTTGAAATATTATTGAAATAAAAGTTAAATAAGGGTAATAAAAAAAAATATAATGATTTGAAAAATCAATCATGCCTAACCTATTTCATGTGGTTCGGGTTGTGTTTAAATAAATAAAAATTTTATGAGTTGAGTTGGTTCACGAATTCTCCTAAAATTAGATTAAGTTGAATAAAACAAACACGAATATATTATCATTTTAAAACATATATTTTTATTTACGATGCAATTATATATAAATATATATATATATATATATATATATATATATATATATATATATATATATATATATATATATATATATATAATTTAATTTCATAATTATTTTTTATTATTTATTCTACCCAACTATTTGGAAGGTAATATTTAAAAAATAAGTATTTGAAAATAAATAAATTGATGTTTTATCCATTAATAATCACTCTTGTTACCAACCAAAATTTGAGTAAATAACTTAAACAAATCGAACCAACATAACCAAAAAATTTATGATTTGGTTGGGTTCGGTTGGGTTCATAATTTAATAAGAGTTGTCTTGATTAAAAAAATTTACAATCCGAGCAACTAAGTCGATCTAAAAAATACCCCAATTCGACCCAAACTAACCCACGAATACCTCTAAAATTAAGAGTCGTGTTATACTGTAGTATTTTACCATGAGTCCTTGTTACTTGTAATCTTAAATAAGATCATTTCAAAATACCAGACCCCGTTCTACTTGACCGTTGATTACAAAATCATTTTTCGATTGGATCGTTTTAAACTCAGACCCAAATGTATGTGATGGTCAACTAATATACAAAAATGGCATATGATTTGTTAATGGGGAAATCAAAATTAAATTTGAAAATAAGGAAATGAAATTAAAGAGAGACATATGGATAAGAACCATATCCCACAAAGGGTACTGACGCGTTTGACTTTTTACTACGTATTTCTAACGGTATACTTGAAAAACTCCAAGGGTAATATCGTCATTACACTTTATTGAATCTTTGTCAAAAGCAAACGGTGAATCGTCAATTTTCTAATCGTTGACTATTCCTAATCGCCCAGTCATCGTCCACCGCCACTTTTTTTATTCCATAAATAAAATAATATTTTTTTTAAAGTATCTATTAAATTTTTAATTTTGTTTATTAGCCCGTGACGTGTTCAAAAATTTTAAAAAATAATTGATTTCTTATATTTTATGTTAATTAAAATCTTAAAGCTTTCAGAATTTAAAGAATATTAAAAATAAATTTCAAATTTTGAGTCTTTTTAAAAAATTCAAATCAACTTGTCAAATTTAGTTTTTATAGTTTAAATTTCACAAATTTATAAATATAAAATATTAATTCCTAAAATATATTTTTATTTATTTTTAAATATTTAATTAAATTTGGTTCAATTTCAATATATAATTAAAAAAATAATTATGAAATTACTTGAATATTTTTAGTTGTTTGAATAATATTCTAAATTAACACGACAAAAATATTATTTAGTTATAGAATAAGGGGGACAACTATATATATATATAAATAAACGAAATTCAGTGATAGGAAGAGAAGACAGTTGACGGGAGAGTTCCCTATTCATTACCACTCCTTACATAGGTTGGAGAAAACATAAGTGCGCTCCTACTCACTAGTTGAACGAAGGATCTTCGGCATAAAGATACCTGATTATTAGAGAAAGGGTAAGCCAAAACCAACTCCTAAAAAGTTGCTGAATCGAAGTATCTCGATCCTTCTCCATACGCCTGCCAACTACAGAAGAGGTTCGATTCCCGTTATACGCGATGTGGCAAAAAAACTGATTCAACGAGATATACCTTGCCTCCCTTAAGTTAAACTTTGACCGTAACTCGAACAAAAAAAAAAACATATTTAATTGGATTATATTAAAATTTGATTGGAATGGAAAGGTCAAAAAGTCATAGGTATTGACTTAATGATGTAATAGGAAGCAACAATTTGGGTAACCTACTACTCCTACCTTCCAATTTTTATAACAAAAGAAAGCATAATTGTTTCCCAATTTTTGTTAATTAAATGCATACTAATTTTTAATTATTTCAACTTTTCCATTGCATTTATTCAAATCTTACCCATTAAATGGAGACATTCAATAATCATTTCAATTATTTTCATTATTTAACTCGTTTAAATTCAAATTCAAAATACACCCAATATAAAAATTTATATATTTCACCCTTTTTAAAAATTTTAATATTTCGAACAAATCTTTAAAAAAAAAAAATCATATTTTGAGTTTTTATTTATTTAGTAAGGAGACGAAGAATCTATAATTTCTAGCTTTTATTTCAAGCTATTAATTTTGATTTTATTTTTACTAGTTTTTTTTTATAAATTATTATTAATTTGTTCAAATTTGAAAATTTGAAAATAAACCCATTTAAGATCTTGAATTTGATCATAAAACTTATGGCTTTAATTATTTAGATCAAGAAATATCCGCCCAAAATATGAATTTATCATTAATTAAAATAATTAATTTAAAAAAAAATAGAGAGAGAGAAAGAGCACAAACATACCGAGTCTTGGAATCCGGGTTCGCGGTCGATTAAACCACGAATTACGAGGAACTAATTTTTCTTCCAATTTTATTTCATTTTTTTATTAGAAAATAAAATTATTTGTTCTTCCTGTTTTGTCTGTAATGGGTTTTGTTATAGCAGATAATTCCCCATTTCATAATTAGTGCTTCTTTCTTCTACTACCCTTCTCTGGTGTAGAGAGAGAGTCCAAAAAGAGCTCCAAATTTCCATGGCGGTTTCCATCTCCAAACAGATCTCATAGAAATCGAAAAACCCCTCATCCCCATGTAAGAAACTTTTTCATTTTCCCTTACTAAACAAACCCTTTACTTCTTTTTTTTTTTTTTTTCCTTATAATCATTCGTTTTTCTTTCTCCATTCTTGTTCCCCTCACGTGTTTTCCTGTGATCTTCCATTTTTTTTGTTTATGGGTTTTCGAGTGAGTGTGTTATGAACTCATTTCTGTCTCTTAATTCTTTTTCTCTACTTTATAATTGTGTTTCCCCCATTAGTTGTGAACAATTTTTGATGATTTCTTTTTGTTCTTGTCTGCTAGACCAGGTTCAATGGGTTTCGCTTGGGATCCATGTTGTTCTTATTTAATTTATTAGTTTTTTTTGTTCTTTTGAACTGATTTGCGTTTTCCATTTCAATTTTATTTGGGTTTTTTTGTAGTGGGTATTCGTTATAATGCTGTGTTCTTGAGGCGATTTCATGGGTGGAACTCTTAGGAACAATGGGTAGCTTTAGTGATGATGAAAAATGCCCATATTTTGATGCTCAAGAGATCAATGCTCCTTCGATATCTGAATTCAATTGCGATGGTATTGAGGCGGCCATTGATACTCATCCCAGATTCAAAAACTGGGTTGATGGCAGTTTGGTTTATGATGTATGGAACCAAAGCCCCAAGAGTGTTCATGAGCGTCGGAGGAAGTTTTTGAAATGGATGGAGTTGGGATTAGATCAAACTCTTCCTTGTAATGGGAATTCTCTGACTCTGTGGAGTGATTGGAGAGAAGGGGATGGAGGAAGATTGAGGGATAATTCTTGTGCTGAATCCTCTGATTTTGAAGATGTGTTTTGGTCGGGTCGATCTTCGATGTCGTGTTGGTCTAGTGATGATTTTGAACGTTCGGAGATAACTTCAACGAATACCATTATGTATATGGATGATGGGATTAATGGAGAATCTAGCACGAAAAATGGGGATCGAAACAACTCTGTTCGGTTCGCTATGGCTGAAGAGCTTGAGGAGCTTGAGGAGACTTCGAGTTCCTCACCATCTTTCCAACAAATGATGAGGATGGAGGCTGAGAGAGCAAACATTCCTTTGCGTACAGAACGAGTCAACAAACGTTGGCTTAAGAAATTGCGATCGGCAGCCTGCATTTTTGATAAGTCAACAGGATTGGTAGTTGACGATGATGATGATGATGATGATTCAGCTGCAGGGTCGAGAGTTCGGAGGGTGAAGGTTCGACAGTGCAAGAAGCAATTGAAGGAGCTATCAGCCCTTTATATGGGACAAGATATCAAGGCACATGAAGGTGCTATCTTGACAATGAAGTTTAGTCCTAATGGACAGTATCTTGCTACCGGTGGTGACGACGGGATTGTTAAATTGTGGCAAGTGATTGAAGACGAGAGATCTAACGAATCTGACATCCCCGAAATCGATCCATCTTGCATTTACTTCACGGTGAATCGTCTCTCGGAGTTGAGACCTTTGCTTGTGGAGAAAGAGAAGATGGCTAACGCAGTGGTGTTGAGGAAAACATCGGAATCGGCTTGTATAATATTTCCACCGAAAGTCTTCAGGATCTTGGAGAGACCGTTGCACGAGTTCCATGGACATACCGGTGAGATTTTGGATCTCTCTTGGTCAAAAACCAATGTAAGTAGCAATGCTATGAATTTCCTAGAAACTAAACCATGTTTATGCATTGGTAATCATACGTTATTGTTTCCTCGTGCAGTATCTTCTGTCATCATCAGTCGATAAAACCGTTCGACTTTGGCGATTGGGATCCGATGATTGTCTCAGAGTTTTTTCACATAGTAATTACGGTGAGTTTGTAAGTCGTTTCTATTCATAGAGTGATCAAAATTGTTGACATATTCTTAACGAGCGGCTCTCATTGTTCTCGCTTTTTTCATGTTGGCTGCAGTTACTTGTGTTCATTTCAATCCCATGGATGAAAATTACTTTATCAGTGGTTCAATAGATGGAAAGATCCGTATTTGGGGAATTCCTTGTAGTCAAGTTGTTGATTGGATTGACATTAGGGAAATTGTCACTGCAGTGTCTTATCATCCTGATGGACAGGTGTGTGCTTGCTCGAATCTTTCGTTTTGTAGAAATTACGAAGTTCGATTCGTTGTTAAAGGTATTTCGATCTCGTAATGTAGGGAGGAATTGTTGGCTCCATAAACGGTACTTGCCGGTTCTTTAAAGTAATAGGTACGTTTGTCGTATTAATTTGCAACTCGGGCTTATCTTTTGTTCTTTGATTTTGTTGCTCCCTATCTATTGTGATTACGAACTATTGGTTTGTTTGCTTGCTGACATATATATGTGACAATGGATAGCATTGTATGTTATGAGTGGTATATGTTAGCTTCGGGGAGTTTTACCTTTCGCTTTGTAAGATTCCACATCGGTTGGAGAGGGGAACGAAGCATTCCTTATAAGGGTGTGAAGACTCTCTCCTTAGTAGATGTGTTTTAAAACCTTGAGGGGAAGCGCAGGAGAGAAAGTCCAAAGACGACAATATCTGTTAGCGGTGGGCGTGGGCTGTTACAAATGGTATTAAAGCTATTTATCGGACGGTGCTTTGGTTGGAGTAGGGCTAGACCTTCTCCCTATTAGACGTGTTTTAAAACCGTGAGACTGACGGCAATACGTAACGGGTCAAAGCGGACAATATTTGTTAGCGGTGAGCTTGAGCTGTTACAAATGGTATCAAAGCCAACCACCAAGCCGTGTGCCAGTGAGGACGTTGAGCTTCCAAGAGGGGTGAATTGTAAGATCCCACGTCGGTTGGAGAGGGGAATGAAGCATTCCTTATAAGGGTGTGGAAACCTCTCCCTAGCTGACACGTTGAGGGGAATACCGAGAGGGAAAGCCCAAAGAGGACAATATCTGCTAGCAGTGGGCTTGGGCTGTTACAACTGGTATCAAAACGAGTCATTGGACGGTGCTTTGGTTGGAGTAGGGTTAGACCATCTCCCTATTAGATGCGTTTTAAAACCGTGAGGCTGACGGTGGTATGTAATGAGTCAAAGCGGACAATATCTGCTAGCTTTGGGCTTAGGCTGTTACAAATAGTACTAGAGCCAGACACCAGGCGGTGTGCCAACGAGGACGCTGGGCCCCCAAGGGGGGTGGTTTGTGAGATCCCACGTTGGTTAGAGAGGAGAATGAAGCATTCCTTACAAGGGTGTGGAAACCTCTCCCTAGCAGACGTGTTTTAAAACCTTGAGGGGAAGCTAGGGAGGAAAAACCCAAAGAGGACAATATCTGCTGGCTGTGGGCTTGTGCTGTTACATGCTTGTATCATTCTAATGCGAAGAACTGATATCTAAGAAAAGAAAATCCCGAGAATTTTATTGGGCGTTGGTGTGCCATTGTCTTAAGTTTGCAACGAAATAAACGAATACTCCCGTATATCTATTTATACGCATACCAACGATATGATGTTATTACCTCGGAGGAGTAGTTAGTAGGATTTTATGCATGAAAATGATTTGCAGAAGAGAGTATTCATCAATATAATCAACTGTAGGGTTTTTGCTTTGGTACAAATGAATACTAAACTACAATTGGATGGAATTGCTATTGATCTTGGAGAAAGATTGTCTAAACCGATCACTCGATTTGTTTTGGTTAGGTGATAATAACCTCGAGTTAGACGCCACATTATGTTTGTCCAGTAAGAAGAAGTCGCCCAGTAAAAAGATAACAGGGTTTCAGGTAGTTCGTTCGACTAATGTTCTAATTCACGTTTCGATATTATATTTGCTAATATTTTCTACGCGTTTTTTTTTTCTTCGGCCACAGTATTCTGCAGAAGATTCAAGCAGAATAATGGTGAGCTCTGCCGATTCTCGAATCCGAATTATTGAAGGGCTAAATGTGATCCAGAAGTACAAGGGTATGCACCTGTCTGTTCTTGTTTGTTGTTGATCTCTTCATTATATCAAGTATCAACAGCATGGTTAGTTCTGGTTGGGAGGTTTTACTGCATTGTGTAATGCTCGGTGCGATGTCGGCTTGTTTGGTTGTTTCAATTATGAAGATTTTGCTTTTAAACCAAATGGTGTCGTTCGTTCGTTCGTCGTATCCTGTCTTCCATGTCTGCTCATAAGCAAGTTTCATCCTTTCTGTTCAGGGCCTTGTAATACCGGAAACCAGATGTCTGCATCGTTTACCTCGGATGGGAAACATATTATCTCGGCTAGTGGGGATTCTAATGTATATGTATGGAACTGCAATTATAAGAACGAGTCTGTTATTTCCCCTGTGAAAAAGATTAAGTCGTATGAATATTTCTCCGCCAATGGAACCATTGCAGTACCGTGGTGCGGTTCGAGATGTAACGCGGAGGAAAGACGTTTTTCTGGCATGCGGAGGAGTTCTACTGAAACTTTCCCGCTTCCATCACCCGCGTTTTTCTCTTTAAGCCAAGAGTTATTAGAATCCTTCCCTAAGGGATCTGCAACATGGCCCGAGGAAAAGCTCCCAACTTCGAGCCTACCAACGAAACCATCTATGATGCACAAATCTCGGTATAAATTTCTGAAGTTGTCTTGCCAAAATACATCGAGTTCTCATGCATGGGGTCTGGTCATCGTGACTGCAGGATCGGATGGACGAATCAGGTCGTTTCACAATTATGGGTTGCCTGTACCTGTCTGAAATTTTAGGATTTTCCAAAAAAACATGAGGTGATTTCTTCAGATTTTGGTGCCTCCTCGCTGAGTATAAGCTGTGATGGAAGTCTGATCTCATTTTAGATGATCAACCAATGTTATCACCAGCTGCAATGAACTGATAGCTGATACGTTATTGTTGTTGGGATTCGTGAGCATCTCTATGGATTTTCTGATACTCTAGATCGTCTCTGTAGAGAAAACGGACATCGAATCAGCTCGTGACCAAGGTTACCTGGATTGTCCTCTTGTCAATCATTCTCTAGACAGTTTAATCATAGACTTGGTGATGCTGTGATTTGAGTATTGCTGCTGGTCGGTAATGAACATGTGAAATGATTCAACACTGATACGAGAAGTTGTCTCGACGATACAGGTTACTGCGGGGGCTTGGAGGACCTCTTATCCCTCTTGCCTTTTGTGCTCTAACATGATCAAGGAAATGAAGATTGATGGTCTGAATTGATTGAAGGAGAATTGGTATCTTGTGGGCCATTTTGTATTGCTTCTGCTTCATATCAAGCCGACGAGAGACATGAGGATTTGAGCGTGGGGCAAACATAGTCGTCGGTCGATATCGTCTCTGATGGGACTATACCTGCCAGGCTGGTCTTTGAAATGAAAGAAAGAACAAGTTTGTTCTGTTTGCTTGCTGTATCATTACATACACTAACACAAGTCTACAGCAACCCTTTTGCTAACAGAGATTATAGGTTGTGTTATCCATTCAACATCTTCTTAGATCTAAGCTATTTAGCATTCATCCTTTGAGTTCCATCTGTTGTAAATACAAAGCTCTCTGTGCAGGCTTTGCTTTCATTTTCCCCTCTCCTGTAAAACATGTTCTATAGAAGAAGCTACCATAAAATATAATATCAACAAATCCTTAAGACTTTGATGTTGATGGGATTTGATCATATTCAAATGATTCATTCATACATTTACTTACTTTTGAGAAAAATTTGGTTACAAATCTGTTCTTGGCTTCTCTATGTGTGAAAGTAATCTAAATATTCTTTACACTGAGAATTTGGTATTAAAATAATGAATTAACAAGTGCTTATTTGCAGTTTCCTTGTTCCCCTTGTTGCTTTCTTCTGCCATTTCTGTCAAAGCTCTCTCTGCTTAGCTAAGCAAGCTGTTTGTGTGGCCATGTTCCTGCACTGAATCAGAAAGCAAATGATTGGAATCAATTAGCTGTACTGACAATAAGAGAAACTAATGTCCCTTTGAGATCTAAACTCCAAATCCCAAGAAGCGGACATAGAAATATGTAACATCTTCCATTCTTCTGTCACTTTTGTTTTTAAATTCTCAAGAACAAGCTTCTTCACTCATGTTGTTCAATATTGAAATCTGGTTTTTCTTGTAGAGGGAGATTTATCTCTCTATCTCTCTGTTTCATCAAATATTATAATCCAGTGCCTTGTGTTTTCAGACATAAAATGACAATTGATGAGGTGTTCTTATGTCTTAGATCAATGAAATGAATGACAGAACAGTACGAATGTTGTATCATTTCAGATTATGTTATCCAACTCCTAGACACCCCATATCATTAACTGCATTATGAATCATGACAAGCAATCAAGAAGGAGAAGAAACAGGCAGAAAGGACAGAATAATCTCAAGTGGGCATGCTTTCAAATTTTCTAAACAAAAATGGCAGAAAGGAAGCTCAGATCTGCAGAATTTCAATAGAAAAAGGATATATTCCTTTTGTTAGATCACCGCACCACCAAGCGGAAACTCGGGGAAATGGTGGGTGACTTTCCATCTCATCCAATGGCCAGCAACACCATATTCATCTTGATACCAATTCTATTTGGTTTAGTTCAAGAATTCTTTATCGGTTTAAGAATTTTGCTTCAGAATCGATGGACAAAGGACGGAAGACGGCAGGAAATCATGCAGCTCCAAGAAAGAAATGATCAAAACCACGCATAGATTTAGCGATTACTCGAGGAACGAAATTATGAATGATGTATTTCGAATACCGATCGGAGGAACCAACAAGAATCAGAGTAACATAATGTGCATCCGGTTAGTTTTTACTACACAATCCAGTCGTAATTCACAGAAGAGGAAGATATCAACAAACGACGAACACTGGTCGAGCACAAAATCCTCAATCAGAAAGTAAAAGGAACGCAAAGACCAAAGACGAATATTATATTAAAAAGAAAAAATCAGAAAGTCATTCCAATCCCGTGAGAAATCTGAAGAAAACCTAATTAGGAAACGACCTCAGATCCACGGAGAGCGGCGCTCAGACAGGAAGATTGGCGACGTCGTTGACCGGCGGGGGAAGCGGTTCAAAGCTGCGGATGATGGAGGAAGAAGTGGAGGTGCAGTACATTAGAGGGCGATCGTGAGCCTCGTCGGGATCTTCGTGGTCGTCGGAGGTAGAGAGATTGATGCAGGAACAACTCTCGAGAGAGGCGAAGAAGGCGGAGGCGACGCTGGTGCCTACCCAGGTCGCCACTCCGTTGAGCTTCTCATAGGACAAGCAGGTGCTCTGATTCTCCATGGCTATGGCGGATTCGTTCTTGCCTGCCTTGGATCTTCTGTGAAAACAGAGATAAAAATCAGGGAAGACAGAGGAGAAGGATGAAAGAGGATGAGAATTTTGGGGAAATCCCTTTTTTCAAAATTTCTTAATTTAAATTTCTATTATCCTATTTTTAGTTTACTACGACCATTTCAAAACTTCATCTATACCTAAAATTAAGCCTCTTAAAATCCAAGGCCATTACGTAGCTGCTTTGTCTTTGTGTATGTCGGTGGGTGTGAGGGTCATAATCTACTCTCTTTTTAGTATGGAGAATGGTTGTGACATTTAACAACTATATGTGAGGATCACAACCTACTATATCTATCTTATGTAATACTCTTTTAGGGCATGGGTAGTAATATACTTGATTAACTTCCTTCGTAGCCTCCTAATTACTTGAAAACCAAGGGATAACGATAAACCTTGTTTCTTGTCTTAATTCATAATCTTAGAGTACCATATTGGTTACTTGAAAATCAAAGGCTACCTGAGGAATCGTCCCGATTACTTGAAAATCAAGGGCTAACCTTGAGCTCATCTTCAGTTAGGGTAACCTCATGGTTGCCTGAAAGCCATAGGCGATCTTACCGCTTATCTTGAGGTAGCATCGTGATTATTTAAAAATCTAGTGCTAACCTCAAGTTCATCTTGAGTTAGGGTAACCTCTTGGTTTTAAGCTTATTACGAGGTGCATCCTAATTACTTGAAGATGTTAACCTTGAGCTTACGTTGAGTTAGGGTAACCTCCTGGCTACTTGAAAACCAAGCGCTATCCTAAAACTTATCGGGAGGTAGCATTTGGAATATTAAAAAATCAAGTATTAACCTTGGGCTTAACTTAGGTTAGGGTTGCCTCTGCGTTGTTTAAGAACCAAGGACTATCTTAAAGCTTATCTTAAGGTAGTGTCCTAATGCATAAAAGTCTCACTAAGTCTATGGGGTGATCTATAATTAATAAATGATTAATTATTAATAAAAATTTGAAAGATTCAAATTAGATATATTAAATATAATAAGAAAAATATTTAATTCGAATGGTTTATATTAATATTTAGCATATTATATATATTAAACATGAAACAAAAAAATTATACTTAGCTAGTGGTTATTACGGTATTGATGGGCATGAGAGTTACTGTAAAGGCCCAGATCCACCGCTAGCAGATAGATATTGTCTTATTTGGGCCTTCCCTTTCAGCTTTCCTCAAGGCTTTAAAACACGTCTGTCGTGGAAGGTTTTCACACCTTTCTTATAAACGCGTCTTAGTCATTAATGTTCTTATTTAGTACCGAAGATTTTTTTTTTGTTATTAAAATAAAAAGTTTCATATGCATTTCAAGCTCATTTTGCATTTCTTATGTTTAGATTTGCATGCTAGAGACATTCAAGTAGTCTTGATCAAGCTATTCTATAGAGTGATTCGAATTACGAGTTTCTTTGCTCCCAATCTTGATGATCAAGGTAATCTGTTTCATAAATTTCCCTTGAGTTGATTATTTATCGTTTTTTAGCTTTTTCGATGATTTAGATCTACAAGTCTTGTTCTTCAACAAAATTATTAAATCAAATCTCAAGAGTTTCATATCATATATTCTTTCAAAAGGCTTCCTGTCATGACCCGATTTTCGAGCTTGTCCAAAGCCAAGATTGCGACTAGGAATGACTCAATGGGTAATAAAATATTCAAATTTTTTTCGAATAAAAAAGAGGAGAATTTAAAACATAATATACAATTAATTTACTATATATATATATATATATATATCAAAATATAGGTTATACACAAACACGAAAATATTAAAACAAAATAGTTTTGGAGGTGATAGTGTGACTTGTCCATGACACCCACCTCGACCAACTCCTTAATTACTTGTAGGCACTAAAACATGAAGTGAGTACATAGACTCAGTAAGTAACCTATTTGTAGGCACCTAATCATGTCCTTAAGGTGTGCTTGAGGTAACATCCTGATTACTTAAAAATCAAGAACTTACTTGCCGCTCATCTTAATTTAGGGAAGCAACCTGATTATTTAAAAATCGAACCGTTAACTAAAACTTTAACATAAAACTTATAACACACCCTGTTCATGATACTAAAAAACATTTTAAGCCTTAAAGGAATTCATTAAGGTGCGTAAACTTTGAGGTTAATTGTTCGGGGGCATTTTAGTCCTTTCCTTTAAACCTTGACTTATACTCCTAACTTAGTTTAAGTTCTAAACTTGATCCAAACTTCTTGGAATCCTAGGTAAGCCTTCATGTCCTTGCACTTTTAGTTGAAATCTCGAGTCATTTAGAGGGTGTTGAATGTCCCACGAGCTTCAAACATGGCCCAATGATTCTAAAAATTTACATAATCATTAGACATCATAAAAGAAGGCATATTTTAAAGTTTCATAACCTTCTGAGGTCGTGATCATGAACGGAAGGTAAGCTACTTAGAGACATTATGGTCATTTTGCATTATCCTTATTAAAAAACTTTATATTATGGTCATTTTGTATTGTTATTTAAGTTTGTTGGGTAGGTGTTAATTTCTTTGATTCGAGAGTTTTTCTTCGCAAAAACTTGAATTGTTGGGTTGAGGATTACGGTTGCCTTATCAGGCCATCGTTGGAACCAATGAAGCAAATGATTGATTCCATCATAGATCTACACGTTACAAAAGACAAGCATCTTGCTGCAAGAACTCTCATTTCATAGATGAAAAAAGCATATCAATGACCTAACACGACAAAGCAACCTCTAAACGCATGGAATGTCGATATAAATGAAATTGTAGAAGCGGACCTTTGATTTTCTTAGACTGGGTAAGAATTCGTCGCTCATTTTTTTCTTCTTCCTAGACAGAAGAGATTCAAATTTTTTGACGCTATACATATTTTGTCACACAAACATTTATTTACTATATATATATATTATATTTCATCATTTTTAAATCGGAAGAAAACAGTATATTACTGATCTGTACTAAAAGATAAAAAATTCAAATCTAAATTAAAAAAAATTAATTTATAAAAAAATTTATGTTATTTTATTTTGCCAATCAGATAATTAATTTATATTTAAACGTACTATTTTAAGTAAAAACTCAAAATATAATTTTGACCCTACATTCGCGTTTAGTTTTTTGAATTTCAAAAAAAATTTGAATTTGATTTATATTTAGTAACTTAATTTTGAAAATGATGATTTTTGATTTGTCCTGAAATAAGAATGATGAGGTAATAATTAAACTAATAGAAATAGGTATGCATTTTAAGGACTGGTAATGTAAATATGTTATTGGTGGGGGCTAAAGAGAAATAATAGGATAATAATGGGACCGATGTATAAATAATATTAAAATCCTAAATTTCAAGTAACGGCCGCACACATTACTGTTGTCTGTTCCAACACAACGTCTAGGTTATCTTACCATCGTTCAAATTTGAACTCTTGCTTTCCTAAGACCCGTCTCACTGTTAACGCTTTTTGAAAAATTATTCTCTGCAAATCCAACGGCTAAAAGTCGATCAAGATAGCCTCTTACTTTGACTTGACTTGATCGACAACTCTGATTGGTTGGATGGGTCAGACACAGGAAGTTCAAAATGGAAGATACTGTATTGTATAACTTCCCGGAAATATTTACTATTTAAAAAATCAATCTGTTTTTGTTTTTGTATTTCAAATCTTTCCACTTTGCACTTCATCTCTCCCTCCTCTTCCTCTCGCTTCTCCACTTCTAGGGTTTTCAGAACGCCGTCTCGAGGATCTTCTTCCCGTGCCTTCTTCGAAAGCTCTCAGTTTTCTACTCCCAGGTAACTGTTTCTTGCTCAACCGCGGCTTTTCCTCTGTAATGTGCTCACTGTATTTGTGCCTTTTGATCTGCGCATCAATGATTTGTTCGTATGGTTTTTTCTTGGTTTTCTTATATCGTGTATAGCTTTTTGTGGTGGCTTTTAGTTGATTTGAGTGTCGTGTTCTTTTGGAAAGCGTGGAATTTGTTTTGAGTGTCTGTGTGTATCGTTTCGATCTTGTGAGAATTTCTTGCCGTGTTTTTTATGGTATAGGTCTCAGGCTTGAAGCTTGGTCTCATTGGTTGGAGTAACGGTGGGGTTCTTGTTGGATTAGTTGAAGTTTGGCTAGGGTTTTTTTTTAATGATTCGTCTGTATTGTTGAGATTTTCGATTTTGTTTTTTTGGTGCCATTTGTCTTAATGAGGCTTGATATTTCTTTGGGCTTCTGGATTAGATCAGATTGGGAGGATTAAGGTGGTTTTCGAGTGAACTAGTGATTGACCGTTGCTTGTTTTTCAGGTGCTTTGGTGAAATATGGCAATGGAAGTTACACAGGTGCTTCTAAATGCTCAGGCGATAGACGCGTCTGTGAGGAAGCAGGCAGAAGATAGTTTAAGGCAATTCCAAGAGCAGAACCTTCCCAGTTTCTTGTTATCACTCTCTGGTGAACTAGCGAATGAAGAGAAGCCAGTTGACAGCCGAAAATTAGCTGGTTTGATACTTAAGAATGCCTTGGATGCTAAGGAACAGCATAGGAAGTTTGAGCTTGTCCAGAGATGGTTGTCACTGGACGGCAACGCCAAAACCCAGATAAAGACATGTTTGTTGAGTACTCTTTCTTCGCCTGTGGCTGATGCTAGGTCAACAGCATCCCAAGTTATTGCTAAAGTTGCAGGCATTGAGTTGCCTCATAAGCAGTGGCCTGAGTTGATTGGTTCACTTTTGTTAAATGTCCATCAACAATCAATTCACATCAAACAAGCCACCTTGGAAACCCTTGGTTATTTGTGTGAGGAAGTTTCTCCAGATGTGATAGATCAAGATCAAGTGAATAAGATATTGACAGCTGTTGTGCAGGGTATGAATGCATCGGAAGGGAACAACGATGTCCGACTTGCTGCCACTCGTTCTTTGTATAATGCTTTGGGGTTTGCTCAGGCAAACTTTAGCAATGATATGGAACGTGATTATATCATGAGGGTTGTTTGCGAGGCCACCTTATCCCCTGAAGTCAAGATAAGACAAGCAGCTTTTGAGTGCTTGGTCTCCATTGCTTCTACGTACTATGACAAATTAGCTAGATACATCCAGGATATTTTTGGCATTACTGCAAAGGCTGTTAGAGAAGACGAGGAACCCGTTGCACTTCAAGCTATTGAGTTCTGGAGCTCTATTTGTGATGAGGAGATAGATATCTTGGAAGCATATGGGGATGATTTTACTGGAGATTCTGATATTCCATGCTTTCGTTTTATCAAGCAGGCACTACCTGCTCTTGTGCCCATGTTGCTTGAGACACTTCTGAAGCAAGAAGAGGACCAGGATCAAGATGAAGGAGCTTGGAATATTGCCATGGCGGGAGGTACGTGTCTTGGGCTGGTTGCACGAACTGTTGGAGATGAGATTGTCCCACTTGTTATGCCATTTATTGAAGAGAACATTACCAAATCTGATTGGAGGCAGAGGGAGGCAGCAACTTATGCATTTGGTTCTATTCTTGAAGGTCCTGCCCCAGAAAAGTTAATGCCAATTGTTAATGTGGCCTTGACATTTATGCTGACCGCCTTAACACAAGACCCAAATAACCATGTGAAGGACACAACTGCGTGGACCCTTGGACGGATATTTGAATTCCTTCATGGTTCAGATGTGGATACACCCATTATTAATCAGACTAACTGTCAACAGATCATAACAGTTCTGCTCCAGAGCATGAAAGATGTTCCAAATGTGGCAGAGAAAGCCTGTGGTGCTCTCTATTTTCTTGCTCAGGGATACGAAGATGTTGGTGTATCATCTCCTTTAACTTCCTATTTCCAAGAAATAGTTCAAGCCCTCTTAAATGTTACTCACAGAGAGGATGCTGGCGAATCGCGTTTGAGGACTGCTGCATATGAAACATTGAATGAAGTTGTAAGGTGTGCAACTGATGAGACGGCATCGATGGTGCTGCAACTGGTACCTGTCATCATGATGGAGTTGCATAATACCCTTGAGGGGCAAAAGCTCTCATCTGATGAAAGGGAAAGACAAGGTGAATTGCAGGGCCTGCTTTGTGGATGTTTACAAGTTCTTATTCAGAAGCTAGGTTCATCAGATGCTACCAAGTATATGTTCATGCAGTATGCGGATAATATGATGGGTCTTTTCCTCAGGGTCTTTGCTTGTAGAAACGCCACAGTTCATGAGGAGGCAATGCTTGCCATTGGTGCCCTTGCTTATGCAACAGGCCCAGATTTTGCTAAATACATGACTGAGTTTTATAAATATATAGAAATGGGTCTTCAAAATTTTGAGGAGTACCAAGTTTGTGCTGTCACTGTTGGTGTTGTAGGGGATGTATGCAGGGCATTAGAAGATAAGATTTTGCCGTTCTGTGATGGGATTATGGCTCAGCTTCTTAAGAATTTGTCTAGTGATCAATTGCATCGCTCTGTTAAACCCCCGATTTTCTCGTGCTTTGGTGATATAGCTCTGGCTATAGGGGAGAATTTTGAGAAGTACTTGGTGTATGCCATGCCAATGCTCCAGAGGGCAGCAGAGTTATCTGCACATACTGCAGGTGCAGATGACGAAATGACCGACTACACCAACTCTTTGAGAAATGGTATTTTGGAAGCGTATTCAGGGATCTTCCAGGGTTTTAAAAGCTCTCCAAAAACTCAGCTCTTGATCCCTTATGCTCCGCATATACTTCAGTTCTTGGATAGTATATACATGGGGAAAGACATGTGAGTTTTTCGCTGATCTCTCTCTATCTGGTTTGTTGAATTGGATTTTTGTTTATATTTTTTTTTTGCTTTGCTTGGTTTTTCTGTAGGGACGAGATCGTGATGAAAACTGCCATTGGGGTTCTTGGAGATCTAGCAGACACACTGGGAAGCAATGCTGGTTCTTTGATACAGCAATCTGTGTCAAGCAAAGACTTTTTAAGGGAATGCTTGTCCTCAGATGACCATTTGATTAAAGAATCTGCTGAATGGGCCAAATTGGCCATCAGCCGTGCCATTTCCATTTGAGGCTTTCGCTGGTTGGCATATTCTTGAGTCATTGCATGCATTTGGGTGTGTTGAGTTGAGTCGGGGTCGAAGGTCGAAGATTGCATCATAATACAAGACAACGGAAGCTGTTCGCTCCCAGTTGTCACTAACACTTGCATCATCATGAAGGCATTGCTAACTATTGCATTAGCAACGTGAAGTGTCGGTACTTCTCATTTTGTCATGGTAGTAGAAGGCGGGAGGAGGAATCGATGAAGTACTGTCATTTATACGGCTGGGTGGGTTCAAATGTATCTCTAATTTGAGATAAATCCTAGCCTAGAGAGGGAGGGAGGAGGGGGTTACTGAACTTTATTGTTGGAAATGGATGAACGCAGGGAGCTGTTTAGCTCCTTGTTATATGCTGCTGACCAGCTTAGACACCCTTGTGCTACTCTTTCTCTGAACTACTCTACTCCCTTTAGCGGTTGTATTTAAGGACTAAATCATCCATTCATATTTTTTGTTTAAAATTTTCCGCATCAATGTTATGAATTTCAAGGTCTCCTTGTATTCTCCACACCTCTTTCTCTCCACTTCATATTGTATTCTCACCTTTGTTCTTTACTTGAAGGTATGCCATGAACTCGGGTGCCAACAAGGGTGCCTTGAGCTTCTTTCCCATCACATCTTAAAGAGGTAAGAGCCTTCTTTCAGCCATTTTTGAATCAACTTCATTTCACTTGTATTCACACAATTTGCTTTAAGGGTTTACATCAACGTGGACCGACCCAATAGAGGTTGAGTGTGGACTGACCCAATAGAGGTTGAGTTGGGTTGAGTTTATTTTTTTGAACTCGAACTAATTTGGTTCGAGTTCAAAAAAATGAGTCTTCTTTCATCAATTTTTTAATCAACTTCATTTCACTTGGTACATGCTTGGAGAATGTTTATGTGTTCACACAATTTGGCTTTAGGGGTTTACATTCAACACAACAATGTGGACTAATCCAATAGGGGTTGAGTTGGGTTGGGTTCATTTTTTTTTAACTCGAACTGATTTGGTTCGGTTTCGGATTCATAGGGCAAAACTTTGGGTTGACAAAAATTTATAAAACATATTAAGATGTTTAGAGTATTCATCGGGGTCTAAGTGGTACTTTGATGTTATTAGAGTTATTCACGTATTTGTGGGTTGGTTTAAAAAAAATCTTTCAGCCCAACTTAATCATGTATACCAGATTTAACCTTTCCCATTTGGGCTTGTCATGTATCAACTGTTTCATCTTACGTAAATTTCATCAAAATATATATATTTTAATCTTTTAACTATGATATCAATTTATAAACTTCAGATTGGTCAAGAAGTTGGATTCTGGTTGGTTGGTCAGTTAGGTTGACAATGTAATGATACCATATTAAAATAATTGATTTTATTTTCGACCTGGGCACTATATCAATGAATATTAATATAAATTTATCTTTACTTTTTTAAATATCAAAAGTAATTAATATTTTTTTAAATATTTTTAAATTGATTTAATTTTTTTAGATATTTTTAAACAGGCCAATTTAATAAATATATTCCAGATCTTTATATTTTGTGTCAAAAGTATCTTATGGTATACTTTAAAGTTTCTGTAACACCATTAAATTATAAAATATGTTAGTTTTTATGTTAGTTTTGAATTAGAATGATGAATATTTTGTTTTAAAAATATTATTAAAATTTAAAAAGTATTTTAATAAATATTTTTAGAACTTTAAAAAGTTTATTAATACCTACCTCAATATATATATATATTTTTAAAAAAGTTCTTTTTATTTATTATTATTCACCGTCCCATCCATATGATAGATTTATTTTTAAAATTTTGAATATGTTTTGAAATTTTGAAACAAAGTCAAGGCGAAGAAAATGTGAAAGCATGAATATTTTTGAAATAAAATATTAACTATTTCTATTTATTTATTTTTTTAAAAATCAAATTAAATATGGAACTTTTTGAAATTTAAATTATTATTATTTTTTAGAAGAAGTATAAAATTTATAGACATTTTTAATAATTTCACCTAAAAATAAAACAGAAACAAATGCACCTCTGAAATTATATTGAATTGAATCGAAACAAATATAATTATATATAGAAATATTTATTTAATTTCATAATTATTTATACTTGAAACAAGTTTTAAAAATAAATTATTGTAACTATTTTTTAAAAGAAAATTGAATTACAAAGGTGTTGCTGGCATTGGAGCAATCCAAATAAGAAATGCGTTTGAACATATCTCATAAATCACCTGCTTCGCATCACATCGTATGTGTCATGTTTAGACGTCCAAGATGATGCCACGTGTAAAAGGGAGAACATTACATGGAGATGAGGGATTTTCCAATATCGTGTAAGCCGCCGCTTTCAGTAGAGTCTGTGTTTGTTGCATAGGTATTTATGCCCTCCGCCAACGCCCACCTTCGTTTTCCCTCCTCGTAGATTCCGTTCCGATTCCAGGGTTTTACACCTCCTCGATCTTCTTTCTTCGATCTCTGAACATTTCCCCCTTCTTTCCGCTCATTCCTCAATCCTCTACGGATTGTATCCACTGCTTCTTCCTTTTCTCGATTGCCTCGCCATGGCAGACTGGCAAGACCTTCTCCAAACCGTCTTCATAGGCCTCATCTTCTCTTATCTTGTTGCTAAGTTGATCTCCATAGTCGTCTCTTTCAAGGAAGATAACCTATCTATTTCTCGTACCACTACTACTTCCTTTCCGAAATCCAGCGAAGGAGCTTCCACAACCAACCCAATCGAAATCGACCCGGCTGACGTCGGGTCGGGTTCGGGAGATTTCGGATTGGCGCATGAGGATGACTCTGTGATCGCCGAGCATGGTAGTGTTAGGAATGAGAGTTTTGGTGGGAGTGATACTGATGATGATTGGGAAGGGGTGGAGAGCACCGAATTGGACGAGCTGTTTAGCGCTGCCACTGCATTTGTTGCCGCCTCTGCTGCTGACCGCCTTTCACCGAAGGTTTCCAATGAAGTACAGTTGCAGCTCTATGGCTACTACAAAATTGCTACCGAAGGGCCTTGCAGCACGCCGCAGCCGTCTGCCTTGAAAATGACAGCTCGGGCCAAGTGGTATTGCTGTTTTTCTACGTTTATTTTCCCCTTACCTATTCGTTACGAAGATTCCTCACCACAGTTCCTAGCGATTGCTGGGTGAAAGACTGGTTTAATTGTTTACTGCTCTAATTATAATGCGCGTGAAATGGATTGTTTAACAAGGGTTCGGATAGGGAGATAAAATCCTTGTTCCATCTAGCTTTTTTTTATCAGGTTTTCACTGGTGGACACTGGGATAAAACTTAAATGATGACTATATTTGGAAATCCTGTCCAATTTAATCCATCTTTGGACCATGGTCATTGTAGTAATGGCATGTGATGAAGTACGTTTAGGAATTTTATTCGAGTAGTTTGGGTAGAAAAATAGTCACTATATCAACTAGACATGCTGCCGAGATTTCTATCGAGTTTAAGAAAGATTATGGAGTTCAAAGTCCACTTGCATGGGATAATGAAGTCCTAGTTTTTTGACAACCAAGTATTATAGGATTAGGTGGATGTGTTGTTGGCTGTAACTCTCACAAATATATATATATGGATTTATAAAAAAAAAAGACTTCTTGGTCTTTAAGCTGGATGATTCTTTAGACTCTTCTCGTGAGTTATCATGTTTGTTGGTCTTTAATGAAGACGCCTGAAATCGACTGTGAGGAGGTAACAGCGTTATAGTTCATTTTGGCCCGAGTGTTTTATGTATACTTATTGGTAATTATCTTTACCAGGCAAGCATGGCAGAAATTGGGTGCTATGCCTCCTGAAGAAGCAATGCAAAAGTACATTGATCTCGTTACTGAGTTGTATCCATCTTGGGTGGCTGGTGCAAGTGCGGTGAGTACTTAATTAGTTTATTTCACCATCTTTACGTGACCTCTTTGCTTCTTGTTTGTTTGTTTGTATTTTTTTATTCACTTTATAATTAGCTTTGAATGCCTGTGAGGACCAGAAAAGCAAAGATGGAAATGCTGATGCTAAAAGTAAAGATTCAAGAGGACCTATGGGGCCAGTCTTCAGCACTTTTGTATACGAGGAAACCGGGAATGATTTGTAAGGTTCCTTTTGATGATGATTATATTTGTTCTACTTATAAGCCACATTTTCATGTTCTTTTTCCTTCCCTTTTTAGTTTTTTGAAACCAAATATTCCTTTCGTTGATATTATGAACAGACAGAAATTTATAATTTATTGAAGTGTAAAGCATCCTATGTGAGCTGACAGACATGCAAAAGGAACTATGTACAGAGTGCCAATAGGAATAATGAAGTGCTGCCAAGTTAAAGGCTTCTCTAGCTGCTACCTTAGTCCTTAAACATCCTATTATTGTCCTCACCATTCTGATATGTAAGATTAATTATTGTCCTCCTTGGTATGAAATTAAGAAGGTTCTAGTTTCATCTTGGATTTGTTGTTTTCAACACCTCTCTTTCCATTCTGATATCCTGGATAAATCACTTGGCTCCTTGGTGTGAAATTGACGACTTGGTAGCATTTTTTATTTGTCACCCCTTTCATACCTTTCTGTGATTATGTATCATGGTGGAATCAGGTTTTTCACTCTTAAGGTCTGGGAGTGGTGTTGGAGTTTACTTGTGGAGGTTTGGAGTTGGAATTGCTAGGTGGTTGCTGAAGACTACACTTTTCAGGGGGACGGGGGATTGTGTTCGACCTCCCACCATCTCCAAGTTAAACATGATCTTGTGAAGATCTTCATCGAATTTGTGAGAGGGGGATCCTTGGGAACATTATGAATGAGATATAATTTTATTGATTCCCAAAAGTTCTAGGGCTCATTAAAGATATTTGTTCCATCAATGTAGAGAGTAATCTTTGGTAAAAAAATTTCCATGACTTTGGTTGAAAGTACGAGAAAAGTGTTACAAAGTAGGCAAGTTTATATTCTTATACTGAGGAGCTTTCATGGTGGAAGGACAAATTTTAGATAAGGTGTATGAAGCTATTGATGATTTTGAAAGGTGGCGTTGTGTTATCCCTGATTCAAAACGATAGAAGAGTCTGGTTGCTCAACTCTTTGGTATCTGTATGCAAGTCTTTATATGTTAGCCTTCTCTCTTCTTCCCGTTAGCCTCCTGTCTCCTGTCTTTCCTAAGCTTTGGAAGGTTGAAGCCTAGGAAAAAATCAGATTTTCTCTTGGTTGGTTTGATTAGAGAGAATTGGTATCACGTGTTCATGGTGTTTTCCTCTTTCATGCTTATAACTTAGTGGCGGTTTTCTCTATTAGTAGGCTGTAAAGGATCTTATTATATTCTTTGGAGGTATTCTACTGCAATTTTGCTGGAGTTTTTTCAAGAATTTTGGGTAGCCTTCAATTTCGAGAAAGAAAGTCTTGTTTTCCTATGCTGCAGGTTGTTCACTTACTCTTCACACTGTTTAACGCAGGATGTTGCTTTGGAAGTTTGGCTATTGGCTATTTTTCTCTTTCACCTGCCACTTAATCTTCTAATAGGTTGCTTAGTGGAAACTATTATTCATCTTTTGAGATAAAGGCCTGGAAGTGTGCGAAAACTGCTGGAACTATCTGGTTTGAAGGGAGAGGGAGCTTTTATGTGTTTAGAGGGTCCTGGGAGGTGTTTGGAATTGGACATTCTTTTATTCTTGTGATCAGCATCCAATGATTAAGATGTATGGAAGGAGGAGGGTCGGGAGAGAGATGATTTTGAGGGAAGCCAAGGTTGTGGGGGGGCAGCTAGTTTGCAAGTTGTTAGAAGAATATATCATGTAAACGTAAGAAATAGGTAGAGAAGGGAGCAGATCTTTTTTGTAATATGAGAGTTGAGTGTTTTGGGAGAGATTGGGGAGCTCTCTAATTCTTCCTCGGTCATTGTATTCCTTATTGAACATAAACAACAATTGCTGAGTTAAATCAGCTTTCTTCTAGGCTGTTGGTTCCTTCTGTTTCTTGGGTGATATTTCTTTGTTTTCTAATTCTCACTTGGTTCTTGTATTTCTCCTTGTTGTATCTCGTTTTTTATAGCTCCCTTGTGCACCTGGTCTATGTTTTACTTCTATGGTTTGGTTTGAGCGAAAATGGTTCATAATACTTTTGCAAAGAGATGAAAATGGTTCATAATACTTTTGCAAAGAGATGAAAATGGTTCATAATACTTTTGCAAAGAGATGAAAATGGTTCATAATACTTTTGCAAAGAGATGAAAATGGTTAATAATATAATATATATAATTACCGTGCATTCCTTCACCAGTTCAGTCTTCAAGAACTGACAATATTTACTAGGGTTTTTGCTTAGTTTACTATGATTACAATAGAGTGCCAATCTCAATTTGTTGATGATGAAAACATTTTGTCTTGATCATCATACCATTAGTTTAGAAGGCTGTATGAGCTTTGGCCATTAATGAATTTGTTTTGTTTTTTTTTTTTTTTTTTTTTATAAGAAATTGAATTTTTCATTTTATCTTCTCTTTTTTTTTTAATTGCTTTATTAATTTTGAGATTTGACATTTTCATTCCTCATACCAATTTCACCTCCATCTTTCCCTTTTTAGCTTTATTTTATGTTTTTGGGATATTTATTACCAGTGGAGTAGCTGTCCATTTTCATCATTTTGTTATCATTGTTTAAATAGGCATCATTATTTTGTTAATTCGATATTTGATACTTGATATATTTTCCCGTTGCTGGAGTCTTATTGTCAATTACTGCTTACGGAGGGATTCTTCATTAGCCTTTTTGGATGTATATCTTTGCTGAAGCTTTTCAAGCCCACACAGGGAATCACGCAACTGAAAGATTATTGTTTCAACTTTCAGGGAGCTGGAAGCCATTCATGCCTTTGCTAGAGAAGGAGAATTGGAAAATTTGCTGAAGAGTGTAGAAAGTGGCGTTTCAGTGAATATCAAGGGTTCGTTTCTCAAGCAATCTCTGTTTTGGTTCCTAACAATATATAATTGTGCTTAATGTTTAATGTCTTTGAACATGAGTTACAAAGTCAGTAACCTCTTAGAAAAATAGAATTTATTGAAAGAAGTTCTTAACCTAATTTTTTTATTTCCAAAAATGAGATAGGTCTAATGAGTCATGGAGGTTGGTAAATGAATTGATTTATGATGATCTTCGAAGTTGACATGTAGACTTGATTAAGTTAGTATGCCTCTATAGGACTCTTCACAGTCGAGGAAAACGTATTGTTATGATATGGATATATTTAGCAAATTATTCTGGGATTGGAGAAATAAAAACTAAGCAAATGAGGCCAACCTGGCTTAGTTTTATTGTTAATCTGCTTCCAAATTTGTTGTCCAAAAGAACTTTTAAGTGACTTAATGATGAGCTTGATGCCTCTGATCAGGGAATTGTTTAGCATATCCACTTTTAATAATGAGCCACAAATTAAATCCTGGTTTGTAAGAATTATGTATGGTTTCTAAGAAGTAGGTTACCTTCGTAGGGTTTTGAACCAGTAATTCAATTTTTATTATGATTCTAACTGTGGATAAGATTGAGTTGTCTTCTGGAGATGTGGCACTGTATGTATTTTTATTTCGATAACCTTCATTAGAAATCAACCGGTGAGTTGACGTGTTTTCGTTTCATTATCTACTGAATGATTCAATTAGGCGTACTATTATACCACTTTGCAAATGGCTAATATGATGACATCATTTTGATTTTAATCTGCTGCTTGCTTTTCTAATTTCATCATTGCACTCTAATCTACGACCCATTTTGTCCTCACATTTTATTTTGACCCTCCGTCAATGACTAGTAATGATGGTATGGTGGTGTCTACGTCATTCTCTCTCTCTCTCTCTCTCTCTCTCTCTCTCTATATATATATATATAAGAGGGAGCTGCGAGCTAATTGGATTTGTTTGTTTTATGTTTTTTATTTTTAAAATTTTAAAGTTTTGTTTATTTATGGGTTGATCATTTTTTTTTTTTTTTTAATGAAACGAGAAACCGCTACATTTGGAAGCCATGAACTGTACAAGCTCACAAAAATAAACAAAAGAATTTTACTTATCTTTAAAGACCCTATCATTCCTGTGCTTCCAAATTAACCACAAAATAGCTTTAGCTACATCCTATTATATTTTTCCCCCTACTTTTTGCTTGTGCTATACCTCGTTTTCTTTCTTTCCTTTCTTTTTTTTTAGTTTTTCCCTTTGAAAGGAAGCATAATTTCATTAATATAAAGTCATATACAGAAAGGGAGGAGAGTCCCCGCTGAGGCTAATTGGATTTACCAAAAAATGCCCTCCATGTAACCTTTAAAGAGTAATTAGAAAACATATTTCTAACTTACGTCAAGAGACTGCTGTAGAAAGGATCTGATCAATTAGATAAGGGTAATTTCCTTCCTGTCCACCAAAAATTCTGTATTTCCTCTCAATCCAAGTATGTCAGAGGAGTCTTCTAATGATATTCAGCCAAATATTTTAGTCTTTTTCTTGATGGGGTGATCAAGTCAAATGGAGTGAAGATTGGAGGTAATTGTTTTATTGAGAGGCAGGACCCAATCAAATGAAGCTCAGATTTTACTTCAAAAAGTAGTAGCAATTGGACAGTGGACAGAGGTGTGATCTTGTGGTTTTGAATATTGCCTGTAAAGATTGCAACAATTTGGGTATAGAGCTAACCAGGGGCTTCTTTTCTGCATTGTTTCTTGGGTATTGCTGCTGTACAAAGTATTGATACTTCCTTCTGATATTTGTTTTTCCAGATCACTTTATAAGTTTCAGATTGGTAAATGCCCCTTAGGTTATTTAGGTCTCTTGGGAGAGAGCTGCAAGTAAAAGTGACCGAAGGGCTCAATGTCCAAGTCCATGAATCCAGGAGATTGGTTGGAGTGAAGCCTAAAAAATATGACTCATGAGTGAGGGCCAATCCACATTCCTTCTTCATTGAGATTTCTTCTAGAATTGACGTTTCAGACTGAAATTTTGTTTTCAAGAAATTTTTAAATCATGAAGCCAATTGAACCTAAATTTTGCATCTAAGACTTTCAAATTCTAAATTTCCCTATTCTGTAGAAAGAGAAACTTTACAGATATTCAAATGATTAGCCTTTCCGTTTCCTACAGCATTCCGGTGGAAATCCCATGCTTCCGTCTTCAGCATTTCTTTCTAATAACAAACACTAGTTCCATCTTTAACAAAGAGAGAAGGTGCGTTGAAGTATTTCCCATAACAGAATGCACGACCCTTGGATGTCATCCATCCTGTTTTTCCATTGCAGCAACTTAACATAATTTTCACTCAATTGATCTTTAAAAATTATGCGAGTACCCAGAAGGTAAACAATCAGGTGCCCGGCTTCCTTTGCTATGTCCAATTCTATTCGCTTGTAGATGCGCTATTGACTCTTTGAAGATCAATGCCAGTAGAGGAAGTTTGACCAACAAAAACTATTCTAATAGTCAGGTATAGATAATCAATTTTTCTCAAATCCTCCAATTTCATGATATTCCTACAAGACCTCTTTTGTTTGATGTTCTTTTGTCCCAAGTTTAGTAAAGAGCCATTCCTAAACCCTCTGACAGATAACATCTAAATCTTTCTTCCCCAAATTCTTACATCTAACTTGAAACTTGCTGAGATTTAAATCTGCACTCTAGTATGGGGAAGTCTCATGCCATCCCCATGAGAGAAGGGTCTAGCTGTATCTTCATATTCGAATTCTAAATTTCGAAATACTTCTTGAATCTGGGTATAACTTGAATTTAGATGAAAATAACATTTGAAAATATCATGGCATGCAGTGTTTCTACCAACGTTCTCTGTGTATATTATTATTTTTTTCTTGCAAATGATTCAAGGAACACGCTAGAGTGGCTACATTTTTCTTTTCCTTTCAAGGATGATATTGAGTAATATCTTTCCTAAACAATTCTTTTGAACGATTGCAGATAGTGAAGGCCGGACCCCATTGCATTGGGCAGTGGATCGTGGGCATTCTAATGTTGTGGAGCTGCTTGTTAGCAGGAATGCGGATATCAATGAAAAGGTACCTAGAATGTATTTAACATTATATTTACCGATCAAGATTGTTTGCGATGTTTTCATACCACTGATCCGAACCTCTACTCGGTAGCAAGCATTTTTCCTGATGTCATATTGCAAATGTACTGGCAATATTAAACAGAAATGACTCTTAATTAAGGCTAGCCTTAAGAGCAAAATTGTGCATTTAGATTGTAGATTTGTTTTTGAAAAGTTCTATACAAATTACTACTTAGTACTAGTGTCCTACTGGATCTACCCTTTGTTTCCTACGTGAATGAAATTTGGTGCACTCTTTGATATAGGACATTGATGGCCAAACTCCATTGCATTATGCCGTTGTATGCGACAGAAAATCGATTGCTGAATATCTTGTGAAGAACAATGCCAACATTAACGAAAAAGATAATGATGGAAAATCACCTTGTGATCTTTGCGAATCTATCTGGCCTTTCATGGTCTCTGCGGGGAAGTAGAAACTGGCAGATGGATTACCATGTTCAGTGTGCCTTTTTCCCTTCTATCTTCTAATTGATTATTCCACACGTTCCTTTTGAATGTAAATACTCCCATGCATGGCCTTTCCTAACAACTTCATTATAAATAGATTTGGAGTATTTATCATGCTTACCTGTTTCATATCAGATGATGCTGATGACGACAGTAATGTATCTCTCTCGTTAATATTGTCATTCAGGGTAAAATAGATAGTAGATATTATACCATGCGATAATTTGACACCATTGATGTTCATGGAATTGTCTCTATTTCTGATAGTTTAATATCAAATGAATAGGACTCGACAACCATTGCTTAGGAAATGGTGCTTGACTTACTGTTTTGGGAAGAATATGGGATGATTTTATTGGGTATGTAGATAATCCATGTTGTTATCTTATTAATTCTTATGCAGGCACTCCTTTTCCACTGTAGATAAATTTGTCTTTGATGAGTTTCTTTACGGAAGCTCGCCCGACCTAACGATAGTTGCATTACTCGACTCACTCTTGTAAATTTCTAGTTGTAAATTGAATTGTTTGGGATAATAGTTGTCTGTGTTATATAAAGGATGATAAGAGGAAGGTATAAGCCATTTTAGCAAGTTTGGGATGAGTTTTGAGGTGATAAAATGGTATTCTACTCCTTAGTTATTTGTGATTTCATACTAAAATAATGATTTGAATGCTTTATAAAGGAACCACTCTTCATTTTAATGTGCTTCTGAATAGGTTTGTAAAGCTTGAAGTTGGGTTGGTGGCCTTGGGACTCGCAAGCTTACTCCCATGGGTATTTGAGCCATTTATTAATGGAGGCATCGCCTATCTTCATAGCGGGGTCCCAACAAAAATTAATTAATGCATAGGTTCAGTTTGAGGTCGAGTGTTGCAAATAGAGAGTTGATGGTGAGTCACCACCGGATGTTGGTAGAAATTTGGAACAATTGTTCATAATAATTGTTTTTGGAACCTCCTTAATGGTTGAAGTAAAGAGCATTGAATGTGTTGAGGTAGAGCTTCTTGTAGGTCCAAAATTACTTCTTGAGATAAAGCCAACAGTTATGCAATTATAATAGAAGTCCACAATTTGTTATCTACAAGGGAGGTAATAAGTATTTTATCGATTTGGTTAAGTTATATGTTTAGGGCGTTTTTTTTAATTAGTCTATAATTTAAAATCTTTAATTTTGTTCATATAGCGTCAATTTAGCTTAAGTTTGGTTGTTTTGAGTTCGTGGTTTTTTTTTTTTTTTTTTTTTTTTTTTTAATTTTTTTTTTAATTTTTTAATCAACCCAACACCCTAATATAGTTCGTCACTCACAATATTAGTCAAAGCGAAAATTTCTTTTCACAAATTGAAATAGTGACCGATTGATGGTACATAAACTTTTTGAATCACCATATGATAAAAAGTGTAATTATGTAGCATATGTTTAAAAAAACGGAATAAAAAGGGCGTTAGCCGATCCTATTTCTCATGAAATCTCTTAAGTTAGAATTTTCATATCCTCAATTGGAGCCAAGTTTGAATTAATTTATGCAATTATTTTAGCCGATTTTCCAATACAAAAAATGAAACTACTTATTGAGTATTTTTTTTATTACTCAAGCCATGATTTTCCATTATTTTTCCAAATAAAGGTAAAACACCAATGTATGGATGACGATGACATACCTGTCGAGACCATGAAAATAAAATCAAGATAGTTGTATTTTCTTTTAAGTTGTAGCCGTTAGGTTACATCAAACACGTATGCATTTCTTTTAAAGTTCTTATTAGGAGTAGTTGTTCTTATGTTTTTCAACTTCGCTACTGATTGATGTTACTCTTTAAAATTTTAAATGTTTATGACAACATTTATAGTAAAAATACTTTTAAAAAAAATTGGCAAATTCATTAGATTGAACTATAAATTTGCACTTAATGCCTCTTTAAAATCAAATTAGAAAATTGCTCCCAAAATCAAAAGTTCCATACAAAATTCAATGAACAAAACACTAAAAATCATGTTATACCAATGCCTAACCTACCAACATCACCGTGGGTTAAATCATTAGTAACTTCACAATTGATTGTTGTATCATGGATCGGATGAAAACCTTTCTTCGAGTTAGTTTAGATCTTTTTTCAATCTACTCGAGTTAGATCCAATACCTAGACTTAAGTTAAATTAAATTCATTTTTCTTCAACCTACTCGAGTTGATCTGATACCTAAGTTTTTAAATTGATCCGACCCAAACCAATTTAACCCATAATAATAAATAATCTAAAACTATATTTTTAATGTAAATAAGTTAATGTTTTCCGCTAATTAATTATTTAAAAATTTTAGGTGTATTTTGAATAAAAATAAAAATAAAAATTGATATTTTAAAATGATTGAATTTTCCTCTTATTTTATCGTATGACTTTTTCTTAAAATTTTAATGATGATAAATTTGTGTTTGTCTTCTCCAGCAAGGCATCAGCGGACGTTGTGATTGGTTGTGCAAGTCAGACCTAAAACCCTAAAATGGAACCAAATGCATCTGAATTTTTCTCTTAAATTATTGCTTTTTTGGGCGGAAAAAAATAAATAAATAAAATATAGTTTTTAGCATTTCAAGTCCAGCCTTTGCGCCCTTCCATTTTCTTCTCCCTCCTCTCTTCCTTTTGCCCCTTCCCTTCCTCTAGGGTTCCTCCAACTGCCGTCTTTTCGCTCCTCCACACTCTCTTCTTCTTTCTTCCAATCCCTTCAATTTTCCCAATCCAGGTATTGATTTCTCTCCCATCTTCGAAAATCCCCTTCTGTTTATGTTCATTGGGTTTCATTTTGCTTGCTGATTTCTTTTCCCTTTTGATCTGTGCATTTTCTATTTGATTTTCCCCGATTCATCCATTTTCTGTTTTGTATCTTCATTAGGATCCAGTTCTTGATGTTTTTTTGTATTGCCTTTTTAGTATCAGTGTTTTTTTTTTTATTTGTTTCATTTTTTTTGAAGTGGAACGAGTATGTTTATAGTGGTCTGTGTAGCATCGCATTTAAAGCTTATTTCGATCCTGTGAAAATTTGTTCTCATTTTTGTTTCTTATGGTTTGAACCGGAAGATATCGATATCGACATAGACGGTTGGTCCATATGACTTTAAGGGGCTGGGTTCTCGATAGATCACCTGCAGTTTAATTAGGTTTATTAGTTTCTTTTGGTTATGCTGTTGAGATCTGGGTTTTTGCTCTTTGTTCCTGGGTTTTGCGATTGCTATAGCTAGGTTTCGTTTTTCCATTATTATTTCTGATTGAGCTTTTTGGGATGGGATGAATATTTTCTTAGTAAATGAATTTAGTTTCCTCAATTAAGAATCTGTTGACCGTTAATTTGGAGTTTCAGGTGAAACATGGCATTGGAGGTTACGCAGGTTCTTCTGAATGCACAGTCAATAGATGCAAATGTGAGGAAGCAGGCAGAGGATAGTTTAAGGCAATTTCAGGAACAAAACCTTCCCAGTTTCTTGCTGTCTCTCTCTGGTGAATTAGGAAATGAGGAAAAGCCAGTTGATAGTCGTAAATTAGCCGGACTGATACTTAAGAATGCACTGGATGCTAAGGAACAACATAGAAAATTTGAGCTCATTCAGAGATGGCTATCACTGGATAGCAACGTGAAGTCCCAGATTAAGACTTGCCTGTTGAATACACTGTCTTCAGCAGTGGCTGATGCTAGGTCCACAGCATCGCAAGTCGTTGCAAAGATTGCTGGCATTGAGTTGCCTCAGAAGCAATGGCCTGAATTGATAGGTTCTCTATTGTTAAATGTTCATCAACAATCATCCCATGTCAAACAAGCCACCTTGGAGACCCTTGGTTATTTATGTGAGGAAGTTTCTCCAGACGTGTTAGATCAAGATCAAGTGAACAGGATATTGACAGCTGTTGTCCAGGGAATGAATGCATCTGAAGGAAACAATGACGTACGACTTGCCGCTACGCGATCCTTGTACAATGCTCTTGGGTTTGCTCAAGCAAACTTTAGTAATGATATGGAGCGTGATTATATCATGAGAGTTGTTTGTGAGGCCACATTATCCCCTGAAGTGCGGATACGTCAGGCAGCTTTTGAATGTTTGGTTTCAATTGCGTCGACATACTATGACAAATTAGCTCGCTATATCCAGGATATTTTTGGCATTACAGCAAAGGCTGTTAAGGAGGATGAAGAGCCTGTTGCTCTTCAGGCCGTTGAATTCTGGAGTTCTATTTGTGACGAGGAGATAGATATCTTGGAAGAGTATGGGGATGACTTTACTGGGGATTCTGATGTACCGTGCTTTTATTTCATCAAGCAGGCACTACCTGCGCTTGTGCCCATGTTACTTGAGACACTTCTAAAGCAAGAAGAGGATCAGGATCAGGATGAAGGGGCTTGGAACATTGCCATGGCTGGGGGTACATGTCTGGGGCTTGTTGCACGCACGGTTGGAGATGATATTGTTCCACTTGTTATGCCATTCATTGAAGAGAACATTACAAAATCAGATTGGAGGCAGAGGGAGGCAGCCACTTATGCTTTTGGTTCAATTTTGGAGGGGCCTGCTCCAGAAAAATTAATGCCAATTGTTAATGTGGCTTTATCGTTCATGCTGACTGCATTGACTCAGGATCCCAATAACCATGTGAAAGACACAACTGCATGGACCCTTGGACGGATATTTGAATTTCTTCATGGCTCCAATATAGATACACCCATTATTAATCAGGCAAACTGTCAGCAGATCATTACAGTTTTGCTTCAGAGCATGAAGGATGTTCCAAATGTCGCAGAGAAGGCCTGTGGTGCTCTCTATTTTCTTGCTCAGGGTTATGAAGATGTTGGCCCATCATCTCCTCTAACTCCATTTTTTCAAGAAATTGTTCAGTCCCTTTTGACTGTTACTCACAGAGAAGATGCTGGGGAATCGCGTTTGAGGACTGCTGCATATGAAACATTGAATGAAGTTGTGAGGTGTTCAACTGATGAAACAGCACCAATGGTGTTGCAACTGGTTCCTGTCATTATGATGGAATTGCACAATACTCTTGAGGGGCAAAAACTTTCATCTGATGAAAGGGAGAGACAAGGGGAACTACAAGGCCTGCTCTGCGGGTGCTTACAAGTTCTTATTCAGAAGCTAGGATCATCAGAGCCAAATAAGTATGCCTTTATGCAGTATGCAGACCAAATAATGGGACTTTTCCTGAGGGTATTTGCTTGCAGAAATGCCACTGTACATGAGGAAGCAATGCTTGCGATCGGAGCTCTTGCCTATTCAACGGGCCCAGATTTTGGTAAATACATGACTGAGTTCTATAAATATATAGAAATGGGGCTTCAGAATTTTGAGGAATACCAAGTTTGTGCCGTCACTGTTGGTGTGGTAGGGGACATATGCAGGGCATTGGAGGATAACGTTTTGCCCTACTGTGATGGAATTATGACTCAGCTGCTCAAGAATTTGTCCAGTGATCAATTACATCGTTCTGTTAAGCCCCCTATTTTCTCATGCTTTGGTGATATAGCACTGGCTATAGGGGAGAATTTTGAGAAGTACTTGATGTATGCGATGCCCATGCTTCAGAGGGCAGCAGAGTTATCTGCACATACTGCAGGTATTGATGATGAAATGACTGAGTATACGAATTCTTTGAGAAATGGGATTTTGGAGGCATATTCAGGGATCTTCCAAGGTTTCAAGAGCTCTCCAAAAACTCAGCTTTTGGTCCCTTATGCCCCTCATATACTTCAATTCTTGGATAGTATTTACATCAGAAAAGACATGTAAGTACTTTGCTGAGCTCTCTCTCTTTCTCTCTCTCTCCCCCCCCCCCCCCCCCAGCTGTGAGTGTGAATATGTGTTCTTAAATTGGAATTATTTATTTGATGTTTTTATACTTGTTTTCCCTGTAGGGATGAAGTTGTTATGAAGACTGCCATTGGAGTCCTTGGAGACCTGGCCGACACGCTGGGTAGCCATGCTGGTTCTTTGATTCAGCAATCTGTCTCAAGCAAAGAATTTTTGAGTGAATGCTTGTCCTCGGATGATCATTTGATTAAAGAATCTGCTGAATGGGCTAAGTTGGCCATCAGCCGTGCCATTTCAATTTAGGCCTCTGCTGGTTGGAAAATTATTTTTTTTCACATTTGAAGTCCTTGCATGCATATGGGTGTGTTGAGTTGGGGTCCGGATTGCATCTTTCAAGTCTTCACTCTCAGGACAACGGGAAGCTGTTCACTTCTAGTTGTCACTAACACTTGCATCATCATCATGAAAGCATTGCTAACTATTGCATTAGCAGCGTCAAGTCGGGATCTTGTATGTCATGGTAGAAATGGGAGGAGGGAGCGTCCATTAGCGCCCCCAGTTCGTATGGCTTGGTCGGTTCGAATTGTATCTATCTCTGACTTGAGATAGTGTCCAACCTAGTGGGGTTTGCCTTGCCATCAAATGGTTTTGGGTTGTGGAAATGGATCAAGTACAGGAGTGTTCGTTCACTTCTTCTTCCCCTGATTAAACACCCTAGTGCTTTTTTCTCTAAACTTCTACTCTCTAGCAGATCTAGTTCGACACTTTTTACCCTTTGTTTATTTTTTCTGCATCAGTCTTGTGAATTTTTTCATGGTCTGGTTGTATTCTGGTCTTTCCTGTGAAATTCACTTCATATTTGTATACGTCGTTTGGTTCAGTTTCTCATAGCAATAGAAAGCATGAAGGGTCATCATTATATATCATATCCTCTCTTTGCATTTCCATTTGGTCGTGTTTTGTAGTTCATCATACATGATCAATACGGTGAATTCACATAAATCATTATATATCCCACAGGTCATTTTTGAAGTACAGTCGTCTTTCTTTATTTGTTTATACATCCCATATCTTATTATTTTGCAAGTGAAAATTGTATTGGAAACATCTCAAAGGTTGAGTTGAGGATTTTGTTGGCTTGTATATATTGTCTGTATAAGGGAAGTTTTGATGATTGGTAATTGAAGTTCATTTTTGAAAGAAAGACCATTTATTATATTCATAGCTATGATGTCATTTGTTTAGTACTTGCTTATCATGTTCATAGTGTTTTGTGTACACTTTCTAGTTCTTTCCGTAGCATTTTTGTCTGTTAATGTGGCCAACTTTTCATTGTTTAGAAGATATAATGAGAATGAGATCATAAAACTAATCTTTCTAGATGTAACGTTGTCTTTGGCCTTAGTATCTTTTTATAATTTATTTACGAATTTTCGAACTCAAGCTCAACATCAGAATCATTTGATGAAGCCACCAGTTCCCTTTTAGTGTTTTGCTGGATCTTTCGATTTGTAATTGGAGTATCACTTAGATTTCATCTTTTATCTACATAAAAATCTTTTGAACCCACTTGAAAATTTTTATTTTTAAAAATTCAATCCCGTTCAAACCGAAAAAGAATCTAACTTAACCCAACATTTCATAATCTTGATTCTAGTTGGATTTGTTCGACCATTTGGTTATCTAACTTGTTTTGTCCATCTAACCCACTTCATTCTCTTTAATTCTGTTCTTATCCACTTTTATCTCTCTCTAATTGATCCACCACCAAGTTTCAATGAGCCAAACCCTGAAGCATTTGAGCTTAAAACTTCATCAAATCATCCATATCTTACACCAAACAAGAGCTGCTCAAACATAACCACAAACCCAATAGCATATGTTATTTAAACCATAAGCACCAAAGAGAGACCCTCTTTTAAGGCTTTCCATTTCCGGGCTTCTTCGGATCGTGCCTATTATTCGCTTTCGTATCATCGTAGTCCTCTACGTCGAATCTCATAAGCTTCCTTCCATTCATTCCGACCCCACCAACCTTTTCACATTTAAGAAAAAAAAAAATCATTGAGTTACATGATAACAACACTTTAAATCTCGCATCTTTTAAACATTACTTAATACCATGTAAATCACCTTATCTGTAACCTTGACGTTTCGACCCGATTCAACCACGCCTAACACAAAGAAAGATACATACATTAGCATCGATCGCAACGACGAAATTATGAAACTTAATGAGAAGGCAGAAGTCAGAAGTCAGTTACCCGAAGAGAAAGGAACGGAGATGGAGAGGAGGAGAAGAAGGAGGAGAAAGAATTTAAGGCTTGGAGACATTGTATTGTAATGAGGTAAAAACAAAGGTAGGGGTAGGAGGGCATGGGAGTGAGGGTTTTATCCTTGATTTCAAAGGAGAATGAGAGAGCAATTGAGAAGGTGTTGTCATGGTGCTTCCCCCCAATAGCTACACAATCATGATTTAGTGCATTAACTTTAGCCCACATCCATTCAAGTCAACTCTTTCCACTGTTCATATTTTTGGGGTTAAAACTTAAAGAAACAACAAGTATTATATGCATGTCTATAATGTATGCAGCCAATCCCCTTGCATGGCCTCACCTGTTGCCAAAATTTAGTGCTTGGCTTGACGGTTGGTTTCGGTTCTTTATGTATCGTCGTTAGACTTACGATTTTAAAATGCGTTTATTAGGGAGAGGTTTTCACACCTTTGTAAGAAATGTTTCGTTCCCCTCTCCAACTCATTTAAGATCTCACAATCCATCACTCTTGGAGGCCCAATGTCCTTGCTAGCACACCGACTGGTGTCTGGCTTTGATACCATTTGTAATTGCCTAATCCCACCGCTAGTAGATATTGTTCGCTTCGACTCGTATGCATCATTGTTAGCCTCACGGTTTTAAAACACGTCTACTAGGGAGAGGTTTCTACACCTAAGGGATGTTTCGTTCCCATCTCCAACTGATGTGGAATCTCACAATCCATCACCCTTGGGGACCCAGGGTCCTCACTAGCACACTGCCCAGTGTCTGGCTCTAATACCATTTGTAACTGCCCAAGCCCATCACTAGTAGATATTGTCTGCTTCAACTCGTTATATACCGCCACCAGTCTCATGGTTTTAAAATGCGTTCACTAACGAGAGGTTTTTACACCCTTATAAGAAATATTTTGTTCCCCTCTCCAATTGATGTGAGATTTTACAATCCACCCCGTTTGGGAACCCAATGCTCTCGTTGGCACACTGTCCAGTATCTGTCTCTGATACCATTTGTAATTGTCCAAGCCCATCACTAGTAGATATTGTCCGTTTTGGCTAGTGATGTATCGCTATCAACCTCATGGTTTTAAAACGCGTCTACTAAAGAGAGATTTCCACACTCTTATAAGAAATGTTTCGTTCCCCACTCAAACAGATGTAGGATCTCATAAAAACTTCTCAATTTCAAATGGGTACGGTTAGAAAACTTCATACATATGAATCTTAATATCATGCATATAAAGTAGTGGAAATTCCAAAATATCGAGTCGTAACAAGCTAGCCATACTAAAAGGATGAGCCGGATCGATTTAAACTACCATTTCTATAGGAAAAGAGAGTTGGGTTTCTATCACTTTCTAAGACAAATAGATGCACTAAGGCGTGAGAAGGAGACAACTCAAGCATATCAAATTCTGTAAACAAATCTTTTAAAAATTTTTAATCACTTGTTTACACAAAGCTTAATTAATAATGATGGTGTTTATGTTTATGGGATAATGATTCACTAATTAAACTTAATACAAATCTTTGTTTTAATCATTATATTAAATCACCAACTTTTATACCATATTCCTATCTTTAAAAAAACATAATTGATAAACTAAAAAAGGAAAAAAAAAATGGATATCTCGAGGACGATTTTCGGTTTTTTTCTGTCGGTTAGATGAACACGACTCTCCACAATGGTATGATATTGTCCACTTTAAGCAAAATTAGCCAATGTGGGACTTTCATCCAACACCTCCCCTTAATCGAGGCTCGACTCACAATATTTTTGTTCGACATTTGAGGATTCTATTGACATAGCTAAGTTTAGAGTATGACTTTGATACCATGTTAGGAATCACCGATCTCCAAAATGGTATGATATTGTCCACTTTGAGCATAAACTCTCGTGACTTTGTTCTGGGCTTCTCCAAAAGACCTCATATCAATAAAAGATAATATTCTTTGATTATAAGCCCGTGATCATTCCCTAAATTAGTTTGATGTGAGACTTTTCTCCAACACTATCTTGTGAATATCTCTAAATTTAAGGGTCGAGTTATGAGATTCAAATTTTCACCTTTTAGAAAATGTAGATCAAATGCTTACCGTGTAATAAGAAATCAGTAAGACAAACCAATTTGAACATAACTTAACTGAAACGTAAATGATTTGATGTAACACGGATAAATTTAAAAAAAAAATAGTAAAATGGCATCATAATGTTGGGTTTTATGTCCTAAAACTCATTGTTTGTAAACAAAGATATATTCTATTTTCAATAAAGTTATTATTGATGTTTATTCCGTAAAAAAAAAAAAAAAAAAAAAAAAAAAAAAAAAAATTGTTATTGAATAAAGTGAACTTTACGATCATTAATCTAAATCCAATAAATTAAGAACACTCTGGCTATAGTATGATTACTTGAACTATATGTAGAGACATAAGAGTGGATCAAGTTCAAGTATATAGTCAAAATGATCTATAGTATAAGGATAAGGCTGAGTACCTTATTCTGGGGACACTATGGATGCGGCCCACTTTTGTATATGATATAAACAATGTGATCATTAAATTGTACATGTGGAGACATGTGAGTGGGGGCGTCCTATGCGTTGAGTATTGCATAAAGATCGGACCATGAAGAAAACCATTCTCACTTTATAATGTCGTTTACTGTTGAGACTGATTTTCTTTTCATTCGATAACCTAGGTAACTCGGTTTTAATCCTGAGCTAACCATGAACTCCTATTTATTCGGAATTATCCTTAGATTTGCATGGGTGAGAGTGGCTCTAGTTCGCCGACTCAACAGGCCTCCCATTTCAGGGGTAAGACTGGGTGAATGGCTGGGGACGTGGGGTGCAAGACGGAATTCGCTCCTACCCACTTTTAGGGATAGAAGAAAGGTAGTTCCCTTAAGCACTGACTCCAGGTCTTGAACAAGGGGCCCCACCCTCTCATTGGCCTGAGAGGGATTCGGTTTACTGGTTGGACCACAAACCAATTGTTCATTAGAGGATCAGTGAGACATAAGGAACAAGAAGTAACTTCAGGGGTAAAATGGTAAATTGACCCAGCTCTAGTTACGAACAACTTGTGAAGGATCGACTTACTAATCATGGTTATATCATATGGACAGAAATATATCTATAGTGAGGGGAGTGCAACTACTAGGCTATAGTGGAGTGTCCTAGTAGTTAACGAATGTTGGTTAACCAGGTTAATGAGTTTAATCGGTTAATCTTGGATCGTTGGAGCCCATGATCTATAGGTCCATTAGGTCCCTCTGCTAGCTCATATCGGACTAAACCATAGAACAGTGTGACGAGTGAGTTCGAAGTGTTCGAATTCAAATTAGGGAATATGCGTTACATATATACGATATATTTAACCGCAATTTTGTTTTATTTACGAATTAAACAAAAGAGAGAATCTGAGATATTTAAATAAGATTTAAATATCTTAATCAATTATGTGTCAGAATTGATTGGGATTGGCATTTGAATTAATATTAAATATTAATTAAATAGTTTAATTAATCATTTAATGTTACTTTAATTTGAAATTCATTATTCAAATTAATTGTTGAATTAAAATGAAAAAAGTCAAAATGTTGACTTTGATCTAATGGAAAAATCCATGTTAGTGGAATTTTGAGGTGTCAAAATTTGGTTTAACCAAACTTGCATGTTTGCCAAATAAACCCCACAAGTTTGAGTGGAATTTTGAGTGTCAAAATTTGGTTAACTCAAACATGCATACTTGCCACATAATCCCAAACATTTGAGTAGAATTTTAAGTGTCAAAATTTGGTGATCTCAAGTTTGTATGAACATGCAAACTTGACTCTTTAAACAGAGTGATGATGATACTTGAAAGGGATTCTTCTTCATCTTGATGAAAAAACCTTGAGAAAAACCTCTCACAAACACTCTCTTTCACTTATACAAAATCTCTCCCAAGTTTAGTCACTCACCGGATTCCACAATCCCGTTCTAAGGCCGGAGGATAGTGGAGAAGATATTAGTGATGGTTCGAAACCGGTTCGTGAGGCAAAAGGAGTTTGAACTACAAAATGTTAGTATTTAAACCCATTAAGTTTTAATACTTATGAACATGCTAGTTATTTACAATAATTGATGTTCTAAAAGTGCCTAAGATCCAAATTGCTTCCGCATGTGTTATATTAACACCATCACATAATCAAGAGTGCATTGAATATATAGCTTTAGTGAGACCGATCAAAAGTTTGGTACAATCAAAGTGGTGTGTGCTATTCAGTCCATGTGATGGGTATATACATAATTATAACTATAATTATAACTATATTTCAGTCTCATTTGATGTCTATTTAGTTTATAATAAATAAATAAATAATTGATTTTTATTTTTTTAATTAATAATTTGAATTTTTATCCAAATTTTAATAAACTTAATTTTAAACTAAGCTTATATTATTTTGTTATATATTTTTAAAATTTAAGTCAAGTTTTATAAATTTAAAAATATATATATATTTTTGTAATTGGAAGATGAATGAATTGGAAACTAAATTGTAACCATTGTTTTTGCTTCAAATGGGATTGTGGTTGTCACATCATTAATAATAATAATTATTATTATTATTAAAAAAAAAAAAAAAAAAAAAAAAAAAGTCTCATTCCACTTTCTCTTACGCTTCCATCACGACATTATTTCGATTCAGTATTGTTCCCTTCAAAAAAATTAGATATGAATCTATATTTACATCTCGACATTACATCATTTTTTGTTTTGTTTCTCGTATGGAAGTAAGCATTAAGAATCAGAGGTCTCTTTTGTCTTCGAGAGTTGATAGATGTAATGTATAGAATTTGAGCTGTTTATGCTCGAAAGGTAATCTAGTTTCTCATTTCCTCCGCTCTACCTTAATAAACTCAATTTTTTTTTTTTTTTATCGAGTTTAGTTGTGATGAAGAGATTAGATGATCCGTTCTAAGTCCTCTTACTCGTATTTTTATCCCTTTATTAAAAGGTAACCTAAAACATTTGAAATCAAAGTTATAAAACGGGAAAGTTATATAGTTTTCAATCATCTAATCTAAAAGTTTGCAACCGATCATATGGAAGCTTTAATTGTTCCATAAACGTAATAACACTTCAACTTACTGCTATTCCTATTCTAACCACCATGCTATGAGTGTGTCAAGATCACGACGTCTCACGATTGAAGATGTACGACCGTGACACCAGCAAGCATAGCTAGATTTAAGATATCTGGACCAAAACGTATATCGTATCCTAACCCCTTCTTGTTCTTGGATCTTTTGTGCTATCTTTATATCCAATTTCCATCGTTAATGATTTGATTTAGTTATGTAGCTTTTGTGGATCGTTCCTTATTTCCAAATCTTCTCTCTTGCAAGCTTCTTCGAGTACTTGTTTTGCTAGAGGTTATATTTCCTACCGTCGATCCAAAAAAGAAAATTCAATATTACGTTAAATTTTCATTTTTATTTAACGATAGGAAGATGGGAAGAAAATAGTGTTGAAATTATTAAAAAAAATAATTCAATTCATGTCAGAGAATGAAGTTTCATTGTTATAAATTTTGGGTGGATTATCATTTAAATTAATTCAAAGTAATTGTATTTATTAATATATTTATTAAAATTTTGGATGCCTTTAATAGTTTCATTTTGAGGCTACAAGCTATGTATGCTGTATTTGTAAGTATACTTAAAAAATAGAGTAAAAAATCATTTGTGCTTTTCTTTAGTCAATGACTAAGTTTTTTTTGCAATTCTATGTAGTTTAGGTTGCAGGTAAAATCATTTACGTTCGACATGATCAATCTTGCTTGTGGAATGATTCGAATCTCAAACAAGTGTTCTTGCCTTGAGATATTCAATCAATAAAGTAATCCGAATCTTACGTCCCTTGTAGTGATTTCCATATTTTTTTTTTCATCTCTTAACAAAAAAAAAAAAAAAAAAAAAAAAAAAAAAAAAACTAAATTCATAAAAAAAAAAAACTTAAAAATATACATAAATGTTAAGAATGAGAAATATAATTGGGATCGAAGGTGTGTATTCTATTGGATGATCGAGAACAGTGTGCCAACCACAGTCCTCGGTCTAGTAGAATGATTGAGAATATCTGTAGCCAATTCAAGATCCAGATTAAGATTAGGAGGCTAACTGTTGATGACGGAATTTGGATAGCTCGTCACAAACATCTTGATAATGAATATGTTCTGCTCAATCAAATAATCGCTAGAGAGATGAGAAATTAACACTTTTCAAATGTGGGCTTAGAAGGATGATATATATATCTCAATTCATTCGTCGTCCTCCGTTCTGATTTTTGTCACTTTTCTTCCGTTGTTCCTCTTTTCCTGCTCTAAAATTTTCGATTCTTCTGACATGATGAACTAGTGGGTCTTAGTTTGGATAGAAAGTGAGTCTAAAACAAAGTCATGATGGAAAAATCCTTCCTTAAACACGGTTGGTTTGCAGAATAGTGAGTTTGGATTTTGGAAAGTGATGGTACAGTGGGAATTGTAGGTTTGTGGAATAGGCGTATATCAAAGTTATTGAATTTGAAAAACAAGTGGGATACCAATAAAAGCTAGTGAGGCTATCGCGATAGTAATGGTAATGCTAGGCTCACAGATTTGCGACTTGCAGTGATGTATGGACTAGTCGAGGACTCTAATTTGTGACTTGAGGACTAGTAGTGGTTACGTAAGGTTCGAAAGCAATGACAATGGTTTGGAAGTTGTGGTTGCTGTGATACTCGATTGAACTTATCACGATGGATGATCGACAGCGGTAAAAGCTTCTCTGATTGAGTTAGAGTTTGGCTTTAGGCCCTGATACCATGTTAAGAATGAGAAATAGAATTGGGATCGAAGGTACGTATTCTCATTAATATTCATAATCTTTAAATAGGATACAAGCTCCCAACTCATACCGTTAACGAAAACATAAACTAATTAAATAGTGAAAATAATATCTACCGATAAAGAAAATATAAACTAATTAAACAGTGAGAATAACATAAAAGATACTACTGATAAAATCATAAAGAAAGAATCGAATATATTCCGTAACTAATTAATATAATATATTTTTTTAAATATTATATGTCAACAATAAATTTTCAATAATATTTTTAATTCAAAAAATTTTAAAATTAACATTAATATATTTTAACTTTATAATTAAAAATTAAAAATTCTTTTAATATAGAGATGAAAACTGTCTATCAACACCTCATAAATACCTACAAAAATATCGACACTTCTTAATGTTACCTTAGAAATTTCATGATTATTTTTTTTTTACGTCGTCATAACAGTAAAGATATTTTTAAAAAAATAAAAAATTAAGAGTATTAATGAAACTTTTCAAGATACCAAATTATTTTTTTTTTATATATCTTTTTAAAGTTAAAATTATTTTTAAATCAAAATACAAAAATATTTTTGAGCTATTTTATATTTTGAAAATTTAAAGAGTATTTTTTAATTTTAATTTTAAATTTATTTAATTGTAAAATTGTAAAATATTTTTGTTAGTTTAGACTTCAAACTTTAACCTTACAAACATTGAGATGATTGAAACTTACAAAAAGATCATGGAGCTCCGCCGCTCTCCGGTTAGCTTTTGGTTGATTACCGACATTCTTGATTTTTCCAATGTGTGTCCGCCGCGCTCTCGCGCCAACCACTCAATCCCCTCTTTGACTGTTATCACAACCCAATTCCTGAAATCCCCTATTCACCAATACCCAAATTTGTTCTTCGTTTTCTTCTTCACCTTCCGAATATGCCGTTCATTGAGGTCAACACCACCGCCCCAGCCGCGGAGGACGCCAAGATCAACACATCCATCAGAATTTTCTACAGAATTTACGGACGCGGATTAACCAAGGTCCTTCTTATCACAGGTCTCTCTTCTTTTTTTCCCTTTGATTTCTACTTTTTCTTGGAACTCGTTCTGATGGCTGTAAAATGGATGTAGGCTTGGCCGGAACCCACGATTCATGGGGACCCCAAATCAAAGGGTTTATAGGGACCGATGTGCCCAACGAAGACGGCGATAGGGACGTCGTCGGTGACCGAAATGCCACTGGTCTCGGCGAGGGAGTTACCTTCGAGAATGGCGGTGGGATCGAAGTTTGTGCATTTGATAATCGGGGAATGGGTCGGAGCTCCGTCCCCACAAAAAAATCTGCATATACGTGAGTTCGACATTCTTTTGTTTATGAATCACTTTCTCAAATCTCTTATCGTTGTTGCATATCTGATAAAATTAATTAGAATTTGGGGATTTAGGTCAAAATACCTTAAGAGAAAGATAAACCCTTCTTCATTGGGTTTCATGATCCAGAAGAAGCTATTAGAATGCCTTGCAATTAGTTTGTAATCTGTTTTTCTTGTCTGGGTTGTGCAGAACAAAGATAATGGCGAAGGATGCCATTGCCTTATTGGATCGTTTGGGGTGGGAAAAAGCTCATATTATTGGTCATTCCATGGGTGAGTGACTTTTGAACTCTGCTCAATGGCTTCTGGACAAGAAATTGTGAAAGCATTACCTTCTTGTAGTTATTAGTTCTTTGTTCTAACTTGTCGTCTGGGTATCCGAATAGGAGGTATGATAGCTTGCAAATTAGCGGCTATGGCGCCAGGAAGAGTCAAGTCATTGGCCATGCTCAATGTAACTGGTGGAGGTTTTCAATGTTGCCCTAAGGTATCTGATTAAATGTTTTAGTGTTTCCACTTTGCGCTGTTTATTTGTTTTATCATCTTCAGAAAAATGTCAAAAGCTGCTGGCATGTTCTTTCATTCATTTAGTGTCTAAATATAATAAATTACTACTAGTTCTAATGTGAGATCCCAAGGAGGACAATATTTGCTAATGGTGGGCTTGAACTGTTACAAATAATATTAGAGCCTGATATTGGTAGATGTGCCAACGAGGAGACTGAGCCCCGGAGGGGGTAGACATGAGGTAGTGTGCCAGCAAGGATGCTGAGCCCTGAAGAGGGGTGGATTGGGGGGTCCCACATCGATTGGAGAAGGGAACGAGTGCCAGCGTGGATGTTGGGCCCCAAAGGGGGGTGAATTATGAGTTCCCACATCGGTTGGGGAGGAGAACGAAATATTCTTTTATAAGAGTGTGGAGACCTCTTCCTAGCAGACACGTTTTAAAAACCTTGAGGGGAAGCACGAAAGAGGAAGCCTAAAGAGGAGAATATCTGCTAGCGGTGGGTTTAGGCTGTTACAGAAGATGAGACTTAGAACGTGAATTGAACATATAAAAGCCATTGATTGAAACCGAAAAATGCTATTCAGTTGTGGGGGAGCTGTTTCTTAAGGAATAATGCTGATGCCATTCTTCTCACTCTTTCTTGTAGCTTGACCCGCAAACATTCAAAATTGCAGTGAGATTCTTAAAGGCCAAGACTCCTGAACGAAGGGCTAGTGTCGATTTGGATATCCACTATTCGAAGGTAAGCGAAATCGTCGTCTATCTTCTGTTATCTTCGACGCTGTGAATTTGAATGAGGCTGTGTAGATGAATGACTATTAACATCTTGAAGCATGTCAACTATATTTTCATAGAAATATTATTGTATCTTTTGGTGCAGGAGTATCTTGAGGAGTATGTTGGATTTGAAAAGAGAAGAGCAGTATTATATCAGGTATGTATGATGGGCTGGTCATTCTCATCTGCCTTTATGTAGCCTTAATATTTAGATTTTGGCTCTCTTCTCTTTTTATTAAATCCGATCCTATCCCCGTTACCGCTCCCTCTTTTTGAACCATGCTCTCCTCGTGGGACCTCCTGAAAAAGGAGGGAAAATGGAAACAATAAGTTAGTTTTGTGAGATCTCACATCGGTTGGAGAGGGAAACGAAGCATTCCTTATAGAGGTGTGGAATCCTCTCCCTAGCAGACGCGTTTTAAAACCGTGAGGCCAACGACAATACATAACGGGCCAAAGCGGTGGGTTTGGGCTGTTACAAGTTCTTTCTATGACTTCAAAAGCTTGCTAATGGTGTTGAAATTAGTCTGAAATATAGCTTCATTGCAATGAAGAGTTGTATTCTTGTGAGATCCCACGTTGGTTGGGGAGAAGGACGAAGCATTCTTCATAAGGGTGTGGAAACCTCTCCCTAGCAAACACGTTTTAAAAACCTTGAGGGGAAGCCCGAAACGAAAAGCCCAAAAAATACAATATTTGCTAGCGATGGGATAGAGCTGTTACAATCATTTTCTCGGTCAACTAGTTAAGTTTACCATCACTAGTTTGAACTGATCTCGTACAGTCTTTAGATCGTTTGGAACTGTACAACATCCCGTCACAAAAATAAACGTGCTTTTTCCCGTCACAAAAATAAACGTGCTTTTTCGATCATGTTATTAAGTTATTATCTAACAACAGCCAAGTGTAGGCAATGAACACTGCGTATGGAATCTAACCATGTAGGTAAAGGAGTGAAAAAATCCATGAACCCTCTTAGAACAAGCTTCTTTTGAACTTCCTTGTGAAAATGACTTTAATGAAGGGAATAAGTTGAACTAAAAACTAATGTCAGTCGTAAGGAGACTTGGTTGAGAACGGTCAAACGGTCCACCATCTTCATGTATATCGAGTTCCTTGGCACGACATTGCGATAGTTATGTTCTTGAGTCTCAACTCCCGAGTATAAATAATTCCCTCCCGTTTCTTTGATTGATCAAAGTCGTTAGATGACATTTAAATGTGTTTGTATAGATGTATTTATGTGTAGATACTTGATAAGGAATCAATACAAGAGAAATATGATTTGGATTACTTTCTTGATCGAATATCTCAAGGCAAGAACATTTGTTTGAGATTTGAATCACTCCACAAGCAAGATTGATCATGTTAAGCTTGAATGGTTCTAAACATGCAACTTAAACTACATAGAATTGCAAAGAAACTTAGCACTTGGCTAAAGGAAAGGTAAGAACACTTCGTCCTAATGATAACGAATCACTCCAAGGGAAAGTAAGATTCAAATTACACTTATGTTTGATATTCGAATCACTCTACAAGCAAAATTGATCATGTCAAGCTTGAATTTAGTCTAAACTACATAGAATTGCAAAGAAACTTGGTGATAAAGGGAATAAGATTTGGATTACCTTATTGATCGAATATCTCAAGGCAATAACACTTGATTGAGATTCAATGATATGAACCAAGAGACATCAATCATAACATATGCTTCAATGAAGATGTGAAGAAAATATTGTTGAAATTATCAAAAGATATTTCAATTTATGCAATATTGAAGAAGAATGAAGTTTCATGTTATAAATTTTGGGTAGATTACAATTTAGAGTTATTGTATTTCATTAATGTATTTTAAGACTATTTATTTACTTTAGGTTACATTTACATAATGGCTAATTATGGTCATTAAGTATGAATGTTACAACTTTTGGTATTGGTATTACAATTTAGAGTTATTGTATTTCATTATCCTCTGTGTTAAGTTATGGAAATACGAAGGACCTCACAACACTCTATCACGAGTATACACTCGAGGAAATTTTAGAACACTCTTACACAAATGAAGCTCTCATTCTCACCTTTCAAAATTTTAAATAGAGCAAAGATTGAATTTTGAACTCTAGGTCGATTAAAAACTAAAAAGATGAAAATAAATAAAAATCAAATTGAGAAGAAGCGCAAAGGAAACATATATCCGATCTTGAGCCTGAAGCTCTGATACCAAATGATAAGATAAGGAATCAATACAAGGGGAATAAGATTTGGATTACCTTGTTGATCGAATATCTCAAGGCAATAACACTTGTTTGAGATTCGAATCACTCCACAAGCAAGATTGATCATGTCGAGCTTGAATGATTCTACATGCAACTTAAACTACATAAAATTGCAAAGAAACTTAGCCATTGGCTAAAGAAAAGCACAAATGCTTCTTTTAATATATTTTCCAAGTCTGCTTACAAATATAACATACATGGCTTTATATAGCCTCAAAATGAAAATGTAATAAATAAAATGTCTTAAAATACAATAACTCTAAATTACTCTAAATTGTAACCCACCCAAAATTTACAACAATCAAACTTTATTCTTCTTCAATGTAGCATGAATTGAAACATCTTTTGATAATTTTGACAACCTTTTCTTCACATCTTCACTGAAGTATATTGTATGATTGATGTCTCTTGGTTCATATCACTTGGTCATCGGCTAAAGAAAAGCACAAATGTTCTTTTTACTACATTGTCCAAGTCTACTTTACAAAGACAATATACGTGGTTTTATACAATCTAAAATGTCGTTAACCTTCCATGAGGCATTCAAAGAGATGTAACTTTCATATTTACAACAATAATTAGTCATTATGTAAATGTAACTTAAAAAAAAAATAAAAAGTCCTAAAATACATGAAATACCATATCTCTAAATTATCATCGCATAAGAATAATTGAAGCTTCATTCTTCTTTAATGTAGCATGAATTGCAACATTTTCATTGAAGTTTATCGTGTATGATTGATGCCTTGGTTCATATCAAATCCTCTCTTCCTAAGTGGATGATTTTTGTTTAAACCACGTGTACATATCGAGAGACACTTGTTTGGGAAGCTAGCTAAAAACTAAAGGTGTCTATGACACCATCTTCATCTTATGATCGTTTATATCGATTCTTCACAATATCTCTATGAACTATGTTTCTCTGGACATAGAAATTTGGATTCTTAATCAACTCGAAACAATTATATTTCAGGAATATGTTAAAGGTATATCAGCAACAGGAATGCAGTCTAATGCTGGTTTTGCTGGTCAAGTTAATGCATGTTGGACGCATAAAGTGACAAGAAAAGAGATAGAATGCCTCAAGTCTGCTGGATTTCTTGTATCAGTCATTCATGGCAGGTAAACAATCAGCGAAGTTTTTTGTGCACATATTTATCTCACTAATTGACCTCGTCGTCGATGATGACTGAATCCTTTTCGATCACTAGGCACGATGTTATTGCTCAGATGTACTATGCTAGAAGACTTGCCGAAAAGCTGTATCCGGTTGCTAGAATGGTAGACCTCCACGGAGGTCATCTAGTCAGTCGTGAGAAAACGGAAGAGGTATAATTTTCATCCAAATCAATCGATAAGTTGTGAACAGAAACCGAAAAGTTGAGTTCGTTTTCTGGGAAATTCAGGTAAATCAAGCTCTTCTCGACTTAATCAGAGCCTCGGAAATGAAGACGAGTCCACACGAGTGGACAAACTTGGCAAAGAAAAGATCATGTGAGCATTTTTGTTCTAATGGTGTTCTCTATGGTTGTTTGGAAATGCTGATAAATGTATTGGTTCTAACAGGGTGGATGGAGGAGAGACTCCATCTTTTCGTGTTGTATCTCTTTGGTTTGATTCTTTTCGTGTTCGAGTATCTCCGGAACGGCCTGAAAAGCTTGAAACCGGTCCGAGACTGAGCTTCCCTTACTCCAAATCTTCTTACAGGTCAGTTATATGATTGTTCTTCGTTGCAGGGTCTGTTTCATTTTTGCTAAACTGTAGAAGGGTATATATATATATAAATGTTCATATTGTATCAATAAATGTGTGTTCTTGATTTAAACTAATATAGGGCGCACCAACCCGAAATCTAATCAAGCACCATGTCTGTGGATTTCTTTCGAATCGAAATATTTCGAGAAAAAGTTATGAACGGGCTAAACTTATATGTTTATTGTTAGCACGGAATCGAAATTGGATGAACCATAGCTTATGCAAAGAAGAGGAAAAGAAATTGCTTAGAACTATAAAGAGAAAAAACATGGAAGAGAGAGAAAGAAGAGAGAGAAGTGCCTGGAAGTTGTGGCGGAGATGTGTGTGGAAGGGCTCTCGCTCAACGGACCAAAAATATATCGGAGATAACAGGTTGATGACTCGAAAGTGTGTTGATAAGCTGCACAAGTGCAGAAGAAGGAATATACCAATATGAATTCATATATATGCCTTTGGAATATACCAATATGCCCACATAAATACCACCAAATATGACTCATTATATGCTTTTTTTTATTTTTATTATTATTATTATTATTTGAAGTAAACCTGACCAACCTCTAAGAAAAATATTCTAGTAGGTTCAGATCTTCAGTCTCACGCTCTCCTATTCCCACTTTTTACTAAAATTAATAATATGAAACTTTGATGCGGTAGACTTAACATTCACTATTTTGCTATTTTTAGATCGAATAGTCGAGTTTTAGATCGAATAGTCGAGTTATGCCTGGAGGCACCAAATACAATGAACATGGATCAAACACGTGACCTTCAGATCTTCAGTCTAACACATCACCATACATCATCATACAAGTTGTCCAACAAAGTCCAACAAAGCTAAGAGTGAAGTCACTTATTTGGTTGGTCTAAGTCAATGTCCCTAAATTTTGAAATTAATGTTCTTTTGATCCTACTCGTCGAGGTCTAGTTCAAAAGTTAACTCCAAATGAACTTCCTCCACTTTCTTCTTATGTCGGCTAGACATTGAATTTTATGTATTTTGATTTCAATTTTTTAATTTCATCGTGCCATTCTTTGGTTTAAATGTGATATTTTTATCGAGTATTTATCAACTCTGCATTAATATATAGTCGTCCTAATTCATAATCTTGAAGAACAGATCCTTATACCTTGATCCATTAAACTATGCCAAAATTAGCTATTGTTGAATTATTTATTTAGGTGAAATTTTGATAATATTTTCATGCAACACCAAACATAGTACTTATTTGTTTATGAGACAGACAGACACAATCTTTTAATACAAAAGTTTTAAAATAAAATGATGAATAAAAGTTAAATAAATAATAATAATAAATAAAATAAAATAAAATAAAAACCCATTTGGTCTTTGAATTTTGAGCACGGTTTTCATTTAGTCATAGAATACCTTTTGGCTTTTATGTTTTCAACTATTTAACTCTGTTCGATGATGAAAGTCCCACATCCGCTAATTTAGTAAATGATCGTGAATTTATAATGAATGAATACTCTCTCCATTGGCTTGAGGCCTTTCGGGGAAATTTAGAGCAAAACCATGAGAGCTTATGCTCAAAGTGGACAATATCATACCATTGTGGAGAGGAGTCGTGTTCATCTAACATGGTATCAGACATACCATTGTGGAGAGGAGTCATGCTCATTTAACATGGTATCAGACATACCCATGCCCTAAACTCAATCATGCCAATAGATTGGTAAATCCTCAAATGTTGAACAAAGGACTCATCTAACATGGTAACAGAGCCATGCCAATGCCAATAACCTCTCAAAAAGACCCAGTAAAAAATGACTAAAACTAGAAAAGAATTACTTAAATTTTGATGTTATGGTTCTAATTTTTACAATATTACCTTTTTCATTAATTTATTATTTTAATTTTCATCTTATCTATAAACTTAAATTACTTTGTTATTAATTAATTTAAAAATCAACATTTTTTTGGGTCGAAAATATACATCATAATTATTTTAATTAACTGATTGAAAGTTTATTTACAAATTAAAACATAAACTCAAGAATAATTATAAAAATATATTTTAAAATTTACTGGAGAAAAAAAAAAAAAAGAAAAAACGACGAACAAAATAGAGGGGAAGCATCAAATCGAATTCGGCGTTTGACCTGGACTGACACAGAACCAGACCTCCGCAGAGCGAAGCGAGGAGGTGGAGGAAGAACGCCAAGAAGGCTCGTTTCGCTGTAATCCCCAGCGGCTGCTCGTCAAATTCTTCCGTTTTTCATTCATATCAAACCTCAATTTCTCAATTCTGCACTCATTTCAGCAGCTCGCCATGTTTCAACCAAACAATATGCAGGCATCTCTCTCTCTCTCTCACCCCTACTTAATCTGTCTGGTTTTTGCGTACTCGTAGACCTAGAATTTGCTTCTGGCTTGTCGGATTTTCCTGTTCCCCTGCATTTTTGTTGTGGCTTTAGTAGAGCAGTAGGTGGCTGTTGTTGTGTGCTTCTGTTTACGATGATTTATGAAGAAATTGGAGTGGAGAGCTTGTTGGGGTTTGATTGTTTCTGAATTTTCCTGAATTTCTCCTCTGTGTTGGTCTCTAATTGTACTCTTTCTGGCAGCTGGCTATTCGGATACCGACATCGCCGGCCCAAGATTCTACGCAGTATATGCAAGTCGATCAGAGCGACAGTTCGTGTGTCGTGAGGAATGATACGCAAAATGGGGGCTTCGCTCATGCGGAATACATCTTCAATTTTTCCAAGGTGTCATCATCATACTCATTTGGGTTTCTTTTTTTTATACAAGTTTGTTTTCGGATTACGGTTGTATGGATAAACAATGCACAAGTGTGGGGAGCGTGTTGTAAACTCTCGGTTGACAGTGGTTTGCTTGTATACGCTTAGCTAGTGAATTGCTAGTCTCATGCATCATTGGACTGATTCCTGCAGAAACTTCAAGAGGATCTACAGACGTTCGGAATGAAAATAAAGCAACACGAGGACAACATTAAATTTCTCAAGACTCAGAAAAGCAAATTAGATGAATCCATCCTCGATTTGCAAGGTATTTTATCTATAATTGTTGGGAAGTGAATTTGTTCTTAGATGGAGAAACGTGGGCAATATAACATGCTTGCAATCGTTTGTCATTTACCATCAAGGTGATTGGTCATGGCAAGCATTGCATCAAAAAAGCATATATTAGTTTTGGTGATTTTATTATGTATGGTTTGTGGGGTTTATGTTATATTTCTCACCAAAATATATTACACGTTTAAATTTCAAGCTTGCATGTGGTGATTTTTTTTTCCACATTAGATTCTTAGACATGTAGCATTGGTTTTCTCTTCCTCGTACTGTTTGTGTGAGGACTTATAAATATTCCCTTTAGTATCTTTTATCCACTTATATAGTTTTCTTCAGTTATTCTAGGCAAGTATAATCATTCTTCAGGCACGCCTGTGGCTGAAAACGAGATTCATTCCCATCCTCAAAGTGATGAGGAAACGATGCAACAGATTATGCAGCAGGAGAAGTCTGCTGCTGGAATTATTTGTAAATTGAGCGCACATCATAGTATTCAGGCTTACAATATCATGTTGACCAAAGACGTATTGGGCATTGTTGCTCGGCTTGGAAAAGTTGATGATGATAATCTTAGCAGGTCCGCGTTACTTCTACTTTTTTTAATTTTATTTTCCTCCATTTATTTTGAAATGTGGAATTTGTTATGAATCAACTGACGTTCCCTGGCCTTTTCCTCAGGTAATTGTGGGTGGGTGGGATGGGGGTGTTGAGATTGAATTACATCACGTCTGATACATAAAACTGAGCTTTACTGTATGTTTATGCATGTCTTATTGGGCGAGGGTGGTTCACCAGATACTATAGTGGATCCAAATGGATCAGATAGTCTTTTACTTGTTGGTTGTCACATTTTTTTTTAAGTGTAGCTTAAACAATTAGAATGTTTAATGTAATTGGACATCTGAAGGTGGAGGTGGAAGATGAGTGTTCTTTTAGCATAATCTTTGATGTCTGGCCTCTCGTTTAACTATTTTAATTTTCATTGATGTTGTGATAAAAGTTAAAAATGCTGAGGGATACTATATCATTTAAATTTGTTTTTAATGATAGAGAAAAACTTTTGAAGTGGACTACATACTATCTGAAAGCAGAAGTGAGATGAGTACTTGAGCATGTTGCCTTCTGTTCTTCCTGTTATGAAATGTTTGTTATTATAAGAGACAGTCTTATTACATCATCAAACAAACAATATGCATAGTGTTGCACTTACATGATCTTTTTTAATTATTTCAATTGCAGACTTCTCTCTGAGTACTTGGGAATGGAAACCATGCTGGCAATTGTCTGTAGAACTTACGAGGGAGTTAAGGCATTAGAAATATATGACAAGGAAGGTTGCATAAACAAAAGTTTTGGCATTCATGGTCTTGGTGCTTCAATTGGGAGGAACTTGGATGGCCGGTTTCTCGTAATTTGTCTTGAACATTTGAGGCATTAGTCTTATATACTGTATCTGCTTGAAATTCTGTAGCTTTAGTTTGTAAACTTCTTTGGAGGTTTTATTTATCCATGAAAATGCTAAAAGTACCTTTTTTTTATTTTTATTTTATTTTATTTTGCAGACCATATGTTGGCGATTTTATTGCTAATGACCCACAAAGGAGGCTTGACCTTATAAAGCCAAGATTACCTAATGGGGAGTGTCCACCTGGCTTTCTTGGCTTTGCTGTTAATATGATTGATATTGATAGCATGCACATATTTTGTCTCGCAGCCAATGGATATGGTCTCAGGGAGACCCTGTTCTATTCTCTCTTTTCTCGTCTTCAAGTATATAAAACCAGAGCAGACATGCTACAAGCTCTCCCTTGCATTAGTGATGGTGCACTTTCTTTAGATGGAGGGATAATTAAGGCTACTGGTGTTTTTTGCTTGGGCAACCAGTATGAAGCTCTCTTTCAAAATTGTATTTCAATTTTGTCTGAATCATTTAGTAGACCATGCCTTACAGTTTAATCTCTTTTTTATTTTTTAATTTCTTTTGTTAATTAATCTGATTTTTTTTTTTTTTTTTTTTTTTTGCTCAAATGTTTAAGATTCCAAGCGATAATTCTGAAATGTCGTCTATCTTTTTCCAAAAATCCTTCATTCACTACTTTATAATGTGCTTTGGTCTCTTAAATTTACTGAAACAAAAATTGGATTTCTGTTATGGATTGTGGACTTATATTTGTTGTTCACTTAAAAGTTTGGATTTTATCGAGTGCTAATCTCATTTTTTGTATGTTTGATGACAGGGAAGATGTTCAGTTGAGATTCCCAAAGGCTTCAATGAAATCAAGCCTTCCTGAAAACTACATTGAATCTGCGAGGCAGATTAAAGAGCTCAAGTGGAAAAAGGAAAAGATGATTGAAGATATAAAGAGAGAACATGCGTTGTTGGACAATTCTAAGCTCAATTTTGACAGAAAAAAGGCAGAGTTTCTGAAGTTCCTGGCTGAAAGCTCATCATATGCAGCTCAGGTGAGATCTAAAATCCTTTGATTCGGAGATAAGGGTGTAGGCTTAAAATGTTCTTAAACCACAACATTTCAAGTGAAGTATATTGAATTTGTTTCTTTTTTGAGATTTTGACTGTCCTACTTCTCCCTTTTTTTATTCTCTTCTGTTGAGTAAATGTAGCAGTCTATTGAAGTGGTGAACTCAATTATTAATCTTCTATTTTTTATATTCTTTTTACCTCTACAAATTCATTCATTGAAAAAAAGGCGGTGGAAGGGGAATCCCTTGCCCAACTAGAGCTTACAGAAACACCCCAATCAAGATTGGGGAGAAAAACTTGTAAAATTGCAAAGAAAAACTCCTGATGACCTCTCTTCCTTCCCTTCGTCTCAATGTAGTACCCCCTTTAACATACTCTCTGATTATTAGTTTCGGCTGCCATGGCATTAATCCTCAATCATCGAACCTCCAGAGTTACTCCAACCAATCCATTTCCATTGATAGAAAATATTTTACCATCACTTTTGACAAACACTAGCGAGGAGAACGAGCAAACATCGTGGAAAGTAGTCATACCTTCACCCAATCAATCTCACTGTCTAGGAATTCCCTTCAATGGCTTGGATCCTCCTTTGATACTATGGTGCATCAACTCTGTTCCTTCTAATTCCTCAAAGAACTTCGAGGTTACAATTATTTCCTCGAAGTGAAGGAACAAAGTTGGATACTTTGTTGAATTGATCCAGATTGACCAAAATGGAAACAGAAAACGTCTTTAATAGTTTCTCTAGATCTATCCATCTTTGGTAAAAAAGACTTTATCTCTTATCTGAACCCAAGTGAAAATCTACGAAAAGCCCCACCGACCTAGTTTCTCTAGACCTATCCATCTTTGAGGAACCTCATCCTTTACCCATCAACCCAATGCATCCTCCCTAATACAACTAGTAGACCCTCAACTGATGATGGTTTCACTTGAAATTGTTTGTACTTCTACCCATGTCGCTGGAGACCCAACCCCTATTATTGCACCATCCCATTTTAACCTCCCCACTTCACTTTGCATCTAACCCTTCTCACTAAACATGGGTTGTGTATTATTTCTATCCTTCCCTAAAATACCAACAAAATAATTCAATCAAAGCCACTCATAAGTGATAACCTAGATTATCCCTCCCAGGTCATCAGTCATAATCTTAGTAGGTTAAGACTTGGATAGCTCCTCAATGCTAAAATAGTCTTACTTCTAGTTCAGTTAACCCATTTGAGCTCATAATAGGATTTTTATTCTCTGGTTACACTCTATCAAGCTCCTTTGTGTCTATCTCAATCATTAGATTTACGTGACCTGACTCCTCTAAGTTTATCTTGATGATTAGGTTCTCTCATGCATGTAGAAAAATTCACCATAGGTTCTATACGCCCCAATATTTCAAAAGGACCTATGAAGTTCGGGTTCAACTTTCCTTTCTTACCAAATCTTAGCACTCCTTTCATGGACACTAACTTTAAGAACATGAGATCACCCACCATAAATTTCAAATCTTTATTTCTGGCATCAACATAGCTCTTTTTTCTGCTCTGCATTGTCAACTTTCTTGTCTTGATTTTCTGCACTGCCTTCTTTGTGATCTAGACTAACTTAGGTTCCAATCGTTAATGTTGTCCACTTCATCCCATAATATTGGGATCAACATCTCTTACCCTATAAATCTTCAAACGCTGCCATCTATATTGTTGCCTACAATTGTTGTTATAGGAAAATTCAATCAAATAGGGGCGTGTGTCCTAGTTAGCTACGTACAAAATCTAACGCACAAGCCAATAGCATATCCTCAATAATCTATGTCTTTTAGCCTATCCATGAGTTGAGGATGAAAATTGTGCTAAAATTCAGCTCAGTTCCCAACGCTCTTTGCTAACTCCAAAAGTTGGACATAAAACAGGTGTCTTTGTCTTATACAATGGACATAGTCACGTCATGCAACCTATCTCTTCCACATACAACTGTGCTCATTTATCAACTGAATATACAAGTTTTCCATTATAATGTGCTGACTTGGTCAATTCAACAATGACCTTAATTACTGAAATCTTTCAGGGGTTGCAAGAAACTTGAGGGTCTCACCTCGGTGCTTTGACTTGTTGACATACTAAGCATCTACTCGCATGCTCAATTATTAGTATGATTTCAAATACTGGTACATCTTTATACTACTAGGGTATATCAAGTTAGGAGAGTCATGAGCTTCAGATGGTACTTCTTGCTTGAGCTCATCATCATTAGAAATGTACAAATGTTTGTGCCAAAGGAAACCGTTATTGGACATTATAGAAAACCTTTTTTCCTCATTTGTTCTACCTGTTGCAATACTCGAGAGAAGTAGGGATTGTTCTTTTGAGAATCAACAAGTCATTGTCTTAGGTAGACTAGAGAATTAATTGTCTACTGTGCTGCTTCACCTCTAACCATAACAACAATTCCAACTCTCTCCAGGTCAACTTGTTTTGTAATTGAAGCTGACATATGAGCAGTCTTTTTACTAAGCGCATTGGTAACCATTTTCTTTACCTGAATGATGAAGTATTTCAACATCATAATTTTTAACCAACTTCAACCACCTTTGTTACATTGTGTTTAACGTTTTCTATGTAAATAAATACTTTAAGCTTTTGTGGTTTGTATAGGTTTGAATCTTCTCCTTCTACAAATAATGTATCCATGTCTTTAGTGCAATGGCCACCGTTGCCAACTCCACATCATGAGTTGGTTAGTTAAGCTCATAATCCTTTCATTGACAGGAGACATAAATGATAACCTTATCATGCTACATCGACAAAATTTTGGTCTCGTCTGGCACAGTTAGTATTGGTGACATAACTAACTAGTCTCTCCTTTAGCTCCTTTAGCTCCTTTCACAAGCTTTGTTCCATATAAATAAATTCCTCTTAAGGTTTGTTCTTGGCTCGAGCTCAATACTAAAATTTACTTCTCGAACCGGAGGTAAACCCTGACAAATTATCCTGAAAGATATTCAGGAACTCATTCATAACTGATGTTCATACTCCTGGTGTCAACTATATTGGCTAACCAACCCCATTCTCCAAGGCTTATAAACTTTGTGACCTTTAGTGTTGAAATAACTTTATGGGTGTCCTCAAACTCAAATCCCCTAAATTTAAATCTCACTCCTACTTCGCTGGCGTAGCAATTAATGTTGGCGTGGTCCTCAACTAACCAATCCATGCCAAGAACAACTAAAAGTTTGTCATGTCCATAAAAGAGTGGGTAGACACAATCTTATAAAAGAAGAGCATGGTGACCAAATATAGGGAATGTACCTGTCACCAATGTATTCACGTTCTCAGCTCCTCTGCTAGTCATCGCATGAGTCATGCCTCTTCCTCGGGTCTGACCTCATCTTCCTCTCTGGTTTGATCCTGACAGTTGGTTTGAATTATGATTTACCTCATTTGGGAAATTTGCAACCAAAACAAGCACCAGCTCCCGTCATACTAAATCCCTCATGGACACATCCACACACTCTACATGGAAGCCTCCCAACATTAGGGTTGGTTGTCTATCAGATTGTTGTTGCTGTGATGGCTGTTGAGTTCTAGGAAAAGATCGATTTAATCTTCTCTTATTCCTTGGATCTCCCTGCCCACCAGATGTATGAGATGCCGTATGAGTATACATATCCATCATCATAGTCTCTCGAAGAGCTGCAACATAATCTGATGGAGCTAGAGCTTCAACTGTGCCTTGAATCTCATTCCTTAGATCCATTATGAACCTCTTGCTTTCTTCGTTAGTATCTACAAGCTCAGGAGCAAAGCAAGCTAATGAGTAATACTTCAACAGTTTTCTCTCCCTGTTTCAAATTCAAGCATTTTTCCTGCCTCCGATATCATAGGAATTGGTTACTGGTATCACTGTTGTCATTTGGCAAGAGAACTTAGAGGCTTTCACTTTTGCTCTGTCAGGGTTGTACCATTTGCCCACCTCTTATATTGAATGTTAAAATTACATTTCAATAATCACTCTTTTTGGATCTTGTGGTGATCTAACTACCAAGCACCTTAATGATTTGAATGTTCATCTGTTTTTCGTATTAATTTGAAACCTTGAGCTATTTCACAAATTAGTTAAAGACTGAAATATGCTTATGGAACTCAAACTAACATCAAGCTGTTGAGAATTGAGACAGTTTGCTTTTCGATAGTTTTCTCTCCCTGATTCAAATTCAAGAATTTTTCCTGCCATCGATATTAGATGACAGTTGGGTAGTACTTCTAGAAGACTTCTTTGAATTCAAACCAAGTAATCAGTCCTTATTGATATCCATTAACTGCTTTGCCGATTCCCACCAGAAGTGGGCATCACCTTTTAGCATCAAGGTTGCATAGTGGACCTTTCAGCATTTCTTTTTTCCTCTTGCCGAGATTAAATTTACTTGTATTACCCTCAGCTCTGCCCATTCACAATTCAATTTTGTTTGTATAATCATTTGTAGCTCTAAAATCTCTATGATTGAGCGATGTGAATCTTTTATGCGGAATTCAATCTTATGTCCTGACATTTATAAATATCAACTTTGATGTCAGCATGTTGTTAAACTTGTGTATGCCGCTAGTGGCCTGTTAAAGTAGTATGACTTCTCAACGAACTCAACAAAATCTGAGAATCAACAAAGATACAGATCACAAGAGTCTTGTTTTAGCTTATGATAATATAATATATGTTAATTACCTTCTTAGTTTTTTTGTTGTATCTATTTAGTTTTTAAGCATGCTCACGAACTTGCATTTGTGATTCTATGTAGTTTTATCATTTAGACATCACGTCTCAAAATATAATGATGGTATGCAACATTCTTGCTTTATGCGGCTATACTGTCATTTGTCTTTGCCATATGTCTGCCACGTCCTTTCAAACTAGTCAATCCATGGCCAATAAATATAATTCTATCATTTAGTTAATGTCAAATAATTCATGAAATCATAATTCGAAGTTTCAAGGATTTAATGGAAACTTTTAAAACTTCAGAGACTAAATAAATATCATCATAGAGAAGATTCTGGATTTGTGTGCCTGCTGTTTGAAGCCTGATATACTGACTGCTTATAGTTCAAACTTTGTTTTAACAGTGGTGTAATTCTGAATGTTATTTTGATGGTGAAATTACAGCAACAACTCTCAGCCAAGCCGGAGAGGTTGACGCCACGGTGAAATTTGCAGTAGAGGACCGAGTCTTCCACCGAGCAACTTGGGGGTGGAACTGTGAGAGCAGTCAGCTGCAATATTAACTCTGGGAAAATGCATAAGCTTCATATTGCATTTTCAGGTAAATATCTTATGGTTTAGCTTTAAATTTTCATGGAAATGGAGTAGGCAGTAGCATGACATCTGTTGTTCCTCACTGGAATAGGCATTCTTTAGTGCTTGCTGTCTAAATTTATTGAAACTAGTGTTCCTAACAGCAGAGACAACGGGGTTCTCTTGCCCTGCAGTGGGTTTAGATGGGATGGCTGTTTGTATTGGTCACCTTTGTCTTATCACACTAAAAATTAAAAATTTAAAAAGGAGAAAGAAAAAATATCGTTTATTTGTGTTGTATGAGTGATTGTTTTCATATATGTGTGTGTGTGTGTATATATATATATAGATGGAGATATATTCTTTGATTTGAGTTGCTTTGAAGATTGTTTTAAAAATAGTTTTCTATTATTTGAACTAAAAGTTTGGTCACAATATGTTCTTTATCGATCTTTTAGTTCACTTTTTAAATAAATGTTCTAATTGTTCTTAGAACAATTTAAATTATTGTTGTTTTTTTTAAAGATTATGGTTTGTAAATAAGGATTTTAAAGGGTTGAATTTTGAAGTGATGCTAGATAGTGGTAAGAGTGCATATATTTTTTATAATATGCTTTTATGATCATCATTATTTTTGGAGGATACATTTGCTTGGTGCATTTGGTTCCTAAGATTTTAGAATGGATAGTTTTAGTTCTTGAATTTTAGAAACCAGTTCACTAATGGAAAAGTAATTTGTCATTCTCGACATAGCGATACTTATTGGTTTTATATTACTATTATCTTAGGTAGCACGTTTTTCTTTTCCTCCTTTCCTTCCCCTCCTTGCCACATCGATCTCGATAAAATCTGCCCTCTGCCTGGATCGCAACGTGCCCGAACATTATGCCTATATTAGGTCTCCCGATTTGCTTCGTTGTTACCGAATGCCTTGATAGGTCAAGAGTGAAGCACTGAAAGCCATCTCCAATCATGGAGGTTTGAAAAATAAAAAGAATGACCATCTACTTCTCACCTTCAGCACACTCGCCAGTTCCTATGACCCAAAGAATCGCCCTATCCTCCAATCTACAGACCTCTGAGTATTCAAGTTACTCATCGTTCCTCCTCTCTTCTCTGGTGCGACATATATCGTCCAAGTTACTGTAAGCGTGGTGCTGGAAGGTCCGTGGCATCATATGAAGGCAGATTTTTTGTCGGGATCGAAGTAATAAAGATCGTGCAAGAGGATCGATTTGGAGAGGCTGCTGCAGGAAAGGGAAGCATGTTTGGAAGAAAGATGGAAGACATAAATGATATATTATTTTCGAGATGCTCAACTAAAAGATCAACGTACTCCACGAACAAATTAAAACTTGAACACGAACGACCAAATCATATTATGTCCTTTTATTTTTCCAATTTATTATTGAAAAAGAATTGAGGCTGTTTTTTTATTTATTTTTTTAAACGAGTACAACATGTTAATTATTGCCTAGTTACGCTCGATTTAGTATGTAGATGAGAATTTGAAGCTTTAATTTTTAGTTAAATTATGTTCCGATTGTTAATCTAATATTATCAAGGAGATTTATTATGAAATCAAAAGACGTGGCTGAGATTTGTTGGACACTGAAAGATCTCGTCACATTTGAATGCTTCAAGCTAAGTTTATATACTATATTATATGTCACTTCTTTTTTTTTTTTAAAAAAAAAATTAACTTTTATAAAATATTAGAAAGTAATAATATTTTATTTAAAAAAATATTTTTTAACAAAGTGTTTCATAATCTTCACTTTCAATTTTTTTTTAATATTCTTTAAAAAAAAAAAAATTATAAGCTTTAAAAATACTTTTAATTTCTTTCCTATTATTATTATTTTTTTAAAATTTTCTAAGTAGGTTTACAACACGTTTAAAAAATATTCATATATTTTTAAAAGTAACATTAATATTCTTAAACTTTTCTTTAAATTATAAAAAATTATTATTGTTAATACATAATATAAACCATTTTTTTTAAAGTTTAAGATAATAATGTTATTTTTTTTTTAATATTTGGGTATTAATGCCACTTTTGAATACTTTTGAAACGTAATATTAATGATTGTGTCCGTATATCAATTATAAGGGTATTTTTAGACTTTTCAAAAAAAAAAATGAAGGCTATTTTTTTTAAAGCTTAAAACAAAGTTTAAGTGATAAAAAATTGAAAATGGAAGGAAAATTTAAAAATAATTCTAAAGTTTTAAGCATGTTTTTTAAACAAAATTAACAACATTTATAGGTTTTTTTTTTTATAATTAATTTAAAATTAAGGATTTTTTTTTTTTTTTTTTTTTTTTTTTTTGGTAAGAAAATTAAAAAGGGAAAAGAAATATATGATTTGCCTTCCAATTATAATAATATTAATAATGGAGATTTAGGCCTTTACGTGTACCATTGAAACATGTTGACAATGGATAATGTTTTGAAATCTTTGACTTTTAAATATGAATTCAACGTTTTCATGAAGGAAAAATAAAAAATAAATAAAAAAGGATTTTTTTTTTCCTTTTTATTTATTTATTTAATGAATGATTGAGTTTTTTTTAATGATTAATTGAGAATAAAATCGAAAAAGTATTTGCAAAATAAATCAATAAAACAATATCCTTAAAATTGTGTTTTTGTTAAGAAGCTAATATCAAGCTACGATTGAATGGAATCGAAGAGCATAAAACAAAGCTAACTCGACTAAGACAGAGATTCGTAGTTCTCGGTTGTAATATTTTTGTTTATGAGATAAGAAATATGATAAATACATCCGAATTGTTTACCCGAGCCAATCATCTTCCCCGTAGCAAAGTCCTGCATAACACAAGAATCATGATAGAAGGTGACACAACATTTCAAGTTCTTGGTAAGTTTGGTGATAGACATCAAATTTAAATTGAACGAAGACACACATAAAACATTATTTTGTTTAATTTAAGGTTAGGATTAAAGGAAACATTGCCAGTGTATGACACACGTGTTGTCTCTTCATTAGACAAATTTATTGTAGAAATGATTGCATCCTATGATTCAGTCATAATAGAAACTTTGGATATTATATGATCCGTAGCTCCACTATCGAGAATCCATGAATTAGAACTAGCAGAGTTAATGAATAATGCAGATACTAGAAACAAACTTGCAGCATTGATGAAACTGACAGAATTACCAAAAGGACGACAATTGAGTATGGATAAAACTTGTGCTATTTGTTGTAATTGCTTAAAAGAGGAAATTGAAATGTAATTAGGTGACTGTTGTTCTGTATTCAGTTGAGAAATATCAGTCATATTTGTAGATGATCAATATCCACGATTGCTACGTTGATTGACTTGTACTGTCCTTCCAGAATTATTTTTTCTGTCGACATCGATCTCATGTATGATTCGACACTCCAATTGTATTACCACTTCTATTGCAGTGTTCACATGGTTTGTCCCTGATGAATTTTGAACATCTTGTCTTCTTCTACAGTGCTGCTGCAATTGAGATATTCTCAGTAGGTTCTGAAGTTACCTGACGCTGCTGCATATCTTCTTATACAAGTAGTGAATAGCCTTGTCTCACATTAGGTAATGGAGTCATCATCAATATGTTAGATCTCACTGTTTTATAACTCATTGAGCCTCATGAGTAGTTTCATCAACTTGTCTTCATCGCGTTGATCAACATGAATTTGACGTTGATTACACGTAAATGGTGTGCGGTACGTTTCCAATTCATCCCAGAGTGCTTTGAGTTTGGTGAAATATGCTGACAGTGTCATGGTTCCCTCTGACATCATTACTATCAATTTTTGTATCTGAAAAATTGCTAAAGCGTTCTTTTGTGAGAATTGATCGTGAAGATCAACCCACACTTGATGAGCTATCTTGGCGTGAATAATAACCTCAGCGATATCTGCTTCAACTGAAGGAGTTAACCAAGATATTATCATACTGTTGCATTGATTCTAGAGTTCAAATTCGGTTTAATTTGCATCTTGAGACAATTCTTCAATTGTGCCATCAATGAAGACAATTTTCTTTTTGGCAATAAGAGCCTCCGTAACTAATTTACTCAAAAATGATAATTTGTTCCATTTTAATTTGATTGGAACAAGGGAATATTCTTGCTGATCAGAATGACGAATATAATAAGCATATGTTAAATCAACCTCAAAAATTTTGAAGATGAATTTGATTAATTCCGCCATAAAGGAAATTTTGATATTTAATAACACGAAGATTGGTGCTGTAATATGATGTTAAGAATGAGAAATAGAATTGGGATGAAAAGTGTCATCTTTAAAAAAAAAAAAAATAATAATAATTATTTAACAACATTTTTTTCACTTAAAAATATTTTAAAAATCATTAAAAACTGGGTTGAATTTCCCCTCTCATAATTTGTAATATATAATTAAAAAGAAAAAAAAAAAAAATCCTTTAGGTAAAATAAAGATTGCAATATATATAAATAAGAATAAAAGGTTGAAGTGTTTGTTGCTGCTCCTGTTCTCTCCTCTTCTCATTGTGGCTGCCTTCTCCTTGAAGAGAAGCAAAGCTTCTGTGAAAATTCTCTGCTATTGTATTTCATTCCTATTTACATTGCAGAGAAAGAGGGATTTTCCTTTTCTTTTCTTTATATTTTGTGATTAAAAGATGGATTAAGAGATTATGGGCGCAGAGAAAGAGGCAGAATCAAGCGGTGAGTGGATTCTTGAGCTTCATTTTCAATACCCATTTGAATTTTTTATATGGGTTTTGTTTACCAATCGCCATGGCTGATGATGATGATGATGATGATGATGATTAATTCCTTTTGTTCTTCAAACCTAAACGACAAAACCCTCTTTCCCGCGATTCTATTAGGAATTGGAATTGGAATTGAGCTTTTTCCCATTACTTTTCATTAACTAGAAAGAAAGTGTTCTTCAATCTGTTCTCACACTTAAGTGCGTCATTTTCACTTTAACGCATTCGATTACATGTTCTTCTGTGGATGCTTCTGCTTTGTGTTTGATATGAGATTTTGGAACTATAAACTGTTTGGAATCATATGTTTCTTTTTGTTCCCTGTTTTAGATCTCTTTTTTCTTTTCGGAAATTGATGTTTTCATGGAATCTGGATTCTCATCGCTTTAGTGGTTGATCGTTTTCGTCCGCTTCCCAGGTCCGATCGAATTGTTCGAATCGAGGCCGTGACGAAAAAAATGATGAGTTTCTGATTTTATCATTCATTCCAAAGATTCTTATTCGTGGTGGATTTAACTATAGTTCTTAATTTAATTAATCGTTTCGCCTCTGTGTTTGGCTGTTGATGAACTCTGAAATCTGGAACTATAGGTTGTGGAGATTCATGTTCCATCTGAACCTGAATTTTGTTGAGATATCTATCTTATCTTGAGATTTCTGTAAAATTTTGGCTAATAGTTTTGCACTATCATGTGATCTTTGCCCCATTTGTTGGTAACGAACAACTAAAGGGTTATCCATTTTGAACTTTACTTGATTCCTTTGCCTGCTTTTACTTTTTAAAGTTCTTCTTTGAAGCTAATATCAAGCAATCTCTGTGATAAACATGAATCTTAAGCTCTATGACAATTTGAAATGATTGAATGATTCAGTACCTGATTTTGAGCAAAATGTGTTCTAAGCCCATTTAGAGCCCTTATTTTTTATATTACCATTCAAGGCTTCTTGATCTGGAATTCGAGTGCAACCGGCTCGTGCTTTTGTTTCTCTCACTATTTATCATATATTATTTTCATTGACGAAGTATCGTAAAATCGAAACGTATTTGCTTGAGTTCATATGGCATTTATTGGATGATTTGTTTCTTCTTTCCTTCTGGTAAGGTTGGTTGTAATCCAGTATGTTCGGTGTGATGCAATCAGTTGACGAGGACAGTAAGCAACAGAGTTTGAAGCGTTCAAGGCCTCTTTCGTACAACATGACCGTCACGAACTCGAGTGTTGCTCAGAGTTTGGATGATTCTTTCCTTTTCCCAGTTGAAGAGATTGTACAATATCCATTGCCGGGATATGTTGCGCCCACTTCAATAACGTTCAGTCCAGACGATAGTTTCGTTACTTACTTGTTTAGTCCTGATTGTACCTTAAATAAGAAGGTTTTTGCTTTCGATATCACAACTGGCAAACAGGAGTTGATTTTCAGTCCTCCTGATGGTGGGCTGGACGAGTGTAATATTTCACCGGAAGAGAAACTGAGGAGAGAAAGATTAAGGGAACGTGGTTTGGGAGTGACTCGGTATGAATGGGTGAAATCAAGCACCAAAAGGAAAGCGATTATGGTGCCTCTGCCTGCTGGGGTTAGCTCATTTATCTCTTCGACATTATTGTATTATTAATCGTTTCGTCGAAATATTATTCGAAATTAAGAATCTTGGTCTGATTCAGTATAGTTGTACTTGACATTCTCCTTCTATGCAGATTTATATCCAGGACTTTCTTGGCTCAACGCCCGAGCTTAAGCTTTCCAGTAAACCCTCTTCGCCGATCATGGATCCACATCTCTCACCAGACGGGACCATGCTTGCGTTTGTTAACGATGGGGATCTTCATGTCATGAATCTATCATACAACGAAATGAGACAGTTGACTGTTGGTGCTAACCGAAACATTTTGGTAAATCTACAGCCATTCCTGATGATCTCTCTAGTTTTCTTTTGATTGAAGCTAAAACATTCTCGATTTTTTAGTTTTCTTTTACCATTGTTTGTGTCGTTCTTGGTCAGAACAGCGTGTATGATGTCTTTTTCTGTCGACTAGATCACCGTTACCATTTAATGTTTTCACTCTTCGTTATTCCCTAGAATTTGACATTTACTTTTTCTTCCGAACTGCAGCATGGAATTGCGGAGTATATAGCTGAGGTGAGGATACCAGCATCTGTTTTTCGAACGGAATCTTGAAATTATTCTTGCTTGGGAAGCTGAAGGAAGTCGAATTTTCACTATTGAAACGATCTTCAATGACGCCTCATTTCGTTTTCTTTGAAACCGTAGTTGGACGTTTTCACATTTTTCTTAAAATATTTCCATTTTCAGGAGGAAATGGATCGAAAAAACGGGTACTGGTGGTCACCAGACAGCAAATATATTGCATTTACACAAGTTGATACTTCAAAGATCCCTGCATTTAGAATCATGCATCAAGGTAAGAGTTCGGTTGGTTTGGATGCACAAGAAGACCATGCTTATTCATTCGCTGGAACTTCCAATGCCATTGTTCGTCTCGGTGTCGTCTCTGTTGCTGGAGGCTCAATTACTTGGATGGATCTTCTTTGTGGAGAAACAGCTGAAGAGGAATATCTGGCTCGAGTCTGTTGGATGCACGAGAATATTCTCATCGCTCAGGTTCTGAATAGGTTACACACGAAGCTGAAAATTCTCAGGTTCGATATCAAGACGGGAGAGAGAAAAGTTTTGCTTGTAGAAGAACAAGATTCATGGGTTAACTTACATGATTGTTTCACCCCACTAGACAAAAGTATCAGCAAATATTCTGGGGGATTCATATGGGCAAGCGAAAAAACTGGATTTAGACATCTTTATCTACACGATGGCCATGGGACGTGCTTGGGACCGATCACTGAAGGTGACTGGATGGTCGAACAAATTGCCGGTGTAAACGAGGCAACCGGGATAGTTTATTTTACTGGAACTCTCGATGGTCCTCTCCAATCTCATCTGTACTGTACCAAACTAACTACTGCAGGGAATGCCCCCTTGGAGCCACCAATAAGACTGACTCATGGCAAGGGGAAACATGTCGTTGTACTCGATCATCGGATGAGAAGTTTTATCGACATTCACGATTCCCTCGATTCTCCCCCGAGGGTGTTGCTCTGTTCCTTGAAAGATGGAAGTGCCATTTTGCCAGTTTATGAGCAAACACTTGCAATTCCAAGGATTGAAAGGCTTCATCTAGAGCCTCCAGAGATCGTTGAGATACAGGCCGGTGATGGGACATTGCTCTATGGGGCTTTATACAAGCCTAGCGAGACGATATTTGGACCGCCGCCCTACAAAACTATGATCATTGTGTATGGTGGTCCAAGTGTGCAGCTAGTTTTCGATTCGTGGATCAATACGGTCGACATGAGAGCTCAGTACCTACGTAGCAGAGGAATCTTAGTGTGGAAGGTTTGTACTTAATTCATCCCTTTTCCTTTGCCAACTTTCGTTTCATACCGACATTGTAAATCACGGTGTTTTGCACCTGATCTTCAACGGCCCGAGCATGTTCACACCGGAATCTGTGTTACTTGTGCAAACGAATCCTGTTTTGGATTACTTTCGAATTGCGTCTTTGTTCTTGGCTCGAGTTAATTTGTCCATGTCTGTGTTGGATCATTCGTTTTCATTCTGATGTCATTTTGAATGGTTTCCTGGTTGCAGTTAGACAACAGAGGAACGAGTCGACGCGGACTCAAGTTCGAAGCTTCTCTGAAATACAATATCGGCCATATCGATGCAGACGATCAAGTGATTGGAGCAAAATGGCTGATCAGACAGGGTCTATCAAGAGCTGGAGAGATTGGTTTATATGGATGGAGCTATGGTGGCTTTCTCTCAGTAATGAGCTTGGCTCGGTTTCCAGATATCTTTCGATGTGCGATATCCGGTGCCCCTGTTACATCATGGGACGGGTACGACACATTTTACACAGAAAAGTACATGGGATTACCATCTCGGGACCCAGAAGTTTACGAGAAAAGCTCGGTGATGCATCATATAGACAAGATGACAGGGAAGCTGCTGCTTGTGCATGGGATGATTGATGAGAATGTACACTTCAGGCATACAGCAAGGCTTGTGAATGCACTCATATCGGCTGGAAAGACGTATGAGCTGCTGATATTCCCGGATGAACGACATATGCCCCGACAGCATCGAGATCGGATCTACATGGAAGAAAGAATCTGGGAATTCATTCAGAGGAACTTGTGAGGCAATCTTGTTCTTGTTCATAATCTCTTTGTTATTTATTGGTGCTTTCAAAATAAATGATGTTAAATATTTTATGATAGTTTAGTTTCTTTCTTAGATTTGTACGGAATGTGATGTGATTCCCCAAATTCCAAACCTCTAATTTTTGAACAATTTTGAACAATTTTGAACAATTTTCAATTTGGTCCTTAGTCTTTTAAATATTTTGATTTCCTTCCTTTAAGGTTAAGATTGCAATTTTATGGATATGAAATTTTATTTTAAAATTAATGCCACCCTAAAATTAATTAAAATGCTCCTTCCAACAAGTGTTTCGGTAACGACACTATTTTTCTATTATAATAAGTCGTTACTACATGCATGATTTGAGTAAGAAACATAACCGCCAGACTTTTGGTGAGGTGGCGGAGATCTCACGATATAAAACTCCCTGCCAACCCTTTAATGGCAGCGAACATGGATCGAACACGTGACCTTCAGATCTTCAATCTAACGCTCTCCCAACTGAGCTATCCCCACTTTATATTGTAATAAAAATGCTTAAGTAGAGTTTTGCTTGTGTTGGAAATTAGTTACAATAAAAAAATCAAAGTTCATAATATGCAACTTGCCGAGTTTTGACTAGGCAATCCCTAATGCGGTGAACGTGGATCGAACACGTGACCTTCAGATCTTCAGTCTGATGCTCTCCCAACTGAGCTATCCCCGCTTTACATTGTAATAAAAATGCTTAAGTAGAGTTTTGCTTGCGTTGGAAATTTACAATCAAAATTAATAATATGTAACTTGTCAAGTTTTGATTAGACACCTAATTTGGTGAACGTGGATCAAACATGTGACCTTCAGATCTTCAGTACTCTCCCAACTAAGCTATCCCCACTTTATATTAAAATAAAAATACTTAAGTAGAGTTATACTTGGGTTGGCGATTAGTTACAATCAAAATTAATAATATATATTTTTATTATCAAAGTTCTTAAAAAATTAATAATATATTATTTTATTATCAAAGTTTATAAAAAATTAATAATATATAATTTTATTAACAAAGTTTATAAAAAATTAATAATATATAATTTTATTATCAAAGTTTAAATTATAAAGAAGCGTTCACCATTTTCAGTTTGAATAGTCAAGTCAGGTTAGGGCTCAGCACCAAATTCGGTGAACGTGGATTGAACACGTGACACCTTCAAATTAGTTATTCCCATTATTTATTATACTAAAAATGCATAAGGGAAATACTTACAATTTTTAGACCTAAACTTAGGTTGGTAATTGGTCACATTTTTTATTAAAGTAAAAAATGTGGTAAATGTGGATCAAACACCCATGATGTTCTGATTTGCAGTCTGACGCTCTTTCAACTGAACTATTTGCACTAATTATTTTTAAAAATTACACAATAAATATTTACAATTTCTAGACCAATGGTGAACGATCAAACACGTGACCTTCCGATCTTCAGTCTAACGCTCTTTAAATTGAGCTATCACTATTACTTGTTTCCATGCAGTCTTACAACTCGTTCACGTACAAGTGTGCCTAGTTAGGAAGTGTGCCGACTTAGTTGGTTTGTCGATGATTATCCAGATTACTGTATATCGTTTCAATGCCCTAGGTAGACCTACGATGAAGTCCATAGCTATGTTCTCGAAGTTCCATTCCGACACACTGAAGGATTGCAACAATCTTGCTGTAACCCCCTATTTTTCTTGTCAAAATTAGAGACGTCACCACATGCATGCCAACATATGCAGAAATTTAAAATAAAACATTTTTCAATCAGAGTCATGGACTTTCACGTTTAATTTAAAATAGGAAAATAAAAATAACATAGTATTTGAATAAGAAAATGAAAATTCACCTATCAACTATTATATATATATATGTATATATATGTATATATATATGTTTGGTGGTGTACCTAATTAATTGTGAACTTATGAACTAATGAACCTACATGTATCTATTCATTCATGTACTTATACATGTATCTATACATGTACAAGTGACCCTTCAACACTTGTATCTATTCATACATATATGTACAACTGACCCTTTAACACATGTATCTACAAGTGACCCTTAACACCCTCCCTTAAACTAAATTCTGCAGAGATCAGTTTAGGACTTCACTCCATCTTCTTGAACTATACCTTGGATTCTGCACATCCCTATCTTTCTTCTAAGTTTCTCGAACAATAGTTGTTTCAAGGGCTTTGTGAATAGGTTTGTGATTTGTTCATCACTTCAGCAAAAAATGAAATCGAACATCGATGTGCTTACTCCTTCCATGCAACACATAATTTTTAGACAACATAATAGTTTCTTCTGATTAAGAATTTCAAGCATCTTTCTTAATCAAATTGCTTGGCACGAGCATGCTATTGCTGCCACAAACTCTGCTTATACAGTTGAAATGTTACAATAGGTTGCTTCTTTGAAGACCAGTAAATAGCTCCTGAACTCATCATGAAAATACTTCCTGAAGTACTTTTACGATCACATATATCACCTGCATAGTTGCTATCTGTATAGCCAACCATCTTCGAATCATCTCCTTTCTTGTAGAATACCCCCAACTCAAAAGTTCCTCTCACATAACGAAGTATCCTTCTTGCTGCATTGAGATGTTTTTCCGTTGGATGCTCCATGTAGCGACTTATCATACTAACCGCATACACGATGTTTGGTCTTGTTGAAGTTAAGTACATCAAACTTCCCACAATTTGCTTGAAGTACCTATTATCAACCTCTCGCCCTTCAATATCCTTGTGTAACTTCAAACCCAATCATGATGGAGTTCTAAATATGCACTCATCCATTTTAAATCTTCCAAGTAACTCTTGAGCATATTTCTTCTGACAGATAAAGTTACCAACGGCAGTTTGAGTAATTTCTCCTCCAAGAAAATATCTCATTAAACCAAGATCTGTCATTTCAAATTTCTTCATCATGCTCTTCTTAAAAAGTTTAAACATTTCTTCATTATTGTCGGTAAATATTAAATCATCAACACATAAGCAAATAATGAGAATGTTACCTCCCTTTTCAGTTTTCACATACAACGTATGTTCATATGGGCATTTAGTGAATCCCATCTTTTCAAAATGAGAATCAATGCGACTGTACCATGCTCTTGGAGCTTGCTTCAAACCATACAAAGCTTTCTTCAACCTATACACTTTTTCCTCTTTACCTTTTTGTACAAAACCTTATGGTTGCTCCACATATACCTCTTCCTGAAGGTCTCCATGTAAGAAGGCCGATTTCATGGAGATTATAAGCCTTATAGTATCTTGACGTGCTACTGGTGTAAATACCTCATTATAATCAACTCCATACTTCTGCTTGTATCCTTTTGCAACTAGTCATGCCTTGTACTTATCCACCTCACCACGTTCATTCAACTTGATTTTGAAAACCCATTTTACTCAAATTGTTTTCTGCCCTTTAGGAAGATCCATGAGCTTTTTCATAAACAATTGGATTTGATTTGAAAACTCATTTTCTCCCAAGTCTTATTCTTCTCTATGGATTTAATTTAACTGTCCATGACTTCTCTCCATTTCTTCTCCTTTACAGCTTCTTCATAGACAATTGGATCACTATCCATAAAGAATGCAAAATAAGTACTATCACTTGAGTCATAGTCCATCTCATAATCAATCATCCAAGTTGGTCTCCTTCTTGTTCTTCGATTTCTTTGACTGTGATTATGATCTTCTTCTTCTACTGGATCTTCTTGTGATGAGCTCTCTCCATACACGTAGTGAGGCTAAATAGGGGCTTTAGTTTGTTCTTCTTCAAGATCTACAGGAATCTGCTGATTCACAGTGATCTTTTCTTCCCATGTCCCAGTCTTCTTTTCGTCAAAGATTACATCGCGACTTACCACCACATTCTTTGTCAAAGGATCATAGAGCTTGTACGCCTTAGAAGTCTCACTTACTCTAGGGAACACACATTTCAAACTCTTGTCCTCAAGTTTCTTCCTTTTCTCATCAGGAACGTGTCCATATGCTATGCACCCAAAGATGCTAAAGTGGTCTACCGCAGGCTTCCTTCTACTCCCTGCTTCTTGTGGAGTCACATCTCTCACAGAGAAAGTAGGGCTTCAGTTGTGAATGTGAATGAACCACACAACAACTTCTAGCTAGAATTCCTTCAGAGCTTCTCATTTATTTAGCAAACTTCGAATCATGTTGAGAAAGATCCTATTCTTCCTTTCGGCCACACCATTTTATTGTGGTGTATATGCTGCTGTCAACTGCCTCCTTATGCCCTTCTCTTCACAAAATTTCGTAAACTCGTTAGAGCAAAACTCTCCACCTCTATCAGTTCTTAAAGCTTTAACTCTTCTTCCAGTTTCTGTCTTCATCATAACACAAAAATTCTTGAAGCAATCAAAGGCTTCTGATTTGGCGTGCAAGAAATAAGTCCATATTTTTCTACTAAAATCATCAATGAGGGTCATGAAATATTTCTTGTTACCATATGATGCAAGAGAGATCGGACCACATATGTCTGAATGCACAAATTCCAAAATTGCTTGAGCTCTTCTTGATTTTTTAGAAGGAAATGAATCTCTTTCATGCTTGCTACCACACAAATCTCACAAATTTCTGTTGGAGGAGTGATGTTTTGGCAACCTATCCACCATCTTATTTGAAGAAAACGTCTTTAACCCTTTAAAGTGTAGATGACCATACCTAAAATGCCAAAGCCAGTTGGTATCTTCTTTCTTCACCATCAAACTTCTGGTAACGATATTTAACGTCAACGGATATAACCGATTGGTGGTCCTCTTCATCTTAGCAATCGATCGTCTTTTGGAATCATAAATCTCACATTCATTATTTTGGAATGTGATTACATACCACTTTTCTTGCAATTGACCGATACTAAGCAAGTTGGCCTATAGATCAGGAATGTAAAACACATTAGAAATACAAACAGTAGTACAAAAATTTACATCCAGAGTTGAGAAGAATTTCTTAAAACCTGTCATATGGTTGTTACATCTAGAGTCTACGACCCACACATCTTGATCTGCAACCTTCATGGATTGGACTGACATTAACAATGTTTCTTCCTCTCTTTTCTCTACAAAATTGGATTGATCTCTTTTCTCCTTATGGAGCCTGGGATAACATTCATTCTTATAATGTTCTAGGCATCTACATCTGTAGCATTCCACCTTAGACTTGTCAAAATGTCTCTTGCCTTTGTTGTCATAATCGTCTTTGACTAGATCTGCTGACCTGCCAACATCTCCACTTTTTTTCTCGGCCGCCTCTTCCATGACCTCTGCCTTTTCTTTGCCCTCTACCTTTGGAGCTTGAAGTTTCACCTGGTGTGTGTTAGGTTATGGAGCCTTCTACTTATTTATAGCTTAGTCAACGGTTATATCCGGTAAAGCTATATATGGTAAATAGATATATATAGTAGATGGTTAAATCTGGTAAAACTATATATAGTAAATTGAACCATATATATATCCCCTCAGGTAGAGGTTTAAAAATGTACTTTTTCTATTCTCTATTCTCTCTTACACATACTCATCAATCCAAATCCTTTAGCCAGAGTTCTCCTTGCATTTTCTCTCTCCTATTTCTTTGTGTTCATCTAGATCGAGTGTGCGCGTTGTTGTGCAATCCTAACAATTGGTATCAGAGCTAGGCGAAAGTCACCACGATATGTGAAGATGAAAAGTTCAAAGATTGGAATTGAGAGGTTCGATGGATCTGATTTCGATTTCCGGAAAATGCAGGTTGAAGATTATCTGTACTAGAAGATCTTCACGAATCCCTGTTGGGGGAGAAGCCGGATTCCATGACCACGGAATAGTGGAAGCTCAAGGATCCACAAGCCTTAGGGCTGATTCGGTTGACGCTATCCAGAAATATGGCGTTCAACATCATTAAGGAAAAGACAATGTCAGATCCGTTGAAGGCGGTGTCGAATATGTACGAAAAACCATCGACTATGAATAAGATGTATTTGATGCAGAAATTGTTCAATCTACAGATGTCTGAAGGTGGATCTGTTGTTGATCATATAAATGAATTCATAGGATCGTAAGTCAACTGAGTTCGGTGGAAATTAATTTCGAGGATGAAATTAAAGCGTTGATTTTGATGTCATCTTTACCCGAGTCATGGGATATTGTTGTTGTCGCAATTAGCAGTTCTCGAGGATCTGATAAATTGAAGTTTGATGAAATTCGAGATGTAGTTTTCAGCGAAAGTATTCGCAAACGGGAAATTGGAGATTCATCAGGCAATGCTCTCTGTATTGATCGAAAGGAAAAAAGTAAATCAAAGAGCTCAAATAAACACAGGCGATCAAAATCAAAGAACCGGTGAAAATTTTCAAACAAACCCAAGGTAACATGTTGGAGCTGTGGAGGAAAAGAACACTTTCGGACAGATTGTACAAAACTGAAGAAGAAGCAGAATCATAAATCTGAAGATGATTATGATTCTATATATACAATGGAAGATACTGAGGATGCTTTAATCCTTTGTGTGGAAAGCTCAGTTGAATCCTGGATTTTGGATTCAGGTGTATCGTTCCATTCTTCTCCAAGTAAGCAATTGTTTCAAAATTTCAAATAAAAAAATTTCGGGAAGGAGTATCTTCCCAACAACAAAACCTTGGAGATTGAAGGGAAGGGAGATGTCTCCATACAAACTCCAGCTGGAAATTAGTGAACATTACAATATGTCAGATACATTTCTGGTCTCAAGAAGAATCTGATCTCTATTGGTCAGTTGGATAGAACAGGCTATGCAGTAGAGTTTGAAAAGAGTTCGTGGAAGATTGTGAAGGGTGCCATGGTTGTTGCACGTGGCACAAAATTCGAAACCTTATACACTACTGCAGAGTGTATAAACATGGTTGCGGCTACTGAGAGTGCTTCCAATTCAAGTCTTTGGCATAATAGACTGGGACACATGAGCGTCAAAGGGATGAAGATATTGACTGTGAAAGGAGCTTTAGAAGGCTTAGAATCTGTTGATATGGTGGGTCTTTGTGAGAGCTGTCTTATGGGCAAACAGAAATGAGTTAGTTTCACAAAACCTGCTAGAGAACCAAAGAAAGTGTAGTTGGAAATGGTCCATACAGATGTTTGGGGACCATCTCCAGTTTCATCACTTGGTGGATCAAGGTTCTAAGTCACCTTCATCGATGACTTTAGCAGGAAGGTATGAGTTTAATTTATGAAACACAAGTCAGATGTGTTCGCCACCTTCAAGAAGTGGAAAACTAAAGTTGAAAATCAGACCGGCTGGAAGATCAAATGCCTGAGGTCTGACAATGGAGGAGAATACAACAAATCAGAATTTAAAACATTCTGTGCAGCTGAGGGAATTAGATTAATAAGAAAAATTTCCAGTAAGGTAAGACAAAATGGTATTGAAGAAAGGATGAACAGAACATTGAATGAGTGAGCAAGAAGCATGAGGGTTCATTCTGGACTACCAAAGACATTCTAAGCTGATGCTGTGAACACAACAACATATTTGATTAATAGAGGGCCGTCAATACCCTTGAAGTTCAAACTGCCAGAAGAAGTATGGACAGGAAAAGAACTCTCACTTGAGAACTTTTGGTTGTATTGCGTATGTTTACATTGATCCAGAGAAGAGAGACAAGTTTGATACTAAAGCTGTGAAATGCTACTTCATAGGCTGACTCTGACATGTTCGGGTACAGGCTTTGGGATGATAAGAATAGGAAAATCCTAAGATACTACGATGTGACCTTTGATGAAAATATCTTGTAAAATCCTAAGATACTACGATGTGACCTTTGATGAAAATATCTTGTACAAGGACAAAGAGAACATAAACTTTGAGACTACAAAGCAAGTGGGAGTTGAGCTTGAGTAGTAAGAAAACTCACCCAGTGATGTTACAGCAGAAGCTCAAGAAACTCTTGATCCTGTTTTTGAAGAACCAGACGTGGAGCAAGTTACACTTGAGAAGGTGTTGAGGAGATCATCCAGAACTATCAGAGCACCAGATAGATACTCACCCTCATTACATTATCTGTTGCTGACTGACGAAGGAGAACTAGAGTTCTTTGATGAGGCCCTACAAATGTAAGTTCAACCAAGTGGAATCAAGCCATGGATGATGAGATGAGCTCACTTGAAAAGAATAATACGTGGGTGCTGACTAAGTTACCTACAGGAAAGAGAGCTCTGTTGAACAAATGGGTATTCAAAATCAAGGCTGAACCAGATGACAGAAGGAGGTTTAAGGCTCGATTAGTAGTTAAAGGATATTTACAAAGAAAAGACATTAATTGTGCTGAGATCTTTTCTCCTATTGTGAAATTAACTACTATCCGAATTCTGTTGAGTATTGTTGCATCGGAGAATTTGTGTAACGACCCGAAATTTTCTACTTAATTTAAGGTCGTTACTGTATACGTACCATAAACATTGAATGCGGAAGACTTCATTTAAATTCTATAAAACATAACCTTTAACTTAAAACAGAGCCATGGACTTACGTGTTTCGAAAACATCATTAAAACAACACAACAAAGGACCCGAAATAAAATAAATAAACGTTTAAGTTTAAAACATCCTATTCTATCCTAAGTCTAAGAAAATAAATGCCACTATCCTATGCATGTGCCATGATCTCGAGTTGCGATGCCGTCGTCAGCCGTGCAGGAATGCCTTGCGTTAACCTGAAAAATGTAGTAGCACATGACTTGAGTATTTAAAGAAATACTCAGTAAGTGACCCCGCTATTGGGGTTAAATGCAACAATCACATGCAATAAAATGATGAGACCTATCTTTCATTTTGTTTCATTTCTTTTCTTTTCGTTTCGTTTCTTTTTCCCTACGATGTAATCCTAACAGGTAATCGTGGACGTGTACCATATACTCTACACGCAGCCCATACGTGCGAGTATGGGCTCACCAGCTAGTTTGCACACCGCTGAGCCACTGTCCCTAGCCGGTGGGCATACTTTGGGGGCCCACCGGGACCCGTTAAAACTAAAACCGTCACGGCAGCGCTATGCAGGGCATAACGATCGTTATCCTGCCATTTGGATGTACACGTCCGTACCCTCGTGATGGGATAGGGGTCTCCCCCCAAATGCATGATCACACAATATGGCATGAGGTCCCACTAGTTCTACAGTCATCATTTAATGAACATAACCCCGTGTCACGTTTTCATGCTTACATGTCATTCTCATTCTCATTTCGTTACATATCATACATATTCCTAGCGGGGTTATGTATCATGCAATTTACCGTATTTCATGTCATACAAATTCATTCAGTTACATTTCAATACTCATACAACAAGCCATAATCGTACAAGGGCCACACATCGTCACATGCATTCATATCACATCAACTAAGCAGCATAAATAACATACATTCACGTTCACATGATTTCGTACTCAAGCACAATAATCTAGCATACAATGTATCGTATCATAACCAAGTCATAATGTAAACACTTCATAGTCATATCGTTTTCTAACTTACCATAGCCTTAACGTTCTTATACCTATCACAGACATATCATTACGTGACGTACCTTAGTCATATCGTCACAAGAACGTACCCTAACGCTATCGTTCTATCAATCTATCACAAACCTATCCCTTTCTACCCATAACCTAACCGTATTCTTTCATCAATCTCTCCTATCCATAGCACTTCGGTATGTAACCTAACTCTAACTCTAACGTTTCATGAACGTATCTTACTCCTATCGTTATATTTCGTTTCGTGCATCCTTCTCGTACCCTATCTCAAACATATCCTTGAGCACATCGTACCATAATTATTATCATACAAACCACATATTATTACATAACATAACATATAGGGAGCATCTCGATCCACAGACAATTCACACATATCAATATATATGACACGTGCAGAACCACAGGGCACGTGTCAACATCAAATATAACCATGCCGATAGTAAGGTCACTTACTTGGTTAGCTTAAGTCGTTGTCACGAATATATCCTTAATGAAAGTTCGATTCCGTCGTTATCCTTGATGAAAGTCCATTGAACTCCAAGTCAACCTATGTGAGCCCATGACATCAGTTTCAAGTTTGAACTCTATAAAATTATTTCTCTAATTTATGTTGACCCATGTGTTATACTTCATGCGAACGTTAGAGTCTTTGCTTGAGTTAGGTGTTGAAATATTTATATATGTTTGTTATAGTATTATTTTCATACAAACCATTTAATACACATTAAAATTTCCCAGATATTCTATTTTCTCTGATGGTGTTTAATACCCTTTTAACATTTTCCAGATAATTTTCAATTATATTCACAGTCTTCCCCCTCTGTCTCTGTGTTTTATTTCTTTTAATTATCTCTCTGAGAATGACTTTTAATATCATTAAATAAAATAAAAGGAAAACTACTGACCTCTTCAAATGCACTATCTCTTTTTAGCAAAATATCTCTTTCTACCAAAACAAAACTTAATATGAACCCTTTTTGTGCTCGTTTTTGAAGGAGAGAAGAAATTCTGATTAGTTAAATCTGTTTAATCCTTTCTTTTTATTTTTGTTTGTTACTTTTTCAATTAGGTTGACAATTACTTATGGCCAATTTAATCGATTCTATTTTGTTTCTGCTGTTGATCATGACATATCTTTCTAATTAAATTGCTAAATAAAACTAAATAATTGGATAAAAGAAAAGGAGATCTGACATATAACTTACCGAGAAATCTCAAATCTCTCTCCCCTCTCCCATGTAAATCTTGATCATCTCTGTCAAACCCATCTCCTATGAATTTGATGTGAGGCATGTCTGTTTTCTCAAATCTGAGATTTTTTCATTTCTGTTTCATTTGCAAGGATTGTGAGGTGTGTTGAGGAGAGATTACTAGGAAAGTGACTTACGGGAGAGAAAAGAGAGAATAATGGTTTTTTTTTATTTACTTATTTATTAATTTATTATTTTTTTTTTTTTATACATAATAATAATTTTTATTTGTTTATTTATTTATTTTTGGGCCGTTACAATTTGCAACTTGAGCAAATGGATGTAAAAATGACGTTTTTACATGGAGTTTTAGATGAGGAGATTTATTTGCAACAACCATAAGGGTTTGCAGTTCGAGGCAAGGAGCACATAGTGTGTAAGCTCAATAAGAGCTTGTATGGACTAAAACAAGCACTGAGACAATGGTACAAGAAATTTGACTCCTTCATGTGCAAGAGTGGTTTCCACAGGAATGAAAAGGATCAGTGTTGTTACCTCAAGAAATACACTGGTTCTTATGTGTTTCTACTCCTGTATGTGGATGATATACTGATTGCTGGATCAAGTATGAGGGAGATAAACCACCTGAAGGCAAACTTGTCTTCAGTATTTGAGATGAAAGAATTGGGTGCAACGAAGCAGATTCTTGGGATGAGGATTTCTCGAGATAGATCTGCTGGCACATTAAATCTATCCCAAGAGTAGTACATTGAGAAGATGTTGTCCAAATTCAAGATGCTAAACCCAAGATTACCCCCTTGGCAAATCGTCTTAAATTATCAAAGGGGCAATCTCCCAAGACAGTTGAGGAACGTGAGCACATGACATCAGTTCCGTACGCTTCTGCAGTTGGGAGTTTGATGTATGCTATAGTCTGCACTAGACCTGATATAACACATGCAGTGGGAGTTGTTAGCATGTACATGGAAAATCTAGGGAAAGAACATTGGGACGCTGTGAAGTGACTTTTGAGATATCTGAGAGGTACATCCAATACTTCACTTTGTTATGGCAATAGCAAAGTAGTTCTGCAAAGTTTTGTGGATGCTGATCTGAGTGGAGATATAGACTCTAGCAAGAGCACATTTGGATATATCTACACTATAGATGAAACAGTAGTGAGTTGGATGTCCAAACTTTAGAAATGCGTCGCTCTTTCATCTACTGAGGTTGAGTATGTGGCAATAGCTGAAGCTGGAAAGGAGATGATATGGATGACAGACTATCTAGAAGAATTAGGCAGGAAGCAGTGCAAGAAGATTCTTTATACAAATAGTCAGAGTGCCATATATTTGGTGAAAAATCCAGTCTATCATTCAAGGACAAAATACATTAGAAGGCGATACCATTTCACTCGCAAGTTAGTGGAAGAAGGTGATATGTGTTTGGAGAAGATAGATGGTGCAAAGAATCTGGCAAACATGTTGACAAAATGGGTTGATGTTGAAAAATTGAGGTCACACAAAGCCTTAATTGGTATGGTGCAGTGAAGATGCTGATGATCGTTTGAGAATGAAATTCTTGGTTGACTGGATCAGTCTCCAAGTGGGAGAATTGTTAGGTTGTGGAGCTTCTCTTAGTCAACGGTTATATTTGGTAAAACTATATCCGATAAAGTTATGTATGGTAAAGAGCTATATATATATAGTAGATGGTTAAATCTGTTAAAGCTATATATAGTAAATTGAACTATATATATATATATATATATCCGTTCAGGGAGAGCTTTGAAATCTACTTTCTATTATCTCTATTCTCTCTTATACGTACTCATCAATATAAATCCTTTAGCTAGAGTCCTCCTTACATTTTCTCTCTCCTATTTATTTGTGTTCATCTAGATTGAGTGTGTGCGTTGTTGTGCGATCCTAATAGTATGGATATCTTTAAGGTTGTCATCTCCTCTATTGCACTCGTGCAATTAAGCTTTTGCTCATGCACTAGCAAGGAGCCTTGAGGTTCATCTATTTGCATCTCTTCGATATTGTTTGCTTCTTCAATAGAACATACAATGTAATCGAACTTTGGAGTTAGAGATTGCAAAATCTTTTCTACAATCACAATATCCGTGATTGAATCACCATGCATCCTCATTTTACTTGCAAGACTCATAATCTTGCCAATATAATCATTCACCGTTTCTCCCTTTTGCATTTAGAGAATTTCAAAGTCTCTTCTAACTGAATCCCAAATCTCCTTGGACGTCTTCTTTTGAAGCATTGTTTCCAAGATAGTCTGATCAATGGACTGAAATAAGTAGTTCTTGACCTTCAAGTCCTTCAACGTCGGTGTTGCCAACCGTTGCTGTTGAACAACTGAGAGTACCTTGCCTTCATTTGGCTCTACATAACCCGCTCCACCATATCAAAGAACTCCTTTGATCTGAGAAAATTTTTCATCAACATTGTCCAATGATCATAGTGACCATCGATCCTCGGGATAGCGGGTTAAACGAAGTTTTCAACTTGTTTCTCTACTGCCATTCTTGCTGCTGCAAGATCGCTCTGATACCAGTTGTTGAGAAATTTGGTAGAATTCTTTGGGAGAAGAGAACTTTATGTAACTATGAAGGAATTCTTAATTGATTTTCTACCTCTTCCAAAGAATTTTACCAAATTCCTCGTTACCAACGTAGCCACGCCTCAACACACCCTCAAAACACCTGCAAAAGATAAACTTATAGGAAAAGAACGAGAGAAAGAAGTCGGCGAAGTTTTCTGAAGAGATCCAAAACCACGAAACCTTAATCAAAATGATCAAATTCGACGTCAAAACACTTGATTCGCTTCATGAAAGAGATTGTCGACCATCATACGTCCACCTAAGGCACGTTTCGCGCTGCGTCATCGTTTGTTGTCATCCAAAAAAGGGATCGGACGTTCGAACTTTTGAAACCTCGTAGAAGAGAGGAGGAAAGGCCAATAGAGAAATAGAGGAGGAAAAGGAATGAGAAGAGATGTCTAAAACGACCGCGGGAAACCACGGAGAAGTCGGGTGAAGAAGACAGGATCCATCGGATCCAAATCCGAGTCATATTCAACCCGTAACCCACTGCCCGTCCATTCGCCCGAAGCCCAACCAGCCACTTGCCCAGCCCGCACCTGCAGCGGCCCACGTCTGCAACCCACGAATCGAGGCCCAATCGCCTTATCATCCCAACCTGCAACATCCAATCCGCGTCTGCAGCCAATAGAAACCGAGGCCCAACCTGCAATTGGCCCAGCCCACACAGCCTGCAGCACCCGCGATCCGTGACCCGCGACCTGTACACCCGTGCCTCGACCTGAGAAGAGCATTGCGATGTGTCCCGCTCCCTTGGTGACATGTGGCATGCCCGCAGACAAACACTCCTTAGCCTCAGCGGCTTTGATAGGCTCGACTCGATTTCCTACGCTTCCAACTCTGATCGACTTGGGTTTTCTTTTTAAACCCAATTTTCACGGTTTCAAACCTATTTTCGACCTTAATTAAGGTAATTGAGATCGTTTTAATGTCGTATTTCACATATGTCAATTGAAATTATTATTAACGTGTGAAATACTAACGGAAGGTAACAAACAATTTAACAGGAAACGAACCCCGTTGACATTTGGAGCAGCTTTCAAGGAGCGGGAGCTAACGTTATTTAAATTAGAGAGAACACTAGCTAAGGCCAACCATTTAAGTAGCCTTATTATAGGATAAGTTAGTAACTTGCTTGATATTTGACGACATGTGCCCATTGGCACCAACATGTGTCCTTTATGCTTTATAACTACAATGTATGACGTGCATATTATGATGTATGATGAAATGTATGATGATGTTGGATGATGTGTGATGATGAGCATGATGTATTTTCGATAGCATTAAGACGACGATGTATGATGATGATGATGCATCATGTTGTTTACCTTAATATGACGTTGTTTTCCATATTAATTTAAGATGCACATAATGAATGCCATATTGCATTATGTCGTTAATTCGACCTAGGACACATCGCTACAAAATATTAATATGACATTAAGAAGAGAAGCTAACACGCATGTATTGCTAATAGTGATACAAGATGAAACTAGGGTTCTGTCATAAAGACGTTTCAAAGAAGAGAAAAATTAGAGGGACCTCATGCATGTTTATATGTACACGAGCATTGGAAAATTTTCCCTTTTTATGATGATGAGTACGAACGCATACACTATGATGATGATAGTGATCATGTTGAGCATGACACTCAAGGGTCTGCTGACCTCTATACGTCGCTACGGATAGTTAGCTCGACGATGATGGGTCCAGGTGGGATGCGAACCGCTTGGGGATTCACTCTTGCACGTGTAGATCATGTGTAGGGAAGTGCTACACACCCAAGTTAGTCCAAACTTGAGGCCGCCCCTAAGATGAGATAATGATAGGTCCCTAGAGCATTGTTGCATGTGTTTGCATTATTCATGGCCCCTATATAGTGGAATCACTTACGGAGTATTCTTCGAGATAATCAGGCCGTGTGCTACATTATTTTTCTGGTAAAGGCAACCCATGTACGGTTGATGGTGACATTGTAAAGTAGAGACCATGACATGTGCACAGTGCAGAAGCATATTTAAATTCCTAGACCTAGGTTAGAATAGGTTCTTTTGCATTTCATATTTTTAAATTATTTCATTTCGTTTTGTATTGCATTTAAGTATTAGGTGTTGAATGCGTAAGACCATGGTGGTTTTTTTTTAATAATAGAGTTGTTTTATTCTTTTGAAATTTATTACATAAATGATTATATTTAAGAGTTATATTCCGTCTACAAACTTAGAACTAGATGATAATAGCGATTTAAGTAGATGAAATCTTGGTCCTTGCATTTCTCCTTCCCATGAAACTAAATATGCAAACTTGAAGGGCTTTCTTTCCGTTTATTTTTGCAATAATTAATGATGCTATTTGAGGAGGGATTAGTTGAGGTGTTTTAAGGGATCAGATGGTTTAGGGGTCTTCACCGGTTGGGACACCAAATACTTAATTACAAACTCCCCTAGGCCACAAGAAGTGCTTCAAATCTACATGGGGCACCATAGAGAATGACTAGTTGTGAAAATGGAATTCTGTGTCCAGGGTAGCGGTAGCGGTAACTGAAGACTTTCAAATTCCGAAACGAAGGAGGGAAGTCCATATGGTCAGTGGGTACACACCCAGATATCAACAATCAATCAATCACATTACCTCTCAACTCGTCTCTATTCACTACAATAAGAGTAGAAAAGATCAGTCTTTGAATGGTTCCGTAGAGAGAGAGATAGTTGTTTACGAACGGCGGGTAGGTCGGCTAAACAAAAAGAAAAGGGCCCCATTTTCTTGAGCATCTCATTCTTTAGTTCCTCCATTGCTGGGACACATAGCCGTCCATGCATAGCAACCCCACCATCCGTTGATTTAGAAAAGCTATCCACTGGAATGCTATTAACTAATCCAAAATCTTGGCTAATCTGGAGTCCTATATTAGCCTAAGGGAAGATACCATGATTTACTATGATATATTATGTTAGTTCCGATATGCTATGATATGTTATGATATGTTTTTAAAATAAAGAAATCACGCACAATCCCAATGTCATGATTTGAAAGTTAGGTTATGCATAAAATGATTTTATGTATGCATATTATCAAGTGTAATATGTGATGAAAGAATGAGGGTTGCATTACGTGATTTATTATGCCATGATGGAAAATATGGGGACCTCTATATTATCGCCTATAATTGTACGTTGTCATGCATATAATAGCGGTTCTATTTCAGAAGGAAAATAGGGTCGTTACAAAAACAATGTCATAAACTTATATGCTCATAACAAATCGTTAAAACATGTATAGGGGAAAAGCAAACTATGTGAAACCTAGATAAAAGAAAGAGAAATTGAAACAATGTTGTGATCTAACCTAATGGCTACAAATAACAATAATGTTTCTATCCTAGTTTCAGTGCAGATGTGCCTTATCTTTATCTGAAAAATAAGAGTAGCACGTGGCTTGAGTATTTTAAGATATACTCGGTAAGTAATCTCACTGTTGAGGTCGAGAAATGAAAACACATGCAACATGGTGGGACCTATTCTTTTAACATATCATAACACGACCTTTGGCAGCTTTCTAGTTAGGTAAGATTGGAGGTGTAATGTTTCTTTATACATCGCTGACGCGTGCGAGCATGGACTCATCAGGTGGGCTCGCACACCCTCTAAGCCTGGCTCGTTGATTGCTTGTGGATGTATATAATAAAATGATGTAAAATTCACAAGAATAAGGGCAAGTATACACTATCACAAAGAAGACCTATCTTAGAAGTAATAAGTAAATTATTGATTCCAAAGAAGACCTATCTTTTTGGTAAATTTTATGGTGGTAAATAAAGTAAATTTTTTAGTAACATTCAAATGAGGGTGTGATTTTATCTAATTAAACAAACTAATGGAGAGTGCCTCTGCTGTAGAAAAACAGAAAATGATGAGAAAATCAACTATAACGAAAAAGGTTCAGCTAACAGAGATTAAATAAGTGGTTGAGTTTTTGTGCTAGATTTTAGTTCCTTCTAACAGACTCTCAACCACACTTTCGAGGTCATGCATAGTGATTACGTCCACAATCGTTTTTTTTATAAGAGAAGAATTATTTATAACCCTTCTATTACCTTCAAGTCTTGTTGCAATGGAACTAGAGTATTAGAGAGGACTTCATTGCTCACTCTCTTCTCCTGAATGAGAGAACAACTATGTATGTAAAATAGCTAATTAAACACACATGTAAATCATTAACAACTGCTGAATTAGGGTTTTCTCCTTCTTCTCTGCTGTTGCTGTCTAATCCGAAAAATAATCTTGTCCGAAGGTGTGGCTCCCCTCCTTTTTCAGCTATCCTTTTCCTTTTATAATGTTTTTTTGTTCTCATTAGCGCTGAGAAAGGATAAAACCGTCCCCCCAGAATGTTTTTAATTGGTAATCAATGACCCACCTAGACGAGTAATGTGGATTAAAATTTCCATGTCATCCCCAAAAAGTTGGATTTCTAAATTGCTTCAGCATCACGGTCAACAATTTATTTCCAGATTTGCTACAGCATCATGGTTTAACCTAAATGTTCTTAAATTTTACCAAATAACTTAATTAAATGTACAATTAAACTCGATTTATGCAAATTGATTTTCTTTTCATATTAAACCATAATGGACTGTTTCATGCTTGCTAATTAGAATAAATTGAGTAATTAATGAGAAAATAGTGAGTAAGAGTGCAAAATTAAGTACAAAAAGACTTGATATAACTCTACTTTTGAAGAGTTATCACTTGTCAAACTACCACTCACTAACAGATTCTTGCCGAACACCACGAAGAGAAATAACCCACATAACATCATGACAAACATAAATGTCGAAAATCATAAGTCGTAAGGTACGCATCCATATTCATCATATTCGGGAAGTATCCTTCTACATCCTCAATATAAGTAGTTAACATTTTTATTCATTAATTTACTTGGTTTTCATGATTTTATCGAGATGGATGATGTCGACAATTAGACCAACCTGTCCCAAAAAATTGAAACCTTAACTTCTGCTAAGTAGTGGTTTTTTCATTCCAAACTTCGCATTTCGTGCTACACAATAACAAACGAAAGTTCCATAGCTATTCAACATTCTGATAAATTACGTATTGCATTACTTTAAAAGATCTAATCACCCTTAGAAATTTTGATAGCTGAAGAGCTTCTTCGAAATTTAGTTACGATCTTTAGAATATCTTTTAAAAATTCTTTCGAGTTCATAGAATAAATTCTTCTTTTAAATAATCTCTCTCGAATTTTGGTGACCAATCTTTAGATTTAGCGTTTCCATTAACAATGTTGATGTGATATTTTTATTAAAATGGACATGTTATATAAAGGCTTATTTAATGGTATTAATAGTAAATGGAAAATTCCAATAACATTAAAAAATAATAAAATCTACCATTTATTGCGATTATTATTAGTTCTATAATGTCTTCATAGCCATAGAAAAAGGCAAGTAAGATGAGAAATTAAAACTCCTATGAATGAGAAAAGGAGATGGAAATTGTATTTTTTTGATCCAATATGCTTTTTTTCCATCCTTAGTCATAGGTCACAAAAGCATATACTAAAACAAAAATAATTTTGACATCAAAAGTTAAAAAGGCAATAGCAATGACTCGACACACGTGAAAAGCATATTCATCAAACAACATATACATAAATCATTTATCTGTTCAGCTCGACCGATAAGAATGTGAGGGAAAAAAAAAAAAAACTTTAAAGTACAAGAACTAAATTTTAATAAAAAAAGTACATGATTGAAACCGAACAAACCCCGGAGAACAGAAACAAAAATGGTATTTTAACCTAACGAAAGTAATATTGTTTTTTTTTTTTTTGATTGGTTTAGATCGACCCAATTAATGTTTTTAAATTAGGTTTCGGGTTCAAGCTCATACATACAGTGGTATAGACTCTTTTTCTTCAAAAGTCCTAGTGCGAGTTTCTATAGAAATATTAAGATATTAGAGAGCGAAAAAAAACTTTTCAGAACTGTCCTAGAATATGAGCAAAACGCTGCTAACAGTACCCTAAAAATCAGCCGAGGGCGAAACCATTTTCGAGTATTGACTATCGACCATAAGTGGCAAATTACATTCACTATCTCACTATCTCAATAGATAGAATTGCTGGTAACCTTTCAAATAAAAAAGATATTTTAACCTATTCAATAAAAGGAATACCGTTACATTTATAGTTTCGAGTCACGATCATGTTTGTCCAAGACGTGTTGTCTATGGTTGCATGCCCATTCCAAATCCCTTTTTCATGCTTTCATCTTAGATAAGCCTTTACCATTTCATATCGGGTCATTACGGGGGGGTGTATAACCGTTCACCAGAATCGCGTCTACACCCACATGGACAAAAATGTCCGAAAATGTACTATAGGGAGATATGACTAGTTGTCAATTTCTCCCTACCTGATAGTTATATGCAGTAAGTCCTTGTTGCCTTTTACTTACATTTCCATATAACACCACTTTCAATTTCTCAAATCTTGTTTTCAAAACTTTCTTTCGAAATCTCTCTGCTCCCGTTTTCTAAAACTTTCTTCTTGAACCAGAGTCAGAGGCTCGAGCATAAGTCGCTTGGTCGTAAGCGACACAAGAACGAATAAGCTTAATTCACTTGTTGCTGGGAAATGAGTGTCGCACAATCGTAAGTTCACTGCCATCTAAGTGCGATTGTAGTGAAGAGGGGATTGGGATTATTGTGTTAATTATTGGTCTCTTGCCGACGGTAATGAAAAATATTATTCCATTTGCTATTTTTTTCTCTTGTCCCCATCAACCACTTTGTCTACCCACCAACCCAACACCAAAAGATAAGCTCATTTTCCTCCTTCAACCAATTTTCTTCATCTTATCTTTTTTTTTTTTCTTTTCAAATCACTCGATTACAATACGTTCAAATAGTATTTACCGCTTACCCGATCGTTATCATCATTCACTCGGTCAACTAACGAAATAATCATCCACGTTTCGAGTTCTAGTAGCTCCATTTTGTACTATTATCAAATGTATATGTTTATGTACTGTTATTTCCATCAAACGTTTTAGGTATTATTATACTTTTTATATTAATTATGTGAATAGTCGAATTTGTTGTCGGTGATTTAACAACTCTAGCCGACACACGATACAAGCTGAATCTGTCATTTTTATTAATAATGAACCGTTTTATAAAACTTAATCACTAAAAAGTGAGCTTTATACAACTGGCAATTTAGATTGATAATGACAATATGACCTAATATCGTCATTTATTACGTAAATCGACCATTGCTCCAAACAAAGTCTCACTATTTTTATTCGTCCGATATTTCTATTATAACCTAAAGAACACACATATATATATAGAAAAAGAAAAAAAAAACAAATTTATTCTGAAAAGTATGTAATATTGACACAATAGAATATAATCACAATTATAACAGTATATATCTTTGGCCATCTTTATAATAATGTTCATATACCCTCATAGTTTGATGTGGCCCATATTATTTGCCAAGAGCATAATCTAAGAAATGAGATTGTACACGTGTCATTTCTGCCACATTCTAAAAATAAAAATGAAAAAAAAAATAATTTTTAATTATTTAAATACACTTGAAAAGTAGAGTAAAATATATATATATAGTAAATATATTAGTTAGTAGATAATCCAGCTGAAAACGACACTCCAGTAGAAGGCAACCAGGAGGAGCCATAAATAAACTGTCCGACAGTAAATTTGGTGGCTTCTATAGTAGAAGTTATTACTCGATAACCTGGCCATTTAACCCTCTGTCCTACAGCGGCGCCCGGCCCAGAATTCATATACTCACCATAGTAAAGAGTGTCAAGAGCAAAAGAGCCTTGCCATTCGAGCCAACCGCGAGGATGAATATGGTCTCCCATAGAAGATACCATGTATACGACTCTAGAATATAACTTCCAAGGGCGGCCGAGGTAGGTGGGGAAAGATCCTTTGGAGGCTTCGAGGTCACCAGTGGCGATGATTTTACAGGCATGGATAGAGATTCCGGTGTTTTGGTTTGGGTCTTTTCGGTCTTGAGCTGTGATGGTATTCTTTTGTCCTGACATTGGCTTACGAGCATAGATGTTGCAACTTTGGAAGACGACGGCAGCATTACCAAAGATGAAGTCAATCGTGCCGTAAATATCGCACTCTCGAAAGAACTGACGATTTGAGTGGACATAGAGAGTGTCTTGATAACCGATAACGTTGGAACGAAATACCACAGCGTGGTCTGCACTCAAACGTAGTGCCACTGCTTGGTGCTTGTTTGGCCCTGCCGTGTTCTCAAATGTCATGTCTCGTAGAATTAGTCCTGTCCCAGAGCCCGCTGCAAAAAAAGAAAAAAAAAAAAAACATATATATATATATATATATATATATATATATATATATATATATATATATATATATATATATATATATATATATATATATATATGAACGTTGGGCGTTTTTCATATGATTATTTGGATAAATCAAACAATTATTTTTTATAGCCCATTAATGCTGCAAAAGTAGCTTAATTTGTTGCTATCTTTAAATCTACAATAATTTCCTTTTTTTTTTTTAAATAATATATATATATATATATATATATATATATAGCCTCCGATTTATCTAAAAATGATAAAGTGAAGAAGAGGTCCTTATTTTTTTTTCCAAAATTTATAATAATATTTTCCCCAAAATAAATTTAAAATGTTTTATTTAAATTAGATCCTAAAATTTTGAATTTATTGCATTAGATTAAAAAAAATTAAGTGAAAACACATTTTTTATTCTCGAAATTTTATTTTAGTAACATTTAGATTCGTTTTTCTTTCATTACAATAAAACTTAATTTTAAAAAAATTAACTAAAAATTTAAATATTTCTTAAAATCTATTTAAAAAAAAAAAAAGTAAAAAAGAAAATTGAATTTAAAAAAATAAAAAATGGTGGCCATATTTGGACCAGACGACCATAATTCTGAGTCCTAGATATCCGGTGTCAGAATTGGAAGCCTTAATTTCGTGACACGTCATCACTATTTTATTTTTTAAATTTATTTATATAAAAAGAATATTAAAAAAAAAAAAAGAAAAAAGGTTTTTGGAATAAAATTGAAAAGGAAAAAAAAAAGTGTGAGAGTATATACCAAAGGTGGCGGTCCGGAAAGTGGTAACTTTGTCATAAACGCTTTTACCACCTGAAATGACGGTTATGCCCTTCCCATCTCCCACAAACATCAAGTTTGTTTTCTTCCTTCCTACCTTCAAATTCTCCTCTTCGTACCTGCAAAATTACATTAATCTCCCTTCTTAGTCCCACGCCATTTCCAATTATTTCATAACTTTAAAAATAAATAAATAAATCTCGACGTTAAATACCATGACTCGCGTGATCGATCCATTGCTGTACCGACCGCTATTTTAAATTATTTATTTGTTGTTATGATTATTATTATTATTATGAGGGCAACTAAATTGAAAAGGACTTAAAATATGAGGGGACATTTTATATTGTTTTTATTGTGTAATTATTATTATGAAAACTATGGACTATAGGAATTGGTAAATTACAGCTTTGAATGATTACGACACTGAAGTCAATAAATTTAATGAGGAAAAAGTTGTTAAAAAAAAAATGGAATTAATTAATAATCATTCAAAATTTTGAAATAAAAAAGGGAAAATATTGTTCTTACTTTCCGGCTTTAATGTAGATCACGATCCGGCGGCCACTGGATGACGGAGCCGCCGCAATGGCCTCCGCCACTGTCTTGAATTTGCCACTACCATCCTTAGCCACCACGATATCCGCCTGAATTGACGATATGGGAGCAGCCAAAAGGCGGCGATCTTTCCCACTCACCCACTGGGGAAAATCCCCATCACCATTATTTTCCTCGGCTAACCAGTGTTCATCACTCTCCATAAGCCGCCGGCGGCGGCGGTTCTCCACCGGCAAATCGTCACCACCAAACCCAGAAAAAATGGCTAAAGAGTTACTTATCATCTCCGACAAATCACTCAATTTGGCCGTTATCTGATCCTTGATTGGGTCAGCCACATCAGAAAATCCATCCGTACACGTGTCATGGTAAGTCAACGCTGCACTCAGCCACGTCATCACGTCGTGGTTGGTGGCGGTTGTGGAGAAGAGAGAGAGGGAAAAAGCTTCAACGGCGTCGTTTAGAAGCTCCATACAGTCTTCATAAGCGGATTGGGCAAGAGGGTCGTTGGAGATTTGGGAGATGGGGATTTGTGAAGTGGAATAGAGAGCTTTGGTGAGATGTTGGAGAGTTAGGTTGAGAGAGATATGGACGAGGTCGTGGACGTCGGCGGAGAGAGAGCCGGGGGCGGAGAGAAGGGAGGAGAGGCAAAGAGAAGGGTAGAGAGTGAGGCTGCAAGCCCGGGAGATGGCTTGTGTGGGCTTGTTGTGGGGGAAATGCGACTCGGTGGAGGCGGCGATGCGAGAGTGGACGAGAACCACAGCCGAGACGGCGGAGGCAGTGATGAGAAAGATGGAGAGGAAGGAGATGAGGAGGATACGGCGGCGGGAGGAGGATGGTGAAGGTGGCGGTAGGGGATCGGAGTGATCATTGGAAACACGAAAGCTGGAGGCCGGAGTGTCGCCGGAGCGGGAGGAGTGGAGCTTATTGTAGTTGTTGTTCATGGTTGAGGGATGTAATAATAATGATAGTGAGAAGATGAAGAATGGGAGTGAGTTTAAATAAATGGAAGGGGAGAAAGGGTTGGTCGGAGGTCTATGTCGAGAGGGAATAGCTGGAGGGCTGTTTGGGGATGAAGGCATGACATGAAGCATAAGGGGAGTACATGAGTATCTTCTACACTCTTTTTTCTTTGCCACTATGTTTCAAATGTGGGGCTCCCCTTTATTTTCCTTCTAAATCTTTCGATGTGTCAATACGTGTGTGGGGATGCCTTCTTTATTATTCTAGCATATGCTACTTAGGGCGCCTCGAACATAATTCAATGGGTTACGATATACTATCATTTAAGGATAGATTAGAGGTTTGAATCTCTCACTCTCCTACGGTATTGATTTGTCCAAACTTCTAGCTATTGTAACAAGAATGTTAAGAAATTAACCGGTACAAGTGAGTTTTAAACTAGTTATCCCTATTGCTCGACAATTTAGACTTTCATTTGAAAGTGTCTTGAAGTAGATGAATCATAACGTCTTAGATATTTCGTCTCAAATAATCTTGTATATCTGATGACCTGAAATTTTCTATTTAATCTAAGGTCGCTACTATATAAATATCATGAACATTGAATGCAGAAATACTTCATCTAAACTGTCATAAAACGTAACTTTCATCTTAAAACACAGTCATGGACTTGCGTGTTTTGAAAACATCCTTAAAATGACACAACAAAAGAATAAATAAACGTTTAAATTAAAAACATCGTATTCTAGCTCAAGTCTAAGAAAATAAATGCGACTACCCTATGCATGTGTTATGGTCTCAAGTTGCGATGTCGTCGTCAGCCATACATGAATGTCTTGCCTTAACCTAAAATAGAACTAACACTTGGTTTGAGTATTTAAAGAAATACTTACTAAGTGACCCAGTATTGGGTTAAATGCAAACACATGCAGTTTCATGAATGGGACCTACTATAACAATATGTTTTCCTACCGCGGCTATCCTAACGGGTAGCTTGGATGGGTAATTAATTTCCTACACATGGCCCACACGTGCGAGTATGGACCTACCAGTCAGTTTGCACACCTTCTGCACTTGTTCTCGACCTCAATTAAGGTAACTAAGGTAGTTTTAATGCCATATTTCAATATTTCAAGTTGGATTCATGATTATTATTGTGAAATACAAACAAAAGCGATGAACGATCCAATAGAAACCGACGACCAGCCTAACATAGGACGCTTTCGAGGAGCGGGAGCTTACATTAAATTAATTAGGGAGTACGCCAGCTAAGACCAACCAAGTAACTGGTCCTACCATCGTTATGTTATAAAATGCATGTTGTATGTTGGCACGTACCAGTGGTTCGCACGTGTCATAAATTGTATGTTAAACTGTTATGAATTAGTACGTAAATATTATGCAATGTGAACGCTATGCTATCTTTGGATGAATTGTTATGATTTGCGATGTTATGTGTTATGATATGCTTGGATTGCATTATGTGACTGTTATGATATTTAACGTGTGATATGCACGATATGAACTGTTATGTTTGAAAGTATGAAACCGTTACGTTATGTTTTGTGAATTGCATGTATTGATATGGATGATATGAAAAATGATAAATAGCATGAAATATAACCCCGGTAGATGCATGAATGTTATGATACCTTATATGAGAAATGGTATGATGATAAAATGATAGCGTGAGTTATATTTAATAATGATGAAAATGGAAAAATGTTGGGACCTCATGCATTAATGTGACTCATGCATTGAGGGATAGCCATATTCCTTCACGATGGTACGGACGCGTACACTACTAGGCAGGAGAACGACCATTATGTTTTACATAATGTTGCCATGACGACTACTACTTCTAACAGGTGTTCGGCATAGAGAGCTCACAGAGTATGCTCGCCCGACAAGAAAAGGGCCTAGCGGTGTGTGAACCGACTGGTGGGTTCATACTCTCACATGTGGGTCGTGTCTAGAAAATAAATTACACATCCAGGCTGCCCGTTAGGATAGTACCATAAGAAAATAGACAGTTTCAAATAGGTCTCGTCATTACATTCGCATGTTTTTAAAATATTCAAGCCTCGTACTACTACATTTTTCAGATAAAGACAAGGCGTCCCTGTAAGGCTAACGGACGCATCGCAACCTTGGAATTGTGGCACATGCATAGAATAGGTTTGAATTTCCTTTAGTTGTATAGGTTAGTGTAGGTTGAGTTGTATTTTCCATTTAATAGTATAGGTTAGTTTAAATGGAACTTTCATTTCATTTCCATTTGTAGTATTGGTTGAGTTGTATTTTATTTTTGTATTGTTCCTTTGTTATTTTCTTTGTATTTGTATATTCCAAAGTAATAAATGAGGTATGAAATTGATGTTGAATTTATAAAGCCTAATAAAGTTAGTTCCAACCTTAAATGTTCAAGATTAAAAGTACAGTAGTGGTCTTAAGTTAAGTAGAGAAAGTTAGGGTAGTTACAGTACATCTATGGATATTCACACGACGTTCCTCGTCTAGTTCATGGCTAATAATCCAAGTGAGACTTTGAGAGGGTACCAAGTGGATACTAAAGTACCTTAAGGGTACTAAATTGAAGTGAATTCACGGTTGGTGAACTCTGAATGAACTCTCAATGGCTAAGGTCTTAAAGGATTGGAGGGTATTCGGCCACGTTTTTTCCCATTCTTGGAGCTATTGACCATTGAACACACGACCGGACTGATTTGAGCTCATTTTGTCCAATTCGTGGATTTTCAACATTGATTTGAGCTCATATGTGTCCTACAACTTCATGGGACTAAAAGAAAGATCTCAAATTTTCCAGTTCTAGGTGAGAGCTTGGACTTAGTAATCATGGTGATCCTAGTTAGAGAGCGATCGGAAAAGAACACCAGATGCGTGTTTCTTGAGGTACATGAAGTTAAACGCGACTAGCGTTGATCAGTCAACCGACAGCCCAATTTTGACCATTCGACTATTGTTTATGTATTTTAGTCATTTAGAGATTGATTTTCAATTTTGTTTTACTAGTTTTCTTGTTTGGACTTAATTTAGGACCTGAATGAGAAGTTTAGAAGAATTCAGATTACAAGAAGGAAAATTGCGACCCTAAACATCTCAAACGCGATAAGTAATCATTCAAACTTTTCATCTAATAATACTTGTAGGAATCGATTAGAAATTGACTAAATGAATCTTGAACATGTATGAAAGCAAATATTACTTGCACTTAAGTACGGGACTTAGTAAATAAAAATTTAGAACAACTGAATATCTATTATTGTAGTAAGAGCTTCCACCCTTCTAAGAAAACTCTAATTTGATTTGATTGAATTATTAAGACTATGGTTAGAATGATTGTTCTTGACTAGGATTCCTAAGTAGGTAAAGATGCTTGATATTGAATGCTAACATGCTTGTTAGGAGATTAAAGCTATATGTATGCTCATATATAAACATCGATTGTCTTACGTGTGAGCTAGATGTGAGCATGATAGAGGATTTAGCCATATAAGATACTTTACGTTGGTCTATGAGTCTCGATTGGAGTCATATGAGTATGATGTTTGGCTGTGATGTATGATAATGTATGTAATTTATGTATTTCGATGTATGACATACATGACAAATTTGATGCATTTAATAGCGTTATGATGAGTATGATGATTGCATGATGTTTATCTTAATAAGTTATGTTTTCCATATTAAGCATGATTTATGAAGATGAATGTCATATTGCATCATGTCGATAGACCGGCATAGGGCATAACCCTAAGAGTATGAAAATGATATTAATATAAATATCCTCGAGCATGTGTTACTTAATGTAACAAAGAGATGAGACTAGAGGGTTGTGTCAAAAGAGAGGATAAGATGAAAATTAGAGGAATCTCATGCATGTTGTGTGTTTATAAGCATAGAGATACTTTCCCTAGAGATGATGAGTGTAAACGCGCACAGTATGATAATGAGGGTGATCATGGGTAGCATGACACTAGGGGTTCTGCTAACCTCTGAAGGTCGCTACAGAGTAGCTTGACCTTGAGGGTTCAGGGGGTGTGCGAACCCTCGAGAGATTCACATTTGCATGTGTGGGTCATGTATCTAAGCACTACACATCCATAATAGTCAGAGACCGGAGGCTACTCCCAGATGAGATAGAGATAGGTCCCAAGAACATGATTGCATATGTTTGCATTAGCATGACCCTTATAATGGAGTCACTTAATGAGTATTCTTTGAAATACTCAAACTATGTGTCATATCATTTTTTTAGGTAAAGGCAAGGTGCCCATGTACGAATGACGGTGGCATCGCGAATAGAGATTGTGGCACGTGCATAGGATAGTCAGATATTTAAATTCCTAATCTTAGGTTAGAATAGAATATTGCATTTCATCACTTAAATTTATTTTATTATGTGAAAAATCATAAAAAGAAAGATGTACTAAAAAAAACGAGATGACTACCATACGAACTGACTAGAATTATTGGTTAATTGATACCGAGTTGATCTATGTGTCTAATAGATGGATCCATAGTTTCAATTTTAATTTTTGCATTAATTAGGATACTAATTTTATAATCCCTATTTCAAAAAATGATTTGGTTTCTAATAATTGTCCCTTCAATGCATTGCAACCCATGTGCTACATCACCATCATGTTTTATTGTATAATTTAATTAATTTAATTATATGATGAATATAAGATTATCCATTTCTTTAATTTCTTTATTTATTTTTAAAATCCAATGTATTGTTCCCTTGTTTTAAATATTTTATTTTAATTTTTAAATCTATATTTTATTATTTTTTAATAAATTGTTGAACAAAAACTTGTACAGTTATTTACATGACAAGTGGAAAAGGTAAGTATTTAAGATTTTTATTTTGTTTTAATAGGTTCCTTATTTATGTAGATGGAGGATTTTTGAAAAATATCAAAATTTTAAGGATAAGTATATAACTTTGAAAGTTCAGTGTAACAGTTCGAGGAGGCGGGTCACCACTAGCAGTTATTGTCCCCTCTTTAACTAATGTGAGATCTCACAATCCATCCACTTGGGGCCCCAACGTCTATCATCTTCGCTAGCACACCGCCTAATGTTTGGCTCTGATACCATTTGTAACTGCCCAACCCCATCACTAACAAATATTGCCACTTTGACCTATCATATATCATCATCAGCCTCATAGTTTTAATACGCGACTACTATAGAGAGGGTTTAGTTGTACTTCAATTAGTAACTCACACCGTCCGGTGACGGACTCTAATACCATTTGTAACTACCGATAATAAATAGTATCCTCTTTGGCCCGTTACCTACTTTGGGAGAATTTTGAGTTTTTTCTTTTCTGATCTAGCAATCCCTGTTCTTCTCCTGAGTTTTTAAATGTAAGGTTGTCAGCTCACTGTTTTGAAATGTGTATACAAGGGAGAGGTTTCACACTCTTGTAAGCAATGTTTTGTTCTTCTATACAACTAATGTGAGATCTCACATGGAACGAGGACAAAAAAAAAAAAAAAGATTATTAAAAGGTCGAGTCTTATGTCTCAATAGGCATATGTGGAGAGAAAAAGGTGTGAATAGGAGCAATGACAACCTTTTTCAATGGGACCTATTAACAATTAGATGGGGGACACTTAGATTTTAAATGCAAAAAAGTGCCACATATGCCCATTTTTTCCTCTCCAAATTAAATTTCACCGACTTCATAATATAAATTGGTCTATATATATATATATTTATTTATTGTTGAAATAACAATTTAGTCTACCTACAATTGCTTTCATGTATTTTAAATTTTGTAATAATTAATTTGTGTTGTTTCTAGATGTTTTCTGAGCTCCATTTTTTGATTGAACCTCTTCTTTATTCTTTCCTCTAGCTAAAGGAATTAACTTGGAGGAATATTTTTAAATGTATGACCTTAATTTTGAGAAATTTTTCTCGATCTAAAGCTTACCCGAAAATGGAGAGGATCTAGGATGTTTTAGCTCTTGATTTCTTCATCAAAGTTACCCAGCTTAATCCTCTAAAGGTAAAGGAATTCTCAATTTAAAGAAAAATGAATCGTAGATGAAAATTTGATACTTACCCCTAATAATCCTGTGTAGATAAGCTTTACTTACCCTCAATAATCTCTCAATACTTCTCATCAAAGTTACTCAATTTAATCCTCTGTAGATCAACTATACACATTCTTGCCCTGATCTTTTGTACAATCTCAATGGTAACTCAAACTAACTCCAGTCTCATTAATTCTTTCAAACAATGTCATACCAATAGTTGCTTGGAAACAATTGTTGTCAGCAAACTCCATAAGGTGTAGCTTAGAGTCCCAATTACCAGCAAAATCTAATACACATGCACGCAATATATCTTCCAAAATTTGGTTGAAACGCTCAGTTTAACAGTCTGTCTATCGGTGGAAGGCAGTACTAAAGTTGAGGTGAGTACCAACGCTTTCTGGAGTTTGCACCAAAATGCTGACATAAAGCGTGGGTCTCGATCCGACACTATCAACACTGAAACTCTTTGAAGTCTTACAATTTCTTTCGCATACAGTATACGTTGCCTTACCAGGTAGGAGGTGTGTTGATTTAGTCTGTCTGTCAACGATTACGCAGATTACTGCATATCCCTTCAGTGTTCTAGGTAGCTCTACGATGAAATCCATAGCGATTCTTTCTTACTTCCATTCCGGCACACTGAGGGATTACAACAATCTTACCATCCTCTGTCTAGGGGATTTTACCTCTTGTCATACTAGACACTTGCTTACAAATTCTGCTATATCTTTTTTCATGCTTCGCTACCAAAAGTGTTGTTTCAAGACTTGGTACATCTTGGTACCAATAGATGCATAAAGCATGGTGAGTTGTGAGCAATGGTTAGCATTTCATTCCTTAGCTACTCCACGGCTAGAATGCACAATCCTCCTTGACATAACAAACTGCCATCTAATGATTTGGAGAAACTGTCAACTAAACCAGTTGTTAACTAACCCAAAATCTTGGCTAAGTTGTGGTTCTCTTGTTGAGATTCAATAACATGTTGTTCAAGTGTGGGTTGTGTTAGGTTGAATGCGTTGTGACCTTGCGTTGTGACCTATATGGATCACGATCTCATGTATATATAGATGTGTACAAGGAGGATTAGATGGTGGGCTTTGATCCATGTTAACAAACTAGGAAATCAGTAGATTCCTTTACTATGAATAGATATGACCTATTATAAGTTTAATACCCCCTTAATCTAAATCTAGATGATGTACTACTAGGTTCAGACTGCCCTTAAAACTGCTAAAAGAAGGAGTTGGCAATGGCTTTGTCATGATACAGCAAGCAGATCCTTGGAAGATATGAGCCGCACATCAAGCTGACAAGTTGATACTCGTTCATGAACGAAGTGATAATCAATCTCAACATGCTTCGTCCATCGATGAAAGATTGGATTGGCGAAAAAGTAGGTGGTACAATGTTGTCACACCATAGGCTAGGTGCTCGCGCTTGCGAAATCCCGAGCTCACGCAAGAGGACTTGGATCTAGAATAATTCGCACTGGCATAAGCACCTGCCTTGTATTCGACCTCTGTCATAGAACGAGAAATTATCGATTGTTTCTTTGAACTCCAGGAGATAAGATTGCCACAAAAAAAAAAGATCGCATAGCCTCCAGTACCTCAACGGTCATAAGGATTCCTGACCCAATCAGCATTCGAGGAGGCACAAGCCCATATCAATAGTGTCATGTAGATAACAGAGAATTCGTTCGACCACGACCCAATGTACAAAAGTCAGGGAGGACATGAACTGGCACACTCTGTTGACACATAACGAGATATCAGGACGTGTCAGAGACAAATATTGGAGAGCACCAACAACACTCCGATAGCGAGTAGTATCCTCAAGTGAGAGCTTTCCACCACCATCCAATAACAACTTCTCGCTAGGAAGCATGGGTGTGGAAACATCTTTGGAGGCGAGCCTATTGGTTCTGGATAATAAATCTTGAACTTATTTATGTTGTTTCAGAACAAGTCCATTTAAAGTATGGTATGTTAAATAAAAGCTATGTTCCTTTTAGGTTGTTTTGACGTTCTCAAAACTTCTGAATTCACGCCAATGCAAGAGCGTAATTCTAGCTGCCTTTTGGCCAACTTCGGTCAAAGTCTTTGCCCACTTTTCTATTTTTGTAATTAGGTTTGTTATTTAAAGAATTCAATGAAGAAATAAAGCATCTAGTCTTCAGCAAATCTCTCCCTCTCTCCTTTTACTTTCCGCTGAAAGAATTTTTCCTTCGGCCAGTTTTTTTTCGTCGACGTTTTCCTCCGAATTGCCATAGTCAACATGGCGGGCCTCAATCCCAAGAAAATAACTCAAAGTGCCAAGACCCTTGACGGCAAAATCATCTTGAATATGTGTAAGAAGTTTTCTCAATAGCCATAGAAGATGAGTTGATGATAATAATGTCATTAGCATAGATGAGGATATACGTTCGAATGTCCGTCTTGTTAAAAATGAAAAGAGAGACATCAACCTTTGAAGGTGTAAAATACAGTTGTAATAGTTTGGAGCTAAGGCGAGTCAACCAAGCACACGAAGCTTATTTGAGGCCATAAAGTGACTTATCCAGCTTGTAAAGATAACCAAAATGTTGAGAATCCACAAATCCAGGGGGGTTTTGTATAAACATCTTCACTAAGAAAGCCATGAAAAAAAACATTCTAAATATCAATCTGCCGAATAGCCCAACCACGAAAAATATCAAAAGATAATAAGAGCCGAATGGTAGTGGGCTTAACAGCGGAATTGAAGGTATCATCATAATCAACGCCATACTGCTGTTTAAACCCTTTAGCAACCAGTCGTGCTTTGTAGCGATCAATAGAGTCATCTGTCTTTTGCTTGAGTTTGAAAAACATTCTTATTTTTTAGAAGTGCCTAAAATTCATCATTCATTGTCTAACGCCAGAGGAGATACTTCATAGCAGTAATATGTGAGGTAGGTTTAGAGGCAGAAAATCGAACCACATAATATGTTACTATTCCATCTGTATGCACCTTGGGTTGCTTGATATTGTGCTTCAATCGAGTACCATACAATTGAGTAGTTGGTGTAGGATTGTCAACTGAGGGGACAGTCGTACCAGTCGTTGCGAGGGGAGCAACCAGTGCTACAACAATCGGTTGACCAACAGCCGTTGCACATTTCAAGGCGAGCCAGGAGACCAATCCCCAAGATCAGAGCCTAGAGAATCTAGGTGGGGCCCAAGCAATGCCGGAATATCAGCTGCTGGCAGAGGATCTGAGGTCCCAATCATTGGTGGAACAACGATGCCGATTTGCGCGGCAACAATGCGGAGTTTTGTAGTGGCAATCCCGAAGCTGATGTGGATACCAGATTTTCTGTATCCAAAGAGTTAGTAGGCACAAATATATGCATATAATCATTTTCCAAATTAGTACTGATGTTACCCAAAGACAAGGTGCACAAATCAGGGGTATTTTACGTTGGCTGCAAAGTTGGAGAAGAACTGGGTGGGGCTCTCTTGAACGGAAAAATATTCTCATCAAATATGACGTCTCTAGAAATATAAACACGGTCAGAATTGGTGTCAAGACACTTATACTCTTTATGTAAAGAAATGTGCCTTTATGTAAAGAAATGTGCCTTTATGTAAAGAACTGTAGCCTGGAAAGGCACATTTTTTGGATCGAAAAAAGAGCTTTTGTTTGTTATAAGGGAAATAATGAGGCCAACAAGCACACCCAAAATTTTTTAATAAGGAGTAATTTGGTGAGGTATGAAAAAGAAGCTCTAAGGTGAATTGGTTATTAATGACACGAGTAGGAAGACAATTGATGAGATATGCGACTATAATAAACGCGTTATCCCAAAATTTAATAGGTACATCAATATGAGCTAAAAGGGCTAGGCCAATTTCAACAATAAGACGGTGCTTGCGTTCAACAGACCCATTTTGTTGATGTGTGTGAGGGCACGAAACACGATGACCAATTCCAAGGAAACGAAAGAATGTGTTATGGATTTTCTGATATTCTCTCCCCCCCCCCCCCCAATCAGACTAGACACACTTGATTTTAGTATCCAGGGGGCGCTCAACATGAACTTGAACTGCAAAAGTATACGAGGAGCTTCTGTACAATCATGCATCAAATAGATCCATGAAAACTTACTGAAATCATCAATGAAGCTGATATAATATTTAAAGCCCCTAACAGATGGAGGAGTAGGACCCCAAACATTCAAAAAAATCAATTCCAAAGGCGATGAAGACATATGAAAAGAACTAGTGTATGGTAACTGATGACTTTTTGCTAACCGACACGCATTACAAATTGGCAAAGGTGCCTCACTAGCACACAAAATATTATTTAGACGCAAATTTGACTTTACGACTTGAGATGAAGGATGTCCAAGACGTGAATGTCATTGGGCGTGAGTAGTAGATCTGCTCACTAAGGCGTGCTTGAGATCATCGACATCAGATGGTTTAATAGGATAGAGACCAAGGATGGTGTTCAAAGAATATGTCATTGTCACAAGAAAATTTATGAATAGAAAGAGATGTTTGGGAATTTTAGGCACATGCAAAATATTACACAATGCAAAAGGACGAACAACAATATTAATTGAAGAATGACCAGTATGCAAAATTCGCAAACCTGCTCCATTGCCGACTTAAACTTGTTCACCTCCATGCTAGCATTCACGCATAGTGAGACGATCCAGGTCACTAGTGATATGATCAGTGGCGCCTGTGTCGCTGTACAATTTGGATCAATCTAGTAAGAGGAAGTAGCCGCTAGTGCCGCAGAAGGAGGTTCATCTTGATAGGAATCATTCATCCTATGCAAGCAGCGAACAACAGTATATCCCACTTTGCCGCGATCTGGCAGGAAGGACGAGCAGAAAGGTCACGATGATCACCAATAGGATGAGAGGGCGCGCCACCTCGAGAAGAGCCACGACCACGATCCCTACGCACACATTTCTTCTGCTGAGCACCACAAGTAGCATAATTGGCCGAAAATCCAGGATTTAACTGAAGTTTAGCCTAGTGTTGTAGTTGGCGAGCTTCAAAAGCCATTAGATGTGCAAACACATCATCAAGCGTGAGGGCTTCACTCTTGGTAGTCATCAAGGTGACGAATGGATCATAGTCAGGGCCAAGACTAGCGAGGAGATACGCGATCACGTCATCATCTTGCAAGGCCGAGTTGGTGGTGACTAGCTCAGTGGCCAACTCTTTGATCTTACGAAAATGATTTGTAGCAGACAGATCGTGTTTCTTGGACATGGCAAGCTTAACAAGGATCTGAACAGTGCGAGCACGAGTTGACAATGAAAACATCCGTTACAGGACTAGCGAGGAGATGGCATGCTTAACAAGGATCATAGTCAGGGCCAAGACTAGCGAGGAGATACGCGATCACGTCATCATCTTGCAAGGCCGAGTTGGTGGTGACTAGCTCAGTGGCCAACTCTTTGGTCTTACGAAAATGATCTGTAGCAGACAGATCGTGTTTCTTGGACATGGCAAGCTTAACAAGGATCTGAACAGTGCGAGCACGAGTTGACAATGAAAACATCCGTTACAGGGTATCCCACACCTCCTTAGATGTAGTAGCGGCAACCACATTACGAAGAATCTCCTCAGACATGGAGGAAAGAAGGCCACTAAGGACCTGTTGATCCTGGTCATGGGCCAGATTAGAGACCAGGTCAGCACCAGAAGTGGTTTAGGAAGGGACCACCTTGGCAGGTGCAGCAATGCTGCCATCGAGGTAGCCTATAAGCTTCGTATTCCATACGTAGAGGAGGAGCTGGGCACGCCATATGATGAAATTGTTTTAGTGAGACAGATTGTGACACCATGGTGGAGAGGGATTGGGCCAAAGGTCGATGTCAAGGTAGATGAGATCGGGTAGGAGATGGTGGATGGGGAGGAGGAACAAGATATGGTAGACATTGTTAATGAACAAACCTTGGCTCTAATACCATGTTAGGTTGAATGCCTCTGTGACCTATATGGGTCACAACCTCATGTATATATAGATGTGTACAATGAAATATATTCTAGCGTTGTTCTCAGCCAACTAATCCATTCCTAGTATTACATTGAAGTCTGTCATGCTGACAACTATCAGGTTTACATCTAATGCTCGTCTCACAACTATTACTTGTCCACCTTTTACTCTATTCTTAGTAACTAAGTCTACCCATGCTCGGTACTAACAGTCAATATATACAATAAGGGTTCTAGTTCGAATCCTGTTTGGCTAACAAATGGTACATATATAAAAATATGAGTAGAGCTTGAATCAAATAAAGTTGAAGCATAGTGCCCCAAGACGGATAAAGTACCTGTCACCACTGTGTCAACTTTCTTGGTGTTCCTACTGGTGGATGCATATGCTCTTGCCTGAGAGCGGGTCTGTATGGGTCTCTCAGCACCACCTGGGCCTCTTGGCGGGTTACTTAAGTTTTTCGTAATAATGTGCCCCTTTCGTAAACACTGGAAACACGCTCTAAATCCAGCCATGCATCTAACCCAATGATGTTTTCCGCATTCGTTGCATTGTGGTCTTTCTCTTCCTCTCGCTCACTCTTGGTCCCTGTGATGTCTACCAGCCTAGCTCATGCATCTGCAGCCAGCGCGGGCTTCAACCCAGTCCAATGGTAGTGACCCGTGACGTGACCCGCGACCCGCCTGTAACCCGTGTCTCTTGTCCAACCTGCAACCCAAGGCCCAAACCTATCTTGGACTAGTAGCCCAGCCTGCAGCACACATGACCGGTGGCCCAGCCTACAACTGAGACCCACCTGCAACAGCCCAATAACCCAACGCGACCCGCGAGCTAACTTAAATTGAGCCTCAACCCGAGATGACAACACACGAATGGCCCACTCTTGGCCTGCCGCATGTCAAACTGCGGCCCAAACAGCCCTTTGGCTTGATCGGCTTAGACATCTCAGCGCGACTCCCAACAACTTCTAGGCTTATTTGGCTCGAGTACTCCTATTTTAGCCCGTTTTGCACTGTTTCGACCCTCCCAATTCTTCTTTTGACTTTTATTAAGGTAATTGAGGCCATTTTAGTGTTGTATTTCCCATATGTTAGTTGGATTATGATTAATTTATGAAATACTAACAAATGGTAACGAACGGTATGATAGGAAACAAACTTTGGCAACATTCGGAACAACTCTCAATGAACGGGAGCTAATGTATAATAATTAGGAAGAACACCGGCTAAGGCCAACCAAGTAAGTGACTTTACTATAGGATAGGCAAGAAAAATTGTATGAACTATGATGTATGATGACTTACGATGACATATGTGAATTATATGACGTATGATGTGTGAGCTGTGATTTATGATACCATACGTGAATTATGTGATGATGTATGAGCAATGTAACAGACCAAATAAAAAAAAAAAAAAATTTGCAGCCGTCAGCGAGACTGAAAACTCCAACGAATGCCAGAGTTTATGTTCTCACACGACCCACGAGCCTCGCGAAACTTTGGGGGTCACCACAACAACAGACCCTGACCCTCGACCAAACCGCCTACAAGGAAGAAAACGAAAAAAATGTGAGAGTTTGAGGAAGAAAACGACGATGCTCTGGCGAAGCCAAACCATACGAAATCGACTTCAAAACCTCTTGTCTACACCACGAAAACAATCCCAAAGACTTTTACATCAGGGATAGATTTCAACATTGCTTACACGTCGTACACCGTCGAGGAAGGAAAATAGAACGTCGAGTTTTTTTACCCTTTTAGATCCGAGAGTGTTAGGCCCTTACGAACCAAACAAACACCATAAATGGGATTATGGGGAGGAGGAGACTCGAAAAAGAGGAAAAAGGAGGAAACAGAACATCAGAACAACGTGACAGAGGAGAGAGAGAGAGTCGTCGAAAAAAAATCTGGCAATCGGGCAAGGAAGACGAAGTCCGACTCACGATCCAAAACCCTCTCAGCCCAACGATTCAACCCTCGGTCCACCAAAACAAACCATGGCCCAACAGTAGAGTTCAACCCAACCCACCGCAACTAAAACCCTACAACCCATCACAACCAGAACTCACGCGCTCGACCCGAGACAGCTGCACACACGTTACCCTGTGGTTGTGCCATGTGGCACGTCTGCAGCGCGACATCCCTCGGCTCCGGCGGCTTCTTGGCTCCTACGGCGTATTCGGCTCGGGAAACCTATTTTCGATGCATTTGGCACCATTTCGACCCTCTCCGACTTGATTTCAACCTCGTTTAAGGTAAAATAGATCATTTTAAGGTCGTATTTCAAAAATTCAAGTTGGAAATTAATAATGTTTGTGAAATACTAACGAAGGTGTCGAATGATCCAATAGGAACCAACCACCAACGAAAGCGTAGGACGTATACGTAGAGCTAGGAGCTTACGCTTTTATTTTAGGGAGTACTTCGGCTAAGGCCTACCAAGTAAGTGGCTCACTTGTCATAGGTTACGCGTTGTATATTGTGTGTTGGCACGTGCTCATGGATTCGCATGTATCATTAAATTGTATGCTAGACTGTTATACTCGATTAGTATGCTTGTGAAATGTGAATGTATGCTGTTTAGTATGATATGATGTACTATGCTTATGACGTTTATGATGTGTCTGAATGATTCAGGCATGAATGGTACTATAATTTTGAATGTAAATAGCATGTAATGTATGACATGAAATCATGATAAATTGCATGAAATGTAACCCCGTTAGGATTATGTATGATACGTAGATTGAAAAATGAGAAATGACATGTTAAGCATGAAAGATGATAGCGGGGTTATATTCATTAATGATAAAAGTAGAAATGTCGGGGAGCTCATGCATTATTTGTGCTCATGCATTGAGGGGATTCCCCTATTCCATCATGAGGGTATGGACGTGTCACACAATGGCAGGGTACGATCATTATGTAAACAGCATGTAATGTATGACATGAAATCATGATAAATTGCATGAAATGTAACTCCGTTAGGATTATGTATGATACGTAGACTAAAAAATAAGAAATGGCATGTTCATCATGAAAGATGATAGCGGAGTTATATTTATTAATGATAAAAGTAGAAATATTGGGGAGCTCATGCATTATGTGTGCTCATGCATTGGGGGGATTCCCCTATTTCATCACGAGGGTACGGACGCGTACACCCAATGGCAAGGGTACGATCATTATGTTTTGCATAGCGCTGCCTTGACGGTTACTAGTTCTAACGGATGTCCTGTTGAGGATTATTAGGTGTGAATCCCAAATTGGTTAACTTAGTGGAAGATCATGGGTTTATAAGTGAGGAATACTATCTCCATTGGTATGAGGCCTTTTGAGGAAGCCCAAAGCAAAGCCATGAGAGCTTATGCTCAAAGTGGACAATATCATACCATTGTGGAGAGTCGTGATTCCTAACATGTCCGGCCTAAGGAGCTCCCAGCGCTCGACAAGGAAAGTGGCCCATCGGTGTGTAAGCTGACTCGTGGACCCATACTCGCACGTATGGGCTGTGTGTAGAGTATATGGTACACGTCCAAATTACTCATAAGGATAGCACCGTAGGAAGATAGATGTCCCATCATCTCATGTTAGGATAGCACTGTATGAAGATAGATGTCTCATCATCTCATTTGCATGTGATTGTTGTAGAGTTGTTTTTTCTTTCTTTCCCTTGTATTCATTATTTCATGAGGTAATAAAAGTATAGATAGGTCCCATCATCTCATCTATTTCAGAGTTGTTTTTCCTTTCTTTCCCCTGTATTCATTATTTCATGAGGTCCATCATCTCATTTGCATGTGATTCCTTGTATTCATTATTTCATGAGGTCCCATCATCTCATTTGCATGTGATTGTTGCAGAACCTATTTCAGAGTTGTTTTTCCTTTCTTTCCCTTGTATTCGTTATTTCATGAGATCCCATCATCTCATTTGCATATGATTGTTGCATAACCTATTTCAGAGTTGTTTTTCCTTTCTTTCCGTTGTATTCGTTATTTCATGAGATCCCATCATCTCATTTGCATGTGATTGTTGCATAACCTATTTCAGAGTTGTTTTTCCTTTCTTTCCCTTGTATTTTCATGAGGTAATAAAAGTATAGCTTAGTATAAATTGAATTGTAATCGCATTCATGAGGTAATAAAAGTATAGCTTAGTATAAATTGAATTGTAATCGCATTCATAAATCATAGGTTAGTATAGAACATTTATTTTAGAGTTATTTTTCCTTTATTTCCCTTGTATTCATTATTTCATGAGGTAATAAAAGACAAACTTAGGTTAGTATAGGTTGAATTGTAATCGCATTAATAAATCACAAGTTTGTATAGAACATTTATTTCAGAGTTGTTTTTCCTATTTTTCCCTTGTATTCGTTATTTCATGAGGTAATAAAGGACAAACTTATGTCGCAATTATGATAAGAGCCCATTTAAAGTAAATTCTGCGTTTAAAGTATAGTAATGACCTTAAATTAAATAAGTAAAAATTTAGGGTCGTTGCATATGATGTATGATGATGTATGATGACGTATGATGAAGTACGTGAGTTACATGACGATATATGATGTACTTAATGTTCTTGATGCATTTGTTGGTATTATGATGACACTATGATGTTTATGATGGATGAAGTTTACCTTAATATGATGTCGTTTTCAATATTAAGCATGTTGTATGAGGATAAATGTCATGTTGCATCATGTCGAGAGATCGACCAAGGACACAACCCTAAGAGCATGAATAACGATATTAACATAAATATCTAATGAGCATGTAGTACTAAATGTAATATAGAGATAAAACTAGTGTTATGTGTGTTCACCAATGACAGAGTTTACAACAGAGCGATGTGAAACACGAGTGGCACCATTTGTGTACCCAAAGTTGTTGGCCCTTACCACACTGTGTGTATCGTTCTTCGTAGTGTGCAAACTGGAGTTCCTTAGTCTCGTCAGTCGTCTCATTCCGATGAGAAAAATTGTCTGATGTCGTCTCCTCTTATGTATTCCAATGCTCTCAAAAGGTAAGTGGGTGCTTTTATGACCGAATAGCTGGGCGAGTGATATGGAATCAGCCCAAGGGAAAGCTCTAATACCAAATGATATGGAATCACTAGAAGGGGAGTAAGATTCGGGTTACCTTGTTGATCGAATATCTCAAGGCAAGAAAACTTGTTTGAGATTCGAATCACTCCACAAGAAAGATCGATCATGTCTAACTTGAATGATTCTTGTTAATCGAATATCTCAAGGCAAGAACACTTGTTTGAGATTTGAATCACTCTACAAGTAAGATTGATCATGTTAAGCTTGAATGATTCTACATGCAACCTAAACTACGTAGAATTGCAAAGAAACTTACCCATTGGCTAAAAGAAAGCAAAAATGTTTCTTTTACTCTATTTTTCAAGCCTCCCTTACAAAGATAACATACATGACATTATATAGTCTCAAAATGAAAACTAAACTTCCATGAGGCTTTTCAACTGTTATAACTTTCATACTTTATGGACATAATTAACCACTATGTATGCTTTATGACCATGATTAGTCACTATGTAAAAAAGCCTTAAAATACATTAACACCAACTATAAAGTACTCTAAATTATGATCCACCTAAAATTTATAACAATAAAACTTCACTCTTCTCCTATGCGGCATAAATTAAAATATCTTTTGATAATTTCAATAATAGTTTTTTCATATCTTCATTAAAGTATTCTGTATGATTGATATCTCTCAGTTCATATCAGTGAGGTTTTTTTTTTTTTTTTTTTTTTTTTTTTTTTTTTTTTTTTTTTTTTTTTTTTTTAACCTCGAGATCTTTAGCGCCTTCTGCTATTGCAAGTAGTTATGCACCTTGGTTTAGTTGTGTAATCGCGACATCTTCTTCTCCCACTTACTATTTAAAATACTTTCTCACCAGATTTACCTTAATATTTACCCAAGCAAACACACTCGGTAAGGGAACGATCCAAAAGCCATCACGAGGCCTATATGTATATCATGTTGTGAATCAATAACATATATGATATCTTGACCCGTGTTCTTCTCCTATTAAGTATTTAGAAATAGGGTTTTCTACTGCACGAACAAATTGGACTAATCTTTCAATTAACCGTTGGTTATTATAAATTTTATTGTCTTCATGTTATTGCTTTATATCACATTTTGTAATTAAAAATAATAGAATTTCTATTTTAGCTTTGTTGAGGGCTAGGCTTCTACTTTGCAAATTCTTGTTTTTAGAACTTGCATGTTAGAGTCATTCAAGTGGTATTGATCAAACATCTTCTTGAGTGATTCAAATCACGAGTTTAGAAACGAGTTTTCTATACTCTTGATTTTGATCATCAAGGTAATCTGTTCCAAACTTTCTCTTGGGTTGATTCCATTGGCTAAAGGAAAGATCACACATTGGTTGGATTGTAAGATCACACATTTGTTGGAGGGGAGAACTAAACATCATTTATAAGGGTGTAGAAACCACTCACTAGCAGACGCTTTTTAAAAACTTTGAGGGGAAACCCGAAAAGGAAAGCCCAAAGAGGACAATATCTGTCAGTGGTGGACTTGGGCTGTTACAAATGGTATCAGAGCTTTACGCTCAAGATCGGATATATGTTTCCTTTGCATTTCTTCTCAATTTGATTTTTACTTATTTTTATCTTTATAGTTTTTAATTGACCCAGAGTTTAAAATCCGAATCTTACTCCTCTTGTAGTGATTTCCATATCAAATGGTATTAGAGCTAGACAGCGAGCGATGTGCCAGCGAGAAGGCTGAGCCCCAAGAGGGGGGTGTGCCAATAAGGACACTGGGCCCTAAAGGAGGTGGATTGCGGGGGTCCAACATCGATTGGGGAATGAAACGAGTGCTTGCGAGGACGCTGAGACTCGAAGGGGGGTGGATTGTAAGATCACACATTGGTTGAAGGGGAGAACTAAACATCATTTATAAGGGTGTGGAAACCTCTCCTAGCAAACGCATTTTAAAAACCTTAAGGGGATGCCCGAAAATGAATGTCCAAAGAGGACAATATCTACTAGCGGTGAACTTCGGCCGTTACAAAGCTCTTGGTTCTATGGTCTAATTTAAATAGAACTATCCTATGCATATGTCATGGTCTTGACTTACGATGTCATTGTCAGCCGTACACAACCCTATACATCATTTTAAAAAATATTTACTTCATTCAAGACTTGATTATTTTAAAAAATACTCATTAAATAACCCCACTATTGGGGCAACAGAATGCAAAAATTTGCAACTCATGAGTAGGAACCTATTGTTAAGACCATTATAGAAGCGGCCTCCAATCCAAACAAAATTAGATGTATAGTACTTTCTTACCCACGACCCACACATGCGAGCATGAGTCCCCAGGCGATTCGCACCTCCCTGGACTCATCATAGTCGGGCTAGTTGTCCATAGTCGAACGTCTGGAGTTCAGCAAACTCCCAAGTATCATACGGGCATCATCATCATAGTGTATGCGTCTATACTCATTATCATAAATGAGAAAGCAACCTAATATATATGATGAACACACCATAAGCATGAGGTCCCTATAGTTTTTATCTTTAAATTATTCTTATGACACAACCCTATAGATCATTCACAAATTACCCTAGGTAAAATGCATGAATTAGCCTTCATATGTTCCTCATCATTTACATCAATTAGGGTTGTGTCTTAGAAAACACGTTGTTATAATGCATCATGACATTTAATATATGCACATCATCTTAATATGGAATATCCTCATATTAAGTCATCTCATCATCATACATCTTACATAATCATGTTATCATGGATCATCATCATATCATCATATAACATCATCACAATATCATATAACGTCATTAAGTCATCATATAACATCATATTATACTAGTTCACATCATCATCATCATAGTACATAAAGCATAAATGACACATGCAAGGGCCACTAGGCACGTGTCATCATACATCAAGCAATTCTTCCGATCGAACCGATAGTAAGACCACTTACCTGATTAGTTTAAGTTAGTGTCAATAATTTATCATTAATGAAAGTTCGATTTTGTCCTTTAAAATCCAAGTTAACCTATAAGAACGGATGACATTGATTTCTAGTAAACTTCTACAAAACTATTTCACTAATATGTTTAAGTATGAACTCATTTTCTATTATTAGTGTTTTAGGACTACGAATGGTCTAACAATTTAAAATTTTCGTTATCTTCCCTTTCTTTGTCGGTTTGTTTTTTTTTTTTTTTTAATTCTGTTCACAAGATTTTTTTTTTTTTTTTTTTCAATTTTGATCTATTCTTACTTTTTCTCTAAAACTAGATCGGAATGGATTTTCTAAAACTCAATAAAGTTCTTGTCATTTAATTTCTAACTCAAGCTAATTAATTGCAAAGAAACTAATATCATTCGATATAAGACAAAGTAAAATATAATTATTGATCCGTTCAAAATACATCTCTTCTCTCATGAAACTAAATTATCATTTAATTTTTAATTAACTCAAGCTAAAAAATTAAAATCATCTAATAAAATAAAAATAAAAGGTAAAATATGACTACGGACCTTAATAACATGACGTCTCTCCGTCTCAATAAAACTAAATCTGCTTACATTTGAAAATTTAGGAGTTGGTCGAAGTATTTTAGAGAAAGGAGTTTTGACATGAGATTAGTTATTATTATTTTTATTATTAATTAACTTATTTTCTTTCTTTCTTTACTTTTTTATTTTTTTATTTTTTTTACCATTTATTTTGAACCATTGTTACATCTGCCTTTACTACCGAAAAAAATGTGAATTTCATCTCATAATAGTAAGAACGTTTGATTAAGTATATAAAATAGTAGGCAAATTGAATTAGTTATAAAAGTCACTCTCACTCATGCAAATTAAAGAACAAACTGTCACATATGCAAATTAAAAAACAAATTGTCACGGGTAGAAATGCATAACTCACTCAAGAAAAATCAAGTCACACATGATCATTCTTTAAAATATTAAACTTCACAATTAACGATTCATAAAGATAAACTAAATATTATACAAACGACTCGTATAGAATACCTAAAACACGAATAAAATGAGGCATCCAAGAGTTGGAATGGGACAATGACCACAACGTAGCAGCCACATCGTGATTCAAGAATCTCTTCAAGTAAAGAGACATGGAAGTTGAATAGTCATAATAGTCATAATAGCATCAAATGAAGTGAAAAAAGAGAAGAATTTTCTTTTCCTTCTTGTCCCCACCAACGCAACTTCGTTTTCTTCAATTACCCACCACACAATCAATTCATGCCCTCCAAAAACATATCCTATTAAATCTCTATCCAATCATATTGAATCAATTCACGCATGTCCGTTTTCGATGGCATGATTAAGCGAGTTGTGATGGCCGACGACTCTCCGAGACTCGAGATGGCGTCAAGACATATGGGCTATGTCGATAGAAAAAGGTCTCTTAGTACAACGTCGCATCTCATCTTATCATCTCGATCTCCATCGATATAGCTCATATGTCTTTACGCCATTCATCCATATATATATATATAGGTGGCTATGTTTTTTTTTTTTTTTTTTTTTTTTTTTTTTTTTTGTCATTTGAGTTGTTTGCTACAAACATTCAAACCCATTATTTGTCTTCATATGTTCTTCCACATTTTCAATGAAACCAATTATATATTGGTTGCTAAGAATTTAAGGATGTTGGCAAAAATAAATTTTAACCTAAACTTTAACAACTAAAATATGCATATAATTATGAATTTAGGTCATGAATGGATGGTGGGTCCACGTCAAAACTGATAAATCAATAAATTGAACCGTATCGGTTCGTTTAGTTTAGTTTGGAGTTTAAAAATCGAACCCAACTGTAAACCGCCTTCTTAGTTGCAAAACTGTAAACCAAATCGAACCAAGTTCACAAGTTTTTGTCAAATGGGTGGTTTGATTTGGTTTCGTTTCTTTTAGAAGTTTAGTTCTTTTACAACTCGACTCTTGAATTGAACTGAAGCGTGAACACTCTTGTTTGGAATAGTATCGAACCAAGTTCATAGGTTTTTGTCAAAGGTACTTTTTTTTAGGTTAAATATTCAAATATTTATTGCCTATTTATATTGATATTAAATAATAAAACATATTAATTTAAAGATTACACTAAAGAATATATATACCATTCGAAATTCGTAAAATTGGTGGCTGCTTTTGAAATTTCAACAAAAAGGACCACATTTTTTAAACAAAATGTTATCAATAATTTCAAATTGAGTCGATGTCTTTTGTTCAAATATTTTGTGCCCTAGAACGAGGAATCTGTAACCTAATCCGACGATATGTTATTGATTTTAGGAGGACGACGGATCACATTATTTTTTACCGAAGAAATAATTGAATGAAATGAAAATCGGTACTATATATATATATATGAAGGTGTATATGGGTTAGGTTGGGTTGAGTTGGAAAAATCATTTGGACCAACCCAAATTTTCGAGAAGGTCGAACCGGTGAGAGCAACTCGAATTGAGTTCAACCCAAGGATTGGGTTGGGTTGTGCCGTCAATTTTTTTTTTTTAATTATTTAAAAAAAATATTAATACTTAAAATCTTATAAATCTTAAATATCAAATATTTACAAGTCACTAGGTATCATTTACAAAAATCAAATATTTTTTAATTTTCATAATAATCTTAAAAGTAGGATATGATTGGGTCAAGTCGAAACCTTATTTTCAGGTAGATTGACCCAATAAAAAACTGTCAACTGGTAAAACCAACCCAAATTTTCAATTTTCTAAAAACTTAACCCAACCAAAACAGGTTTCAATTAAATAATTTGGATTGATGAGATTCTGGAGTCATATTATGAGATGGCATATGGGTTGGAGAGGAGAACGAAACACCTTTTATAACAGTATGAAAATCTCTCCCTAACAAACACGTTTTAAAAGCCTTAAGAGAAAGCCCAGAAAATAAAACTCAAAGAAGACAATATCCGATAGTAGCGATGAGCTTTTGAGCTGTTGCACGTTAAAAATAATGCTAATAAATGACATCTCTTAATGTTAATTAGTTGAGAGAGAGAGAGAGTTAAAGATATTACAAGTGGAATTGGCAAATGAATGAAGAAATTAATAGGCATGTGAATGGTTCATTATGGTAGGGAACAAAACCCAAAAATCAAACCATTTCCATCACATCATTTAACTTAGCCCTCACAAATTTATTTTTTTTTATTTATTCATGTTTACATCCTTATCCCATTCATCTATGAACCTCAACCAACTTTATTTCATTTTAATTATGGACTATTTTCTAATTTAATTCTATTTATGATGTTTTATTGTGTTCATCATAAATAAAATAATAACTATTTAGGAAAAAAAAAACACTTTTGACCATTAACGTGTTTGGTAGTATTTAAATGACGGTGACAATGATGCCATAAAAAAAAAACAAACAAACAAATACAACATCGGGATCAGTTATTTGTAATAACATACCAACATTTCAGTATATTTTGTTCTCACTCACGTGCATCCTACAAAAATTACTCGGACTTTATGATCTCAATTGCTAGTATAGGTAGGGACTTTCAATTTTTTTAAAAGAATTTTTAGTCATCCTATCATCAGGATCTCTCTCATTCGGATTTGGTCTCAATTCAATCAAATATCTCTTTTTTGACACCAGTGTCACATTATTAATGGGAATCTGAATGGACGGACCAAAATCAAACTTAGAAGCCAAATTGTATTTTTCATAAACGAGTTAAATTATATTATTAGTGTCGTGAATTTCATGGTAGTTTCTCTTATGCTCTTACCCAAGTAAAGAGGGGTACATAAATGAATCGAAACCATATCCGAATGAGAACGACTCTGGGGATAGAATGACTGAGAAAGGTTTTAAAAAAATGAAAGTTATTACCTATACCAAACAGGTGCACATTTCTTTTCGGTGACCTAATCATAGGAACATTAAAATATATTTACCTTAAATTCAAATAAAAAAAAATGTTTTAAATACCTTAATTAGGTATAGACAATTAATTAATCATAATAATTATTGGTTTGTACTCTTATAAAGTCAATGTTAGTCAACTCACTATTTGTAAAGAAAGCTAGGAAACATCCTCCCACCTTCCTAAATCAACATCTAAAATAAAGTGGAGTTGACTAATTGAAGCTTTGATTGAGAGAATTAAGCTTATTATTGTCACTAAATCAAGAAATTATTCAATAATGCTGTCATTTATTATATATCATATACAATGTATTTCTTAAATTATCATAATTATAACACGTCTTAATTAGTTGGAATAATACGTACACTCCATCGTGACAGGACATACTATTTCCCCTTAAATTTAGGTAATTGAATTCATAATATTGTCCATTTTGTAACGGCTCAAGTCCACCGCTAACAAATATTATCCGCTTTGACTCGTTACGTATTACTGTCAGTCTCACAGTTTTAAAACGCGTATGTTAAGGAGGGATTTCCACACCCTTATCAGAAATGTTTATGTTTTGTTCTCCTCTCCAACCAAACCAATGTGGGATTTCACAATCCACTTTCTCTCAAACCGTGAGGTTGACCGCAATAACTAACGGACCAAAGCGGACAATATCTGCTAGCTATGTTAAAATATTATCACTAGCTCAATAGAGTCAAACCCAATAATTGTACGGAGCTTATTGTATATTTATTTTAGTAGAGATTTTAGGGAAGAGATCTCGATATTTTAGGAAAAAGATTTATATTTGTTAGGTCTAGATTGACTAGGGTTTAGCATAAATACCCTTCCACCCCGTTTTCAATCCCAAGAAATCCCAAGCTTTTCATCCCAAGAAATCCCAAGCAATACAAGGTTTATACAGATGTTTTTGTAAATCTCTTCTCGATTGGTCTGATTAACTTCGACAAATTGTGCTAGTGTTTTCCAATACAGATGTTTTTGTAAATCTCTTGGGCTAATTGGCTTTAATAAAGTGTGCGAGTGTTTACCATAGAGAGTTGTGTTCAACAAGCTATGGGCTCGGATTGTTATAAATGGTATCAGAGCCAGATATCAAATGGTGTATCAGCGAGGACATTAGGCCCCCAAGGGAAATGAATTGTGAGATCCCAACATTCCTTACAAAGGTATGGAAACCTCTCCTTAACATACGCGTTTTAAAACCATGAGATTGACAGCGATACGTAACGAGCTAAAGTGGACAATATCAATTAGCGGTGAACTTGGGCTAAAGTATATTCAAATCGACACAAAGAAAAAGTTAAAAATATCCCAATAGAGGAAGAATAGACTCTAGTGGCCAAGTCTTTATCAAAGTAGGTACTATATGGTGTGTAGATAAGGTTGAGGGGGCTCATTGGAAGTCCCTATTCAAACTTTTTCTTTTTCATCCTAAGCCTCTGGACCCAACCCCTCCACTGCCACAAAAGAGACCTTTGGCGTATGTCATATTGTGCCGTGGAATTAGGGTATACTGCCCTAATTTTCTCCACAAAATGGCCTTTACGAACTAAGTGTACAATATTTGACCGCTATGTGGTCTATATGTGACCGTGGCGTAAGGCTGAAATTTCATCGATCAACAAATCGACAAAAATATAGAGACTTCAATGTTATGGAAACTTTTTTAAATGATCTTAAAAAATTAAAAAAATATCGAGACTTTCTATTAATGTTATGTTTGATGTCAAATTTCACGTCAACCTTACCTAAATTTCTTTTGTTAGATTTGTAAATTTTTAATATATATATATATATATATATAAAAGGCCAATTTATAAAAAATTTCAATTTTGAACAAATATTGGTACACGTCTACATGAATTAGGTTGAGTTGTGTTGGAAAAATCTTTTGGACCAACAAGAAATTTTTGGTTCATTGTCTTGGTGACATGAGCAATACCAATACAGTTCACAACCCAACTCTCTATTTTTAGGTTAAATTGAGTCCGATTGTTAGATTATTATTTTTTTAATTGTTTAAAAATCCTATTCATTCAGAATACATGTTACATTAATAACTAATATCTCGTAAAATTCAAATATCAAATATTTATATAACTCATCATTAACATCCGTTACAAAAGTCAAATATTTTTTTATATTTAGTAAAATTAGTTGTAACTTTTTTTTTGGATTGTTTAATTGACCCAACAAAAAAAAAATCAACATAGTACAAATTGAATTTTCACTTTTCCAAAATCCAACGGAACTAAAAAAAATCTTTTATAAATTTGATTGGATAATTCAGATAGGTCCTGTCACTTAAAGTTTAAGAACTTATTAGACATTTCTTAAAATTAAGAGACTGAATCGAGTTTTTTTATATAATTTTTAAAGTCATATATATTGGAGGTGAAAAGTACGTAAGAGTGGAAACCACACTTAGGTTGAATGATTATAAGAAGCTTTGGAACCCAGTTGGTGCGTAGTAGAGCCCATGCATCATCCCAACTTGCCCCTCCCTCTTAACACTTTTTATTTAATGTCAATTGTCAACTAATTTTTAAGCACAAAAATGACAAAAACCAATAATCTTTCACCATTTTATTTTTAAACACAAAAATGACACAAACCAATAATCTTTCGCCTTTATTCCACTATCGTCCTTGTCCATAAGTTCGATCGAGTGATAATTATAAAATACAAAACATCGAATAATCTAATTTGTTGATGCATTTGGCTAGCTCGTAAAATCAATTTTTGGGTAGCTCGTTCCATCAATTTTTGAATATATTCTTTCTTACTTTATTCATTCGGTTATCTACTAAGTTAGATCATCACTTAGTCTAGTCAGTTATTAAGTTAACATTTAAATAATAATAGTAACAACGAAGATTTATTAAACTATGAATTAAAAATTCAAAAGTCTAAATAAGAGTTTGTTACGATGTTCATGGTTATCCTTAAGTTACCTAAAGAAATTAATGTGAAAAAGTTTAGATAAGTTATTATTATTGTTATATTGAGCTCGTAGCCATCCAGGCCTACTGCTACCTACTAATAGTAGTTATTGTTTGTTTTAGCCTGTTACATATTATCGTCAATCTCATGGTTTTAAAACGTGTCTGTTAAGGAGAGATTTCCATATTTTTATAAAAAAAATAGTTCGTCCCACTCTCTAAGAGACCACTTTTTAAAACATGGGTCCCAATCAAACTATTCCTTCAAGTCCACTACTAGTAGATATTGTCTGTTTTTGTCTGCTAGTATTATCGTCAATCTCATAGTTTTAAAACGTGTCTGTTAGGGAGAGATTTTCATACTTTTATAAAAAAAAAAATGGTTCGTTCCACTCCCTAATGAACGTGGAATCTGCTGAGCTACTTCCAAAAACATAAGAGACCTATTTTTAAAACATGGGTCTCAATCAAACTATTCCTCTAAGTCCACTACGGGTAGATATTGTTTGTTTTTGTCTGTTACGTATTGTCATTAACCTCATGGTTTTAAAACGTGTCTATTAAGGAGAGATTTTCATATTTTTACAAAAAAAATGGTTCGTTCCACTCTCTAACGAACGTGGGGATCTCACCGTGCTACTTCCAAAAACCTAATAGACCACTTTTTAAAACATGGGTCCCAATAAAACTATTCCTCCAAGTCGACTACTAGGAGATATTGTCTGTTTTTATCTGTTAGTATTGTCGTCAATTTGATGGTTTTAAAACGTGTCTGTTAGAGAGAGATTTTCATATTTTTATACAAAAATGGTTCATTCCACTCTCTAACGAACGCGAGATCTGATCGAACTACTTCCAAAAACCTAATAGACTACTTTTTAAAACATGGGTCCCAATAAAACTATTCCTCCCAACTTAGAGATTAAAAAGGTGTTTGGATATGGTTTGTTGTACCCATTTTTTGGTCTTTAATTATCTATTGAGGATGATTAAATTCAGCACTTGAAGCAAGTGGCGTTTTAAATCTAAATTAATTAACTTTTTCAAGATTGACAATTGACAAAAGAAAAAGTTATACCCATCTTATCGACTCATTTATGTTTGGATTAACATGTTTGTTTGATATATATTTTGGGTAGAAAATAAGTGAAAGAGGTATCAGGCTCGATATCGATGATACATTTACTTATATATTTCATATTTACTTTTTTGTCGTTTGATATCATTTGTTAGAATAATAAACCTCTTCCTATGATATTATGTTTAATTTTTTATGATTTTATTGTTAGTATCAAATTATTCGATATATATATATATATTATTCATATGAAAAAAGTTTACTTTTTTTATTCATATCAATAAATATATTGGTTTTTTGGAATAAAATAAATTGATGTCGAAATACACGGTTTCTTAATATGAGTACAATGATATGACTAATTTGAACCTAATTCAAGATTTGTTTGTTTGTTTGAGTTAATGTAACATTAGCTCTCGAGTGCTTCTAAAACGGAATACATGAATGAACTGAATCAATCGAGACCATATCTAAATGAAAATAATTGTGATGATATGATAGTTAACGTATATTTAAAAGAATTGATAGTTACTATTTATATCAATAAAATATATATCTTCCTTCCTTTTCAGTCGCGTAATCGTAGTACTCTAAAGTTAAGTATGTTTTGTTTGGAGTAATCCTATATTGGATGATCTCTTGGAAATTTTTTTAGGGAGTATGTGTGTAATAGCCCATGTCCACCGTTAACCGATATCGTCCGCTTTGGCCCGTTACAATCGTTGTTAGTGTTAAGGATATTTAATAATAAATTATAGTTTACCATATATATTATATTTGATATTTTATTATAAGGCAAATATTAGATATTTGCTTATTACCATAGGTATCTTTCCATTTATTGTTATTTCCATTTATTACAATTTCCATATCCTTGTAATTTATTTGATTATAAATAGGATAACTTTCACACCATTTAGTTGTGGTGGATTCAGCAAATATTCACAGTTAGCCTTACGGTTTTACAATGCGTCTATGAGGGAGAGGTCGATCGCTGTCAGCCTTACGGTTTTAAAACACGTCATGAGGGAGAGGTTTCCACACCCTTGTAAAGAATATTTTATTTTCCTGTTCAATCAATGTGGGATCTCACAATCCACCCTCTAGGACCCAATGTCCTCGCTGCCATACCATTCGGTGTTAACTCATGGTCACCGCTAACAGATATTATCTGTTTTGGCCCATTACGTATCATCGTCAACCTCATGGTTTTAAAACGCGTCTATTAGGGAGAAGTTTCCACATTCTTATAAGGAATGTTTCGTTCCCTCTCCAACAGACGTGGGATCTCACAATGTGAGTAACAATAAAATATATTGAAAGGACTTGTATTAGTTTATATAAATAATCTTCACTCTTACAAACACTTCAAGATGAGTAGCTAATATAATCATGTCGCACGGGAATATCAAAAAGATCACGTATCGAATTCAGATTTTAAATTCTAGTTTGAATTCTATGACATTTGTTAGATCCCACATCAGTTATAAAAAGGAACGAAATATTCCTTATAAAAGTGTGGAAATCTCTCCTTAACAAACGTATTTTAAAATCATGAGACTGACGACGATACGTAACGGGCCAAAAACTGACAATATATACTAGCAATGACATCGGGCTATTACAACATTACCCTTAAGTTGTCATATATCGATGAAGTTATATTGAGAATATTTCTAATCTAGCTAATATGAGACTTCGAACATATTTTCAACGTGAAAATGATTTGCTTTAGAGCTACATAAAAACACAACCGATGGGTTAACGAACGATCTTCCAAATTTAAAAAATAAAAATAAAATAGAAGTGATTGTCAATTTTTTAGGTAAGGTGATGAAATTTGAAAATAAGTTCAATTACATAATGAATCCAAATAAGACAATCAACAAAAAATAATAACAACTTTACATTATTATTCAAATATTTACATCTTAGCAAATCATTATTATTATTATTTTATGGTATCACATCAACTAGTGAATGAAAAATAATGTCACACGACGTCGTTGAATCAACTAAATAATCATTAACAGCAACACGGAAAACTTTGCAATATTATATGATAGAAATATTTTAACTAACAATTTGGCATCATCAGACATGCATGCATTATCAATTGTGGCTTGTCACATTTTATTTAATTTAATAAATATGTTTGTTTAGGATAATCATTGCAAATTAAAGTTTTATTAAATATGAGTGGCTCAAACTTTTTCAGACAAATATGTACCAAAGTTAGATCGTTCATGTACTAGGTTCAAAAATAGTTTGTATCGGATGATGGAAGTTCCACGTCCACTAATTTAGGGAATGATTATAGGTTTATAATTAAAGAATACTCTCTCCATTGGTATGAGGCCTTTTGGGAAAACCTACAGTAAAGCCATGAGAACTTATGCTCGAAGTAGACAATATCATACCATTGTGGAGAGCTGTGTTCATCTAACCGTTTAAACGGTTTGAGTCAAGATCGAGTTAAAGTTAAAGAACCCTTTTTAGGTTTATTTTTTAGGTTCATATTAATTTTGTTCATAAAATTTTTATTTAATTGAACTCAACTTGAATGTCTATAACTCAACCTAAAAGGTAGATATAATTTGGGTTGATCAGATTTTGGGTTGATCAGATTTTTTGACATCTGCAACAATCCAAGCCCCACTAGCAGATATGGTCCTATTTGAGCTTTCAGGTAGAAATTTTCATACCCTTATAGAAAATGCTTCGTTCTCATCTATAACAGATGCAGGATCTCACAATCCACTCTATTTTGGGGCCCAACGTCCTCGCTAGCACTCGTTCTTCTCTCCAATCTATGTGGGATCTCAGGTACGATATAATTTGGGTTGATCAGATTTTTTGACATCTTGCAATAATCCAAGCCCCACTAGCAGATATGGTCTTATATGGGCTTTCGAGTAGAAATTTCACACCCTTATAGAGAATGCTTCGCTCTCGTCTTCAACCGATGCAGGATCTCACAATCCACCCTATTTTGGGGCCCAACGTCCTCGCTAGCACTCGTTCTTCTCTCTAATCGATGTAGGATCTCATAATTCCTCAAATCTAACATCTTGCAACAATACAAGCCTCACTAGCATATATGGTCCTATTTGGGCTTTTGGGTAGAAATTTTCACACCCTTATAGAGAATGCTTCATTCTCGTCTTCAACCGACGCGGGATCTTACAATCCACCCTATTTTGGGGTCTAACGTCCTCGCTAGCACTCGTTCTTCTCTCTAATCGATGTAGGATCTCATAATTCCTCAAATCTAACATCTTGCAACAATACAAGCCTCACTAGCATATATGGTCCTATTTGGGCTTTTGGGTAGAAATTTTCACACCCTTATAGAGAATGTTTCATTCTCGTCTTCAACCGACGCGGGATCTTACAATCCACCCTATTTTGGGGTCTAACGTCCTCGCTAGCACTCGTTCTTCTCTCTAATCGATGTAGGATCTCATAATTCCTCACTTGAAAGGGTCAAGCATCCTCGCCCGCACTCGTTTCTCTCTCCAATTGATTTGGTATCTCACATATGTACACTCCTATATATAATAGCTAAATTATCCAAACTTCAAAATTAAAATAATAATAATAATAATAAAATTAATGGAATGATTCCATTTTAAGTCTAAATTACCAACTAATTAGTTAGATTAATGATTATGGGACCCAAAAACTATGAGTCCACCAAAGTTGGCCTTAAACATTACACCTTTCCAAGGCAGTTGGCCACAATCAATTAGGGCCTTTATGTAATTATAGTCTTCTTTTTTTTTTCGTTTAAAATATTTATTTCCATTAGTAAAAAGTATTTTATTAAGGAAAAAAAAAAAAACATCCTATGACCTTGAAGCCCACGCCCATGTAACTCATAACTGGGCTTGACCCAATTCTCAACACCAATAATAAACCATTCGGAAAATTGTAAAAGGGCTATTACAGTAAATTCATTATGTTCATGCCTGGTCGTGGAGGTAATCTTTATGATATTAACCTTCTTAGCTAGTAAATCAATATTTACGAGAATCCTTGTTATGTCGAGAAGCTACTTGTTTCTCGTGCTTACGGTAACCAAATTACGATAATCGATGTGAAACGACATAGATGAATCTTCTGTCTTAACGAACAAAACCCCAATAACCCATGTAATTGTGACATGGGCTACATTAACTTTACTAGAGCCACTCTGTCTATAATCCTCTACAACATGGTTAGGTTACTTACTTAACGCTATAAGAATGAAAATTATCCCCATAGATTAACACGAGTATTTCTTGCATGTTTTGTTTTCACTCACATGCATCGTAGAAAAATTTCTAGAAGGTCATCTGACAACAGAATAAGCCTAACCATAAGTTTTCTATGATTAAGCCACCGAAAAGGAATGTGCACTTCGCTAACAAGGTAAATGGACCTATTGCTGGGACACCTCGAGTTAGATCGGAGGAATTGTGTGATACATGTACATACCAGCAAAGCACAATTGATTTTAAGTCTATTTTCTTAGCCAATCAAGCACATACATTTGTTGTAAAATATTATTTTTAATTTTATAAATTATGTAAGGGTTAAATGGTCCATTTGTCTTCGTTCTTTGTGGAGAGTAAAAGGGATTGGGAATAAATCCCGACCACAAACGTTTTTTTGTAGGGAGACTATAAATACCCACAATAATGTTATGTCAAAATGAAATTCGTGGATGAATGGAATTCATATCTCAAATTGAAATGTTTCCCTCCAAAATTCGAGCATCAATTTAGCCATTTCTAAGTTTTGGTCAACTTGTCTGTGTCTTGTGTGGAGATTAGAGGGGATTGGGAATAGATCCCGACTACAAACGTTTTTTGTCGGAAGACTATAAATACCCACAATATGTTATGTAAAAATGAGATTCGGGGATAAATGGAATTCATATCTCAAATTGAAATGTTTCCCTTCGAAATTCGATCATCAATTTAGCCATTTCTAAGTTTCAAGCAATTCTTGTGGTAAAATTGCATACGAGTCATTCAATCAAGCCTTGATCAAAATCGATTGTGGAGTGACTCAATTTAGAACCAGGTTTCCAAATCTTGCTTTTACATCTTCGATCGTAAGAGGTAATCTAATTCTAGCCTCATCTCTCGGTTGATCCGAATTTTATATAAGGAGGTGTTAATTAGTTTGATTCGAGAGTTCTTGCTTCAACAAAAACTTGGATCGTTGGATTGAAGATTAGGGTTGCCTTATCACGTACTTCCAATATGTCGGCCTATATATCTTATGATATCATGTTCGTAATTATGCCTATAAGATATTGATGGTCCATGTATGATAAGAATGAAAGATCTGTCATGTACACGCAAGCATGTCTCATAGAAAAGCTATGATGTGAGGGAACGAATAGAAGTATGATGTGTATCATAACCATGTACCCTTATATAAAAAGTGAGTTTCTCGGTTGCTAAATATGAAAGACATTTTATCTATATCTTCATTAAATTTTTAATTACTATTTATTTCATAGAATTAAAAAAAAAAAAAAAAAAAAAAAAAAAAAAAAAACAAACAAACAAAGCGTTTACGAGAAGGCAGGAATTTCAACTGAGCATGACTTCAATTGAACATTCTCGATTGGCAGCTGATCTTTAGGAAAGTCACATCCACCGCTTTTCGCGGCCTTAGCCAGCGAAGCACATGGCGGCGGATCCACATCGCTACTAAATCCCTCAATTTCCGTACAGTTCCACTGCAACTTTTTAGGCTTTTTCGACAATCCAATCTTCACATTCGAAACACATATATCCGTGAATGGATCTCCCGAAATTCCTGCCAAATTTGCCGACATTGTAACATTCTTGGCCACCACATCTTTGTAATTAATGTTCTTAATCTCTGGCAACGCCGAGGGATCGAACTTATCATCCGCATGATCTTTGTAGTCTCCAGCAATCCAAAAGACGTATTTCATCGTGGATAGAAACATTCTTCGGACGAAAATATCCTTGACGAAACCGCCTCGTCCACGAGCGGTTTTGATTCTGACAGCAGACTCTGTGTTGATTGCAGTGACGTTTTCAATCCTGACGTTGCGGATTCCGCCGGACATTTCACTACCAAGGGCGATACCTGCGGAATCTGGTGAGATGCAAGTGAGGCGGCGAATGACGAGGTCCTTAGTCGGCATTCCAAATTTGATACCGTATTCGTCCCATCCGCTCTTGATGGCAATGCAATCGTCACCGGAAACGATGTAGCAGTCTTCGATTCGCATGTTGGAACAAGAATCTGTGAAATTGAAGGGAGAATTAGGTAGAGGGATGATGGAAAAAAAAAAAAAAAAAAAAAAAAAAAAAAAAGAAGCCCTGAGATTTTGCAGGTGAAGAAGTAGGGAACCTGGATCGATTCCATCGGTGTTGGGTACGGTGACTGGAGCCAAGATCGTGAGCGCTTGGATAATCACATTCCTGCTATAGACCGGATGGACGAACCAAGACGGAGAGTTGATCAAAGTGAGATTTGAGATTTGGATTTGATCAGAATACATGATCTCAATCATGTATGGTCGTGTTACGTTGAGCTCCCCTTTGTGAAATTTATCCCACCAATAAGATCCCTGTCCATCGATCGTGCCGTTGTTACCTACACCATGTCACAAATCCAATTTTATTTCTCGATAATTATTTCTAACCATTTTAAAAAAAATGAATGTTAAAAGGTAAAGAAAAAGAAATAATCACCTGTGATAACAACATCTGTAAGATTAGTTCCAAAGATAAGGCTACTGTACCGTCCACCAGGGGCATCCCTTCCCCTCCCATAAGATGGGAGAACTTCCACAAGTGGCCATTCCGATTCATTCTGCACCGTTAGATTATGAAAAACAAATCTAACTAAGTTGTTAGCTTTATAAAAATAATATAATCATAGGTTCAACCTGTGATGCAAGAATTGTAGCTTCTTTATCAATAAAAAGTGTGAAATGGCTTGTCAGATTAAAACTTCCTGTCACCCAATTTCCTGGCGGCACGACCAATTGTGCACCGCCATCCGCCGCCAGTGTGCTGAGATATTTAATCGCTTGCTGGAACGCATGAGTATTTGAAGTTACTCCGTCGTCAACGCCGCCAAACTCCGTCAGCAACACCGAGTGTTTTCGGCAATTGATCGCCTGAAATTCCACAGTGTTCGAACTCAGAAGCGAATTCGTGGCGTTCACGGTGGTTAAACTCATCAATGCCAATACAATCATAGCCGAGATTCTCGCTACGGTAACCTGTTCGAAAAAACACAGAAGATGATTCAATTTCATTTTGTTTCACAAAAACATAATGGTAAAAAAAAATGCATCGAGTTTATGGGTTCATCTTTAGTTACATTTTTCAAATTTTCTCCAGAAATCAATAAACAAAACCTATCAGAGTTTTGAATAGTAACCCATAATTATTTGAAAAACCAATGAAAAGTAGAAGAACAAGCCAATCTTACTCGATCAATTCAAAAAAAAAAAAAAAAAAAAAAAACAACGAACCAAAAGGAAATTCAAAGAAAGAAAAAGAAAGATTACATTGATTTTTGTGGATTTTCGAGGAAGATCCATAATAAATTTTTGTTTTTGAGTTTATGATTTTTGGATCAGGGGACACACAATTTTATAGAATAATTTAGGAATTAAAAATAGAAAAAGAATTTTTTACTATTATTATTATTATTTAGTGGCTGAAAATTAGGTTGTAAATAGAACCGTTGAATTTACAAGAATAAAAGTCAAATTAAGGACAATACAACGTTGTAAAGAAAGACAATACAACGTGTAAAAAAACATAAAGAGTGTAAGGTTTTTAAATTTGGCATCTTGTTTTGGTTTTTTTTTTTTTTTTTTTTTTTTTGTTTTGTAAGTATTAGGGTAAGTATCAAAGTCATAAAATAATTATGCCAAGAATAGGATCAAAGTGAATTAAATTCATATTTAAAAATAAAATTATTAAATATTTCCTATATTGAAATTTTATTTTTATTAAAAACAAAATTTTTGAATAAATTATTGGAATAACTTAAATATTTTATGCTTAAAATATTTTATGCTTCGATTAAGCTGATGAATACGCTTATGACCTTGATGTTGCTATGTTATGACTCACTAACTGCATGTAATGTGAGTGTTATGACTATAAAGGTGGAAGGAAATTCCTCTGTACGTGTTCTGACGAAAATACCGTCGGTTCCAACGACGTTTCTTCAGCCTCCATAGGGGTTTTCCTTTTGAAGGTTAGTGTAACACTTTAGAAATACTTTCTAAACCCCCAAAATTAACGATCTTCGTGAAGTAGAAACCCAAGATTTTTTTCTCAAAACCCTCTCTGTTTTCTCTCTCGATTTCGGTTAAAAACATAGAAAAGCAAAACGATCGAATGAGGGTTGGGAGGTTTGAGCATAGAGAAACTTAAAGGGATTGGGAAACGTTCCCGAATCTGGAGTAATTGTCATGATCCAATTTTTGAGGCTTCGAAACTCGAATCGAAACTAACAAGACAAAAGTAAAAAAAATAATAATAATAAATAAAATACAAGATAAAAAAATTGAATAAAATTTAAATCAGAAAAAAAAAACTCAAATTAAATACAATTATAAGATGGTGTTGTTCAAAATATTACAAACCATAAACAAGTTTGGAAAACAATTATAAAACAAAATACAAAAGTCTCCAAAATGTAAATGGAGTAACACTCCACGACCCCCTCTATAACCACACAGTTCTCGAATGCTCCTCCACCTCATCCCACAACTTCAAACACCAGAAAAAGAGAGGGAGAAGGGTGAGTATAAAATTACTTAGTATGCAACCTATTTGTAGGTTCTCATCGCATCCTTAACCTAGTAAGTATGCACGGGCTTTACTCTGGACTCTAGGAAGTCGGCCTAGGTTCCACTGTTATTTGAGTAATTGGGTACCCTGATGTTTCGAGCGGGTTTCTAAACTGAAGCGTACGCCTAGGGGTATATGCTAGTTTACCAATCTTTCTTTTCTACGACTTAGGTGGCTTGGCTTGGATCTAAATCTGAACATCATCCATGCAGGTTAGCTGACGAGCCCTCCCACGGGACCACGATCCTCTGTGTGTCGATGAGCTACTAGATTAACCTACGTGATCCCACGCTCCCAAGCTTAGGGACGGGTTTACAACAAAGAGGTCATGTTCAAGTGTAACGTCTCAGATCCACCCCTAGCAGATATTGTCCTTTTTGGGCTTTCCCTTTCTGGCTTCCCCTCAAGGCTTTAAAACGCGTTTGCTAGGGGAGGGTGAGGGCTTTCCCTTTCTGGCTTCCCCTCAAGGCTTTAAAACGTGTTTGCTAGGGGAAGGTTTCCACACCCTTATAAATGGTGGTTTGTTCTCCTCCCCAACCAATTTGGGACATCACAATCCACCCCCCTTTGGGGCCCAGCGTCCTTACTGGCACACTACCTCGTGTCTACCCCCCTTCGGGAAACAGTGAGAAAGCTGGGGAAGGTTTCCACACCCTTATAAATGGTGGTTTGTTCTCCTCCCCAACCAATGTGGGACATCACAATCCACCCCCCTTTGGGGCCCAGCGTCCTTACTGGCACACTACCTCGTGTCTACCCCCCTTCGGGAAATAGTGAGAAAGCTGGCACATCGTCCAGTGTCTGGCTCTGATACCATTTGTAATGTCTCAGATCCACCGCTAGCAAATATTGTCCTCTTTAGGCTTTCCCTTTCGGGCTTCCCCTCAAAGCTTTAAAACGCGTCTACTAGGGGAAGGTTTCCACACCCTTATAAATGGTGGTTTGTTCTCCTCCCCAACCAATGTGGGACATCACATCAAGAGACCCCTGGTCATTTCTACTAAGTTGGGGCATGTGTCGCACTACCCTAATTGGTGACGCTTAGCTCCACGGTATGGAAAACGAAATAGAGTCTTGATAGTACAGTACCAGAGCAAAAAGGGTAGTGGACAAATTAGTGACACTATTCACACTGATATAGTCTGATGAGCTATCTTGGTCGTTCTTGGTTGTCGTGGAGATCTATGAGGTTCTTAGGAGCTTCTAGGTTGTTTAAATCTTATTTCTTGTTTCCAGGATGCTCAAGCTTAGCTCCTCGAGGATAATCCAAATCTCTAGGTACATTTAGGTCTAAACCAAGTCTCCAGGTACACTCAGGTCTAAAACCTCTAATCGCCACTCACGATCCTGAGGTTCTGGGTCTACTGGAAATATTTTGACCTAGGTCATCGTGTAAACCGCACTAGCTATAGTGCCCTAATCTTAACTAAGTTCTCTCATGCATGCTTTGCTAGGGAGATATACCTATTGATCACCTAAGCGCGTAATCCATACTTTGAACTTTTCCTTGGTCACATTTGGGAGCTGAGGAGGTTTATTGGATTCCTAAGGCGGCTAGGTGGATTAACGGGGAATTTTGGCTCTAGGTTGCTCTACTCCGACATCTCGAGTCTTTCTTAGTCTCAGAGCACTAGAGTCTAGACCCTCTGACCGTCACTCACAATCTTAAGGTGCTCAGTAGGGTTATCGTCTGAGGCATCCAGTCTAGGGTCATCGTATAGCCAACCAAACTCTAACGCCCTAGCTCTGTGCAGATAAACACGCTTTACAAGAAGAATACATAGTCAAACACCTGGAGCTAACACAGACTATCATGCATACATACAAGCAAACATGCTCAACAGGGAGATAACATCCATCAATCACCCGGAGCATAGATTACAATAGTTCATCTTCCTTTTCAACACAGCGGAAAACATATAAAACAACATTATCACAAATCTCATCATAGGGACATTTTGGTCATTTCTTACATCATGCAGAACATACTCATCCATGTTGCCCAACTCCTACTTTAGTCTTGCAATTCCCGTTTCTAGCTTTTCATAATATATAAAACAACATGCTTCTCGGAAATCTCAACCTAGGGACATAATGGTAATTTTACCATAACATACATGCAATACATACTCATCCAAAAACTCCCTTCCAAAGTCCATAACATGCATTTTCTAACCACCTAAGATAAGAAATGCTCGCATGCTAACACATCCTAAAAATTCCTACGAGTATTACATTCATAAAATCCATGTGGTGACTTACTTGGATGACGTGTGACTTCCGAAGTTAGCTTTTCCACATGCTACGAACTCCAACTCTTATGAATTTTCTCTTATAAGTCCTGACTCAAGTAAATTTAGGGTTAGTAAAATTTGAATGAACAGCTAATAAATGAAGGTCAAACGGGGCCAAAACACCTCTTACGTGCTATCACCTTCACCTTCGACTCCTACGTCAATTTTTTTTTTTTATTTCCTAACCAATTTTTGATTCTTTTCTATTTTATATAAATTTTTATAACTTTCTCTACACAAACTTAATTAACTTAGTTTCTTCACAAAAGTGGTAGAAATTTAATCCATCTTTAATAAGGTATTTTTCACATCATTTTTAGTCAATTAGAACAAGAAATAATTGAGTCCAAAGAGGGTCGAAAACTAAAATCTTACCAAAATTTTCATTTTCATGACGTTCATCGAAACGCCACCTTCTGGTCTAAATCAACTCCGAATTCCTTCATGAAACTTGTGTAAATCCCTCCAATATTAACATACTAAAAATTTAGAATTTAAATTCAAGAAAAACTCTCGATTTTGAAGAAAAATCATAATCAAGAACTCGAAAATCATACATTCGGTTCTTTCTCAATTTTTTTTTTTTTTTTTTTTTTTTTTTTGATGAAATGAGTGACTCAACAAAGTTCCTCCCAGTCAAGAGACACAAAGATTTACGCAATTCAGAGAGAATAAATCCCCCTACATCCACGGGTAGTAGCCAATCACTGTAACCAAAGTATTTACAAGTGTATCTCTCACACTGCAAAGTCTCTCAACAAAGTTCCTCCCAATTGTCTCTAGTCAAATACAAAATGGTCATGACTCTACATCTAACACAAATGTCATTAGACAAATACAAAATGACAATAACTCCACATCTAAACCCAAATGCCACCAAACAAATACAAAAGGACAATGACTCTACTCCACATCTCGAAACAATGCTAGATAAGATTTTATACAGACATAACAATATTAATTCTAATACATGAAACCAAATAAATAAGAATATAAAAATTAAATGAGAGGTAATAACGGTAATAAATGAGGATATGAATCAAAATTATTATAAACTAAATGAGAGTTAATAACCAAAATAAATGAGAATATGAGCCATTAAAGTGTCTTATATGCACCGACTTTGCTTTGCATGTGCTAAGGCTACCTTTGGATCTATAATTACTCGGACTAGACAATGGGGCATGGTGCGAGTTAGAGGGCTACATCCATTTGCATTCGTGTGGTGCAACTATAAATCTCGAGTTCATGGTCGCCTTTCTCGGCCTGATTATCCATTTTCATCTCCAAAACCGTGCTTAAGGTACTTTACTCTTCCTCTAAACCTCCCCATTTTTAAATTAATTTTGAATATTACATGTAACTCTTGCAATGTCGTGTTAATTTATATTTATAATTTTAGAGAACAAAATTCAATCAATATTTTTTGAAATAATTTCAAAATTAAAATAAATAAATAAAAATCAAAGTCAAAGATAAATGGACCTTCTAGAGCTTCTAGTGCTTTCCGTTTTCTCTCACTCTTACTTAAACCCTCGTTCCATTGGACAGATCTTTTCAAGCGATTTCTTGACGCCATGGCGATTATCTCCGACTACGAAGAGAAGGAAGAAATCTCGAAGCCAAAAAGGCCTTTCTCCTCCTCCTCTCCATCATCTTCTTCATCTGCTAAGCCTTCTCAGTTCAATGCCGACTTTGATCCTTCAAACCCTCTAGGGTTTTTGGAGAAGGTGTTCGATTTTCTTGCCAAGGAGAGCGATTTTCTCTCAAGGGATAGAGCCGAGAAGGAAATTGAGACGGTGGTGCGCAGAGCTGTGGAGAAGAGAAAGAAGCATGAGGAGTCACTTGAGCACAAAGGGAAGGCTGAGAAGAGGATCAAGGAGGAGGTGAGGAGTGTGAAGCAGGAGGTGAAGGCTGTGAAGGAGGAGCCGAAGACTGTGGCATCACCACCAGAAGAGAAAGTGGGTGTGAAGTTGGAGGGGAACAGCGAGGAGAATGGCCCAAGAGGTGAGCATTTTGTGCTTTATTTTGTCATTTTGTGTTGTATTCGCTTTATTGATATCGTACTATCTAGAAGAGGTAAAGGAATGGGAAACATTGAAGAGCTGAAATGATTGTATGTTCATAAACCTCGACGGTCAAGTGTGGCTAGATTTTACTGTCAATAGTGCAGTGAACAGGCAAGGTTTAGCTATTCGAGTGAGGAAATTTGCATTGTGATGAAGCATTGGTGGCAGTAGTTTTGTAGCTCTTAGTCCGGATGGTTCATGGTTCTAGTTTGTAGTTAGCCAGTTGTTTACTTGGTTAGTAGGGTGTAGGCTAATCCATTAACCCTCCATAAATCAAGGGCGGGATTCATCTGATGTACTGATACTTGTTCAATGTTGCGCTGAGTTCAAGTTTAGAAGAGAAATAATTGGGATACCATTCTATTCTATCCATATCACGGGTTAGAAGTTATGTCCGAGTCTTATGTGTTTCCAGTGTCGATTGAATGGTTGTATTGCTCTTTTGGGTATGTGTGTGTGTGTGTGTGGAAACTCTGCTTTAGCTGAGAAAACTTATGTAGAAAATATGACTTCTTATGTGGAGTTTGAATTTTATCCTTTTGAGTTGAGCATGATATCTCATCATGCAGTGTGATAGTTTCTGTCTTTTTTTTTTCATAATGTGTCTGTTAAAGGTGTCTAAAATTCCTCTGGAATTTGGAACTCAGTATGAGGCTTCCCCTATCAAATTTATGAAATAAATCTTTTTGTCTTGTGAGTTCGACTGCCTGATCGACCCTAGACTTTGTTTGTAAACCAAATGTCATCTTTAACTTTGTTTGTACTTATGGAATGTGCAGTTCCCAACAAAGGTAATGGCCTTGATATGGACAACTACTCTTGGACACAGACCCTGCAAGAAGTCAATGTTAATGTACCTGTACCCAAAGGAACTAAGTCCAGGTTTGTGGTGTGTGAGATCAAGAAGAATCATCTCAAAGTTGGACTAAAGGGTCAACCGCCAGTGATAGATGTATGTTTGTTAGCAGCAGCTTGTTTCTGTTACGGGCATATTTGCACGGAGTGTTATTTTGTACTTTCAAGTTCTGAATTATCATCACTTGCTTGCAGGGAGAGCTTTGTCAGATTGTCAAGCCAGATGACTGTTATTGGAGCATAGGTACTTCTGGAGTTCTGTTCACAATTAAAGAGTGAATAATGTTAAATTTCTTTTAGATATGGCTTATTTTGATGATGCTTAAGTCCTTGGGAATAGGGGATAGCATAAATAAGAAGGGATGCATAAAGTTAATTGAAAGCAGTTTTTGTGATCACTTGGTATCAAAGTTTTTGCATTAACTAAGTGTTCCATGTTTTATATTGGTACTTGTTGCAGAGGATCAGAGCACCATCTCCATTCTTTTGACCAAGCACAACCAAATGGAGTGGTGGAAGTACCTAGTGAAAGGTGATCCTGAGATTGATACACAGAAGGTTGAACCTGAGAACAGCAAACTAGCAGATTTGGATCCAGAAACACGACAAACAGTTGAAAAGATGATGGTATGTATTTTGTTCATTTATTTTATATCTATTACACGTATAGTTTTGTTATATTCTCCTGTATATTTATTTTTGTGCTTTGATAAAGGATCCAACTTTTTTTTAGTTGGAAACAAGAAATATTTTTCTATTGTATTGGTGAAAAGTTATAAGCATAATAATTTATACACTCCAGCTAGGACTTCACGAAAATCACCCCAACAAATGCTAATATCTTCAGAAGTACAGTTGCAAAAAGAACTTGAAGTCCTCACTGAAAGGATACATAACATTTTGCTAAGTTCACCACCTCCTCCCAATATAAACACTTTCCTCCAAAATTCTCTGGTTACTTCATACCAAACCTCATATGATTGCTTTATACATAAGCCCATTGTGCTTTACACCTCGGTGGGATTTTCAAATGATCAACAAATCATCCAATAGTTCTCTAAATCTTATTCTTTTCCCCATTCTGAAGAAACGTGAAACCTCAAGTTTCTTACGACTGAATTGGATCTTAAGCGGCTTTGTGATGGAAACCAAATATATTGAAATATATAAGATAATGATATTACTTGTAAACCACCAAGAAATTTCAGGCACTTAAAATTTCCTCACTCTTGTGATGCCACTCAAGCTAGCTCATGCTTTGACTCACTAAAAAATGTTTACCTCCATCTTTTCAGACTTACTCTATTTACAACAAATCATGAAAATAACGACTCCTAACTGATTGCTGCTATTCCCATAATATCCAATAATGTCCCCACTTCTATCCTTATAGCATTCCATCACTTTGCCAACTACTACTAGTATGTCTCAGTAGTATTTTCAAGCACAATCATCCTCTTAATCTCCTACACCTTTTATCCTATAGTCGCAGCCTTGTTGTTTATACCAATACCCCCTTGAAAGTTGAAATGAAGACAAGACCACTTTTTTCAACTCACTAGATGATCATGACTCCAAATCAAAGGCCTTCCTCAATAAATTCCTCAAAGACTGTATCGATGGGTCTGCCCTGATTTTATATATATAGTGGGACATTGGGGTGGGTCATGTGAGAGTCAATCTTCCCTCAAAGAGAAAAAGGATTTCTTCTATTTCGGCAGATTGTAGTCACTCTAACAATCAGAGGAAGTCTTAACTCAACTATCAAAGACTTAAATTCCCCAGAGAAGGATATAGATATTGTTAGATTTTTTTGACAATATGATGAAAGGGCAGAGATCATCTCAATTTTAACCATGTTCCGCATCATTCTAGGAGTTCATCTCCCTCATCCTTGATGCCAATAAAAATTCATGCTCGTGAGTAAAATTATTTTTTATCAGCAGAGACACCTCTGAAAACTACCATGTTTAATAGATCTAAACTCGTCATGCCTGATTATGCTTTCCTGTCTCTTGACATTCAATGAGTTACCTAAGTTCGCTATTTAGTGCATTGTTATGCATTGATGATGGGTACGGTTGCAGCTGTTGCTATATGTATATTAATATATTTTATAATAAGTTGATAATCAATTCATCTTCCTTGACTTGGGGGAAATTTTTACAGTTCGATCAAAGGCAGAAGTCCATGGGACTCCCAACCAGCGATGAGATGCAGAAGCAAGAGATTCTGAAGAAGTTCATGGCTGAGGTGATTTATTTGTACCTGTGTGCATGTGTTTGTTTTTGGTTTATAATATTCTATTGATTCTCTCGACTGAATCTCTGAATTGATCCCATGCAGCATCCGGAGATGGACTTTTCAAGGGCAAAGTTATCATAAATGGAAATTTTCTTCCTGATTCGACAACACATATATAAGAGAACCCGCTAAAGAAAAAGCAAAAAAGATTATAGTTTCTGTTCAGAGCTGGAGAGTTTTAGGTTGCTTTTGGGAGATTGAATTCTTGAGTCGGTTTCTTAATGTTTAGGGGAAAGAGGGTCTTTTCTAGATTACAAGAATGGCAATGTGGACATATTCTCATTAACTAATGAATCGGGATTTTGGTATGATGCACGTATGGAATTAAGTTATATCATTTTATTTTTCATGAGAATTTAGATGGTCTGTCTACGATGGTGTTCCAAGATCTATTTCAGCAAAGATCAATGTTGGGTCCGAGTGAAAGGCCCATGGATCATGAGCAAGCAGATCTGTTTCAGCAAGTAAGATCCAAGGTGATCTCTCTTACAAAATGATATTTAGATTCCATTACAAATAAATGAGCAGTGCTATTCAGAAGATTATACATGATTTCGTTAATTGTCTGGAGAGTTTGATAATTCCAATCCAATAGACAAATCTTGATTAGGCTACCTTCGCTAATATTTGGTCGTTTGTAATTTCTTTTTCCAATTTTTTTCCTTCTAGGTGGTGGCCACAGAAAGAACCAAGCTACTTCATTGAGACCATGAAAGGGACTTCTCAACCTAATTGAATGTTGGGTTAGGACATCATTTTGATTTTTTTTTTTTTCATATGTTATTCTTTTTCTATATTGAACGGTGATAAATTGCGATGATTTGTGATTCAAACAGCGGCATTCATCCTTGTGGCGGAAACGTGCTGACAGGCGTCGACCCGTGCCTATCTAAGGCATTTGGGTTCTTCTAAATGCCCTTTTCCAATAAAAGGTAGAAGGGTCTACACCCCTTTGTCATTATTGTGTGATAGACCCACAAATGCCCCCATCAATGGAAATGATTCTCCTTGGAAAACCTGTACCCTGGGGGGACCTCTAATCCTCCCTCCAATGTCTGAGGGGCTTGGTTTGTAGTCTTCCCCTCTCCATTCACTTTGCTACCAAACAGCCTGCTTTTGTTGTTGTGACCAATAAAAAACCAAACTGAAACACAACAGCATGCCATTCCCCTTTAAATCTCTCTCCCACATGCTTCCCAAAACATCCCAAAATGATTCCCCCCTTTTTCCTTCCATCTTGCTAATTCGTTGCATTTTGTTGGTGTACCCATAACAATCCTTTTAGAACCATTCTAGCACAGGTATAGGGATGCCATGAATTCCACGAAATATAGGTTCAGAAATCTTTAAGATCTTTTATGTCTTCATTAAAATACTCCCACTTTCTTGTTTGATAATATTCATTAATAAATCTTTCATGAAACAACACCCCCTCCCCAAAAAAAGGATTTAAGATTCAGCTTCTAGACATAAAGAGTTCCTTTTTTCTTGGGCCTTTTCCTGTCAGTGAAAGCAAGCCAGTTGTTTTCTTATCAAAGGGGAAAGGAATCCTCCAAAAATATTATCATCAAGACAGACAAGGACATATTCCTGATGAACCCACCTCATCTTCTCACAAATTTTGACCCAAAAAAGCAATAATTCTCTCATAATCCTGGTGAAAGCAGAGCTCAGATTTCCCCTTATTCATTCTTTTTTTCCCATAGCTTTGGGAAAATGGAAAATTTTTCTTCAATGCTTATCTTCACGTCCAAATTCACTATCATTGGCATGCCACTTGTCATTGGAATTTTCTGCTCTCCTTTTTCCCATCTTTGTTTTTGGTTCAAAATTGAGATGAGATGGCCCTCCACCTGCAGGACCAACCCCAACACAACGAATGAGTCCTTGTCTGAAGTGATGGCAGAGGAGACCTTCTGCTAAACTTTTGCCTCAAAGAACTGTCTCTTAGTGTTTGGTTCCTCACTGTTCTTTTCCAAGATGTGAATCATTTTTGTACTAATCTTGTACTGCTGAAAAGCTTGTCCGTTTAATCAACTGAAAACCCCATTTTATTGTACGCTCCAAAATGTGAATAAATGATATGAAAAACAAGGAAATTTCTTGGTATCAAAAGTAGATGCAACTTTTCTCTAAGCAGATCTGGAACAGTGCTAAACCTTATGTGAATTTTCATTCATTTTAATGATTTTCTGTCTCTCTTTTGATTGATATTGTATTGCTCATCCACCTAGAAACAATGGAAAGAACCATTACCAAGAATTGGTTCATGTTCATGATGCAAAAGGAAATTAAACAAAAGAACAAAAGCTGAACTTGACAAACTTTTTGACCTTTTCTTGGAATAAGACCGAAAGCAATTAGAGATGTAATTGTGGAATAACTTAATTGTTTTGAGCTATGAAATTTCCAGATCTTTATTGGACCAAAGCTATTGCATTGGGAAATTGTGATGAGACTGATTAAGCTGATCCCGACACCAAAACTCAACGACTTAACTTAAAACAGAACTCATAAAAAGGGTTATTCTTGTTGCGCGGAAAGAACACAGTAAAAAGTAAAAAATGCTCTGATATCATTGTATCCTAATGTTGTAACAGAAGCTAGATCAATCGCACACATACTTAATTTGGAGGGAAGAAATTCCCTTATATCCCGTCAATCTCTATAACCAAAATATTTACAAGTGTATTTCTCACATTCTCATCCTTCAAAATTTCTCAACAAAGTTCTTTCCAACTGCCTCGGCAAATAGAAGACTTCACACCTAATCCAAATGTCACTAGACGAATACAAAATGAATTCTACCACTCAAATCTATGCTACTATATATCGGCATAGTAATGCTAGTTTTCATACACGAACCAAATAAATAAAAATATGAACCATTAAAAGTTATGAACTAAATGAGAGTTATGACAATACGTCTCATAATTGAAGATTTTGATCAAAATAAAGGGTTTTTATCGGAAAATACGAGCCACAAAACCCAAAAATCTCGTGGTTATTTCGTTTCGAGGTTGTATGGTGTTGAATGCTCTAGAAAGAAAGAAAAGAGTCAGTTCAAATCCAAATTGTTTATCTCATCTCAGTCGCCAAACGCAAGAATGCATGCCATGGACAATGACTGCCACTTCATTCATGTTTGTCCATGTCAGCAGAATCCAAAAGGACAATTCAAAGCTTGAGGCATGTAAAAGGGGTCCAAAAAGTGGGGCCATGCAGCCATAGCCACCTCACTTACAATTCTCTAAAACAGACAAATCCCACTCCAGCTGTTTCTTCTTTAAGCCATCTCTTTCTCTTTTAGTAACTTCAAATTCCACTTCTTCCTTCAGCTGAAAGTGATAAAAAAGCCACATTTTTAAACACAGTTTCCACTCACTTCTCCAATTTTCCTTGTTTGTTCTTTGTGATTTCTGCTACTTTGTTGTCCCCACAACATGTGATCCAAGGCTGCTTAATCTCATGCCATAAATTACCATGAGTAGCTTTTAATTCTATGCCTAACTCTCCTCTAAACCTTCTAGCCACCATGCATATAAGGAAATCCCGTTGCTCTCAAAACTCGTAGGATATTAAATTGTGAGGGGTAGGGAACGAAACATTCTTATAAAGGTATGGAAATCTCTCTCTAGAAGATGCGTTTTAAAAACCTTGACAAAAAGCCTAAAGATGACAATATATGCTAACAGTGGGCTTGAAGTTTTACAAGTGGTATCAGAGCCAAAAACCAAACAGTGTGTCAGCGAGGACACTACGCCCCCAAGGAGGTGGATTGTGAAATCTCACCTCGGTTGGAGGGGGGAACGAAGCATTCCTTATAAGGGTGTGGAAACCTCTCCCTAGTAGACGCGTTCTAAAACTGTGAGGCTGAAGACGATATGTAACGGGTCAAAACAGACAATACCTACTAACAGTGGGAATGGGCGGCTACGTAAATGAACTAAACAAGAGAGTACCTGGGACAACGAATCTCTTTATATTTCTACAAGAATATGATATCTAAGTTTGCGTGCATCTGGTTCTAGATATCGTATCAACAGAAACGTTAGCGTTCCTTGTGGATTCAAGGTGTTTTCGACCTCTAATCAAAGTCAAACTTTATATATATATTTGATGCATGTTAAATGGTGTATTTGAAGAAAGTGCTATTTTTGTGCACATAGATAGTAGATGAAATATGGGGATGCAAAGATGACCAAATGCATTTAATATCTTCCACCTAGCAATTCTTTTCCACCATCACCTACTTTTTTCTGTAATCATGGACAAGGATTTGCATTTAACTATCAAAATAAGTGGAAATTTTTCAGCACATTTGGTCCACAAAGACCTCATCATCTTTAATGGAATTAACACAAAACCAAAGAAATAGATTCTTTTGGTTTTCACTTACAAATCCCAAACCACACTTGTACCAATCCAAACACGACACGTTTCAACCAGCTAATTGGCTCACACGTCATTTGGGATTTCTCTTTCGGACTTTCTCTCAAGGTTTTAAAATACTCTGCTAGAGAGAAGTTTCCACGTCCTTTTCAAAAGAATGTTTTGTTCTCCTATTTAACTGATGTGGGATCTCACAATCCATCCCCTTTGAGGTTTAGCGTCTTCGATGACACTCGTTCCCTTCTTTAATCGATGTGGGACCCTCCAATCTACCCCCTTTAGGGCTTAGCGTCCTTGTTGGCATACCGCCTCGTGTCCACTCCCCTTTAGGGTTCAACATCCTTGATGGCAGACCGTCTCGTATCCACTCCCCTTCAGGGCTCAGCCTCATTGTTGGTACACCGCCTCGTATCCATTCCCCTTTCGGTGCTCAGCCTCCTTGTTGACACACCGCCTTGTGTCCACTCCCCTTCAAGGCTTAGCCTTCTCACTGGCACATCATTCAGTGCCTGGCTCAGATACTATTTGCAACAACTCAAGCTCACCGCTAGCAGATATTGTCCTCTTTGGGGTTTCTCTTTTGGGTTTTTCCTCAAAATTTTTTAAAACACACCTACTAGGAAGAAGTTTCCACGTACTTAAAAAGAATGTATCGCTATACTTAACAAACTTCTAAGACTAAAATTCTGAAGTGGGTTTCACTGTTTGTGTCTTATTCCTTTCATTCAAGCTGATTCCCTTTTGCCTATGGAACTTCTGGAAATTCATTTTTATTGGATTCCCCAAGTCTTCATACTAATCATACTCCAAGCCATATTTTCTCTCTATACCCAAATGCCAAAAAACCTATATATTTGTGCGCGCACGTGTCGATAAGATCTTTCTATCGCTTAAAACGTCCAACATACTAAAGCTCCAAGTGGCAAACAACATTTTAATGTAATTTTCTCATCGAGGAAGATTGATTTCTACCTCATGGGCTTTGACCCGTTACGTATCACTGTCAATCTCACAGTTTTAAAACGCATCAACTGGGAAGAGGTTTCCACACCTTTACAACACCCAATGTCCTCGCTTGCACCTCACCAAATGTCTGACTCTAATATCATTTGTAACAGACAAAACCCACCACTAGCATATATGCTCCGTTTTGACTTTTTACGTATCGTCATCAGCCCACGGTTTTAAAACATGTCTGTTAGGGAGAGGTTTTCACACCTTTATAAAAAATGTTCCGTTCTCATGTTAAGCAGATGTGAGATCCCATCAACATTCTCACATAAACTTTTGAATTGTTGGTGCATTTAAGAGAGAGAAAGACATGTTCTTTGAAATTATGGTTTGAGATTCACTAAATGACAAGAAAGTTGGGTGGAAATTTTTATAACTCAAATCCAAATTGCAATGCGGTGGAATAGGACTCTCCATATTCATGAAGAATTTGAATAATTTCTTTGGCCAAATAACAACAATCTCTCTCTCTCTATATATATAATAGATGTATCTATATATATCTATATATACATATACATATATATATATATATATATATTGTAGTGAAGTGGGCATTGCATTAATATTTATATAGTGAAAGTTCTTTGGTAACTCACATCAGTGGACAAATGTTAATTACATTAAAGTATAGGGCTAAAGTTGTAATTAGGTTGTAGATGATGTACCTGTTTGCAAAATATCAATTTTAGAGGGTCCAGCTAGATAAACCTATGTCCTTTCATTACAAGGGAACAACATATTTCTATCAGGTCCTTCAAAAACACATTATTTTCATTTTTCATCTCTTTAGGGTCTCTGCCTTTGGTTAGGCATGTTGTGATATTTGGGCAGACAATCAAGGTTTTCTAAAATACACTTCTTTTCTCCTTTTGCCTTAGGTCCTTCAATTTTCATCAAATTAACCGTTTACACGTAGTTTATAACGGTTTAGTCCTTGTAGTTTTAATTTGTAAACGTTTTAGTCTCTATACTTTAAAATTTGTAATAATTTAATAGCCCATTTTATTGCTTGCGAGGTCCCTAAATGTTATATCCTACTTCGGGTCGAGAAGGGAGTGAAGTATTTCTTATAAGGGTGTAGAAAATTCTTTCCAGTAGATGCGTTTTAAAATTTAATACATAACGGGTCAAATCAGACAATATCTGTTAGTGGGTTTGAGCGATTACACTAAACTTTCGTGAAAGTAACGGCCTAAGTTCTCATACTATAGTTAATAACGATTTTGCCCTTGCACTTTTAATTTTTGGCATTTCTAATGTTGACACTCGATTTTGATAGAATTTTTTGGGGTAAGAATTAAATTGTTACAAATTTGAAAGTACCAGAAATAAAGAATTATATATTAGTTGAGGGAAGATAAAATTGGAGAGTTTTTGTTTGTTGAGTCAAGTCTCACATGGGCAACTCAAAATCTCTATCTATAGAAAGAAGTATATTCTTTTTAACCTTTTGTTCTAAGTATATTCTAAAAGAATATACTATATAAGTTTAAATTATACAAAATACCCTCAAACTTTGCGTAATTTTCAATTATGCCCTTTAAATTTTATTTTTTAATCTAAAAAAACGTCTTTGAAAACTCGAAAATTTGCGCATAAAATAAATGATAACATGTTACATCAATTTTTATCGAAATTCGAAGATATTTAAAAATTGAAGTTGGGAGTAATTAAAATGTTAGAGAGGACAGTGGTTATTAGATGAAACACGACTCTCCGCAATGGTATGATATTGTCGACTTTGAGCATAAGCTCTCATTGCTTTGCTTTGGGATACCCTAAAAGGCCTCATACCAATGGAGATAGTATTTTTAGATTATAAACACACGATCATTCTCTAAATTAGCCGATGTGAGACTTTTATCATCCGACCGTGGTTATGGTTAGTATAGATCTGAAAATTTTATTATATTTGATGAATGAAAAGGTGATAGAATTATTGTATTGCATATTGTGAAGTGCTAGGGCTGCTGCTACCTATCCTGTTTTTATGTGTTTTTTTTTTTAGGATTTGATTTGATCTATTTCAGAGAGATATTGTTTTAAATTGCTGGGTGTTGTCCAAAATGGCAGCATTTCGTCATGAATCTATTAAAAAAAATAAAGAAACTGGGTTTCCAATGTGAATACAAATTCTAAACAAAAATGGATTGCGGCTAACGTTAAATCATTCGATTCGATTCCATCGAGTAGAAATCTTTAGGGTTTAGGGTTTAGGATTTTGAAATCGAGTAGAAATATTTAGGGTTTAAGGTTTTGGAATTGAGTAGAAATGTTTAGGATTTAGGGTTTTGGAATTGAATGGAAATGTTTAGAATTTAGAGTTTAGGATTTTAGAATCGAGTAGAAATACTTAGGGTTTAGGGTTTAGAGTTTTGGAATCAAATAGAAATGTTTAGAATTTAGAGGATTTTAGAATCGAGTAGAAATGTTTAGGGTTTAGGGTTTAGGGTTTAGGGTTTAGAATTTAGGGTTTTGGAATCGAGTAGAAATGTTTAGGGTTTAGGGTTAAGGATTTAGGGTTTTGGAATCGAGTAGAAATGTTTAGTGTTTAGGGTTAAGGATTTAGGGTTTTGGAATCGAGTAGAAATGTTTAGTGTTTAGGGTTAAGGATTTAGGGTTTTGGAATCGAGTAGAAAATTATTTTGTTTATGAAATATTATTAGATTTGTTGGAATGTGAAATTTATTTTGAAAAATAGAAGCTATCCATTAAAAAAATTATTTAAAATTAATATTTTAAAAAATTAACTAGAAAAATTTTACTACGAGACTTATGTTCTGCAAAAATAAATAGAAAATTTTGTGGGAATAAAAATTGAAATAGGTAACGGGACAAGAAAATTTTTTTTGTTACCACGTCACAGGCATCTCTAATATTAGTTTGGGGTGTTTTTTGAATTGATTTTATAAGTATTTTAAAACAATATTCTTTACATTTTAAATTACTTTTTAAAATTTTAAAATTTTAAAAATATATATTTTAAATTTGACTAAAAATTTAAATATTTATGTTAAGAACCAGAAATAGAATTGATATTAAAGATGTGTATTTTCATTCATATTTATAACGTTTAAATAAGATACAAACTACCAACTAATACCTACAAATAAATAAAATATAAACTAATTAAATATTGAAAATAAAATAAAATATACTACCAATCAAATCATAATTAAGATATAATATTTAAGATATATTTATAACTAATTATTATAATATATTCGATATTTCGCTACTCAAGTTTAAATTTAATACCATTTAAATTAAAAATAGAAATAATAATAAATATTAAAAAAAATTATATACCAACTATTTTTAAAATTATTCTCTATCATGATTTATAATTAATAATTCTAAATTTATCTCTAACTTAAAAGTTAGGCTCAATATCTATTTAAATTCTAAAATTCCCATCTACAATTTTAAATAAATAACAATAATAATAATAATAATTCATTAAGAACAAATTCTTTATATGTTTCATAAACACTTTTGTTAGGTCACATTCACATGATTTAAGGATTAAAATATAAGTAGAATATGAAAGACCAAAAAACAAATTGAATGGAAAGATAAAAGTTATCTTAAAATACGTGAAATTGAGCTTAGTGTCACGGACATGTTTGTCCAAGTCGTGTTCTTTGTGGGCACGTGTTGGATGTCTTTGTCATATTTGTCCACGACATGTTGTCCTTAGTCGTATGTTGTGTAGGTCTTTATTATTTCTATCATTTTGATGTATGAATGCTTACGAAAGTATTTACCTCTGCTAGAACTGAAATTTCTCAAAACATATTAAAGGATGGGACTAGTTGTTAATTTTTCCGATATGGGTTATATGCTATTAAAGGATGTTACTTACACTTTCTCTCAAACATGATCGAGTGTCGATCATACGTTCGAATTGTTTGCGACTTACGATTTTCATACGACGTACTTGTTCGTTCGATTAAAACAAGTGTTGTACAGTCGTTGTCCCGTTGCCACAAGAGTGCGATTGTGACACTTAGCTCAAAGGCAATTATCACGTACAACCTATCTTGAGGTCAGATATTTAAATCATCGTGTAATTGGCGGAAAAGAATTTTCACTCCCTCTCTCCTTCCTACCCACCCTCCTTAGACAAAATCTACGTGGCTGGCGTGGTCAACGATACCCATCTCTTTATCTAAGTGCCCCTCCTTACAACTAAACGCTCCACATTCAAATTCGGAACTAAATATAAGTACTAAATTTAGGCTATTTTTTTTAAGAATAATGACTATAACAAAATAATTGAGATGAATTATCAAGATTTATTAATGGTGAAGCTTAGCTTTACTTTAACAGCTACGTGATGATTCGACGTTCGTAGTAGACATAAGAGCTAAATGAACTTAACAGATGTAACAAAAACAACTAGAAACAAAAAGACATTCCCGAAGAGACTATACAAAAGATATAACTTTTTACTTTTTACTTTTTTATTTCCTTAAAACTTACTTAATTCCAAAAAAAGTAAAAAAAAAAAGATAATTTTATTGCAAATAATGTAAAGAAAACAACAAAAAAGAAAGAAGGGAGATGGGAACTCATCATACCACAATAATAAACAAACAAATTTGCAACTTGGAAGGTGTCATCCACGCGCTACATTAGCGCGTGGATCCTCTGATATGGGACCTGTCTGACCAGCCCACAAACTTTTCCCTAGCAATTTGGCTTGGTGCTCATACCCTATGCAAATTGCAATAATTAATTATTATTTTTTAAATTAACAAAAAAAAAAATTATATAATAATTACAATAAAATAAACAACAAATTGAGACATAGCAATATATAAAATATATAAAATAATGATTTATTCAAAGGTCTTTTCTTTGTGTTTTTTTCTTTTTTAATTTTTTATTATTGCATCAGCATCATCATTTAAAGGACAATATTTCCACCCAATTTTTTAATTCTTCTTTTTTATTTTTTATGAATTTTATAATTCAAGATTCTTATGTAACAGTTTATAATTTTTTTTTTTTTTTTTTTTTTTTTTTTTTTTTTTTTTTTCAGTTCCCAAATCCAAAAAGGCTTAAATACAAACCCCACAAAAAAAATTTCAGGGTTGCTCTCAGTTTATGACCTACTTTCCTGGGATACTGGAGAAGGCGTTTTCTTGGCTTCTCTTGTTCTTCAAAGCTTTGGAAATGTATGCTGAAACTGAGCATTTGCTTCCTTATTTCCAGAATTTCTCTGATGAATTTCAACTAGCAAAGGATTTCTGCAAGACCCACAAGCTTGATTCTCCATTGGTACTCTTTTTGCTTCTGGGTTGCATTTTTTTTGGATGATTATGAACTGGGTTTGTGTTTAAACTTGCTGATTGCCTTGTTTTTGGATGATTATGAACTGGGTTTGTGTTTAAACTTGCTGAATGCCTTGTTTTTGGGCTTGATTCTGTGTTTTGGTTGCTGTTTTTGTTGGATTATGACTTCTAATGCTTAGTTCATTGAGAAATTGAGAAGAAAAGCCTCAGAGAATACTTTCTTTGGTACACCATTGTTTCTGTGTCTGCTTTACATGCTGGATCTGGTAAAGGATGTGTGCAAAAAGGCATATAAAAGGAGACTGAAAAACAGAACAGCTTCAATCATTCTTCCTTTTGAATCCATTATTTTCTACTGTTCTTTTGCTTAATCTTCATGGAAAAGTGTTTTTAAGAGAGGAAAATGGCCTGAGAGAGCTGGTGGAGATATGTTCTTAGTGATGGAAGTGGTAATGTTTGTTTATGAGAGCTGTTTAAGCTATGATATCTGCAAAGGTTCAGTATAAATAGTTTTGATTCCTTATCTGTTCATCATAGAATATGTTCACCTGTTTGTTGTATCCTTTAGGTAGCATTAAGGATTAGTTTGATTGTTTATGTTCATCTGGAAAAGAGAGCTCTTCTTTGGTTGGTTTCGTTTTTCATCCTTCGAATTCGTTCTTCTAATGCAGAGCAACATGGTTCAAACGTCGACGGTATGTGAATACAACATGGGTGGTGAAGGGGATCTATTCAAAGCTCCAGAGCCAATTATTGAGGAATCGTTTTCGGGTCTCGATCCTATGATGGCTGCGATTTCTATGATGTCGTGTGGCAACACGAATATCTCGTTGGAGGGACTTGAAGATGCTGATTTTGAATCACTTCAAAGTGATCAGCTCTTGAGTGAGGTTTACTATGAATGTGAGAAGGATCTTTTAGAGAAAGCAGCTATACAAACACCGATATCTGAAGTTCTCGATCTTAAGGATCAGATTTCAAAGACGGACGAACACCGAATTCCAGAAAACAAACCAGTTCTTGATGCAACACTTCAGAAGAGTGTTAGCTCTGGATGCTTAAGATCAATGGAATGGATTCCAGGCCCTGCCATGAAGTCAAGTCTTTTAGATTTTAGTGGAATGGATATCAATGAGGTCTATGGGATGCGACGGGCGTATAGCGAAAACGATATCAAGGTAAGACTTTGTTTCTAACTTCATCATCAAAAGTTCTTTACATGTTGTCGAGCTATTTAATATTTCGGAAACGAAGCATTCACAAATTTGATACAGAAACCGACATGAAGAAGAATTGAAACATTCATGATTCGAGTAAAATAGGTGTTATATGTTGTCTTAAATCATCTTCACATGTTAATTGGTGGCTTTTTGTTGTTTCTGAACTTCTGTTGCAGACTCTTAACAATGGCAATAGGAGCCAGTTCCATTCTCCTCTTGAACGGCCATTGTTAGTCAGCAATTGCACAGCCGAAGAACGCAAAGAAAAGCTCTCAAGATATCGAAATAAAAAGACAAAAAGGAACTTCGGGAGAAAGATCAAGGTAACTAATTTATACAGTCGAACGAGTTAGTAACACTCAAAGGGGATCGTTCACTTCTATCAATGGATTCGGTTCATACCAGATATATTCATCAATGTCGTGTTTAAATCTATAGACTACACAATGCAGCAGCATGTTTAGCGATTATTTTTCCGAAAAAAACGATTGATGAGACGAATGCTAAGAACAGAATGGTTTTTTTTTGTTGACAGTATGCTTGCAGAAAGGCTCTGGCTGACAGTCAACCAAGAATCAGAGGAAGGTTTGCGAAGACTGAAGAATGTTAGATGAGGAACATCAGGAAAAGCATGAATCTGCAGTTAGAAGGATAGTTGATTTGTAAATATTGTTTGCTTAATAAGAACAAGAACGAGAACGAGAACGAGAACGAGAACGAGAAGCATGAAGGAAGTGTTTGTTGATAGTAGTAGTCTAAAGCTGTGCACTGTTAATGTATTATTAAGAGTCTGTATTGTTGTAATTCAAGTGTTCTCTAATCATCCTTCTAAGAACATTCTCTCAAACAATGTCTATGTTCATTTCTTTTCGATCCTCTCATCTCCAACCACTAAATTCTTCACTTTTTTTATATTTTATATATAAGTGAAAATCAAATGAAGGGTAGTTTAGGTATTACACAAAAGAAGTGAGGTTAGTGTTGTCCAACAAAGTTTCTTTGACCCGCTCACAAAACTTAAGGGACCAATCATCATTAAGTTGCACTCCATTCTTAAACTTAAAAAAATGTTTAATATAATACTAAACTTTCAATTCTGTATTTTATCGATGTCTTTGTTTTTCATCCATATATATTAAAAAACATTGTTTTAAAAAAAAATCTATTTATAATAATTTCAAATTTTCAAGGTAGAAAATAATTATAACTAACCTAAAACATTTTTTTTAAAATATATTTATTTATTATTATATTAATATCTAAAAGTGAGGCATGGGAAGGAGGAAGAATATTCCGGATCCCCATTTCCGGTTAGCTAACAAAGAAAAATCTCTCCTCACTTCCTTCTTGATTTCCAAACGGAGAATTCCCACTATATTTCTAACAAAAATACGCTCTCTATCATCTTATTCACAAGCATTTTAGTCCAGTTAGTTCACTACTATATGAACAGCATCAGAACTCAAAAGAAAGCTGGAATTAGTGACATTTTCAAAACACTTAAAAGAGTTTAGATATTACCTTGCAGGTCGAAGCTCCCCAGCTCGGCGGTTGTGTTTGGCTCCTGAGAATGGACAACTTCCTTGGAGGGGATTACTAAGAGTAACTGACCAAGAACAAAAGCAAGCAACCTCAAGACACACTATGCACCAATGTGCAGAAGAACAGTAGGAAATTTTATTCCTTGGAGGAAGATGAAGCAACATGAATATAGAAAAATCAATAACTTAAAACTAAGCAATATGAAATGCAGAAGCGATATTAAAATTGTTTCAATGTGTACTTTCAGGAGAATGATGTATCTGCTGACTCAAAATTAAAGACTCTGACCCTATTGTCACACCACCACCACCCATTAACCCCCCCTCCTCACAACTCTCCCCCCCTATTTCATCTCCTCCTGCTAAAGATAAAGGACCACTCACTGCTTTGTCAAAACAAGAATTACCAACTCCACATCCTGGAGATTCTTTGCCATTCTCGTTCTTGTTCAATTCGTCGCATCCTGGAGATTCTTTGCCATTCTCAATCCCCTTCATGTCGTTGTTGTTACTGAATTCATCGCATCGTGGAGAGTCTTTGCCATTGACAATCCCCTTCATGTCGTCGTTACTGGATTCATTGATGTTATTAACTGGTGTGTTGTCATTTGCTATGACAATGGTATCCTTCTCAGCGTCTAGGTTCGCCGGCTGCTCTGAATCCATCATATCCACTTCTGTTGAATTGGTAATCGGCACCGACTCCTCTGAGTTCTCAAGAGACTTAACCTCCCGAGTGGCAGGTGAAGCCAAATCCTCCGGTTCCCCCAAAGCAGCATCCGCCTCAACTGCCAAATCCTCCAATTTCCCCAAAGCAGCATCTGCCTCAGTTGCATTATCAACACCAGTGGTTTTGATGGGTGCCTGTGTCATTTCCGCATCAACAGTTGAAACAGGAGCCTTAACTTCTTCATTATTGAAATTAAAGCCCATCTCTTCATGTTTCCTCTCCGAGAAAGCCATTCCCCCGGAAACAACTTGCATCCCCTGCTGCTCTTCTTCAAGCATCCTCTCAGAGGAGGGCATTTCCCTAGAAATAGCTTGCATCTCCTTCATTTCCGTTCTCTGCTTTTTGTACAAGTCCATTGCATGCTGCAAAATATCAATACCACAATTATTACATGGCCTATTAACTTTTGAGCGTCATTTTTCGCTAAGAATCTACAAGGATAAAGTTTTACTAACATACAAATGGCATGGTACTTTACAAGTTTCCCCCCATATTTATCAAAAGAGAACAGAAAGGGCCATGAAATCCAGCAGAATGGCCAAGACACAATGATTAAATATCAGAAACTATAACTAACACAACGTTTCATAGTAGTTTAGTGTTTTAATACATGAAAAAACGGACAGTCCAAATTTGTACCATCTTGCCAGTCTCGAGCATCAAATATCTAAAACCTAATGTGAATACTAAAAGACCACAGACAACTTATATTTCCTATACTTACGCAACCAAGTATTATACCTGAAAAACTGAGTTCTTGTTTGGACGGAAAAGAGATATTTGTGCACTATTTGAAGAGACGGACACAGCTCTCATACCACCCTGTCAAAAAGTCGATGCAAATCATGAATAATAATTAAATTCATAGAATTATGAGGAAGGCATAAACAGACATAGGTGAAATATGAAACTTAATCCAGGATTTTACCTCAAGAACTATATAAGCAGCAGTTTCCTCATCTGCAGTTGCACAGTGCTCAATGTCCATCAATCTCTGACACTGTTGGTACAAATCAGGAAGTGCAAGTTCTGTGGAAATGTTAAGCTTAGAAAGGTAAGAACAACTAAGTTTAGAATTATCATCCATTGACCGACTGAGAGGAGCTGGTGTTTCAGATAAGAGTTCGGGGGTGTTGGGGCTTTCTTTTGCAGGAGGGATATTAGGCCTTATTTCAGAAGTTTTTGTCAAAACAGTATCACCATTCTCATCAAATATCTCTTTACTTGATACATCATCAACAGGATCTTGCACCGAACGCTCATCTTTCTGAAATTGGGAAGGTATTTCCCTTTTCAGGGAGCCACTCTGTCTCTTCCACATTTCAGCTTTGGAGTCCCAACCTCGACCATTCACCATCTGCCTGTTCTCATCCCATTCAGCTCCATTATAAATATGAGATTCATCCCTAAAGATACCGTTGTTTGCATCCCATCCATGCAAGTGAGAAGGGCTTGAACCATCCAACATATTCTGCCACCCTAGTGGATGGATGTGACTTGAAAATCTGTCAGCATCAGGCATCCGATAATGAATTCCCGAGTGATTGATATCAAGTGGGGGTCTGATACCAAACATAGGTGGTGCTGGAAACTGTGGCATAAGTGATTGGAAACTTCCATGAGGAGGAGGTCCATGCTGGAAAGGGATAAAGCCATTTGGTAGTGGTGCTGTCCAGTTTGGAACACCTCTCCAAGTGTTGCCATGTACTCTACCTATATTTGGATCATTACCCCTTCGAAAACGGCTATTAGAATTAAGTCTGCCATCATCATCTAGTGAACCATCAAAAGGAATATCAACTCCACCCCTAAACGCAGGGCGAGGATGGAATGGTGATGGATTGCTCTGACTACCTTTGCTATAATAAGACTCAACCTGGGATGAATCATCCATCACAGGCTTCTCTCCTTGTATATCCCAGCTATGCCTATCCTTATTGGAAGAGAGGTCTTTGGCATCAATAGAATTATTGTGCCTTCGTCCACTTTCTTCAATGTCAACATTCTGCAGAAACATAAGAACTGTTAGCATGTCCAAAGTCATTTATAAATGTAAGAGATCTTTTTGACAAGCTCAATGCTGATAGATACCTTAGAATTTAAAGTCCTGTCTCGTAACAGCTCGGTAGCATTGCCACCCTCTATTTCACTGGGTTTCTCTGAATAAGTGTACTTGGAACCCTTTTCTTGTACTACTGAAAGAACACCTTTATCTCTAGTAGAAATAGATTTGGACCTTTCTTCCTTTTTTGGGTATCGGTCTCTCAAATCTTCCTGATCTTGATGCCTAGAATGGAAAAAGATAAATATTAGATGAACATCTCATTGATCTGTTAACTCCTGCAATTCATGAAGTCAGTTACCCACTTACTACAAACAAATTATAATCCTTTAAATCTAATAAATCCTCTTGACGACATAAATAGTTAAGAAGTTGAATAATAAAAATCAAGACCACATAACCGTCATCAGTTGTTGCATCATTTCCTATCAAGAAGAAATTCTTCCAAAAAGGAGAAAAGGAAAAAGGAAATCAGTACACAAGAATTAAGACAAACAAATGAATGCATGGAACCCTAAGTTTCCGCACTATCAATCCTAAAAAATATAAGAAAAAAATAACATGATGCAGGAAGATGCGGTGAGAACTCCTTTCAGAAAAAGAAATAAACTGAAGTTGCACCACACAATATTAAAGAGTTTCTTTGTGGCGGAATTTTTTTTAACTGATACTAGTCTGTGAGGCTCCCTCTCCCTTGTCGGTACCTTTTATTGGACCCAACTAGTGTGCCATAATGCCTTCGCCATTCATAAGGTAAAATGAAAACTCAGCCAAAAAAAAATCGCCAAGTACTATAATAGAATTCACAACAATAGCTATTCATTAAAAGAATCACCACTTAATCATAATAGAATTCACAGCTACGACCATTAATAATAATGCAGATGAAAAGACATGGAGAAGAAATTGCTCATAGTCTGGTGCTCTCTTCTCCTTTCAAAAAATTCCTTGAATGAAAATTTGAGAAGTAGTTAAAATACCATTTTGATCCATCTACAACATTTCATTCTATCTTAGCCCACGTACTTTCAAATATTCAAACTTAATCCACATACTTTCAATAAATTTCAAGATTAGTCGTATTAGTCAATCTCTCCCCCCCCCCCCCCCCCCCCCCCCCCCCCCCCCCCCCCCCCCCCCCCCCCCCCCCCCCCCCCCCCCACCCCCCCCCCCCCCCCCCCCACCCCCCCCCCCCCCCCCCCCCCCCCCCCCCCCAACCCCCCCCCCCCCCCCCCCCCCAAAAAAAAAAAAAAAAAGTCTATTAGCCTTTCTTTATGTCAATTTTGGAAACATATTCACATTGCCTTTTCTTGAATGGAAACTATTATTATTCTACCAATTTCAATAAAAATTAACTTCAAACTAACACTAAGGTTCAATTTCAAGATTTATTAAGCGTATGGGATTAATTTTGAGCATTTGGAAGTATAGGAACAAAAATAGAATGAGAAATAAAGTACAAGGACCAAATTCTATTTTAACTAAAGATGTGAGTGCTTAACCATGCTTTAAAAGAATAAGAGATGAGAGCTACCAATACGTAAGTGCAAAATGTTATTTTAACCATAGATGTAACTACTTAACCATACTTTAAAAGCAATAAAGATGATAGCTACCAATATATAGTTGCTTATTAACCTATTTATGCAATTCAACAGAGATAACATCATTGCACAAAAAAATTATCTATGCATCAAGGACTTCAAACACACGATAGACCAACTGTAACGATAAAGAAAAAGAGTTGAAACCTGTATTCATCTGTGACAACACGTGAATGAGAACTGGGCGAACTCTTCCGTCTATGGCTACTTAAACTAATATCTCCATGACGGGATCGTGATTGAGATCTTCCTCTCTCAGCATCTGAGTCCACTTTATCATTGCTCAAAGACTTCTTTTCATCATTTGCATGGTGACTATTCTTCAAACTTTTAGATCTAGCATCAACAGAATCATCATGATCGTTAGGAGATCTTTTCCTTCCCCTACTATCAACATATTTTGTGTATTGATCATCAAAATGTGATCCATCACGGTCAACATCACATTCATAATCAGAGTAACGGTCACGAGCACGGCTTCGACTACGATGTCGTCTACTATCCCGATCATGGTCACGGTCACGGTCACGATCCCGACCACGATCACGCCTACGCCTACTCTCTTGTTCATGATCACGTTCATACGCATGGTGGCGATCATGATCTTGATCTCTCATAGCATCTATATCACCTTCACGTTTGGCCTTGGTTACCTCTCGATCAGGATCGCTATCTTGAAGCTTATTTCTCTTATGATGCATATCCATTGCATCCTTCTCATCTCTCAAATCTCTGTCATTTGACCTGCTGATGTGATCTTTAACAAGTTCATTTCTTTCCTTGCCATCCCTATCAACATCTTCCCGGTACTTCTCCCTATTTCTCTCCTCCTTGTATTTCTCACTCTTTCGTCTTCCATCCTTCACAGTATCATTCTTTGAAGATAGCTGTCTATTATCGACATCCCCTATATCATCTTTATGTTTATCCCCATCAAAAGAACCAGTTCTCTTCCTAACTCGGATCTCCAGGTGATTCTCTAATCCAGGGCTATGCAACACATTCTCTGCATTAAAGTGCAACATGTTACAAACTAACATATTTACATAAAATTCCACAAAATGATAAAAACAAGTTGAAAACTAATACTGAGTCAACAATACAATGGTATTAGGGAAAGCTAAACCATCTATTTGTTCAAGGGGATCACAACTCATCTAATGATGAGACCATAGGGAAAAAGAAAAGTTAAGCTTTTCATTAGTACATAAACCAGCACCAAAAATAGATCATTAAAAAAGTGTAAAAGATGCTACAAAAATGCCAAGAAGATGACTAATATTTCCATTAAATTAAAAAAAAAATTATTATACGATGAACAATTTCATAGTTAATATCTAGTATGACACTAACTCCAAGTCACCAAGTATCAAATATTAAAATACTCAGCATGACAATTTTCAAACTAGACTTGATTGTTTAAATAGATTCCAAAAGAAAATAAATATGTCTAGTAAAGTTCCAAACATCCATCTATACTATAAGCAAATGATCTAACAAGCACAATCAGCTCTCGCTAACGTAACACTCAATAAAGAAAATTTGTTCACCTAAACATGATTGCCTGAATATGTGCGTCTGAGAGAGAGAGAGAGAGAGAAGGAAATAATTAGTTATCATGATTGGAAAGCAAACCAAATTGAACTTCACATCCAAAATTTGCACAAAATTAGAATACTAGTAGTACAAATTGAAAGAAAAACCAAAAAATACTTCTCCAAAAGCAAGTATAATCTAATTCTTAAGATTAACCAATTTAGCAAATCATGCATATATACAGCTAAAATCTGGTGAACGAAGACTAAGAATTGTAAAATGACAAGAATATCAAATAAAATAAGAATTCTAGAACCAAAACATAATTCAAAGAAAACAAAAACAGACAAAAAAGAAAAAACAAAACAAACAAAAAAGAATTTGGAAACATAGTGAAAAAGAAAAATAGAATTTAAACCCTTAAACATCAGTGTACAATAAGTTAGCAAATTGAGACAAAGGAGAAATAGAATAAAATATAGGAACTTATATCCTATCCTAACTAAAACCAACTAAAAAATCACTACTGATCACTCAAGCCATTTTCTGGCATAAGGTATGCCAAAATCTGATATATAAGTAATACTGTCATTAAACTGCACGATTAGGGGCAGAAAAGCAGTGTATTCAGAAAGGCGTCAGTGGTGATTTGTCAAAGGGAGGGTAGTGTAACTCTGTTGTTTTTGTGCAGGATTGAACACAAAAGCTTTGGTTCTAAAGTAGTTGTTCAAGGAGTGAGTGGGAAAGTCAACATATAGGACAGTAGTGAACACAGACAGCTCCAAATTCCCTTGAACTAAGGGCTCGTATTATGGGTGGTAGGTTGTTTTGCTGACCTACTTTTCACTAATAAAACCTTGGCTTTTTCAGGAAATGAGATAGGAAGATGACATTCTTTGGGTGCAGAAGGTCTTGAATAGGAGATGTTGTTCCAAGGAAGGCCTCTCCATGAACGAAGAGGAAAGATGTAAATTATTACATACCAGCAGATGGGACCTAGAGGGGTAAAAGGACCTGTCCTCTTTGATACACATATCTTCCATGCCTCAAAGTTTGAAGGGGCGATCTTAAGCTGAGGTTGTGGTCCTTGATATGAGTAGAGATGAGGTGGTCATCGTTGATTGGAGAAAACAATTGGAATCACTGGAAAATCTTTCAGTGTCGGTTAGTCTTTTACATGAAATTTGATGCAAGAGAAATAGTAATCTAAGATGTGGCATTAATTTGTTTCAACCAGACAGAGAACTTAATTCTCATGGAAATGCAGACAAGGCGAGAGGGTTTAGTAATCCTTGTGTAACTCTTCCTTGAAATTCTATCACGGTGGAATCTCACCATTGGGAAAATTTAACATTCATTCTTTACCAAATCAGCAAAATGAAAGGATCTTATTATCATTTTATTATCCTTTTAACTTCACACACACAACTACACAAAGATAATAATAACAATAACAAACAACAACAACAAAGAAAGAAAATGATTACCACCAATTTTTCCAGAAAATAAAAAAATTCGTATTGATATTAAGAAAAGGCAAAACCCATCTAAGGTGTGCAGTGTAAGACGATCCTGAAGAGAAACAAGGAGGTTAACACCATTGCAACCTTTAGTACTCAAAAAAAGAATGATCACGTATAGTCTAAAATGTGGCAGCGTAGAAATACAAAAACCACTATCCTCACTGTCATTTCATACAGAACATCTTCAAGCAGAGAATGACTATCAAACAAGGCAGAGATGGTACTTGAAAAAGTTTTTAAGAGAACAAAATATGACCAGATTATAATAGAGCAAAATAGCAAATAAATAGTCCAACCATATGAGTCAATGATGGAAACAAGATCCCAAACGCAACAGAAAACACTACAAAATCAACCCGTTAATCCTAAAAATGAGGCTAAGAAAAATGTGGACACTAATCAGTAAAGACAAAGAGCAAGTTCAATGGATACACGAGTTGGCCTGTGATGAAAAAAACTAAGTGTAACCCATTGCCTGACCTGAGTTCTTTTCCACTTGTTTTTCAACACGGAGATCTTCACTTGCAACCCCCCTGTCACTTCTTCCTTCTCTACCTTTCCTATCCTTCTCCCTCTCCCTTTCCCTTTCCCTTTCCCTTTCCCCTCCACCATTCCTACCCTCCTTTCGGCTCGACTCCCGGTGCCTTCCCTCGCCCTTTCCACTACTCTTCTTGTGTTCTTCGCCATCCCCCTGAAATCCCACACTCTCGTCCCTTCTCTTGCTCTTCGAATCCACCAACGTTTTTGACTTTTTGGAAGGAACACCAAGCTCATCGTCGCTTCCCCCATTCCACCTATCAGTCGTTCCCTCATCATACCTCTCCTTACGCCGCTTCGAATGTCCATGCTCTTCCATCTCCAGATTCTCTGAACCGTAGAACTCTTTTGAATCCTTCGATTCGAACCTGCGCTTCTCACTAGAAGCAGAGTCCTTCATTACCCTGCTCCCACTCTCTTTGCCCTTCCGATCTCTCAGAGTGGAATCATTTTCCGAGTCCGAAGATTCCTTAGCATCCTTCAACCCATGTCTACTAGATTTGTGCCTCGAACCCCTCGGCATACTGAATCACACTGAAAACCCTAATTTCAAAACAAACCCCCCAAGTAAATTAAAAAGAACCCTAAATTTCAAATCTTCTAGCCGTATCCCACAGCTCGACTGGGCAAAATCAAAACCCTAACAGCAACGCCGTTCCCCACAAAGATAAAACAAAAACACCCAAATCAGGGATTCACACTGAAATAGCAGAGGTCTCAAGCGGAACACGAAATACAAAAAGAAAACCAGAAAACCAGAAAAACCCTAGAGAGAGTGAGGTAAAGGGATCGCCGGAATGTAGATGCACCGGTCGGAGATAGGGCGACGGCGGCGGAGAAGAAAGGAAAACGGTTTCTTAGGAGTTGGGAATCGGGATTTGGGGTTATGTCCGAGAGAGAAGACGAGACCCGGAGAGGACTAGCGGTTTGCGGATAATTTGGTCCACGTCAAACGAAATTACGGTGCTGCCACTGCTCCACTTAGCCGATTAAAAACCCATAGCCCATTATCCCACCACCGTTGATCTCGTCAATCCTCAGCCGTCGATTCTTTTTTCTCCCCATTCCAATAATATAATAGTTACAAATATTATAATATTTATTCCAATTAATACAACTTAATTTTCTATCTTTATTTCTTATAGTGATAAAAATAAAAATAAAAAATTAAATCATTCCTAACTTCATATCGTCTATCATCCACTCGTGTTTTGTTTATATGGTAATGAGCTGGCAGATCTTCATATTGTCGACTCGTGTTTTATTTATATGGTAATTCGTTTGCAGATTTTCGTATTATTGACTCGTGTTTTATTTATTTGGTAATAAGTTTGCAAATTTTTCCTAAAATCTACGGTAGTGAGTTCGCATTTTTTTTTATTGCGTTAAACTTAAATTCGAGTTCAATTATGAAATAACTCAAACTTTAAACGTGTACAATTTAAAAATTAAGTTTAATAATTAAATTAAAATTTTAAATTGAAATCTAAATGAATCTAAATTTAAATTATAGAGCTAATAATCAAACTTTTAAAATATCTTAACTAATTGAAAAATAAAAATTTAAATCATATTATTTAAATTATAAATTTTATCTTAAATTTTTAAAAAAAATTATCATTAATATTTATATTTTGTTTAATTTTATTATTAATATTTATATTTTGTTTAATTTTATCATTAATATTTATATTTTGTTTAAATTTATTCTTTTAACAAAAAAAAAATTAATAAATCAAATCTAATTTAATTGGTGAATATTTTAATAATTTCTTTTTTTTTTTGTAAAAGTAATCTTTTAAACAAAGGAAAATTTTAATTTTAATATAATAATTTATGGGTGATGATATTTTGAACTTTTACCAATTTTATATTGAAAAGAAATTTTGAAGAGAAACAAAATTTAATTAATTAAAAAAAAATTTATAATATTAAAATATATATATATATATATCCCTTCAATTTAATTAAAAAAACAAAAAAAAAATTGAAAAAATGAAAATAAATAAAGTCTTATAAAATTTAAAAATTTTATTTTTGAATCCTTAGATTTCTCTCAATATTCTTATAATTATATAAAAGTGACGTAAGAATTTACGGTAGGTTATATGAAATTGAGACTAATGCATGTCACAAGTGTGTATATATATGGGCAGTGCGATGAAACACGGATGCAAATTTGATTAACTTACGTCGTGCAACAAGTTTGATTATATTAATTTATAACATGATGCAGATCTAACAAAGTTTGATTGGACTAATTTTGTATACGACACAAATTGAGTATCGTATACGACACAAATTGAATATTGCAACTGCTTAGCTTTAATATAATGGTAATTAAGTACGAATGTTGTTGCTAATTACCACGAATATAATGACATTATTTAATTTAGAAAATGAAAATAAAAATCACAAAGTGTTGTTAAGAAAAATGTTTTTCATTCATTTCAGTCGTTGGTCATATAAATCAATCTATCAATATAAACGATATTAAATAAACAATTATTTCATACGTCAAGTATTGAGTCTCCTTACAAACTAAGAAACTAAATAGGAGTCATGGTATCATTGAAATGTGAGTGGCAATAGCTTAAAGCGTCTCATCCATAACCTGGAGACAATGTCACATAGCATCCTAACGTTACAAGTTCTAGAGGAATGCTTCCATTCTCGTAGCATCTCAACACCGAAAAGGCTTTGATGGCTGCTACCATCTCAATGGTATCTTTCACTTTTGACTCGTTATTGAAATATTTCAAAATTGACTTGTATATATTTGAAGATTAAAAAAATGTTTATATATGTACATGAAAGTAGTCTAAAAATCACGAAGATGAACGACCGAAGAGATATTATAAAGTGAGGAAAGTGTAACAGCACAGGCCCACTGCTCTTTTGATTTTTCCTCTCTATTCATCAAACACCTCAACTTTATGCCACTTGTACTGTTCGTACCTCCTGATTCGCTCTTGGAGGCTTTCAAGTAGCATACGGTGGGATGCCATTGTTCTGGACAAAACTTCAAACATGCAAGTCACCAATAAAAATGAAAACAGAACTAAGGCAAAAATGGAGATGAAAACGGCAAAGCAAATTTGCCCACACGGCATGCTTGTTTTGAAAATTTAATATAACATATAGTTTTAGTTATTTATAAATACTGAAACTCTGAACCTTCAACATATTCTCAACGGAGTATTCGTTGGTCCAAACCGATTCTATTCTTCGGTCATCAAACGTATATAAAAACTAAGTGGCCATGTGTTAGGATGGTTGCGGGAGTTCATTCGCTAATTAAAATCGAGAGGGAGTCAATGTTGCCTAATTTAATTATAAATTTAATTTTAATTTTATATTTAATAAATCTTTTAAAAATTTAGGAGAGTTTTTAAACAAAATACTAATTAGATATATTTGAGATATATATATATATATTTTTTTAATTTAGGGTATTATTCAAACTTATATTTCTTCCCATTATAAATTTAATTTCTCGAAACATTTAATTTTATATTTAATAAATCTTTTAAAAATTTAAGATCAGTTTTTTTTGATGATTTCATCTAAATAATTATAAAGTTTTTAATATCTCAAAATTTAGTTTTATATTTAATAAATCTCTCGAAAATTGGAAGGTTACGATTTTGGTTTGGCTTATCGGGCTCGTAACAATAAAGATGTATTCTTCCCTTACCATGATCATTCCCTAAATTAATCAACACAGGACTCCAATCTAATAATCCTCAACAATAAATTGTTGAACACAAGTTCTTGGTAAACACTCGCACTCTTTATTAGAGGTTACAAGACAGCTTTGTATTTCGGTGATGAAAATCAAGCTAGAGTGGAGGAGTATACTGAGCCTACTCAATTTACTTCTTAAAATTCTTAAAATATTTACGTCTCCTCCCTACAATACATCTAGTTATCTCTGTTCTAAAATACATAAATCATTTTACTAAAATAATTTCTGAAGTATTCTTTAATTATCTCACCACCACATAAGTGGCTTTGGTTGGATAAATTAAATGAAATATAAACAACACTGTGTAGACAAATGTGTTGTATTTTATGATTGATTGACGTGTATTATGTTATACTTTACCATTTAAATTTATTGTATTTCACTAATGTATTTTAAGATTTTTAATTTACTTTAGGTTACAATTACATAATGGTTAATTATGGTAAGTATGAAGGTTAACTTTTGAAATGCTTTCATTTTAAGGCTATATAAAGATATGTATGTTGTATTTGTAAGAAGACTTGGAAAATACAGATCATTTGTGCTTTCTTTAGCTAATGGCTAAGTTTCTTCGCAATTCTATGTAGTTTAGGTTGCATGTAGAATCACTCAAGCTCGACATGATCGATCTTGCTTGTAGAGTAATTCGAATCTCAAATAAATGTTCTTGCATTGAGATATTTGATCAACAAAAATCATTCAAACTAGACATGATTGATCTTGCTTGTAGGGTGTTTCGAATCTTAAGCAATGTTCTTGCCTTAAGATATTCGATGAACAAGGTAATCTGAATCTTACTCCCCCTGGTAGTGATTTTCTCATATCATATATTTTCTCATTTTATATTTAATATATAAATATATTAAATATTAATTTGAAAAAGTGCCGATTATAAGCTCAAATTATACATAATTATTTAATTTATGAAATTTAATTCATTAACTATAGATCACTTCATTATAAATCCATATTTAATGTTTATGTACCATATTTAATGTTTATGTACCGTAGGACAAGTTATGTTTATGAATATAATTATTATAGATAAATCTTATTACTAGTTGTTCATCGTTACAACTCGGTCAAAAATCCATTTACCCTTATAATTAAATTTTTCATCCTAAATTTAATTGCATAATAAATTGTTTATGGTTGAACCACGAACCAACTTTCTTTTGGGCCAATGAGAAGGTGAGGCCCATTATTCACATCACATTTTCATGGCGACTTACCGAACAATACTAAATGCCATAACTTTATAAATCATTCATTTTGTGAAATTAAAACTAAATAACGTTGTGAATATTCTATCGTGATTATTCATAACATAAATATTTTTAACTAATGCAATACATACCCGTCTACAATTTCGAAAAGTTTAATAAAAGTAAGATTAAAGTTGAAAATAAATTGGATAAATTTATCAAGATACAATAATCGGATCATAATAGATAATACAAGAATCTTATATTCTAAGATTAATTGATAAAATTTAGATGGTAATATTAGGCATAATTACGTTACACGTCATTATAGAACTCTCGTGAGAAAATACATTTAAGAAGGCGTCACGAACATGATAACCTTCAAAATTTTCTATTGTTCGCAAAAAAAATGGCATTCACTGCAATGCCATGGACAAAAAGGGCATTAATCAATTAGTTTTGAGCTCGATACCTTTCTTGAGAGTTATTCTGGGACTTATTTCACTCGGTAAAGCAAGCACTAAAAAAAATCAGTTCTTGAACGAGGTAAAAAGCTGCTTCTTTCCTCTCCTAAGTCATCGTAAGAAACCCCCCATTTTTTCTAAGCAATATCTGTCCATTTATACGTCTATGTTAGTTTATGATATGAACCAAGAGACATCAATCATATAATATGCTTCAATGAAGATGCGAAGAAACTATTGTTGAAATTATCAAAAGATATTTCAATTCATGCCACATTCAAGAGCAATGAAGTTTCATGTTATCAATTTTGGGTGGATTACAATTTAGATTTATTGTATTTGATTAATGTATTTTAAGACTTTTAATTTTACTTCATGTTACAATTACATAATGGTTAATTATGGTCATTAAGTACGAATGTTACAACTCTTGGAATGCTTTTAGTAGTTTCATTTTGAGGCCATGTATGTTTATTTGTAAGAAGACTCGGAAAAGAGAGTAAAAAGAAACATTTGTGTTTTTCTTTAGCTAATGACTAAGTTCGTTTGCAATTCTATGTAGTTTAAGTTGCATGTAGAATCATTCAAGCTCGACATGATCAATCTTGCTTGTGGAGTGATTTGAATCTCAAACAATGTTCTTGTCTTGAGATATTCGATCAACAAGGTAATCCGAATCTTACTTCCCTTGGAGTGATTTCCACATATCAGTTTAGGTTTAACGAGATCAACAAAATTTATAACAAACTAGTTTCACACCATAATCGTCAGCTACACCTATTTTCCTTTTGAAATCCAACCTTATTCTAATGTAGCGTGAAACGTAGATCATCGTCGTACTTAATCGAGACTTAGGTCAAACTCCATCTCGAAACCTAGTGGGATTAGGAGTAAAGCATCCCGAGATTGACGAAGTTTTAAAAGAAAAATGATTATAAAATAAAAAATTACTACCAATATAATTTTTAAAAATAAAATACAAATAACCAAATAATTACAATTTTGATTTGTGGGTAAAGAATTAACTTTTGAAAAGTGGTCTATGGAAGTAAGGGCCAATCAAATGCTCTCACGGAGTCTAACGCCATTGATACTAACAGAGCAACCTCCGTTCGCCGTAGTTTCTTCGATCCCTTTCGGCGGCAAGGTATCTGTGTTCAATGACTCCCAATCGAAAATATTTGCATCTGTTTTCATAATTTCATTCAATTTAGCGGTTTCAGGAAAAGTTTTGAATGGATGAGAAGGTGAATTTGATTGGATTGGATTGGATTGGATTGGATTGAATGTTCATGTGGTGGGTGGAAAAAATAATTCGAGTTTTCTCCTTCGTTAATCGATGAAGAACATTAGCGATTTCTACGTTTCATAGCTTTGATTGATCGCATGGTTCTATTGATTCCTTCGCAAAATTACTTGTCCTCTTAATGTTGTAATTAGGAGATATTAGGTTAATTATTTCTATGAGAAATCAGATTATGAGCAAGTTTTCTTCCATATCAAGGCATAGGTTTCCCATGTCAGGCCATTATAGAAGGATTGCAGGAAAATTTTAAAGAAGTGACTGGAAAAGTGGAGTGGAGCATCTTTTACTTACTTTGTGCTGTAGTTTTCCACACTAGTGGCAATATTCTTCAATGAGTATTTCTGTTGTTGATTTAACTTTGACATCCTTTTTTTTCCTGATTTCAATTAATCTTGTCTGCTTATTGGGAACATGGACTGTAGTTTGGATTTAAAATAAGCTGCTCATTCCCTTTGAAAAGGGAAAGGTGTCTTTTAAGAACAAATTAAGGTTCTTTGGGCTATTATGACTATAATCAAGAAAATAGCTTTAGAAGTTTCGTTGTTGAGTTGGGGCCTCCATATTGAAAAGGAGAACTCTGTGTTTATAGAAAAATTGAGAATAGTTTTTTATTGCCATTCACAAGACTTATTGGTTCTCTTGTTTGTTTGTTATTCTGAAACGAACAGTTCTTCAGGATTTTCTTTGTTCCTTTGCATAATTCGGTATCTCTGGTCACCCTGTTTTTTACTATATGAGGTCGTAGTTGTAGTTTGTTTTGGGTTTTTTTGCTAGGAACTTAGTCATGTTATTGAATATCGGATAAGGCTTTTGATTCATCAATGCGAAGAGAATTAAAAGTCGCTTGGCCTTGTCATGGGAAACCAAGAAAGAAAAGGAAAAAGGGTCCTTGTATAGATTGATTTGTGGCTGGAGGACATTGCCTGCTTCTCATTGCAGTTGGCAATAAATCTTCATTTCTCAAAAGTTTGCTTAGCTGCTTACTTTGGTGATATGTGAAGTATCAATATATGGCAAAAAGAAAGTGCATCGCACAAGAATTCAAGGTGGGGAATCTCAATTGGCTCTCACCTTTAATACTTCCTTACCTTTACCCTACATCAATAGGAAGGGGCCTTCTCCTACTGCAATCACCTCATACCTTCCACTTACTGGTACGTGCCTTAGATTTTTATCTATCTCAATCTGGCTTCTTCTACTTTGTCTCTTATGATTAACAGCAACAAATAGGAAGAAAAAGTTGCGATTTTACATTAATTTTGTTATGGGCTTCGTTGGATGCAAGTGTTATACACTGTTTGATTTGTGACATGTTTGTTGTAGACTGAAAATTGATCATTGTAATACTTGGTGCATGCTGCATGTTGAGCTCCCTGTGTGATTGATGACCTTGGGATCTCGTGTAACTTGCATTTCTTCACGACATATGGAATTAATTCGATACGATATGTGGGCTTATGTTATCATTATTATGAATTTCTTAACCTCATGAAATATATTATCTCAGGGGTCGTAGGCTATTCACCAATTTGTACACTTCACAAATGCACAAACTAAACATAGACCAGATAAATGTTGATTACTTTGCACATTTCTCATCATGTATGCATATGTAACTCTCCAAGCTCAAAATTCAATTCAAAATTTGTTCATCTTTGATACTATATGTATGCCATTAAACTAGTCAAAATCTAGACTCTGAATCCTACTTAGAATCGTGGGCGTGGAGTGTTATAGATCGTATTAGAGAGAAATCTCTCCATTATGATGGGGTTTTAGGGACGAATCAAGACAGAATAAGAGGACCTATACTAGTCTATAAGGACAAGCTTTATTGCATGTTGTTCAAAATAAGTAAGGTGACCTGACCATGTTGTAAAAAATGTAGAAAAATGTTAGAGCTACGTGTTGAATTCAAATTTTTTTATTTATATCTTGGGTCTGGACAATTACACACTCCAATAACGATATAATAGCGGAAAACAAATGAAGTGCATTTTGTATCTGGTGTTTAGAAAGGTATGTAAAAACAAGCATATGTGAGTAAGTTCTTTCTTTTTGGCCAGAACTCGTTGTACTACATGGAGTTTTATTCGGGTGCAGTTTTTGTGAACTAACCAAAGGACAAGGCTGAGGCAGGCAAAATCAGGTTGCTTTCTTCCATGGAAGTTTCTTTTTTGTAAAACCTTTTGACTTTTGTTGATAACATCGCATTTTTTTGGAGTAGGAGGAAGCTGCTTGGAAGCAAAATCAAGTTACATTCTTCTATGGTAACATTGACAACATACAATTGTTGCTAGAATGATGTTCACTGAGAGTTCCTATTTAATTTTTTATAAGTTATTTATAGATATTTATGAGATCTTTTTATCCATTAGACTGTACTCGTCCATAACAAAGTCACCTATGGTTGAGCGCGTAAACGCCTTCTCCATACAATGATTAGCAATTGTTTTATTGTTTAAATTAGTAAGAATTGGCCGTTTCGAAGTTAAAATGAAGCATGATGTTTATTCTTTCCCCTTATACTTCTCTAAATTTGGTTCGAATTTTGTACGTATTATAATGTCTCGACCAATCATGATTGTTTACAATTTAAGCGTTATATGTACGTTTTTTGAATGTGTCATAAATGTAATAAATATTTCTCCTCTTTTTATACGATAAATTACTTTACTCACATAACAAAGTCACCTATGGTTGAGCGCGTAATCTAACGCCTTTTCTATACAATAATTAGAACCGTTTCAACGTTTATTCTTTTCCCTTATACCTCTCTAAATTTGGTTCGAATCTTGTAAGTATTATAACGTCTCAACTAATCATGATTATTTACAATTCGAACGTTATATGTACGTTTCTGAATCTATCATAAATGTAGTAAAAATTTCTCTCCTTTTTATATGATAAATTATTGTCGTGTTGTATTTGCTACTCAAACGTCAAGCTCAAAATTAGGTAATGAAGCCAAAAGTTTATTCTACCAAAAAATTCTTAGTTCATTTTACCTTCTTATTTGGTCACCTTAAGCTCTATCTATCCTTGATAAAAACCGAGTCTCTACATGTCTCTGTTCAATATGTTCATAAATAAATAAGCGAGGACAAACAAGTCTCAAACTAACGGTGTTTTTTTTACGTGGAACTATGTGTTTATCCATGTATGCATTTACATACTTACATGTTTACATGCATGACGACATTTATATTTTAATCTTAAAAGTAAAAGTTAAAAAGAAAAATAAAATATATTAATAAAAAAAAAGTATGTATTACACGTAGGATTTAGCATTATAATTATAACAAAAAAAAATTGTTTCCATGATTCTCTAATAAATATTAAAAAAAAGAAAAGAATTTTCTACTTTAAATTTTTATTAATAAAATTTCTTTTACCTTTTCCTTCTCTCACTTTTATATGGAAGAAAATACATTATAAATGATTAAACAAATTTAGCATATTACAAACCTTACCATGGTTAAAAGTTAACTCTAGTTAAGCAAGGGTTTTTTGTTCTTCCATAAAAAAAGTGCACCATGGTTAAATCTCAAAAAAAAAAAAAAAAAAAAAAAAAAAAAAAGGGTTAAACATTAACCAAACCCATACTTGCTAATTTTTTGTCTCCTCCAAAAAATTCAGTTTTTTTTTTAGGACATTTGGAAATTCTCTCAGCCCTTCTGGTGGTTTTGACAAATGGGTCACTGTACATGGTGATGGTCTTCTCAGATTCAAATCACTTCAAACTCGGACCTCTTCTATTTATTTCGTATTAGGTAATTGTTTCTACGATTTTCAATTTTCTTGATTCGGATGGAGCTTCATTTCTGCTTAAAGTTGTTCTTTCAATCTCAGTTGTTTTAGGGTTTCATTTTCACTACTGGATTGCTTCAATTCAAATGCTCTTACTCAAATTTGACCGTTAGCTTCGAGTTCCAATTCCTTGTTCTTGGATCAGTCATTAGCTTGCTTGTTCTTCCGATTGTTTGTTTTTTCTTTCTTAAACTACTATCGTTTACTGTTCAGTGGCTGTCAGTTTGCAATCGTGATTATCTCGTATCTGGTTTTCCGATGGGGGTTTTAAGAGAATGTGGGTTTCAATTTGTAAATTATATTGTTAATTATGCATTTATAGCAAGTGATGTAATGTGTGATGACTTGACGGGTAGTTTTACTTTTAAGAGTAAATAGGTGCATGCGAACAATGAGTTCCTGACAGGAAGATGATCTTATATGGATAGTTTTAGAAGTCTATCCACATGCGTTATGATGCTGTTCTTGGTTGCATGTATGTAAATTGTAATATGCAGTCTGATTAGCGAATACAATGTTTTATAGGTTGCTATTTATTTCAAGATTTAGACGTTGAGTATAGGAAATAGATGAAATTCTCCAAACATCCCGAGAACCGTGACGTAAAGAAGTTTTAGATAGGTTGCCTGACATAGAAGCAATGAGTCACATATCCCATGGATCTATTCTTTGATTTTATCACTCTGCCTGCAGATCATTTGCTCTATGGTCAGCTGTGCACGGAAAAAAGCTTCTTACTAAAGTTACCTAATATAATCGTTCTAACATTTCAGCCCGAAGGGATACTGACCAAACAAATGCTGCACAGTCTATTTATTAGCTCTAGAATGAAGCAAATAAGAGCATGTTATCTTTCTTCTGAATAAAATGATATTCTTGTCTAATCGATTACCAAATGTGTTGTCTTTTTTTTACCAACAAGAGCATAACTTATCCGTCTAGGTGTCTTATTTTTCCCTTGAGATTGGAGGTTCAAATTCTTATCCTCACATTTGAGGAAAATAAATTGAATAATAGATTGATAATTTAATTTTTGGAATCTTGATCTACTATATTTGGCAATTTCAGGATCTCTAGTGGTATTCTCATGCACAACATTTGGGCTAAATAATATTGCAGTTGTGCACTGTACTTCAAAATCTTGCGGTGTTTAAAGAACTACTGAAAACTAATAACCATATTACAATATTAGAAGGGACAGTAAGAAACGCTATCTAAGTTTTAATTAAAACAACAACTTGATAAAAACAAGAAACATTTTGTCCTTGGACTTGGTAATTTAGTAATTGTGTGGATGTAGTAAGAGTATTTGCTTTGGAGATCATGCGAGTATATTAGTGAGATTTCCTGATCTTTCATGTTCTGGATTTGGATGAATGATGGAGAAAACTAGCACTTAATTGTTGCATGTAGGAAGCATTAATTCTCTAGTTTGGTTAGAATTTGATTAGAGTATTACGTGATCTTGGGCATTCGGTTTTTCACTATTATCTTTTAATTTGGTATTACAATCCTCATGGAGGATATGTTGAGGGTATTTTTGGGATTGGACACGCAGGTTCTAGTGATACTGCAGAGAAAATAGTATTAGACTATTAGTTAAGGAGTATAAAAATTGAGGCAGTTTATGCTGAATAAAAAGACGAATTATAGAATTTGCATGACATTTGAGTTGGATTTTTTTTCAGTACATTCATCATGATTAATGTTGATATATATACTAACGCTTAACTTTTATCAATCTATCTCTAAGTTTCTTTAGCAATTCTCTCTTCTGAACCTAACCCCCAGAAAAAAACTATTGTACTGCCCACTCTAGCAGCCAGGTGTACTTATAACATTTTATTTGATTTTGTATCAGGTATCTTAACTTCTACTATACCATTGCCTATTTAGAGTCAGATATTATTGGTTGATTGAAGTTTCATAGATAGGCGTGGTTTTTAAGAGTCAGATTCGTAGGGAATTATGGAGTGCAACAAAGATGAGGCAGCTAGAGCAAAAGAAATTGCTGAGAGAAAATTTACAGAGAGAAATTATTCTGCTGCAAAGAAGTTTGTTTTGAAGGCTCAAAATTTGTATCCTGGGCTTGATGGTCTCTCACAAATGATGACAACTCTTGAAGTGTATATCTCTGCAGAGAATAAGATAAATGGGGAAACGGATTGGTACGGGATACTTGGTGTGAACCACTTGGCTGATGATGAGACTATTAGGAAACAATATAGAAAGCTGGCTCTTGTTCTTCATCCTGATAAAAACAAGTCACTTGGTGCAGAGGGCGCATTTAAATTGGTTTCGGAGGCCTGGAGTTTGCTATCTGACAAGGCAAAGAGATTGGCTTATAATCAGAAAAGGGACCTGAAAGGGGGTCGGCAGAAAACTCCTACCCACACACATAGTACTTCAGTGCCGCCAAGTGCAAATGGCTTTCCAAATTTTAAGAATGTAGCTTCAAATGCAAGGAACGTTCAAAGTAAGGTCCAGGTAGGGGCTTCTCAAAGAAAACCAGATACTTTTTGGACTCTTTGCAACCGATGCAAGACACACTATGAGTACCTTAGAGTCTATCTAAATCACACTCTCCTTTGTCCTAATTGTCATGAAGCTTTTTTGGCCGTAGAGAGGGCTCCACCCCCAAATGTATTGAAGTCACCTAGTTGGTCTTCTCAGCAGCAGCATCAAAATTCTAGACAGTATACAACTGGCGATGCCTATGGTACTGGAAGAAACTCTAAAAAACCTGATTCTGGGCATTCTGTGGGTATTAATTCAGTTGATAATACAAACTTTCAGTGGGGTCCTTCCTCCAGGACAGCTGGTGTTGGTAGCACTTTTTCATCAGCTTCCGCACGAGCTGCAAATTTGGGTCAACAAGCAAGTGAGAAAGTGAAGAGAGATCGCGATGAAACACAGCCATCGACTGAAGTGGATAGGAGTCAATTGTCTTCAAAAAAGAAAAGAACTGATGGAATTAACAGCTTTGGGGTCCACGCGGCAAATCAAATGGCCAGTGGAGATGGATCAGCTGGTGTTGGCTTATCTGAATTAAGGAAGAGTTATCCTGATACTCAAAAGTTTCATAGTTTTTATTATGCATTTAACAGGACCGATAGCCAGAGAGAGTTGTCAATCTTTGAAATCCGAAACATGCTAATGGACAAGTCTCGTGCTGAAATACATAAGAAACTTAAAGAATGGAGCTCATTGGCTGAAAAGTCAACTCTGAATAAACAGTCCAAGAAGCAAAAGAATGTGGTGAATGATGGAACTCATGATATAAAAATTAATGGTAAACCTTCTGCAAACGGTAAAGGATGGAATGAGAAGGAGCCTGAGTCTGACTCTTTAGCTAGTAAAAATACAGGCAGTGAGAACGATCCTATCTCAATTAATGTTCCAGACCCTGATTTTCATAATTTTGACTTGGACCGAGCTGAAAGTTCATTTGGGGATGATCAAGTCTGGGCTTGTTATGATGATGATGATGGAATGCCTCGTTTCTATGCACGAATTCACAAGGTGATGTCCCTAAGACCATTCAGAATGCGTTTCAGTTGGCTCAACTCAAGAAGCAACATGGAGATTGGCCCAATGGACTGGGTAGGTTCGGGGTTCACAAAAACCTGTGGGGATTTCAGAATTGGAAAACATGAAGTCACAAGATCATTGAACTCCTTCTCGCATAAGGTTTGCTGGGTGAAAGGTTTACGAGGGGTGATTCAGATATTTCCTCAGAAGGGTGAAGTCTGGGCTCTTTATAGAAACTGGTCTGCAGATTGGAATAAAGATACTTCAGAAGAAATGATTCACAAGTACGATATGGTAGAAGTGCTTGATGATTTTAATGAAAAAGAAGGCGTGTCTGTTGCTCCTCTTGTTAAGGTTGGTGGTTTCAGGACAGTGTTCTGTAGAAACATGGATCCAAAAGAAGTGAGGAAGATCCCTAAAGAAGAGATGTTTCGCTTCTCCCATCAGGTCCCCAATTACTTTCTTACGGGAGACGAAGCTCAAAATGCTCCGAAGGGTTGTCGGGAATTGGATCCAGCAGCAACACCTTTGGAGCTCCTGCAGATTGATACAGAATCATTTCAGGTAACCACGAAGGAGACTGAGGTAAAAACTGTAGGAGAGATATCTCATATTAATCAGGAAACTGTAGTTAATGAGGTGGAAGACACATTGGAAGCTAGGAAGGTAGATGTAGTAACCCAGGAAGATGAACAAACTAAGATGTCTGGTGATGTTACCTTCCAGGGTAGCTAAGGAAGCTTATATGGCAGATAATGCCAACAAAAGTAAATCAACTAAACAACGTGGAGTTTGCTCGAGGTATACCCAATAGGTGCATTTTTTGAATTCTGTCTGACCAAAGTTGTAGAGAATTCTTGCTTTTGTTTGGATTGGATCCATTGTTGCTCCAATTGTTTATTGGTTTTGTGGCTTTGTACTTGACACAGTGGAATCTCTCAAGTCTTATCGAGAAATTCATCGATAATGACCGCCATACTTGAGACAAAAATGAGATCCAACTTATCTCTACTTACTTGAAATTTTTGAGGGTCTAGTTATATGTGGCTCCTTAGCACATAATTGACTCAAACCCAGTTCTTAATTCCTTCATTGAAGGCCCGCGTTTATACTTTTGGTTCATATTCCCTTCTCTTGTAAGGATCCTTTAAAATATGTTTGTTTTCTCTTCCTTATTGAAGTATCTTTTAGACAGCATACAGAATGATATCTCCATCAGTATATTTCAGTTTTTGTTGGTTAATTCCTTTCCCCTTTTCTTCACTTGAACGTACAGAAATTGGGTGATCAGGTACAAGTAAAAACATCAAACTAGTATTAGATGGCACTTGGTGTTTCTACCAGAAAGAGCAAGCATACGAGCATGTTTAATGATTGTCATATACAATAGCTACGTAGTGGTCACAAACACATGTAAAAGTCATTTTATTGATGTGTCATTGTGCACGGTATGACCATGAATATACACCATTCATACAACATACAACATACACATACAAACACACATGCCTCCTCTCTTCTGTGTACATGTGCATATGGGTGGAAATTTTGAGTTTTGCAGGTACGTTATAGTTCAATTGGCTTCTTGATGAACGCACGGAGGGGAAGAGAGAACATCTTAAAAGGTTAGCCAACAGGCAACCTTCTGAATAAAATATGTTCAGCTAATAGGAGTGGAGGAATTTCGTAATGGCTCTGTGGCAAAATATCTTAATGTTTGTGACTGCCAATCTTTCTTTATATTAGTTTAATACCAAAATCTTCCTTTGTTGCAAATTATGACACGTAATTTGTTTTTTGTTGGGCACTTTACACCAATAATCACATGGATGAAGATTTGCAGAGCTTATAAAAATTAGTACTGATCTAACTAGTGTGTATCTGATTAGTGCTGTGAATTAGAGAATTGATACTTAAATCTTTGTGCGTTCTAGTCATTGTCCAATTAGTCACAGGCTTAAGAATCATAGGATGCATTCATGATTTTTGGCTTGACATTTTCTATAAGATTTCCGACACAAACAACCAATTTAAATCCAGTGTTGTAGATTTCTTTTGAGCGAATCAGCACTCTGTTTAGGTTATATATCCATGTATTGGCCACTATGTCGATAGCATTTTCTTTGCCTTTTTCAATAGTGGCTTGGTTCTTCCATCTGTTCTCTTATTTTAATATGCCATTCTGCTTAGATCTTTATGCATTTGTTGTACATGGTGGTGGCTGTGGGTGATCTTTCTTGCTCCTAAATAATTTACACCATATGATCTGCAGTTATTGGTTCATGATGCTTTACTTCTCCATTTTACTTCATAAATACCATTCAAATCAGCTGTTGTAGAGAATTTTTTTTCTTGATTTTCTGCATCATAGAACCCAACAACACCAAATCACTTACAGTTAGATCTTTAATTTACTTTATCAAATGCATTGGATCATTCTTTTTTGCATTCATTGTTGCATGTGTATAAATCATAATGCTTTTCTCTCTCTCTCTCTCTCTCTTTTCTTCTGGAAATGAGAGATTGACAGGTGCCTGACATGAGGAATTTGAAGTACAATAATGAAATGGTCTGCTTTTTTGGTTGTTTTATTAGTGAAAAAATGCTTCATCTTTAACTGGAGAATGATGCCTTTGGTTGGAGAAGAAGAGTGAGGGGATATATGCAGTCCTCACTTTCTGTCTGGGGAACCATTCCTCCAATTTCTTGGTAACATTGATATGACTGACCATTCTTTTTCAGCTCTGTCTTTGAATTTCTTATTCATTTTTTCCAAACCCACTTTCATATTTTTAGCAATTTCCATTTTCATTGCTTGTTGCGACCCACATCAAAGGCTTCAAAGGCATCTTGCTTGTGGGAATTTGTATTAGTATAAACTTTTTTTTTTTTTTGTCTACTCGTGTACGATCGAGACAGCATTTGGGGCGTAGAGTAAAGTTATTAAGTCGGTTAGTTATTTCATCGGTGGAGTTGAATAATTTGTAGAATGTTAAGTTGTTTAGTATGAGTCACAAAAATTTGTATTTAGAATACAATACTTGTTTTGTTTAATGTCAACTCTTGGCTCAAAAATCCCTTCCCCCTTAAATAACAAACAGTATAGAATCGAGGTGGGCTTAGTTGTTTTAACAGAAATAATGGAAGAAAGAAATGAATGAATATTGTGAGTATTTTTCTACGTTTTGTTGTGTATAAAAATCGAGAATTAAAAGAAAATGTATAATAATTACTTTAGTCTAATTTATGAATTTTTTATAATTTTGTTAAAAGTATCCATTTTGATTGATATAAATAAAATAAGTGTTTTTTTTTTTTTTGTATTATTTTATTGTGAAATTAGAATTAGATTCCAATGGTTTGGTCAAATTTTTTTAATAAAAGATTTGTTTTCATCCATTTTAAAATTTTTGTCTTGAGTTATATATATATTTATTTTTTGCATAATTTTTTTTTGTTTGTATTTTTTAGGTATATATTGAAACGAATTCTTTAAAGATTTAAAATAATTAAGTTAAATAATACATATCGTACTATTTATTTATTTATTTTATTGAGCAGGATGTTTTATTTTTGTTATTTTGAATATGATTAATTTAAGAATTATATATATTATTTTAACACATTAAATTTTTTTAATATAAGGATATAATACGGGTTAATCCAAAATATATTTTGTTATCTCAAAATAATAAAATTATACACATTATTTTTAACTATTATAAGTCAAATTAGGTAAATTAAAAAAAAAAAAAAAAGTTTAGAAAAAAGCAGAAAGTGAAGTTGTGGAGCCCACCAAGGAAAATTGGAGGTGAAGGTGTGGGACCCACAATGAATTTAAGAATTTATTACGTCAAACTTTAACCTAACCCTACTCCCTAAAGATTTTGTTTAAACTATAAACTTTTTTTTTTTATTGCTTTAATTCATACTAAACTTTTTAATTAATATTTTAATTAAGTTTTAAAATATTTAATTTCTTAATTTTCACGTTTAATTAATTTTAATTTATAATAATTTAATCCCAATTTAGTCTAAATATTTTAAAGAAAAAAATTTCATCAAATTAATCTTTAATTTTGATTATATAATAATTCATAAACATATTTAGTTTTTAATTAATTTATCAAGACATCTATTAAACATAAAATAATATTTTTCACTCTAAAAACTAAATTTTTACAATTTTTTAAAATTTATTTATCATATTTTCATCCTACTATTATTATTATTATTATTATTATTATTATTATTATTATTATTATTATTATTATATATATATGGGAATCCTCTTTTTGTTGTCCCAATTATATTCCTTAAATATTTGATCAATTCAAAACAAATGAAGCATTAAAGATATAAGTTATTGGTTAACACATTATTATATAAGAAATAATGATTTGCATTTGAATTGAAAAAAAAAGATATTTAGTTATAGGAAAATTGTATATTGGAATGACGTTTCTTACCGTTCTTTGACCTAATAAATAATTTTCGTGGTAGGAAAAAAATTCGAGGTTAGTTGGGTCTTATTTGAACTAGCAATCAATTGATTGCATGTACGGTGTTCAGCTGAAGGTGAGATGACATCGTTCAAGGTCGTGATGCGAAGCACAATATCAAACGAAATTTGCTCAATACACACTATATTTAGGAGACAATAGGCTCGTGTATGATACTGTGTGAGTGGCTCTTGTGATATGACGCATTCGAGTATAGCTTAATGGAAATAACAATCATTATCATTTTAAAGTCAATGGTTCGACTTCCACATGTAGTTGGATGGGTCCATACACACTAGCTTCTCGTTTCATCGGGTCAGGCCTTGACTCACATGTAGGGTTATAATTTCATCTAGTTGAGCTAGACCCACCAGCCTCACCTTAAATATGATTTTGTTCGACCTTTTTCTTTCCTATGGTCCAACTTGGGTAGAACTCCTTTCCCTTCATTAATGTTGTTGAATTAACAGTTTTACTGTATATTATCTGTATATTGAACGGTAACGCTGATATTTTCATCTCGAGATCTATTCGAGATTCTCTAGGAACAGACTTAAATAAATGACCACACGTACTTTCCCTCGTTGAAGTGAGAGAGAGAACTAAAAATCCATCCTCCTACCATTTGTGTAAGAAACTTTAAACCCCTTTTGCATGTGTGAGTGTGACTTTAGCTATTAAGGGAACCAAGGAAAGTGTCTAAAGCCCTTAGTGTTCCATCCCATTTCACTTCCCATCACATTATTGATTGTTACCTTTCTAAACCAATTCGACCCATTAAAAATTAAAGCAAATGTCATGTGCCTATACTATTTTTTTCGGTTCAGCAACAGAAGGTCGTTAAAGTGAGCATAACTCAACGATAATTGACATGTACTGCCTCATTTAGGTCCGAGGTTCAAATCTTCATACTCTCATTTATCAAAGTGGGACGGAAAATTTAGACTTCAGACATTTTGATCAAGAGTATATGTATCTTAGCGAGTTGTTTTCAAGGTAACAACTTGTGAGATCCCACATCGGCCAGAGATGAGAATGAAATATTCTTTATAAGGGTGTGACACGTTTTCAAACTATTGAGGGGAATTTCGAAAGGTAAAGTCCAAAAAGGACAATATCTATTAACAGTGGGCTTGAGTTATTACAAATGGTATCAGAGTCAGACACCAAGCGATGTGCTAGCGAGGAGACGTAACCCTGAAGGGGGGTGGACACGAGGCAGTGTGCTAATAAGGACGCTGTCCCCAAAGAGGTGGACACGAGACGGTGTGTCATCAAGAACGCTAGGCCCCTTCGATTGTGAGATCCAGAATGAAAAATGATTATACTTTATTGGACCAAAGTTGACCAAGCAAATCAATTTTACAAAAATAGGAAGGAAAAAAATAAAAAAGAGTATTTATGTTTTATTATTATTATTATTATTATTAAAAAAACAAGTATTTATTAATTTATTTAATACAGATAAATATCTCACTCAACAAAAATATCAACTGCCGTCAAGTGTAGCAGACGGCACCGTTAGGATAGCGGTTTCAAATACAAATGACCGCCGACAAGAAATTTATTTATTTATTTATAATTTATTTTCTCGGTTAAAAATAAAAAAGTCACCTTTCTATTTTTACCCAACGGTTAAAGATAACGACGAGAAAAGTCGGTAAAAAAAGGGGAAGGGCATAAGACGTGATTAGATGCAAAAGATAGGGGTAGTTTCGGGATTGAAAATTGTTGTCATTGACAAGAGATCATTAATATATTAAAGCAGGAAAAGAAGATAGTTAATTAAATTAATTAATTAATTAAGAGAGAAAATTTATATGAAGAGAGGAAAAAGCTTTGGAGACGAAGGAAGAGAGGAAAAAGCTTTGAGGCTAAGTTCGATCGGTCGTCTATGGCGGTGAGTCTCCGCGCCGTTTTTCCAGTGAGAGACCAAATCTAGTTTGTGTTTCTGACGGAGATTTTGTTGTTTTCTTTTTTTTTTTTTTTTTTTTTTTTTTTGTTTATTGAGTTTTTTATGCCGGCGATTGGATCTTTTGGTTGCCGACGAATGAGTAAGGACTTGGATTGTATAGGTTGATGTGATGATTTGACCTTAGTTTCGTTTATGTTTTTGTTTTTTTTTTTTTTTTTAATGATTCTACAGAGAGAGTTGAATTTTGCGATCTTCTTGTTTTTGTTTTTTTAACTAACGAGGGAGGAAGGAGAAAAAGTGGTTTGATTTAGCTGTGGAGTTTGATTTTGTTGTGTGGAGAACGAGAATCAGTAGCGAAAATGAATGGTAACAGCACTCGGAATGGGAATGTAGGAGGATTCAGTAACGCGGAATGGGAGCTTATTCGGAGGTACCACAGGACTGAGCCTGCTGAGAATCAGTGCACCTCTCAGCTTGTTAAGCGTATTAAAGCTCCTGTTCATCTTGTAAATCATCTTCCCTCTTTCTTTGTCCAGTTGAAATTCTGTTCATGAAGATGGCTTTCTTCATTATTTATTGGTTTTATGTTTTTCAAATCCTATTTTACTTCTCAACACTAATGGTCTAAGAGGTTTCCAAATTTGGAGGATCTAACCGATCGGTTTGGCCTCAATTAGTGCTGTATGTATCATGATAACTTGCATCTTATTTTATTAACTTAGTTGTTTCTGTTGGTTTCTGCATCCTCCTATGTTTATATGGAAATCCAACGTCCATGCATTATACCCCAATCATCATCACGGCTCCTTTTCTTGCCTTTTGTGGGAGAGTTCAATCCCTTGGATATATTCTGGAAAGATGACATTGTCTTCTTGGGGTGTTGTTAAAAACAACATTTGGAGAATACAGAAGCAGAGTATAATAGCAATTCTAAATGAATCAACTGCTAACAAGAGGTTCTTTTCATAAATTTTGGAATTTGATTTATGCAGGTAGTTTTTTTAAAAAAGAAAGTGAAAGGTATAGTCTTACAGTTCAAACTTTTTAAGGAAAAAATGTAAACGCATTGCATTATGAGGAACTAGCAAACTATGGTTGCTTTATGTTTTCATTTGTTCTATATCTGAGATCATATGGATGTTTTTGGAATTATTAGAACTTGGAAAACGAACCATTATGGAAGGTCTTTTGATCCTATTTGAACAATAGAGATGCAAGTTTGTAATTATTATGATGATATTTGTTTATTATCGTAGCTTGGGTTATTGGATTCTTGCCTTCATTTGTACTTAATTATTTTCGGAATTGGAATGGCTCTTCTCCAGGTATGGTCTCTGGTAAGGAGGTTTGATCAACCACAAAGATACAAACCTTTTGTTAGCAGATGTGTTTTGAAGGGAAACCTTGAGATCGGGACTCTCAGAGAAGTTGATGTGAAATCGGGGCTTCCAGCCACAACGAGTACAGAGAGATTGGAACTCCTCGATGATGATAGGCACATCCTTAGCATGAGGATTGTTGGCGGAGATCACAGACTCAAGGTACAGGTCCCAATGTATTTTTTATCTGCTCCTTTCTTGGAGAACTCCATGGTTTTGATATTGGCTGAATATATGCAATTTTTATCTTTCTTTTCAGGGTGAAACTAATTGTTCTGTTTTCTATAAAATAGGCATGAGAATATTTGTAGTATTCATATTTTATGAGCAAAACAGATTTTTGCTGATATTCGTCCCTTGAATGTTTGAAACCTAAATTTATCCAAAGATTAGTCTAACCTATTTTACAATGACATCAAATCAGTATTTCAGGGAACTGTGATTTCATATGTTCAAAAGGGGGAACTGTTGAGAACATTTCTTATTGAAAATATTTTGGACTTGCCTGATAATAATGATCATGTTATAGAGTTTTCGCCATGATTTTGTTTTAAATGAGCTTTTGGTAGTCATTTATGCCCACAGATATTGCGACGGATTTGCAAGCTCAAGTTGGCTTGAATCTTCATCTTTCATGTAATTTTAACTATTTGCGTTTGCGGCATGTGCTTTGGAATAGAAAGTAATGAGCTTCTTATGATTAGTATCATTTGACTGTCCAATTAAGGATTAACATGAATCAAAGCTCTATCATGACACTTGCTTTGTGATTGATGAATTAAACAGGAAATTCTGCTATGTTTATACGACAATATAGTTCTAATAGCCATGACAATATTTTGGGGATTCCTAGTTAGATGCTCCATTTTTTAGTGTGTCTAAATCAGTAATAAATTTTAATAATCTGTAACTTTCTTTCAGAATTACTCTTCAATCATCTCCTTGCATCCAGAAATCATTGATGGAAGACCAGGGACTTTGGTAATTGAATCATTTGTGGTCGATGTGCCTGAAGGAAACACAAAGGACGAGACATGCTACTTTGTGGAAGCCTTGATTAAATGCAATCTCAAGTCACTTGCTGATGTTTCAGAGCGGCTTGCAGTGCAAGATCGCACTGAGCCTCTTGATAGGATCTAAAATCTGGGATTGGTAACGTTTGATGCACGCAAGGGGCTTGCCATGAATGAAGCCTCCAAGGCTCTCATATCTTTGGAGGCTTTGGAGATTCTTTTGACATCAAAAAGCTCCATCTGACCTGACACTTGCATTACTGACTCTTTTTATTATCATATCTGTCAATGTCCCTATCTTCATAATGTCAGTTTTGTTGCATTTGAGATTTACTTGTACTGTACATACTGATATTCTATTATGGCCGTCATCAGTGTCAGAAACTTGTGTGCACATAAATGTTGATGGTAATGCAAATATCTACGTTTTAAAGTGCTGATGTAAATAGATTAGAAAAGGTTGTGGAAACCATATTGGATCCATTCAAGTATCTGGTGAGAGTGGACACATTGCTGCTGGATTCATGCAAAATATCAGGTTGGACTGATAAGGTCGTGTCTGAGTCGATATTTAAATGGGTCCAATGTGCATCATTTTCTCTCTCTCTCTTTCTATACTAACCAAATTCAGCTCACTTGAACCAGTGCAGGAGCAGCACTATGGATTATACATCACTCAAGGACTGTCGGGTTTCTGGGGGGCTGAATCTACAATATGTTGTCAGCACAGCCCATTTTCAAATTACAACTGGGAATGGAGATGCTTTGACGCTCAGCTCCAAACCTGCAAACTGTGAGTGCATATATATCTCTCTCTCTCTAGCTGGCTTACCCGCTTGACAGTAAACTAGGGGCTGAATCTAAGAACATGTCATCATTATCAGATTCATGACACACGTGAACAAATGAATAAAGAAATGCGTTTAGACGCCCATAAGTGGAAAATCCAAAAAAGAATCAACCAAGCTATATTTTGAACACTCATCTTAGTGTTAATAATCCATCTATCTACATATAAGTTTAGAATAGCCTTGTTTTATTAGAGATCTTATGGTTAAATATTTATCTTTGAAGAATAGTTTTTATTCACCAACAGTAACATTAAACATAAAGAAATTACACGTAACGTCATCAGACAAAAAAAAAAAGAAAAATGTCACAGATTACAAATGCGTTCTTCCATTGTCACAATTATAAATAACTTGCGTGAAAAAAAAAAATGTTAAGGGACTGATTGTTGTGTGCCAAAAATTCACCCCACTTGTGGAAAGTGGTATAATACACAATAATATGCCTAAAGAAGATGCTAGGATCCTACAATTACTGCCTATAACCCCACCATTATGTATCAGAATAAATATTTTTCTTTCACGGTTGTTTCAGGTACTTTACAGAGATGACAATGGAGACTGATGCAAACGTCAGAGAACTTCAAGCCAACACAAGATCCCCTTGTTCTTCTACTTCTACTTGTTGATCTGGCAGCCGTCCACCTTCTCGATAAGGAAGTAGAATCCTCTTTATTTCTTCGGCATTGAGTGTCTCATATTCTAACAGAGCATTTGACAGTGCATGTAATGCCTTTTCATGCTGAAATAAACATGGCAAACGTTAGAACAGAACTTGAAATGCTGATGTGAGATTGTAGTTCTCTGATTTAGTTTCCTAAAATTTGTTCCAATCTCCCAGGAAACAAGAAATGGAGTGGAGTCGGAGTCGAAATGTAAAACGAACCTTTTTTAAGAGGGCTGTCACGCGATCGTATGCATCTCTTAGGAGTTTAACCACCTGCACAACAGATTACATACTTTAAACGTTTGGCAGGAATTAGCTTAGCTTGGCCAAATCAATCAAATGGCTGGAGGTACTAAAAAACATACTTCTGCATCGATTCGGGATTGCATTTCCGAACTTGGACGTTCTTTGATATGAACTGGTCCAATTGAATCGCTCATCCCACAATTCGATACCTTCAAGAACATCATTGAGAATGAGAAAGCAATGTCCATAAAACATTTGGAAGAGGCTGATATTGTAAAAATATGTAATCTAGTGAAGTACCATATATTGGGCAAGCTCTGTAGCTGTGTGAAGATCACTGCTTGCTCCAGTGGTGACATTGTCCTGCCCAAATATGAGTTCCTCTGCAACTCTTCCTCCCATACAAACGTCGAGTCGTGCTAATAGTTGCTTCTTGCTAATAGATGTCTCGTCGCTTGAAGGAAGTTGTGTGACCATTCCTAGAGCAGACCCACGAGGCATGATTGTGGCCTTATGAATCGGGAGCGCACCCTCGGTGTTAAATGCAACGATCGCATGACCACTCTCATGATAGGCGGTGAGCTACAATGAAAGAGATACATCAGCAAGCATCCATACAATATTCTGGAACTTGAAATATCATTCAAATAGGCTTCAATTGAAATAACTAAAAGCATTAATGATTCCTCGGACATTTATATATACCTTCTTCGACTCTTCTGATAAAAACATTGTTTTTCTCTCAGTACCCATAACTATTCTATCTTTTGCGAACTCCAACTGTGCAGAGTTCAACTTCTCTGCACCTTCAACAGCAGCTTTAATGGCTGCAATGTTAACCAAATTTGCAAGATCTGACAAGAAACCAAATGTTGGTTGTTAAGAAAATTCAGCAACATAAAGATCTAAAATAGTATATGAAGACTTACCTGCCCCGTTAAATCCCGGCGTTCCCCGAGCAATTGCTTTCACATCTATATCTTCATCCAACGGTTTGTCTTGTAAGTAGAGCTCTAGAATCTCTTGGCGACCCCGTACATCGGGGTTTGGGACAACGATCTACAAATGAATGTTGTTAGTTTTTAAGTATATTGGCTCAAGAACTGGATATCGCACATTCGGATCCTGCTATCAATGAACAAAATGATTCCACGAACATTGAAAAACCGCTAGAATTTTTCCCAAATAGAAACCTAAATCGAATCGACTGTCTCTAAACGAGATATGGCTTAGACTCGGACTAATAAACGCTCCATATTTCCATTCATAACAACAGAAAAGAAAAAGAAAAAACAAACAGAGCTTCAAAGGAACTTACATGCCTGTCAAATCTACCGGGCCTTGTCAAAGCTGGATCAAGAATATCTGGTAAGTTTGTAGCAGCCATCAATATGATGCCCTGTAAAGAAAAAAAAGTAATGAATTGTACATCTTAATGAATAAGTAACCTATCTCACAACATGCAACAAATTGTTCTGATGTACCTCATTCTGCTCAAAGCCATCCATTTCAACAAGCAGTTGATGCAATGTCTTCTTCGTGTGGCCTTCCCACTGTTTCCGAGTAGACCCAACAGCATCGATTTCGTCGATAAAAATGATGCAAGGAGCCTGTGGAGGACGGGAAAAGATCAATATTATAATAGAACTCGGATGCTTTCACGCTCTAAATTTGTCAGGAGGTTAGACATGTTTTTCCGCGACTAAAGTTACCTGTATGCAACATTATTTTAGTCGAATTATCCGAACTTGACTAAAGTTATTGAAATTTGACGAAGGGAAACAAACCTTTTTCTTGGCTGTTTGAAATAATGATCTTACACGCCGAGCACCGACACCAACAAACCTGCCAATTGAAAGTACAATGCGAGTCTGAATCACTAATGCTAAAGTAATACTCAGAAAGTCCCACAATCCTAAAGCTGGCAGTCTCTACACTACATTAAAGACGTGAGAATGAAACATCATAAACACCAAAGCCCTTCATACAAAATTCAAATCTACATATAGAGGGAAATATAGCAAATAATTCTTATTATTTTCCTAACGTATTGACATTCATAGAAATAAATCATCGTCTAAGTCGCACGTTATATTTTGGTGTATGAAATTCTTTACTCAATTGATTTTGATAATTAAGCTTTTAAATGTTTTTTTAAAGCCAACTTTGCAAGAATAATATTCTAAACCTTGCCATTAATTTGTTGTTAAACATTAACATATACATTCATATCTCAGGCGAGGAAAAATGGACGCATCCTAATCGAAGATCACGAAAATGCACAAAAATGAGGCTTACATTTCTTCAAACTCGGATCCTGCTTTATAGAAAAATGGTACTCCAGCTTCGCCAGCAATAGCCTTGAGGACAACAGAAAAATATTACATTTCAGACTGAACAATTAAATAAATCATGTCTTCCAGAAAAAGTACTCTGAGATAATATTGAAAACGTGATATTATGAAACTACCAAAGAAATGACAAAATTTTAACTATATCAGTAGGTTTGGAATTATACATGACAAGTAAATCTCCAGGCATTAATAGATTTGCAGTCATTTTCTTAGTACCTACTCCGCGTAGAACCTAGAATCCGATTTAAGTAAAGATAGAAAACACGAAGACGCTACTGAAGAGTTCGAGCATCACAAGAACATAAAACCAAAAATTTTAAAACAAATTAATATTGGGGATTTGGCGCTTAGGTGGCACAAAATGTTTATTTTTTTCCCCCTTACACTGTAGCCGAAATGACCTTATAAAAGACAGGAGGGCCTTTTTGTAACCCAGTTGTCGGGAGCTTTCCCCTTCTATATTTCACAACTCAATCAAATTTTACAATAAAGTGGACGTAGATGCTTTTAGCTATAGTTGGACAGCTTAAGGAGCTTTTCCCCTCAATCTGTTTTTTCCACTATCAAAGCTTTATAAGATACCTAATAAATCCTACTAAATTCTTCATACGGTCCTTATATCATAAAAACCTGAAAACTCCATCCATTTGGCAGGAAAAGAACCCTCTACTTCTCCTCACGTTTGCTTTAACTGATTAAAGAATAGGAAACCATGGACCATTTGTTCACTTCACACTGAGTTTGATATCAAGAGTTGGAGTCTCTCTCTTTATAAGAAACTGGGATGTATTATTTTTGGAAATATGTTGAATATAACAAACTCAGAGTGAAGGATTGGAGTTTTTGGTATGGCTTAGTGCTAATCCCAAGGATTTTTCTCGCTTCTACGCGAATTCTTTTCTCATAGGAAGTTCTTTGGAAATGCTGGTGTTCCAACCAACCCCCCCCCCCCCCCCCCCCCCCCCCCCCCCCCCCCCCCCCCCCCCCCCCCCCCCCCCCCCCCCCCCCTACTTCGCTGGTTTGTCTTCTGTGATGGAAACAGCCAGGTTGGGTCAACAAGAAATATCTTCGTAGGACTGATTGAGTGAGACTAATGGCTTTCTTTCTAAAGCAAGCATCAACAAAGAGGGTGATTTCTTTGCAGGTAAGAAAAGTGTATAAAGCGTGAGAATACTGAAGATGAAAAAGAAAAAGAAATGGCTGGGGAAGAGCCAACCAGCAGGAGAATATTATAGCACAAACAGGAAATTTGCTCAGTTAGTTCACTTATGATTGATGTTAAGGAAGCATGTAGACTTTTGGGTTTTGTATTGACCATTTATGGTTTGCTGGTAGGTGGTTGAGTACTTTTGCATCTGCTAATGAAAATTTAACAAAAAGGAATATCTTATCTAACAAAAAAGAACAACCATTACTTCTAGACTTTCATCGAAAGTGCATCTACTACTACCGGAGCTCTAATGGGGGCAAACGACAAAATACCAGTCAGCTATCGGCCAAAGTAGTAAGCATATTGTTTAACAGAAGATCAACAAAATGAAAGCCAACAAAGCCATGAAGAAAACCTAGCATAGATGATTGCAATTCTAATAAAGAACATAATCTCTTTTATAGGAAAACTGAGAGGTTTTACCTTAGCAAGTAAAGTTTTTCCAGTTCCCGGGGCTCCTGTTAAGAGAATTCCCTGTAAATAAATCATTTAGGCAAGTACCATATGAAAATGAATAAAGTAAAGATCGTCAAAATAAGTAAGAAGAAACCAAAAAAAAAAAAAAAAAAAAAAAAATGAAGGAATTGTAAGGAGAGAGATTTGTTCCGAAATATATTATTATTATTATTATCATCATCATTATAAGAAAGGTAACAGTTCATTAATATAATGACATATACAAAAATGGGAGAGAAGGCAACTCGACCCACGGCCAACAGAGGTTCTATAAGAAAGCCCTCCGATCGGCCCAATCATCAGAAATTGAACAGTTACAAAAGGAATTACTACTAATTCCACACCAAGAACCAGCAGCAAAAATAATATTATCAAGAAAAGAAAGCAGGTTTCAGTCTCTGCCTACTCAAATTCAGCGATTTCTCTCTATCCAAAAATTGCACACTTTCAAAGAATGCATCTGTTTGGATCTTGTCTTAGGTGCTGATGTTCTCTACTAAAACTTCTCATTCACCTCTCGGGAAATGTTTCCTTCCAGACCATGGTTCAAAGATCCACGTTTAGAGTTTTTTAGGATAATTAAGATCTTCAAGGACGGAGCTGCAAGTAAGGGACCCTAAGGGTCAAGAAGCCTCAACTAGGAATTCCTCCTCTCAAATTCCAAAGCTCCTATTTCAAACATAAGCTAGTAGTGATGGCGAAAGGTTGGAGAAATGAGAGGCTAGAGTACTTCACAAACATAAATTCTCTCAGAATTTAAGGTTTTAACTTCATCATCAAGCACTGCCCAGTCAACCACATGAAGGAAGAAGATTTCAGCACTGCTCAACAGAAGGGACTCTCTGGTCAAGTCACATATTTTCAAACCTTGAACAAGTGCCACCATAAACGATGTTGTAAGCTTTAAGAAATAGAAACGTGGTCTGACAGCTCTTTCCACCTTACGGACTTCAGCATTTTGGGATTTCTAGGGCCAATTGGGGAGACAAGAAAATGGTGGGTGCAAGAATAGTTGGGGTCTGATGGTATTTTTTCCCCTAAGAAAGATTGTTGATCAGGTTGTTGAAGAGTCTCATGCTTTTGGTAGGAGTAGAGTGTCTAGATTACTCCAAGACAATCTAGCCATGCAATAAGCACATAAGTCAGAGCGGTTCTTGATCTTTAGACCATACGCCTGCCTTTTTCTTGAACTGTGAAAAATTCCAAAAAAACTATAAAGAGGAAGTGTATGTCAGCAAAATCTGGATGATGAGATGTGAAAATGGAGGAAAGATTTGTAAGTTCTCCATACCCTTTGGATTCCTTTTCTTTTCTGAGCTAGAATTGGCATACTGTAGAGGTCCACTAGTTCTAAGCCATTGAATGATGTCAATCAAGGTGGGGTTAAGCATGTGATATGTCGATCGAACTTGATAGAAAAAAGCGGATGAAAAAGAGGAGGAAGGAAAAGAGTCCACTTATGCACTTCAAAGGCAATGGGTGGGCAAAAAACTCCTTGAACTTACACTGCATTCTAATTTTTTCTGTATCATACCTATGAAGTGGTATTGTGGCAGCCTTAATGCAAAGGAGCATAAAGAGGAAAAATTTTGCTTTCATGGAGATACCCCATGGACGAAATGGTTTGTCACATAAAACTTTTAGCTTACAAGGATGAGCAATCTCCATTCACCTGGTTTATGAGAAGCAGTACCATTTGTATCTGGAGAAGCCTGAAGTTTAATATCAGTATATCACTAAAAGCAAGAGCCTCCGGTGCCAAGCTTAGTCATCCAAGCTTAATCTTCCTTGTCGTCCTCCGGATGACATCCATGTCATGGTTTTAGGAACAAACTGAAAATGTAATGGACCAGTATGGTGGTACTGCCCTGCCTAATTTGGTTGGACAGATGTAGGTGTGTTTCTTAGTATAGGTGTTGCAATGTAGTGGAAAGAAATGATTATATCCTATTCCTTATCTAAGTTTTTATGTAACCAGATCAAGGATGGTGCTATTCCAAAGATAATGATTTTTTATGACGAACTGTGACCCTTAATAGCATTAATACTATGGACAAAATTCAACGGAGGTTTCCCAATATATCCATAACCCCCGATATATATGTGTGTGTGTGTGTGTGTGTTATAAAGACTAAATTGTCATTGAAAATGAATGAAAGAATACACGGGCATCCAAAAAACAAGCCCACAAAAAGGAGGCCCTACTAAAGGAAGAGACTCCAGTCAAGTACAAAGATACCTAATATATAATCACAAAAATATTTTGTGGGAAGCATAGAACCCAGCGGGGGCCAAACATCACAAGGACCCCTCTCTCGATACCTCGAACCAAAATGGGACAAAAACCCCAACTTGCCAAAGAAACCTACCTTTATCACAAAAAGGAGGGTGATTGAGTAACTCCTTGATCATCTCCCTAAATCTATGTCTAGCAACTTGGACACCAAATGCAACAAAAAACGTAGGTCCAAATAGACTAAGTAAACTCGCAGCTCCAAAGGAGATGATCCAAGTCTTCCTCCACTTTCAGACAAAGGATATAGCATAATTGTCTCATCAAGGCATCTTCCTCAATAGCCTATCAAGATACCAACTGTTCCATAGAAAGCCTACCAAATAAAGAACTTAACCTTCTTTGGGATTTTTACTTTATAGAGAGAGGAGAAAATAGACTCACTATACAGAGAAGGGTTCTACATGCGACGAAAAAATGAGCTACAAGAAAAGCCATTAGAGATGTAAGTCCATTCTCCACAATCTAAACTCAAAGATAATAGAGTTGTGACATCTGTCATTTCCCTATCGAAAAATAACCACAGAACCCAAGCAATAAAGAGTAAGAGCTCCAAGAACAAACAACATGAGCCACCGAGTTGGTTATCTATAGAACTCGGGTGGTCTAAATGAGGAAGCCTATCACAGAGGGGTCTATCCTTCATCCATTTGTCCTCCCAAAAATACATTTCCTTCCCATCACCCACAAAACAATGGACCAGGTGAGCGAAAAAGGAAGCTCATCAGAAATTTCTTCCAAAGGTTTCTATTAGTACCCTTGACCCCACCCAACATCCATTCAATAAGATGAGGGCCATTATTGTTTGCTATAAATCCTATACCACAGAGTAATAGACTCAAGGGCTGGATTGGTTCAGGTTGCTTAGGTTAACTATTCAAAATTTTATTTTTAATAGAGGTAAAATGTTAGTTCCTACGACATCAATTTATTTATTTTCAAACATTTAACTAAGATTTACCATTCAATTTCAATATATATTTTGAAAAGTTACCTTCCAAATGGTTAAAAAGAGTTGTTCAAAGAATACATAAGGAAAAAAATAATTATGAAATTAAATAAAAATAAATAAATAAATAATTGAATTGTAAGGAAAAATCTATGTTTTAAAATTAACAATAAATTCGGGTTGATTCGGTTCAACCCAACTTAGTATTAGGAAACCCATGAACCAATCCAACCCACAAAATTTTCATTTATTTGAACCCAACCCAAATAAGTTTATGACCCAATCCAAAATGTACGGGTTGGGTTGGGTTGGGTTGATCAGGTTTTTCAGGTATCCTATTTTTTAATACCCCTAAAGAAAACTTCTCTCCCCAAGATGCAAGCTTTTTACACGTCTTATCCATCACCAGATCCCAAGACGGAAGGTTTCTCGAATTATGACCCAAGGGAAGACCATGATAAAAGGAGGGAGGACTAAAGAGAACAAACCTCTATTGATCGATCTTTAGACCTGACACAGTCTCAAAGAATGCTAAAATGTAATTCAGGATCCGAAATGACTCCTTGCTTGAGTAGAAGAAGTTAAAAATTGGAGATGAGATAGAAGCCCCTTGTTCTTACCCACTTCCATCAACTCCTCTAGAGACAATCCTACTAAGGATATGCACAACAAGCAAAAAGAGGGGAAATAGGATCCCCTGTTTGGCCACTTGTTACATGGACCTTCCCCTAGGCCTTCCATTAAGGAGAATAGAGTTGCTCACTGATCTAGTACAACTCCAAATCCCCGTGGAGCTTGTACCCGAAGTTTTTCATACGAAGGACCTTATCAAGGAAGTTCTAATCCACATAATCGTAGGCCTTCTCAAAATCAATCTTAAAGATAACCCTTTCTTTGCTTACGACTCTTGTAGTTTTCGATTCTCTCGTTAGCAATGAGAGCCTAATCAAGAATTTGTCTCCCCGTAATAAACACACCTAGCCCCATCAAAATCATTGAAGGGATAAATTTTTTCAGTACACAAGTACTATGCTATAATAATGAAGGATCTCTGTTAAGTCTGTCCATTCACTTGAGTTTGCTGAAAATGTTCGGAAGTTCTTTGGCCAGATGTTTGGGACGCAGAGGTCTAAATCGAAATGTATGGAAAATTGGATGGCTGAAATCCTTCCAGAGCAGTGGTTGTAAGACAAATCTAGAGTGCTTTGGATGAACCTTGCTAGGGCTATTCTGTACCTTCTTTGGAAGGAAAGGAACTCGAAAGTTTTTTCAGACAAGCCAAACTCTCTTTACAGTTTACGACCTCTAACTAGAGTCCCCAACTTAAGTCGTCTTGTAATTACACTATAGACACCATCAACTTGGATTACAAGGTCTCTTTGTAATCGTTCCGTCATACCAAAGTCGTTGCTAAGATAAACAACACAAACTAATCACAAAGCAAGGCAAAAGACAATCGGCCAGCTAAAGAGCTTCCAGGCAAGGAAAAGGGGCAACAAAGTAAGCAGAAATAAGACAACTACAAATGAAAATCAAGACAGGGAGTGACAAACACAAACCTTCGGCAACTTTCCTCCTAGCCGAGTAAACTTGGAAGGGTTTTTCAGATACTCCACCACTTCTTCCAGCTCTTGCTTTGCATCATCACAACCTTTAACATCCTTAAATGTCTTGACATTCTACAGGGAAAGGTTATCACTGAATAAGAACAAAAACACTCCCAAGAAAAATTATGCTTGAACGTACAGGAATCAGAAAAGTTCGAAACACGTGTTTCTAATCAAAAGTGAACTTATTTTCTGTTACCTACCTGCACAAAATAGGAGCTTACAAAAATGTAAGACCATCTATAGAAAGAAAAATTATGCATGAAAAAGATAACTTCTCTACCTAAATTAATTCATCTTTAACTCCCTCCTAGCCAAAACATTTTAGCTATAACGAAAATCCTAAATTTCTGCCCAGGCTAATCAAAACTAGAAGAATAACAAGCTGTTTCTACCCATGCCTCTACAGATAAAGGAAAAAACAATAATAATAGAAAACTAAGCAGATTGTTCAGAAAACTGTTGTCACGGTTTTAGTTTTCGAAATGTTTTTTTTTTTTTTAAACGCAAATGGGCAAGTTGAAACCATTATTCACAAATTAATGTAATTAAAATGAACAACAACATTATTTTTTTCTAGATAAAAAAATGGTCATTTATGAAAAGACATAGTAAACAAACAAAAACAACTTCTATACATAATTTGTAATCTAAAAGGCAAAAACCTATTTTAGAAACAAACACCAAACAACCCCTGGCTTTTCACGACATTTACGTACTTATTTCACATACGATCGGACATAGAAACCACATAGAATACTTCATATCTACCTTCTCTGGCATAACTTCTTTATTTAACTCCTTTGGGGTATATGAAGAACTTGAACCAACGCCTGAGGTTCCTATGCCACCTAAACTCCCTATGTATTTTTGAAGTGCGCTAGCACCCATAAACCTGCAAGAGGACTCTCATGTACTACAATTAACAACTAAAAAAACACAAAACCAAGCATGATTCTGGGGAGAAGGGCGGAGGGAGGAGAACAATAGTAGAGATTGTGAAGTAAAGGCTAATACCATACTAATCCAACAGCAACAGTGAAAAGTATAGTGGAGATAAGTTCTTGTACAAAACGAGACTTGTTGGGTACTTTAGGGCCAACCTTCAATAGAAAATAACGTTACAAATTAAAAACTAGGAGGACGATAGTAGTTCACATAAAGAAACAAAACTAATATGATATGATGGAGGGAAGTCCAAGAAATGGTATGATACTTACCATTACTACATGCAATGGTTGTTTCTCAGAAATGCCAGGGTTCACAAAGGGCTCGTCCACGTTTCCTGAAGCACGCTGCTTCAACTCTTGTAGCTGTGCATTTTTATCAATCAGAACAACCACAAGAATAACCACAAGAATAACCAAATTTATTAATAATAATTAAGATCAGACCAAAGAGCAATTATCCAAGTGTGTTCATACAAATTCGAGATCTTCTTATAAAAGGAAGAGAAATTGGTCAAGCTTAAGTACCAATGTAGGAAGAGTTGAAGGCCTTCCACTTTCAGAATCTGGAAGATACTCAGAAATTTCGTTGGTGACAACAAGAGCTCGAAGATACTCCACTACTCCTCTACTGTCTACAGCATGATCCCTTTGCTCAAAACGCCTAATGACAGACTCGGGACTGGAAATAGTTCCACATGTTACAGAGAACGTGAAACCGTAAGTACCGTCTAGTTACCGACATATGAAATAATAAATCCAAACAATAACACTACTTGAAGAAGGCAATGTCAGAATTAATGATTGAAACCTCAGCAAACGATAAGTGGAAAGGGGGATAATTCAAAACCAAAAGAGATTGATATCACACTATGGTCAGTGCTACTATTGAAAACTAAATAGACGGTTCAAGACTCTTTTCAAACAAATAAATTGAAATGAAATCGCCTTTTTTTTTTCCTAAAGTAGGTCTTTTGTAAGAACTAAACACGTAACAGTCAGGCCCACCGCTAGCAGATATTGTCTTCTTTGTACTTTCCCTTTCAGGCTTCCCTTCAAGGTTTTTAAAACGCATCTACTAGGGAGAGGTTTTCACTCCCTTATAAAGAGTGTTTCGTTCTCCTCCCCAACCGATGTGGGATCTCACAATCCACCCCCTTCGAGGCCCAGCGTCCTCGCTGGCACTCGTTTCTTTCTCCAATCAATGTGGGACCCCACCAAATCTACCCCCTTCGGGGCCCAGCGTCCTTGCTGGCACATCGCCTCATGTCCACCCTCCTTTGAAACTCGGCCTCCTCGTTGGCACATCGCCCGGTGTCTGACTCTAATACCATTTGTAACGACCCAAGCCCACCGCTAGTAGATATTGTCCTCTTTGGGCTTTCCCTTTCGGGCTTCCCCTCAAGGTTTTTAAAACGCATATGTTAGGGAGAGGTTTCTACACCCTTATAAAGGGTGTTCAGTTCTCCACCCCAACCGATGCAGAATCTCGCAAAACAAGCCGTACAACTTTCACATAGATATTGTATTCAACAAGACAGGAAAATATTGTCCAGTTAACGACATGAAATCAAATACTGCTGTTTTTCTAAAACAAAATTGTGAGTGTCCGGTGGACACCTTTGACTTATCTCACATATCTCACAGGACAACCCTTCAAATCCTAGCAGTAAAAAGAATGAACCAAAATTCTAAATCCGAGGTAAGTGACCACCATGATTTGTGTAACAAACACTACTTGAACAAAGCATTGCAAGAAAAGCTTGTTACTAATCAATTATTCACCAGCTCAAGTAGAAGCAAGAGGAAAATTACATGGCCATTGCTATCTTGAGTAGCATGATTATTCACAGTTCAAAATACAAAATTCAAAAACCAGTTTGCAACTTAACCTCTGCTTATTCAGCTCGGCTAATAGAGCACTCTGCTTGGCCGCATCCTTCGGATTCGCATCAGCCTCAGCAGTTAACCGCTCCAAACGCTTCTCCTGCCGCCAAAACGGCCACCAACTATACCAATCCATTACAATTTCAATCACCTTCTGAAATTTCCTTCTCGTTGCTGCCCACAATCCCATCAAGAACACCACAAACGGCAACCTCTTCCACTTCTCCTCTTTCTCAGACTGAATTCCACTCTCAAATCCCTCCAATTCCACACTTCCAGGACTATCCAACACAGTCTCAGCATTTTCATCAGTGGCCATCACCCCACCCTCAATGTTCATCAGAATCTCCGAACTCTCACTACTACCCTCCATCCTACTCCCATCAAAATCCGCACCCTGATCGCCAAACCCACCAATATTGAAATCTTGAGGAGCAGAACCCATATTGCCACCACCGGAAGAAGAAATCGATTCTGAATTGTAATTCCCATACTCAGGGTGCAATGTACAGGGAAGAGAAGAAGAAGAACGACGCCCAAATCGAAACCCACAACCCCAAAAGGGGGTGCAAGAAATGGAAGGACAAGGAAGAGACAGCGACAAGTGAACCCTTTGGCTTGAAGAAGAAGAAGAAGAAGAAGAAGAAGAAGAAGAAGAAGAAGAAGAAGAAGAAGAAGAAGCAGAAAGAAGGGAAAGAGGAGGATAGAGTGAAGGATTGCAGAACAAGGAAGCTTGAAGATTGACCATTATGGTTGAAGCTCCAAATTCGAAAATGAAGAGTGAAAAGAGAGCAAAGGAAAAAGGAGAGGGCGAGGGCGAGGGAGAAGGCGGCCTTATCCTAAAATAACAATATTTGGATTTGCAGACCTCTCCTTGGCGCCGGCTTTTTTACGCTCCCTCTGTGAATCTGTGTTTGTGGGTAAAATCATTCATCCACGCTTTTTTTTTTTTTTTTTTTTTTTTTTTTTTTTGAGAAATTACAATAAATAATAATAATAATTTTAACATCTTTTTTAAAATATTTTTATTATTATGTAATATAGGTGGTAAAATATTTATTTATTTTTTAAAATATGTTTTTCCTACCATTTTAAAAGATCTACATCAACATTTTATTTTAATGTCCTATATATTTTTAAATTTTCATAATTTATTTTAATAATATGTGTATATATATATATATATATTACTTAGAATAAATTTAAGTTTAGGGATAAAATTAAAAATTACTCTAAAATTTTGTTTTGTGAAAAGTAGGAGAGTTAATTAAGATTAAATAATTGAGTAGAAAAAAAAATGTTATTTTAACTTTACAAAATTATTCTTTTCTTTAGATTAGTTTTATTCTTTATCAACTTTAAGGAATTATTTTTAATGTTTTTTGGTAATTTTTTAATAGACATTTATAACTCATGCTTAATAATAATTAATAATGAATAAAAACTAGTGTGAGGAACTTTACATTTACTTCAGTAATTCACATAAATAGTTTATTCTAACAATCCTTTTTACCAATAATAATAATAATAATAATAATAATAATAATAATAAGTTAACTTCAAAATTATAATTTCATTCAATTAAATTTTAATTTACATAAATACTTTACTTTAAAAAAAATTTAAAGGTTAAACAATACTTTCAATTATCCAATTAATGGATTATATTTTTCCGTCCCGCTAAATATAAATATAAATATATTTTTAAATAGAGATTTTCTAAATTTCGATTTTAGATCCTATGCATCTTCAAATAAAGTTCTAATCGATTGTATATCTTCGAGGTTGAGAGGGATGGTTGATTTTATAGTAATAAATGTTTGACTAATTTATTTATGTCATTTGTATTGTTTTGATTTTATGCATTTATAGCTATTATTGTTGATATTAATTGGAAGAAAAATCAATCACTACCTTTTGGTGTTGTTTTTCCTATTTTTTCTTTTTCTTAGATTTGAAAATTATATTTTCCAATTTTTTTCTCTTGCAATTCAAACATAGATTGATTTTTAGTAATTTAATTAATTTTTAGTAATTTATAATAAGATGTTTAACTCCAATTTCGAACACCAACTAATAGTTTATATTAAAAAAATAAAAATTATACATTAAATAGTTTCTTTAAATTGACGGTAGAAAATCGCTAATTTATGCTGAAGATCCTGCTCGAATCCTCGCAAAAATAAGCAAAAAATTTAAAAGAAATGAACAGAATAAAGAGATGAGAACGACAAAGACCTCCTTATTTTCGCCTCGTAGATATCTCTGGTTAAAATGATAATATCTCTTTTAAGTTTAGGTTTAAGATTGTAACAGGTGGAATTTAACAAAATTAAAAGCTTTGACAACTTAACAAGTAAATTTGATTTTTTCATCAAAAGTGTCAAAATGACAACTTCCATTATAGCTTAAAAAAATGCAAATATAACGAATAAAACTGCAGATTTAGTTGCTCCCCAGCTATGCTCATTAGGTACGATCTCTTGAATCAAGACCTGATACATATCAAACAAAAGCATAGTTTTTAGATTTATAATTGCCCCCTCAATACACTTTTTCATCAGCCTGAAACACAGTACAGTTGAAACACAGTTCAGTTTATAAATGTCAGGTAAGTCGAGCAGAAGGAATAGACAACGTAATCACGTATCCAAAGATAATAATCAATAATAACCGAGTTTCGCAACTCACTTAGCTTCGAAGAAAGGTGCTTGGTTTTTTGCACTCAGGATGATCGATCTTACATTCATTCAAATCCCTTAAAATGAAAGAGAAATGAACAAGAACTGACCAAATTTGTTCTGAAACTGTCGAATTTAATGCACATTTTTCCTCTGCCAAATTGCATGCTCTAGTACGTTAAGAAGCTTGGTTTTCTTGAATGGACATTCAACTATTAAACAGAAGACAATACATGCTATTGCCTGTGATCGGGGCGATATGGTGGTGGCGGTGTCTGGTGTAAACCACTGGGGCTTGGCATCATACCTGGGGCCATCTGAGGGGGCATTGTCCCTGATGACATGTAAGCAGGATTGTGCATGGGCATGGAGTAAGGCGCAGCTGGACCACCAGATCCCCAACCTGAAGAAGGCTGAGGCTGCACCCCAGGCTGCTCGGCGGAAGGACCATACTGGTTTCCGTTGTATTGATGGGTGGAAGGACCCATCATTTGACCTGGTTGCTGCCCCACAACAGGCGGTTGAGAATTTACCATGGAAGGAGTATTGGGAATTGTATAGTCTCGACTTCTATCATTATTCACCTACAATTACATCAAACTAGCCATTTAGGAACATTCAACTTTTAATATAATCAAGGATTGAACTCTCCATCAATATGTCAATATATCCATAAATTGGAAGATCAAACATCAATATTAGAGATTATTCAATATCTTTGATATGTTTTTATAAATACAGATAAAACGTTAAAAAGAAATATTGTCTATTAATCACAATATAAATATGAATACTAATAACAAAATCTATAACTTAAACTTAAATTTTAATTTAAATAATTTTTATAAATATCCATTGGAATCAGTATATCCATCACAATCGATATTTCAATCCATAGAAAATAATCAGATTGCATCAGAAGAGATAGATGGAAGAATCAATGTCAACATTCTTTTACTCCGGAAAAGAAGAATAGTATTTAAAAAAAAAGTAAAGTAATTGATAAATAAAAAGATCATTACAATTGGTAAAAATGACACAAATAACCAATTAATGAAGAAAAACACAAAAGAGTGGACTATTGTTGCTCTTGGACAACTAACCACAAAAGTGGAGGTTTTATTACCTTGATACTCAAATCAGTATGGCGCGAGTATGAGATGTGAAGCTTGCAGAATCCTCCATCATAAATACAGTGTCCCTCCAGGGCTTCCTTGGCAACTATCGCAGTCTGAACATCTGTCCACACGTGGCATATTACTGATTACTATGCTACATACTTGTATTGAAATAATATGGATTAAGACAGAAAATTTGAACCATAAGAAATATATTGTTGACTTCCTTTTCTTTACTCAACTCATATTTTACTTCAACGTTAAATTCTCCCTATCTAAGCTTTTAACTCGTTCACAGATTTGAAACTAAAAAAAACACCCTTTGCATTTATAAAGGATACAGTTGCAATCAATAAACGGTAGAAAATATGCTTTAACCATTTCTGCAAACATGTGGTTGCCAATTAACATTTGCAACCAACAGGTGAGACTAGTGTCAGCACGAGTTTAGTTAAAATGAACTACCTGGATACTGAATCAAGGCCTGCACTCCCCCATTCTTATCAAACATGGCAATCTTTTGGACAGGTCCAAATGAAGAAAAAACCTACCAACAAAAAGATAAATGGTTGGCATAATAAAATAATTTGCAAATAATTATAAGATACGAATTAGCAGTCGTTCAACACACACACACACACACACATGCTTCTGAAGTCCACAGACAATTTTTATAAAATTTCCATATCATGCAATACCATGTGCAAAACCTCCAACGTCACTGCATACTGCATGTTCTCAATGGAGGCAAGAAGAACATTACTCTCTGGTTCAATCTTCTTTCCATCCAAACCCACGGTGAACTGCAAAGGTGACTGACGACAAATTCATTCAAAGGAGGAAACAGATATAGAAAAATAATATAGGAAAAGAAGAAAGGCCAAGATTTGTAATGGTATGCCAGCACTTTTGTGAAAAAACAATTTGAAGCTTTTTTTTTGGGGGGGGGGGGGGGGGGGGGGGGGGGGGTACAACATTTGAACCATTTTCTTTATCGCTTGCATGTAGTGCATGGAAAGAAGAAAATTTATAGGCACAACTTAACAACATGCCACCTAATGCATTCCTTACCTGACCACTTCCATCTATGGCCGATGGAGCAACAGGCAGATAAGGATTAGTGTAGTCCCTGAATCAACATACTATCAGGAAGTAGAGAGAGAAAGAGATAGTGATAAAACAGACACTAAAGTTACAGAAAGTGAAATATTTAACAATAGTCAAAATAAACACATTCATAGAAGATTAGATGCAGAACGTCAAGAAAACCTGCTTCGATGGCTCTGAAATTTTACAGTCAAATCAGTGTGGGCAGAGTAAGTAATTCTAAGGGAACATGGTCCAACGTGATCAGGAAGCAGATACCTGAAAACAAGAAATAATTGATGATACATGTAAAAATAGCATAATGACATGCAAGTATCTAAAACTCAGTTCTTTTCAAAAAAGGATGAATACTACAGGCAATGGAATGAAATTTTTCAAGTCAATATTTTACGACACTTCGATTACTAACTACAAAAACATTCATAGACGGACACCAAGATAGTGCATGTGCACCTCTTCTACGGCTATATACTCCATAAAAGAGAGGCAAAAAACCATGTGAAACATTCAATACAATTGTCACCTAGGGATGCTTCTCCCATCTAAGGCATTTTTAGCAGACGAGGCAGTCTCTGCATCTGAAAATTGCACCAATGCCTAAAAAGTTCACATCATTAGCTGAATAAGATTTCCTCAAAGCTCAGAAGTAATAATAGTGAAACTACTAAAATTATAAATCTTCACGGACCTGAAATCCAGCTGTTTTCTCAAAGGTAGTAATTTTATGCACGAACCCAAAGGCTGAAAAGACCTAGCATATTATTGGATAACCTTTAGGATACAATTCAACAAAATGATATCACACCATTCATCACATTTTCAGGATATCACAACAGCTATTAGATGAGTACTATCATGTGAATTATTACAATCATAACCAAAGGAAAAAAACCTAAATCTCCAAATATAGACCAAGTAGGATGTCTAAATGGAAACTAACACGAACATTTAAGTGCAAATTCTGTAACAAAAAACTGTAAGTTAAGACTACAAAAGTTTATTGTTGCAATTGCAACGCTACAAGAGTAAATGGAGAAAATATGGAGGATATTAGACAACAAAGATACAAGCTTTCAGATTAAAACACAATAAGTATATGGCAATCAATCGTTAAGACGAAAATCTCAACTCCTCTCAAAGAGAAGGTACGATGAAGCAAAAACACAAATCCAAAACAAGTATATAACACCCGACTCTCTCAGTTGTGGAAAGAGCAACTATTTGTTTGAAATTAATAACCACCTATGGATATAATCAATACTCAAAATAATCATCAATGAAACAAGCTGTAAATTAATAGTTGAAGGCCTTTAGAAATTTAAAATTCAACCTACAAATTTTGAAAAGATCAGGCAAAGACACCCCAAAAAGATCAGATGCTGAGCCATAAGGAATGTCATCTTATTAATCTTCCGTCTAAATTTTCAAATGTTTGTCCATTAGGGCAGAATACTTGTATACTGAAAACAGATAATCCAAAAATTTAGAATAAAAAATTTCTATACTCTGAATCTAATGACTGGATGTAGACCGCAGTATCACTGACACACATGCAGAGAGATAGGGAGAAGGATGCACAAGAGAGCAGAAAAGATAATATCCTAAACTGTGAAAGGTAGGAGGAAGTTGAGGAGGAAGAGAAGGGAAGAGAGAGGTAGTGTTAAGGAAAGGAGAAAGGAGACAAACACACATGTGCTCTTTCTCCCGATGCACTAAGCTGCCATCAAAGATATTGCCTTGACAAGGGCCTGCTGATTCATTTACATTCGTGTCAAACAAAAGCTTTTGAAACATGACAAACTATAACCTAATCACCATAATTTAACTTAGTGCCACAGAGGTTCACCTTTAACTGCAACAAGAACGCATTACAATCTGCTTACCAAGTGCAAAACATCAATGCTGACAAGGCGTGCATCAGTGCCTTCAATTGTTACTAAAAGCACATTTCCAGGAACATCAGCAGTAGTTTTGTTGTTCACAATTTCTTGCCGGTTGGAATACTGCAGATAAACAGTTTTTCCTCTAACTTGAGCAGGCTCCGAGGATGATGCATAATATGATATCATCGCAATAGCTTGATTTATGTCTGCCTGTAACATTAACCTTAGTCAAATATTTATCAATAATGACTAGCCAGTGAGGTCCATTGTAGATGGAAAACAATGTACACAAAAATCCTGCACTTACAAACTCAATAAAAGCTTGATTTCTGTTTGCTCCAACATTACACTTTGTGTTCACAACTTTTCCAAATGGCTTCCCCAGTTCAATCAGTTCCTCCTCAGTGCATTCCCAAGGTAAATTCCTCAAGTGGAGAACCTTGGACGGTGGCTGGGTATAACGGAACTGTGGCTGACTAGAAACTGATGCCATTTTGCCAAGTTACAGGAGAATGCTACAAAATTATGGGCAGCCTTAATACCATTAAAACTTCAAATTTAGTACATGAAGTTAAACACAGCACTCCACATTCATTAACTTATAATTCCCTGCCACCATAAAAAATTGTACCACTAAATCCTTAATTCTGCATTGATTTGAACAATATTTCATTGTCATTAATTGACGTGGAAGAAAAGAATCTGTGGATGCATAAAATAGAACCACGCTTATTAATGAATAAGCTTCTTCTTCTCTTAAGTTAACTGCCTTCAGCCATAGCACAAAATTGCACATTTTAGCATCTTCTATTCGATAACAAAAAGGTATGCATTACAATGATGGAATAGATTTTCGTAAAGAGGTTCCTTATTGGAAGTTGTTTGGCTAGAGTTTGCATTTCATTTATCTGGGTTTTTCTTCTTCTATTTCTTTTCATCTCCTAACCTTTGGGGTAAGCACGTAAAGTTGAAAATATTAACAAATGGACCAAAGAATTTCACCAAAGCAGGTCCAATCAACGTCATTCCAAAGCACAAATAAATCCACCAAACAACAGCAGTAAAACCAATATCACCATTAAGATAATCCCGTACAAAGAATTAGAGCAGTTCACAACCCATTATCATCAGAGAAATCAATCCAACGATTCAAGCAACATCGCAATGACATTCATCGTCCACATAATTACAACCAAATTTCTTAAACACGCAACCACACAATAAACAATCGAACACAATCAATAACGAAAAATCAAAACAGACACAAAAACAATCATCGAGAAAACAGGCACGCAGGTCGAAAACCCCAAAGCGAGAATCGAGAGGGAAACAGACGGCATTCCAAGTCGAAATACCTAAAAAAACGAGGAACAGAAAACACGATACACACAATGAGATAGGGATTGCGAAATGGAATACCTGAGGTTATGAAAGATAAACCCTCGGGAAAGCAAGGAATTGATGAGGCTATGGAAGTTAGGGTTTCACAGAGACCTGGGAAGGGGGGAGTTTTCGATGGGATTCTGCGGCATATGATCTAAAACGATTGAAATAAATAATTTCTTTTATTTTTATATGCCATTTGGACTTTGGATATGCCAAGCGTGGGAGAGCTTCAAAAATAATAATAAAATAATAATAATTATTATTAGACTGTAATTTTTAATTTCATTAAATTTAACTATAAACTTAAAACCCCTAAATTAAAAAAGAAAAATACAATAAATTTTATAAATTAACTAATACTAAAGTTAATTTATTCAAGAGGCCACGTAGGCCTTGATTAAGTAGGTCTTTAGTAAATTTATAGGGTTTATACTGATTGACAAAAATATGTAGATGATATCTGATGTTCTATTTACAAGGACATGAAAGAGCTTGTTTGGTATTACTGAGATATAGTCAACACGATTAGGAGATCGTTGGCGGGTGCGAACTACGCCGTTGGAGGATGATTCTAACGACGCCTTGCACGAATGGAGAATCAAAGCAGGCAAAGCAATGTTGGCCTTGAAGACCACAGTCGGAGAAGAGATGTTAGAGCATATTTGAGATGACAAAACACTAAAAGAAGCATGAGACATGTTTGTGATGTTGTTCTCAAAGAAAACGATACGAGGCTACAACTTTTGGAGAATGAGTTGTTCTCAATTTCACAATGTGACATGATCTGTCGGGAGATTACTGAATCAGACCCGAAGTCCGCCATTGTAAAATCTCGAATGAAGAGAATTATAATCCACGGATTGCAACCAGAATATAAAAACTTTATTATTGCTGTACAAGGATGGCCCACTCAACCATCACTTTTAGAGTTCGAAAATTTGTTAGCCAACCAAGAAGTGCTAAACAAATAGGAGACATCACATTGAAGGGTGAAGATCTCTACACAAGTGAAAGTCGGAGCAATAATAGGTCTTCTACGAAATATGGATACAATGGTGACAAAAGAAGTCGCCAAGGAACTGTACAACCTGGGAGAACTCAAAAGATTGACAACCAAAGTTCTAAAAGGAAAAGATTTGAGGGCATTTGCTATAATTGCGGGAAGAAGGACCACATGTCTAGGAATTGTTGGTCCAAGAAAAAATCTCTTGAAAGCAATGTGACATCCTCCAATATGGAGATGGAGGAGGAATGAGATGCAGAGGTACTGTATGCCATAAAAGAAGATGAGCCAGCACTCATGGCGATGATGGGAGACCATATCAATTATGAGAATGATTGGATTATTGACTCAAGATGCTTAAACCACATGATTGACGATCAAAGTGGTGCAATGGAAGCGGGGTAGCCCTCAGAGAAGGAAGTATTACTAGGCCTTGAGCAAATTGAAGAAATTCTTCTGACGGGAGAGAAAATTGAAAAAATTCTTCCACAGAAGATGGGGGAGCAAATTGAAGAAATTTCACAGAAGACAGGAGAGCAAACTGCACACAGCTGATGTGCTTAAAGATTCAAGTGACACTAGTGTTGGTGAGCAAGAAATAACTCAACCAAGTAAATCTAGTGAAAAGGAAATGACACCTCAACGAATTAGACGGTCAGAAAGAATCCAGAAGCCAAATCCAAAGTATGTCGATATAGTTACTATAAAAGACGAAGTTAATGAGCCGGAAACATATGAAAAAGCATCACAATACTCAGCTTAGCAAAAAGAAATGGAGGAAGAAATTATAGCCTTGGAACAAAATCAAGCTTGGAAATTAGTGCCAAGACCAAGAGATACCAAACTCATCTCTTGCGAGTGGGCTTACAAAATAATGTGTCTCTCGGATGGATCAATCGAAAGATACAAGACTCAATATGTAGCTCGAGGGTTCTCTCAAGAATATGGACTAAACTACGATGAAACATTTTGTCCAGTGGCGAAGATAACTATCATACAGGTTCCTCCCGTACTTGTGGTAAATAAAGAGTAGAAATTATGGCAAATGGATATGAAGAATGCTTTCCTGAACGGTGAGTTATACAGAGATTTCTACATGGACCAACCAAAGAAATTCGAAAATGAAGTTGGAGTTATTAGTCAATATATGCAAAGTCCGAAGAAGCCTCATTTGGATGCAGCTCAACGAATCTTGAGATATGTCAAAGGAGACCACGATACCCGAAGATCAATCACTGGGTATGTGTTCAAGCTCGATTCGACAACAATTTTTTGGTGTAACAAAAGACAACCAATAGTATCATGTCAAAGGAGATCACGATACCCGAAGATCAATTACTGGGTATGTGTTCAAGCTCGATTCGAGAACAATTTTTTGGTGTAACAAAAGACAACCAACAGTATCATTGTCAACTCGAGAAGCAAAGTACAGAGCAGTAGCTGGAGCAGGAAAATACATGGTTAAAACTTTTGATGGAAGATTGGCAACAGAAATTGAGTATCCAATACCACTTCATTGCAACAACCAATCTGTGATTTGCTTAGCAGAAAATTCAAAGGAAAGGATTTTAGGAATTCATACAAAGTAGTAGTTTTTACCGAGTGTTTGTAAATCTCTTCTCAATTGGTCTCCACAATGGTACGATATTGTCCACTTTGAGCATAAGCTCTCATGGCTTTGCTTTGGGCTTCCCCAAAATGCCTCATACCAGTGAAGATAGTATTCCTCACTTATAAACTCATGATCTTCCACTAAATTAATCAAGGTGGGACTCACTCTCAATAATCCTCAACAATTAACCCACAAGCATCCACTCGTATTTGAAACAATATTGGAGAAGCCTTAGAAAAAAGGAAGAAAGTGGAAGATAGTAACTCTGTTCAATGAAATGCCAGCAATGTTAGATAAAACCTGAGTTTTTCCTTATTTAGATTCACACGATTACATTAATTCTCTGTTTGACCATTTGACAAACACGTCGAATGGATTAACGAAGTTTTAGACAGCAATTTTGTAGGAAGTGGCACAGATTCAGTGGCCACTCTCCAGCCATTTTTAGGATAGATTATATTTAAATAGGAAATCTGTTTAGAAGATTTAACAACTTGATTTGAAGCGCAGTCAAAATTTCAGTCATTCTCTCTTTGTTATTTTACGCATTTTATTTTTCTTCCAACAACCTCCTGTCGACAATTTTCTCTCACCGAAAAGAAAGGATTTTCCTGGCCGATTATCGAAATCCAACAAGTGGTATCAGAGCCCGATTGAAGCCATCGGTGTATATCATTGCGAAGGAGCCAACCTATCAACAATCAAGTTGAATAGCTCAAGTGGTTAGAGCGTCGACCTAACAACACACAAGTCTCAGATTTGAGTAGAAGAAAATGCAAAGTGCGAAAATAAACACATCGTGGGGTCCTTCCCGAGCAGGCTCGCTCACTTCTCCACGCCGCCACCAAGTGTCGGCATCTCCATCACCACCACGAAGAGGCCGACGCCGTGATGACGGGCGTCGAGTTGTCGTTGAGCGAGTGATCAGGGAGACACGACCGCCGTCGTTCAGTATCCGATATTGACAAAGTCCAACTATAATGAGTGGACCTTGTTGATGCGCGTCAACCTACAGGCGCAAAGGTTATGGCATGCTGTCGAGCCAGAGGAAGGAGAAACGATTGAGTACCGGGAGGATCGGTCGGCGAACGGATATTGACAAGGTCCAACTATAATGAGTGGACATTCTTGATGCGCGTCAACCTACAGACGCAAGGGTTATGGCATGCTGTCGAGCCAGAGGAAGGAGAAACGATTGAGTACCAGGAGGATCGGTTAGCGTTCGCCGCCATATTACGATCTGTGCCCCCAACATCTCTGTCCACCAAGCGCACCGCGCGATCGGTCTGGGAGGGAATCAAATCCCGTCGGGTCGGTGTATAGCGAGTGCGGGAATCCAACATCGAGCAGCTGCGGAAGGAGCTCTCGGAGATCCGCTTTAAGGACGGCGAATCCGTCGATGATTTTTCAATGTGGATCACGGGGCTCGCCAACAGCATCACCACACTCGGTGGCAGCATCAGCGAGACAGAAATCGTGAAGAGAATGCTGCAGGTCATCCCCGATCACCTCGAGCAAGTCGCGATTTCAATCGAGACATTGCTGGACGTGAACGACCTAACGGTGGAAGAGGTGACCAGAAGACTGCGTAACATCGAGCAGCGAAAGAAAAATACTATTTCAGCTGTCGACAAGTCGACAAGGAGGGTCGTCTACTCCTCACTGAGGAGGAATGGCTTGCACACCTAAAGCTCCGTGACAACATCGGCGAGAGCAATGAGCCCTCCAGCCGCAAAGGCGGTAAGAAGCCGTGGAAATCTCGCCGGCGCATGCACGGGAAAGAGGCGGATCAAAAGAAGGAGGAGCTGACTGATGACGGGCCAAACGAGTGCTTGTTGTGGGAAGAGAGGTCACCTGAGCAAGAATTGCTGGAGCAAGCTCAGGAACAAGGAGACGACCGAGAAGGCCCATGTGGCTCAATCCGAGGAGGACGAGCTGGCCCTCTTCATGGTGACTGCATCAGTACTACTTGACGTCCCTAATCCCAAGGAAGAGCTCCCCAAATCCACAGAGGTAATCGACGACGGCATAATTGCTCCAGTGAGCGTCGAACTCGAGGAAGAGGATGACGGCATAACTGCTCCGGTGAGCGTCGAACCCGAGGAAGAGCTCCCCAAATCCACAGAGGTAATCGACGACGGCATAACTGCTCCGGTGAGCGTCGAACCTGAGGAAGAGTTTCAATTGTGCATAACAAAGGCACCAGCTGGGGAGCCAATTCAACTAAAGGAGGAGCGAGTGTTCGCTCAAATCAATGAAAGAGGTGAGCAGCAAGAGCACCAGCACTGGGTCCTCGACACGTGGGCAACAAACCATATGACCGGGGCCAACTCTGCGTTCTCCGAGCTTGACTCGGGAATTCACGGGATGGTGAAATTCGGCGATGGCTCCGTCGTCGAAATCGAAGGGCACGACACCATCCTGTTCATTGGCAAGGGAGGCAATCATCACAAGCTGACTAGTGTTTACTTCATCCCGAGACTCAAGGCTAATATTGTGAGCCTGGGTCAACTCGATAAGGTCGGCTGCCACATTTCCATCAAGCGCGGGCTACTTAGGATCCGCGATGATCGACGACAGTTGCTCATGCAAGTTTGGTGCACGGCAAACCGCCTTTACATCCTAGAGTTGGAGATAGAGCAACCAGTCAACCTCTCGGCCAGGTACCGGAGGATGGAAGACCTATTAGGAAGAGGTGAACCACCTAGACTAGCGGCGCGCCAACTCGAAGAAGAGGTGGCCGAACAAGACGTGGAGTCTGGAGGACATGCCGCCAGGGACACCGAGCCATAGGGCTCAAAACGGAGTGCAAACGAAATAAGGTATACCACAGGTTTTAGGAGGAGATTGTTAGATAAAACCTGAGTTTTTCCTTATTTAGATTCACACGATTACATTAATTCTCTATTTGACCATTTGACAAACACGTCGAATGTATTAACGAAGTTTTAGGCCGCAATTTTGTAGGAAGTGGCACAGATTCAGTGGCCACTCTCAAGCCATTTTTAGGATAGGTTATATTTAAATAGGAAATCTATTTAGAAGATTTAACAACCTGATTTTAAGCGCAAGTCAAAATTTCAGTCATTCTCTCTTTGTTATTTTAAGCATTTTATTTTTCTTCCAACAACCTCCTGTCGACAATTTTCTCTCACTGAAAAGAAAGGATTTCCCTGGCTGATTATCGAAATCCAACAAGCAAGAAGTGTTGTCTCATGGAATATCATGGAATATCATGATTTCTGGATACTCCAAATTAGGACAGTATAGTGAAGCTCTCAATCTGGCACCAGGGATGCATTGTAGTAATGTAAAATTAAATGAGATAGACTTTTTCTACTTTGTTGAGTATTTGTGCTCATTCAAGGTGTACATTTTGGATGGTTGGGAGGGAATCCCACCTTGACTAATTTAGGGAATGATCATGGATTTATAAGTAAGGAATACATCTCCATTGACATGAGGTCTTTTGGAGAAGCCTAAAGTAAAGCCATGAGAGCTTATGCTATACTGCGGAGAGTTGTGGTTCCTAACATGGTATCATAGTCATGCCCTTAACTTAGTCATGTCAATAGAATCCTCAAATGTCAAACAAAGAAGTTGTGAGCCTCCCATCCTAACCGTAATACAATTTATGTAACTTTGGAGCATCTATTGGCAAATGTAAATTCTATAGCTCAATTTGACTGGCTCTTTATATATACATTTCTTCATCTATGACTATGCCTCTCATGTTCATTCACCTCTAGAATGTGTGCAACCCCAGTGTTTATTCACCTTGGAAACAGTCCTAGTGAAAGTAAAGGTGAGGTCCCGTCTTACTTCCCCTTTTGGAGTGCTCCGTCAATGACCCGGTTGTTAAAACCTTATGGTCATGGTATAGGGATGTTGAGTGTGATATCCCACATCAGTTGGGGAGGAGAACGAAACATTATTTATAAGGGTGTGGAAAACTCTCCCTAGTAGATGCGTTTTAAAAATACTGAGAGGAAGCCCAAAAGGGAAAACCTAAAGAGGACATTATCTGCTAGTGGGGGCTTGGATTGTTATAAATGGTATCAGAACCAGACATTAGGCGATGTGCTAGTGAGGAGGCTGAGTCTCGAAAGGGGTGGACATGAGGCAGTGTGCCAGCAAGGATGCTGGGTGCCAAAAAGGGGTGGATTGGAGGTTCCACATCAATTGGAGAAGGGAACGAGTGCCTTTATCTATTGGCCAGTCGGGTAATATGCATTGTTTTAACAGCAGATCAAGATGTAGATGGAGAATTTTTTAGTAGGAGACTACTTGAATAGAGCGAGAGTGAGGAGTGGGTCTATCCGTTAGTCACACTGAACTTATGGTTAGTTTGAGTAGGGTGATCAAACGACGCCGAAATACCGACCCAACTGATCAAATGATGTAGGTTAGTCAGTGTACTTGACTCTTCCTCTATTCTCTATTCCTTCATTGTGGATATTAAAATGTAAAAAACAAAAAACAAAAAAGGAAGTAAGAGTCTTAGAAAGCATACTATTTGGTGCGTGGTGTCACAATCGCACTCTTTCAAAACTTTCAATGTGATTGTGCAACACCTACTCTCGTCCTTAAGTAAGCCAACCAACTAAAACTTGAGTCATAATTAGTATGGACTCTTAGAAAATGGTTTTAGAAAACAGTGTCAAAGAAAATTTTGGAAAACGTTTAAAAAGCAATTTGAGAAAATAATGTTATAAGCTAGCAAGTAATAAGAAACAATGACATTGATAGCATATAATATGGGTCCTCGATAGTTCATTTAAGGCAAATTGCCTTTGGTAGACATGATTCTAACCAAGAGTCCTACATAAATTATAATCATGAAAACAAGTAAAAGAATTTGGAATAGATATGTAGTCACATGCAACACGTCCTGAATAAGCATTACCGTGACACATGATAGGTTGTTGAATGCTGCCTTTGAAATGAGTTATTTGACATGCATATACTACACATTTTTAGTAGTTGAATTAGTAGATTTTGTCCTTAACAGTGACACTCGATCATGAACGTTTTCATTATCATACATAATATTTTAGCTCGTGAAATAGCTCTAAATGTTCGTATCGTATAGGATTGGTGTACTAAACTTGGGAGCTATTTTGGTGTGGAATTTGATGTTCATTATTGTTCTTTTGGATGTCCCAATTGGGCATAGGCTCTACACAACCTTCTTTCTCCTTCACAGCTTCTCGTTGATGTTCCTTGTTCCTATAGATGCAATACAGCACAAGTTGAAGCAATCCCAATGGGCTTCCCACTAGATTTGGAGACTGCAAATTATTTAATTCAAACTTTCGCACGTTAATTTCGAATCGAATCTTCGTTGACTCATGAGTTTCTTTAAAATTAGAACGGGTAAATTTTAATTAAATGTTTGAAAAATAAGTAAATAAATATTTTACGAATTAACATTTTACTTTTATTAAAAAAAAAAATGGATAAATGATCGGAACAACTTTAATCACTCCAACCTAAAAAATTTATAGTTGGGTTGGGTTGGTTATTTGAGTGGAAAAATTTATAATTCAAACCATTAAATCGAGTATTTCTCACCGCCTAATCCAACTCAACCAACTACCCTTCTCGAAAATTGTAGTTAAAAGTAAGTTTATGAACTTAATTTTTTAAACAAAATGCATGAAAGTTATCAAAAAAGGGTTTTAGCGAGAACGAACCGCAAGGAAGATATCATGGCTGAGGAGTCCGTAAGCCAACCACAAGGAACTTGCAAAGAACGAAAACAACGACAAATAAAATGGCATAAACTCGACACTCTTCGTCTTTATCACTTGATTCTGCAAGACATAGAAAGAAGATCATTTGTAATGAACTAAACTTTTGTTCATCACCGAACGAACAAAAGTTTAATTTAAATATAAACGTCTAGAGAACTAAAAACGAGAACATGTCCAAACGAGCGCTAGCTTACCATGGCTACCAATGGAGAGGCATACATGGCGACAGAAGCAACAAGGCCAATGCATCCCACAAAGAGCTTACGAAGATGGTGAGTATGCAGAACAAAAGCAGAGATCATTCCCACACAGAAGAACACTGTAAGAACTCCCACCAATCCCAAAACCACCTTCTTCTGCACACATTATTTTCAAATCTTTTACCACAAATTATTATTATTATTATTATTATTATTATTATTATTATTATTATTATTCGGGGTCGACCAGTCACTTAACATGATATTCATTATTCTATTCACGTTATGTCTTTAGAATATCGAAAATCGTGATTTTGATAATGATTTGAAAAGATGTAATATAGAGACGTGAAAGAGACTTGTCAAAAACCTAAAGAATCAATTAAAAAGTTTGAATCTTTTGCTTTTCCATTGTCTTTTATTCAAAAGTTATGAATTAATAAAAATACCCTTATGAAATTTCAAAATTTAAATTAAAAAATTTAGAGATAATCTATGAACTGACCATTGACTCTTTCTCTCCATATATAAAGATAATGTAAGGATAACAACGAGGACTAAATAAAAATTATTAAAACACGAGAGACCATTAATATAGACAAAAAAGAAAAAAAAAATCTCGAATAAACGAGTAGCATGTTTGGATAAAACGAAAAAGTAAAATGTTTATGAAACGGGATGTAAAAAGGGAGTGGGTTGGCGAACTTGCCTTTGCTCGAGACGAGGCAAACGAGAAGTAGACGAAGATGAAGGAGAACTCGAGAAGGATTCCGAGGCCATTAATGGTGACAACAGGGAAGTTCTCCCATCCTTTGCTTACAACTGGTAAACCATACCAAGTGTAAAGAAGACAGTTCATTAGGGCAACCATGTATGGAACACATGAAAACTCCTCTGTGCTCTTCTTCTTTATAACCCTCCAAAATGTCAATCTGCATATACACAATACAATTTCAAAATTTAAAAATCGAGGTTCGTTTTTGTTTTCGGAATTAGTCAATTATATATATATAAAGTGAGCGGGGAAGCTCGGTTAGGGTGGGACAGCAACAAGGAATATAAGCTTTATCTCTAGCCCGGTTTAATTAGGGCATAGAAATCTCTTCTTGCTCCCCCATTTCTCGTTTAAATAGGGATTTCTCATCCCATTTGGAGCTGGTACGATAGCAGCTTAAGCTCACTACTAGCAAATATTGTCTTATTTGAGCTTTCCATTTCGAATTTCCCTCATGCGATTGTGCGGCACTCACTTCTTAGCAACAAGTGAGTTAAGCGTATTCGTTCTTGGGTCGCCTACGGCCAAGCGACGTATGCTCAAGTCTCTGACCCCAGTTCGAAAAGAAAGTTTTAGAAAATGGGGGCAGAGAGATTTCAAAAGAGAGTTTTGAAAGCAAGATTTGAGAAATTGAAATTGGTGTTGTATGAGAATGTAAGCAAAATGCAACAACAACGGCTTACTACATATAACTATCGAGTAGGAAAAAGAAGACAAGTTTTTTAGAACGCGTCGTCTAGGAAGAAGTTTACACACCCTTATAAAGAATGTTTGGTTCTCTTTTCCAACCAAATATGGGATCTCACAATCCACCTCATTTAAGGTCTCAGCATCCTTGCTGGCACTCGAGCCTCTCTTCAATCGATGTGGGATCTCATAATCCCCCTTTAAAATCCAGCATTCAGCTGATACTCGTTCCTCTCTCCAATCGACATGGAATCTCACAACATTTCTACGACCCATCTTAGAACACAGTTGTTGAAAGATGATGGATTAATAAGAAGAAAGGAAAGTTAGGGAAAATTTGATTACATGGGAGCAGTATAAAGCAGCAAAGAAGCAGCATTTCCTACAAAACAGAGGAAACTCATTGATATAATTAATAATAACTTAGAACATGAGAATTAATTGAAATACAAAAATTAAAACTAGAAAATACCAATCACTCCAACAGCCATGCGAATGGGACACACAGATCCCATGATGTTTTTTTTTTTTTTTTTTTTCTATTATTTTAAGGTAATTTTGTTTTGTTTTGTGTTGAGAACAATTTGAACTCAAACACATTGTTTTTGCAATGGATGCTTAAATAGAGAGTTGAAGGAATATATAACACTATTCTATAATATATTTTCTAGATTTCCTTTTTTATTCTCTTATTTATTTAGTGCTACATTCACTCGCTAATGCCATTACTTTTTCTTCTAATATTGAAAAATTATTTAAACTAAAATATTATTTTGGTCGGTAAAAAAAAATAATAATAATAATAACGGACTACCTCTCCTTTCATCTCTCACCCCTTTTCTAAAATATCTGATCCTATATCAATAATTCGATAAGGTATTAGTTTGATTAATCATTTTGTCATGTTGAAGTCGGAGTAGCTAAAATGGTTTAACGTACTTAAAAGATGTAGCAAATTATAGTGTATTTTATAGAAAGAGAAGAGTTAGTGAATTAATCGGATTTACTAATCATGATTATGCTAGAGACATGGAAAATAGTAGTAGAAGGACTTCATGCCTGTGTGTTACGATGAGTGAATGAGCAATAGCTTAGTCTTCTCGTAAACGGCTTATAATCCATCTTACCAACTACACAAGTTGATTTTGATGTGGCTACAGTTATTTGGATAAGAAGAGCTAACGTGAGATAGTGCTTCAACTATTAAGTTGTTCAAAGTCCAATGAAAATAACATTACATAAGAGCATAGTTTTTAGATTGAGTCCACAGGTAACACCGTGCGAGTGTAAGTCCAATGAAAATAACATTATATTATCGCATTGATACAAGAAAATTGTAGTTCTCTACCTATTTTACGGTCCAATGAACTATAAACTAATTTAAATTTTGAAAACACGAACAAAAAATTAAGTTTTATAATATTTTAAATTAATAAGAAAAATACAACAATATAAAGAGTCATTAGAGAATAATTCCACAACTGTTCAAGTATATTTGATATTGATTAACAAATGGTTCATTAACACATTACTTTTAAATGTTCTTCAAATTGATGTTTCACATTTAATCAATGTTCAACTAAATGAATAATTCACAAGAATAGCATATTTGCAAATGGTTGAAGCATGTCTTTTTTTTTTTTTTTTTTTCTTTTAAAATTATATAAAACTTTTTTTTAATTTTTTTTTTATAAATGAGTATCGTCCGAACAACTAAGCTATGCTCATATTTTCTTTGATATATATATTCATAAAGTATCAATTGGTCGAACAACTCATATCTGCTGATACCATTTAAAAATAAAATAAATTTATTAACAATTTCTTATTTCGTTCAATGGATTAAAATAAATAGGTCAAACATTTATTTTTATGTTTTTATTTTCAAAATACGAATAAAAATTCTTCTAATTTTAGTTTTTTTTTTTTTTTTTTAAAGACGACATGATAAGATAGATCGAAACTATTCTCGATCTAGAACTATTAAACCATTCCCTATGACGTATTCATTGGCATCAATATTTTTATTTTTATTTTTATTCTTTTTAATTACACATGTGTCCAGTGACATGACATATGTGGAGTGATAGAATTGACCAAAGATCTCTCAGTTGAGAATATATGTCTTAATTAGTTAACTTATGTTCATAGCCTTACCTACCTGACATTAAATTATATGTATATATATTCATTTTAAGTTGAACAACTTGTAGGGTCGAAAAATCTTGACTTTTTGTCTTGTTGGTCAAAGATATATATACGTTTAAATTAATTAAATTGTGTCGAGTATTATTCAATTGGAATATATATATATATATATATATATATATATTATATAGAATTTCTTGTGAGAGCAAGTGAAGGGAAGAATTTGTTGGGTGGAATCCTAATAGTTCTTGCTTTTGAATGATGGAGAATTAAACAACTCATAGTGAGTTGAAGCAAAATGCTTCAAAATATCCCATTGAAAAATGATATGATGCTAATAATTAGATTTAAAAAATAATAATTCTCTCTCGAAACGTGTGGTTGTTTGAATTCTAGCAATTTATCGAAATTTTATAGGTGAGACATGAGTGGTAAATACAGTGAACTTGCTGAACGTGTTATTTTCTACTTATTAAGGAGTTGTAGAACCTTCATCTGGTTGTTTAGCTCGACGTTGGGTCTTCCTTATAGAATCCCGAGACTAAGCAAATCTTAGAGAGTCAGGATGTTCACTTTATAGAGATAGAGAACGTTTCTTCATTAGTGGCAGCAAGGGAAGAGGCATAGGTGGTAGGAACTTACTAGGGTTTAGATACCAATTCGAAGAGCATTCGTTTACCTCTCCTTGCTTGCATAGTTGTTTCTCTTCATCGAAACAAGACAGAGCATATCATAAAGAATTCAAACAACTGCTTCATATATATTATCAGGAAGTATCGTTTGTGGAACATCAATATCCATTGGCGCAGACATTACGGCCGATTACTTCTCGTAGATTTTTAAAAATGGTTAGGTAAAATGAAACGTCATGTCTCCATTTGTTTGTTTTTTTTTTTTTTTTTTTTTTGGGTAAAAAATGATGAAAAGAGAGTTTAAAAGATAAAAGAAGGGAAAGATGGGGAGAAAAACATGTGAAAAGATAGGAATTATTGAGTTTTCTTCTCTTAAATTCCTTTAGCATATTGCACAATTGTGAATGATTCTTGCACCACTATGTTTGTCTAATTTTGGAGAAGAAACCAAGTAAAGAATAAATCAATTGCTAGAGCTGTCCACACTGTGCCTTTTTCAAGACGATGTAACCAATTTTGAGTTAGCTTGATCTAGAGGTGTACATGGTCAATTGGATTGGGTTGTTAGCTTGATCTAGAGGTGTACATGGTCGATTGGGTTGGGTTGTGAGATTTTTTTTACCCAATCCTCTATTTTCGGGTTAGGTTCAAGTTGAGTTGTCGAGTTGTCAAATTTTTTTTTTAATTTTATTTATCCACAATTTATAATTATTCGGATACAATCTTAGATAACATAAAAAAATTCAATAAAAAACAACTAGCAAAAATTGTAAAATAATATAAAAGAAATTAAACAAAATAATAATATATATATATCCCTAGCATCGAATTCAGGTGTGGGTGTCCTTAAAGAGGCCGAGGTACCACTCTAGCAAACCTATTAATACAAAAAAAAAAAAAAAAAAAAAAAAAAAAAAAAAATTCTTAACATAAATTATATATTTTTATTTGGCTCGGGTCAACTCGAAGATTTTATCCACGAACTCGAAATCAAACCGATTTAGTTCGGGTTCAGAAAAATGAACCCAACCCTACCCAAAATGCTAATCTAACCCAACCCAAAATATTAATCTAACCCAACCCAACCTTTATAGTTCGGATTGGGTTGGTCCGGGTTGTCGAGTTGAATGTACACCTCTAGCTTGACCCAATTTTCGATCTATTTTTGCTAGTTCTCACACTTCTCTTCATTTAAGACCTATTTAAAGAGTTTCATGAAACATCGAACATAAGAGAAGGACAATTTGAACTAAAAATCCGATTCTGACAAAGTAAGCAACAAAATTGGACTACTTTCTATACCATACCTTATAATACTCGATTATTCGTAAAGATGTAATAAATTATTCTATTACTATATGGAGATTAGGAGTTCACTAACTAACCTCCAATCGTAATTTTTTAAAGTTCATGGGTATACTTTAAAGGTAATAACAATTTTGATCATAGAATACCTTTTGTCTAACTTTTTGTCCTAAGAATACTTTTTAACAATTTTTTTTTTCATTCATTTAAGAATATTATTGAAACGAAGTGAATCTGAAAAAATATATAATTATTGAAATAAAATTCGCTCGGATACCAATTTGTAGAAAATAACAATCCGCTCGGATACCAATTTGTAGAAAATAACAATTCGCTTGGATACCAATTTGTAGAAGATAACAATCCACTCTGATATCAATTTGTAGAAATAAACACTCGCTCTGAAACCAATTTATTAAAATAACTAACACTCACGAGATGGTGAAGGAGATGTTGAGAGCGGAGAGACAAGGAGACAAAAGAAATTCTAAAAAGCCCTTTTCTATTACATTGTACTTTTTAACTGTGTAACTTTTGCTCCACTGTTGCTCCCTCGGAAAACGTATTAATTTAATTTATAGGTTTTTTAAAATTTAAAATTGACTATCTCATAACCCACCCTCTCCTAAAATGATTTTGGACCCTTCATTCTTTTGTTCGGCCTTTTCCTTCCTACTACGACTCAAATTTCAAAAACCCTTGCTATAAAAAAAAAAAACTAACCTTTTTTTCATTTAAGTTTATTCCCAACAAAACTCCCCCATAAACTTAGATGCTGCTACCGTCTGTCATGTCAATCATCTTCTTGTGTTTGTCAAAAAATACTTTCGGTAGCGATTTTGTAAAGATGTCCGCAACTTGATCCTGACTTGCTACATGCAGCGATTCCACGTTTCCTTCCTTCACATGATCTCGGATAAAATGAAATTGAACGTCAATGTGTTTGCTTCTTTCATGGTTCACTGGGTTCTTGGCCAACTCAATTGCTGATTTGTTGTCAACTTGTATTACGGTTGCACCTCGTTGCTTTAGCTCCATCTTACTCAACAAATTTCTAAGCCATATTGCGTGACACACACACCAAGATGCTGCTACATACTCAGCTTCACACGTCGAGAATGTCAGGATTGGTTGTTTCTTTGAAAGCCAAGTAAATGTTGTGTTGCCCATGAAGAATACATAACCCGATGTACTTTTCCGATCGTCTATGTCTCCACACCAATCACTGTCAGAGTAACCGATTAACTTGTAATCTTCTGGTTTTGAGTAGAATAACCCAAGTGACATCGTTCCTTGGACGTATCGTACGACTCGCTTCATCACCTTCAATGTGAATAAATTGGCTCCTCCATGAACCGGCTTATTATGTTGACACTTAATGAAAGATCTGGCCTTGTGCATGTAAGATAGCTAAGGCTTCCCACCAGGCTCCGCTACCTATTTGTATCTACTCGTTCTCCTTCATCGTACTTTGAGAGCTTTGCACCTGGTTCCATTGGTGTTGATACCGGGTTGCAATTTTCCTTCTTGTACTTCTTCAAAATCTCCTTTGCATATTTCTTCTATGATATAAAAATACCTGTTTCTCCTTGTTTAACCTCCAAACCGAGAAAAAAACTTCAACAAGCCAAGTCTGTCATCTCAAATTCTCACGTCATTGTGCTTTTGAACTCTTCTATCATTTCATCATTGTTGCCTGAGAAGATGAGGTCATCGACGTAGAGAGCGATAAGTATCACATTACCTCCACTCTTCTTTGTATAAAGTGAATGTTCGTGGAGACATTACTTGTACCCGTTCTCCTTGAAGTATGTGTGATACGAGTATTCCATGCTCGCGGTGCTTGTTTCAACCCGTAAAGCATCTTCTTCAATTTTAGTACCTTCTTCTCTTCTCCAATTTTCATGTACCCGGGAGGTTGTTCGAGGTATACTTCTTCTTCAAGCACACCATTCAAAAATGCTGACTTAACATCCATTTGAAAAATCGGCCATTTGAATTGGGCTGCTTGGAAAATGATCAATCAGATTGTCTCCATTCTAGCGACGGGAGCAAACACTTCGTCATAGTCGATTCCTGCCTTTTGCTTGTATCCCTTTGTAACAAGTCGCGCCTTGTATCGCTCAATCTCGCCTTGTATCGCTCAATCTCACCTTGAGCATTCATCTTTTGCTTCAATACCCACTTCACACCTATGGGCTGACTTCCTTTCGGTAATTTTGTCACTTCCCATGTGTTGTTGCGATGAATCACTTTAATCTCCTCATCCATGGCAGTTTGTCACTTCGTGTCTCGCACCGCCTCTTCAAAGTTGATATTTTCAGCATCTGCCAGAAGACATACAAGGTGAACCTCATCTGTTGAGTCATACAAGTCTCGCAAACTCCGCAACAGTCAAGAGTCAAGAGTAATGAACCCAAGAGTTGATTGAAGACCTTGCAAGTGTGTCAAGAGTGCCAGAGTGTGCAAGACAGTTGCCGGTCAGAATTAGAATCATTTGAGGGTTGAAGCCAAGACTGCCCGAAGTTCATTAGTGTCGTGTGTCGACATTTCATTATGGGGAGATCTACCCGTCAAACAAAACCAAGCTCATTTGCCAAGTGCTTGTAGTTCGAAAGTTGGCAAGACAGATGAAACAGTAAGTGCACCATGTCGGTGCCTTTCAAAGAATCATTCACATAAGAGGAATAGTGTTAGTGGTTACAAGCAGAGAAGCTAAGAGACGAGAAAAGACAAGCGTCGGCCAAGTGCAAAAGTTGAGTGCAATGTAAGTCCTTATGGGAGGACGACCTTGCTGCAAAGAGGCAGCCGAGTTCGAGTGGGGGAGAGCCGAATCAATAAGTCTCTCACCCCGTAAAGGTGCTCTAACATACGAGCACACGTATATTCCTTGAGCCACCACCTTGTGCCTAAGGTGGATGACTCCACAAGAGATGTCGAGACCAGTATTCGCTCGAGGAGTGAGCATCAAGCTAGACGTGGACATAGAGAAGTGAAGCTGCGAGAAGATCATGAGAAGTTAGTGCAGCAATAGCCACACGAAGGTGGCAAAACACAAAGAGTTGGCTGAAGGGTAGTGCCAACAACTGAAGCGACTGCATCAAAAGTTTTGACTTGACTCAATAGAAGAAGTGGCTGCGACGAGAAGATGTCATGGTCGGGCTTACGAGCCCACCTTGTGCAATTCAGAGGATACACATTGAGGCAAAGTTGGCCACAACAGGGCAAAGTGCCCTTTTAAGTCCATAGTCATCTGGTGAGGTGAGTGTCTGTAGAGAGAGTCAGCTTCACCCACAGCTATGGCAAACACTGAATAGTCACGTCTACGTTGCAAGTCTCAGTGGCCGAGTCCAAGATGGGTGAACAACAAAAATAGGTCCGAAGGGGGATAGCCTGTAGATAGTGTGCACAAATTTTCGTATCCTTCTGAAGCACGTTTGTTTTAAAACAAGTCAACAACAAGCCGTCTAGACTCCTCTCCCATAATAGTTGGTGCCGCGAAGAGTAATATCGTGGTTGGCTTGCGAGCCACACCCCATGGGGTGTACCGTTATCTGTCACTCAGAAAGTATGTCGATTGGCCAAGAGTAGTGCCAAGCCAAAGTTGAGGCAAGTTGATAAGGCAACCCTAATCCTCAGCCCAATGATCCAAGCTTTTGTTTTAGCAAGAACTCTTGAATCAAAGTAATTAACACCTCCTTATACAAAATTTGGATCAACCAAGAGATAAGGCTAGAATTAGATTACCTCTTACGATAGAATCTAGAAGTAAGATTTGGAACCTTATTCTAAATTGAGTCACTCCACCATCTAACTTGATCAAGACTTGATTGAATGGCTCGGGTGCAATTCTACCACAAGAATTGCTTGAAACTTGGAAATGGCAAATTTGCTCAGATATCTAAGGGAAACATCTCAATTTGAGATATGAATTACATTCATCCACCAATCTGAATTTTACATAACATATTGTGGGTATTTATAGTCTCCCGACAAAAGATGTTTGTGGACAGGATTTATTCGAGACGTTTGTGGACGGAATTTATTTCCGATCCCCTTTAATTTCCACAAAAGAATAAGTCAAATTGACCATTTGACTTTTACATAATTTATCAAATTAAACATATTTCTTTCTAACAAATGTTGATGTGCTTGAGTTGCTAATGCGACAGGTTTGAAAAAAATTGATCTTTTTGCGCGAACACCGTGAGGTTCGAATTCTGTTGTTGACATATTTTTTGAATCTTCATGACATTTTTTGAATCTCATATTTTTTGAATCTTCATGACATTTTTTGAATCTTCTTGGCATTAGGTCCATTTGGAACACCGTGAGGTTCGAATTCTGTTGTTGACATATTTTTTGAATCTTCATGACATTTTTTGAATCTTCTTGGCATTAGGTCCATTTGGAACACTGTGAGGTTCGAATTCTGTTGTTTGACATATTTTTTGAATCTTCATGACATTTTTTGAATCTTCTTGGCATTAGGTTCATTTGGAACACCGTGATTCTTATCACAAGTTCACCCAACAATTGACCAAGTTAAGAGTCAAAACATGGTGCCATATGACAAAAGAGATGTCAGAAGCATCCACTTGAACTTTTCTTATCACAAGTTCACCCAACAACTGACCAAGTGAAGTGATAAGATAAGGAATAACTACAAGGGGAGTAAGATTCAGATTATCTTGTTGATCGAATATCTCAAGGCAAGAACATTGTTTGAGATTCAAATCACTCCCCAAGCAAGATCGATCATGTCTAACTTGAATGATTCTTGTTGATCAAATATCTCAACGCAAGAACATTTGATTGAGATTCGAATCACTCCACAAGCAAGATTGATCATGTCGAGCTTGAATGATTCTACATGCAACCTAAACTACATAGAATTGCAAAGAAACTTAGTCATTGGCTAAAGAAAGCACAAATGCTCCTTTTACTATATTTTCCAAGTCTACCTTACAAATACAACATACATGGCTTTATATAGCCTCAAAATGAAACTATTAAAGGCATTCCAAAAGTTGTAACATTCATACTTAATGACCATAATTAGCCATTATGTAAATGTAACCTAAAGTAAATAAAATGTCTTAATATACAGTAACTCTAAATTATTCTAAATTGTAACCCACCCAAAATTTATAACCATCAAACTTCATTCCTCTTCAATGTGACATGAATTGCAACCTCTTGTGATAATTTTGACAACATTTTCTTCACATCTTCATTGAATTATATTGTATGGATGATGTCTCTTGGTTCATATCATGAAGAGTCAGAACGTGGTGCCATATGACAAAAGAGATGTCAGAACCATTCACTCAAACTTGTCCCCAAGCTGACGGAAGATGTCAACAAGATGAGCATTATGACAAAAGATAGTTAGGAGCTTAATAATTTTATAATTTTCTGAAACACAACCAATAACAACGAGTCGAGTCGACAACAGTCAGAGAGTTCGGATCGTCATCGGTACGATGTCAAGATTGAGTGGGGGAGAATTTCACAGTCAGTGGGGCGAATGCACCCTGAGAAAATTATCGAGGACGATGACTAAATTAAGTGGGGGAGAATGTCACAATCTGCAATACGATTGTGCCCCGAGTAAGTCATCGTCGACAATGACTAAGTTAAGTGGGGGAGAATGTCACAGCCATACTATGAAGAGAGTAGGTTGTGACCCTCACGTCATGACAAACAAAGCGGCGTCCCTCAAGAGACGCCCATCAGGCCACATGCGGGCCAATATAGAAGAGTGCCACGTTGCGATCAGGAGGACGATGCATCATCCAACACACCACCACGCGAAGTGGGTATTGAAAACAAGTTGACACATAAGCAAGACAAAGACACTGAATAGACATGAAGGGCAAAGATAGGCTTGTTGAAGGGCCGAGTAGGGCCCCAGGCCTTAATCTCACAAGTCAGGGTTTCGAAAGGAATTTGGGCATGCGGTTTGGGAGTTAAGTCCGTCCATATGAAATATGAATGCTCGCCAAGTTTAGTGTCAATCGGACATCGGACGGACAATGCACGACACGTATGACCGTTCACCAAAATCATGTGTACGCCTGAAAGATTGAAAATGTCTCAAAATGTACTATTAGGGGTACCATGGTGTTAGCTCTCCACCACCCCTGGGCCCTATGGCCTAAGTGAGCTACCCTGTGGCACATACGTGTGTCACAGTGTGAGCGAGCGTGCCAAGACGAGTGTCTCGGGCAACTTCCTTTGAAATGGGTTTTTGAAGGACAGTACCGGACGGTATGGATGTGCCGGTATTGTGCCCTAGTCCGCATGTTAGGAGTTGCTACATACACCCGCTATCCGATACGATATCCGTAAATGACTCGGCATGGGTACGAGAGGGCCAATGCCTCGATAGAACCCGGATGGATGGATGTTCGAGAAGTCCCGATGAGATGAAAGACACGCAGGCCCATTCTCGATGGCATGACCGAGCGAGTTATGATGGTCGATGACATCCTGAGGCTCGAGATGGCGTCAAGACATATGGACCCCATCGATGGGGATCGATATGACAAGATGAGATGCGACGTTGCATTGAGAGACCTTGCCGAAGCGGAGGCAAGGTCAAGCCGAATGACTTGGCCTAGTGTAGAGGGAAGTCGGATGTGTTGCAGACAATTGAACATGCACGCGCAGGCGGCGTGTGTGGTTGAACAAGCTTGGATTCCGCATAAGCAGTGTTCGATTGACGAAGACAAACCTCGCCTAAGGTCCAATGAAGCCACAAAGCTGAGGCAAAAAATATATATGGGGCTTAATTCCCCCGAAGGCTGGTCGTGAGCGTGTCAAGATCTTCTCCACAACCCGCATCTCGGGTAACATTTCTCCGTTTCGATTTAGTTGATTTGCCACGGTCTGTATTCGCATGATGTAGTCAGATACATTTTCTGACTCCTTCATCTTCATGCTCCCCAACTCGCCACGCAGAGTCTGGAGACGCACCTGCTTGACTCGATCGGTTCCTTTGAACACTTTTTCTTTTTCAAAATTGTCCCACGCTTTGTTTGAAGTAGTTGCCCTTGTAATCTTCTCAAAGCCCATGTGTCTTGAGAACCGAGAAGAGCTTTCATTTAGATGCTCCAATTCTCGTAGTTCGTCTTTGTCAATCGTGGTAGCGGCATTTGTCCCATCATGTTCGCCATCGGCTCTGATACCAATTTGTTGAAATAAAATTCGCTCTGATACCAATTTGTAGAAAATAACAATCCACTCTAATACCAATTTGTAGAAATAAACGCTTGCTCTGAAACTAACTTGTTAAAATAACACTCACGAGACGGTGAATGAGATGTCAAGAGAGGAGAGACAAGGAGAAAAGAAATTCTAAAAAGCCCTTTTCTATTACATTCTACTTTGACTCTACATTGCTATCTCTTGCTCTGCTTTTTATAGTAAAAAACGTATTAATTTATAGATTTTCTAAAATCTAAAGTTGCTATCCCATCACCAATTCTCCACTTTTTTTTCATTTAAGTTCATCTCCAATAATAATTGCATATCGGATGCATGAAACCCACCAAAGACATGAAAGAAATGGATAGCTGATGAAGAAGACAATGTGTGCAGTAGAAATTAGAAAGGACATGAATAATTGAGGCTATACCCTGACCAAACCAGAGAGAGAAGATGAGTGAATTTTAAGTGGGGAAAAGGAACACGAAACTTTTCTTTTTGTTTTGAAGCTGCTTGTGTTATACCATATTGATTTTGACATTATTCTGCTTGCCTTCCACCTTTTTCCCACTCTATCCTAATCTTCCATTTTGCTTGCTTGGATTTCTTCAATATCACATTATTTACTCTCAATCAATGCTTTATCACTCTCATCGCTAATTCCTCTCTCTCGGTGAAACTATCGTGAGATTCCAATATCGATTGGAAAGGAAAGCAAAACATTCCTTCCAAGAGTGTAGAAACCCCTCCTTAGTAGACACGTTTAAAAATCTTGAGAGGAAACCTGCCTAAAGAGGATAATATATCTCCTAGCGGTGGGTTTGGGATGTTGGGATGTTGGGATGTTACAAATGATATCAGAAACAAACATCGGGCAGTGTGCCAGCGAGGACGCTAGACCCCAAAGGAGGGGTGGATTGTTAGATCCCACGTTAGTTGGAGAGAGAAACAAAACATTTCTTATAAGGGTGTGAAAACCTTATCTGCTAGAGGTAGGCTTAGATTGTTATGGTACCATTGGCCCCCCGACTCTCTCCTCCCCGTGTGTAGGAGTGAAGGGGTCCTAAACAGACAAAATAATTTTGTATTCATTTCTCTGTCCTTGCCTGGGGGGTGGGGGGCTGTTGCAATTGGAATACTGAGCCCAAATAAATGCAGGATAAGATGTGTCATATCTGAATATGTGTGTGCAGTGTAGAGCAGTTGGGGGAGAAGGTTAGCTGAACTGAACACAGGCACTACTAGACCACTTCCCCAGGTCCCCAACTACCAGTTGAACATAAATTTTGGGTTGGGTTACAAACTCTGCACTGCCTAAAGCAATCAGTGTGGAGAAAGAAGGTGACGTATCAAAGAGTTTTAGGCATCCATTTCAAGTTTTGTTGGTGGGTGCTGAGTTTTTTGACCTCTCTTAATCCTAAAAGAATGAAACTACTACAAGACCTTCCCCCCAAGAACACCTCTCCCTCTCTCTCTCTCTCTCTCTCTCTCTCTCTCTCCCTTTCCCTTTCTCTCTCTCTCTCTGTAAGTTGTCAACTACAAGTCTACCAACCAAACAAGTCAACCAACAAACTTACTTCCCAAAGTTTGGTGGGCAAAAGAACATATAGGCATTCACATAAACTTAAATTTCCCTGTGGATGTTTCAACCCTCTCATTAAAGTTTTTCCTAAACTTCTGTCATCCTCAGTTCTCGATCTTCTTCCTGTTTCTGTGCTGCCTCTAATCTTAGAAGAAACATGAACAATCATCGTCAGCAGAAACATGCCAAACTCCCTCCACTAGAATCTGAAGGTTTTAACTCGATTGTCTCTACTTCCCATGTCCTATTACTCAATCCTGAAATTCGTCTCTTTATGATCTTCTCACTTTCTTATGATATTTTAAGTCCTACTTCCTTTTTATGAATGTGTGGTTTATTATCTAACAGAGGTCAGCAGCACTAGGTGGCAGTTTATAACTATGACAGCACAAGAGGAAGATCTTATCCATAGAATGCATAAGCTGATTGGAGATAGGTAAGTTGGGTTCAAAGAAACCCAGATTTTTCAGCAAGAATGGAGATAGATTCTGCTCCATCTCTCCTTCTAGTATCTGAGTTATTATGAAAATGGCTTTTCCTTTCAGGTGGGATCTGATAGCAGGCAGAATTCCAGGGCGGAAACCAGAAGAAATAGAGAGGTATTGGATAATGACTCACCTTGAAGGTTTTGGAAAAAGAAGAAGAGGATGAGAGAGACAGAGAGATATAGGCAGTAAGGGTTCAGTCAAGAAGTCATTAAAGACTTCTAATGGGTTCTTTCCTTCCTCTTTTGAGGTTTCCCTGAAGAAAAGCATGTCCTAATAACTTCAGTGTATTGCAAGTACCCTTCTAAGAACACATGGTATGGAACTAAGCTATTTTTTATCTATCAAATAACACAGCACAATTTATAAAGCAAAGACTTCTCGGTTTATTGTGTGTGTGTGTGTGTGTGTGGGCGTAATTTGAACATGTCCGAGTCTAACATGTGAGGTTGACTGTTATATTTTTCAAACCAGTTTATAAGGAGAAATAAAATAAATATTACCTAAACATCAAGGCATAATAACTCCTTTGCCACTGTTTAAAAAGAATTATATGAACAGTTGATTTCATGGGCTCAAAAATGAATGAGATCCGCTTCATTCCCAAGATCATAATGATCTGGTCAGCCAGTTCCCTTTAAGGTACAGAATTGCTATTCAATTCTAATCTCAAACTACAAAGAATTCAAATCTCCAATCATTAGCCTTTCCAGATGCACAAAAGATGGCTGACAGCAGACACGCCCATAAGTTCAGTCCAATAAAAGTATATCTTTCCCGAGAAACAGAAAAAGAATGCAATGAAATGCCAATTCTGAAACAACCCAGCTTTACGTGTAAGAAGGATATATTTTAATTGAATCTATGGAATATCTCTGTAAAAAAAAAGTTAAATAAGTACATGAGAAGTGAGAATTTACTCTCACCTATGGATATTTTAAGCACATGGATAAAGATATGAAGGATATTTTACTTGAATCTACAGAATATCTCAATACAAACAGTTCAATAAAGGCTAGAGGGGAGAATTTACTATGATGTATGAATATTTAAACAAAGATATAAATGTGTTGCAAAGGATTGGAATGAATGATGAAAAAGAAGATTTTCCCAACTGAAGTGGTAAAAAAGGGAAGAGACAGAGAGAGAGAGGATAATATTACTTTTAGGAATAAATGAAAATGTCACAAAACTATTCAGCTCCATCCGAGCGACTTAAATTAGTTTACGCTTCCAAAATTTGTCCACCCCTTCTGTAGTTTTCCTTTTTCTCTTTTCTTTTCTATTTTTTTAGGGTGGAGGTGCTATTATTTATTCTATCTGCACCTATTGGCCTAGACAAAATCTACAAAACTGAGATTGTATACCCAATGTATTTAGTTCGCATGTTATGATATCCACAGTAAGCCAAAACGAAAACGGCCCTGGTTGATGAGTTTCTCCTATGCACAGCTTACACCAGAAGTAGGTAAGAAGCAGTTCTTACCCTGTCATGAAGCTGAGGTTGGATATTTGTGATGAAGAACATATTTCACAACTTCGTAAAATGATACCACAATCCCAACTGATGGGCCTGCACGGCCAACGCGCGGTCCAACTCCTGCAAATAGTCCTTTCAGCCCACCATCCCTGGTTCAAGTTCAATTCCATTTTAGTCAAATACAGCAATATCCAATCACTTGACTTTATTAATTAAAGCTACAAAATAAAGCTGCTTTAGATCATATATTTTTTGCCACAATCAATGTGATAGCTCATCAGAGATTAAATAATGGAGCCCTTTCAAAATTTTCATGCTTGATGATGTCTTTCTAGTGAAACATCTCTATGAAAACCTACTACAATTTAATAGTCCGAAGTAGTGAGATACCTCCAAACCTCCATCAGTGTCTGCCTTGTTGTCATACTCAGTGCCCTTACCGGATCCTTCTGAAAGTTGCAAAAGAAATAATAAAAAGATGAATAACATGGATATGTGGTGGTGATGGGGGTGGGGGAGACCAAATTACCTATACTTGGAAATAGTTCTTAAGTCTTAAGAAAAGAACAACAGGCAATATATTTAGAACGGTAAAAACCTCTATCTGTCGTCGGGTTTTTGCAACATCCAGGGGGCATGTAGTGGCAGCAGCAAGACTTCCAGCAGCAAAACCAGCAGAAAAGTTGGCCCCAAACACACTGGCTGCATTAGCGTCGTCACCTACCAATCCAATGAGTTTCTTTCTGACCTATAAAGATGGAAGAAGCTCATTTAAACATTGAGTACAGTAGGTTACAGAATAATAAAACCTCTCTACAGCTTGACGGCTAAATTCTCACTGGTTCAAGGGTTGACCAACAAATTGCTGAGAATGGAACATCACGTGCAAGCTGCGCCCCCATTCCAGTCCATAGGACACGGTAACTTTTTGCTGCTAAAGTTTCATTAACAGAAGTAAGAAACAGCACCTGAATTTGAACAGGTGTAAAGCACATTATTAAACAAATTAGTATACATTAGATATTAACTTACAGGCGGCTTCACCATTTGTGCTCTTAACATTGGAGACGACACCTAGTAAAGTCTGCCAGACTCCAGGCGGCTTTTTGCCAATTTGCATCTCCTTCAATGCCTATACAGAACCAAATGAACCATATCATTCATTTAAATGAATGCCACAACGCGAACAACTTCCAACTAATACTTAATCGAGCATGTCAAACTCAAAACACACAAAATATGCAAACACAAATAAATATGATAGCAGATTATAATTTAAAATTACTGAAAAAAAATTATAATTAAGTTCCGGTATGATAACATCTTTCCAGTTGATTGTTCATGAAAAATTAAACTTATTTACTACCGAATTAATTGCTTCTTTTTTCTTTTTTTTTTCCCCCTTCTTTTAGAAAAAGACTTTAGGAATCCTAGCCAAATTAAGAAAAATGACTATGATTTTGATAAAACTTTAAAATGTAAACCAGCTTAATTTTTTAAGAACATAAAATAGCAAAAAAGTTGCCAAATAGAGCCAAAAAGATGAGCAACACCCTAAAGATATTTCAGTTTGATTCCAGGTCTCATTACCTGCATGCGAGTTCTAGCAAGCTCTATTGGATAACAAGTTGCACAAGCCAAAGAACGCGCCAATGCCCCAGCGACTAAAGGAACATAAGGAGTAGCACTATGAAGATTTTGGGAAGTGATCTCTTCTAACCAATTACGGAATATGTCATAGCAAGGTAAGTAGATTCCCACCTGTTCTTGTAAATAAAATGGACATTAATCATTCCTCAGATAACAATATTAATGAACATATAAGTATTCAAAAGGAAACTTAAGACAATGGGAGTAATATGAAGTCGCACCGTGGGAACAGCAAGAGCTAAGCCAGCATTTGTGCCTCTCCACAACCTCACAAATCCTTCCTGTGAATTTCATTGGGTATAATGAACACGAAAATAAATACAAAGTTCATATCTTACTTTAACTCACAGCCCAACTTATACTGAACATCTATTCTACAAGCCAATTGTGTTACATCATTCAGTACCAAAAGCTGAAACAGTCCTCAAGCAAAACTACAGAAATGAATCACAGGTTTATCCATCGGTCAAGATGAACAAGAGAAAGCTGACCAACCTGTCGAATAATTTTGTAAAAGACGTCCAACGTCCCTTTGTACTGAAAACAATCAGGAGGACATATTGCTACTGTTCCATGAATCCCCGCACGTGCACATGAAGGAGAACACCTTAAATCTGCAAACAACTAGCACCGTATATAGCAATCAAAGATTAATCGACTATAGAGGGAAATCAAATCCAACAAAAAACATTACAAACATAAAAATATCCAAAAATACAAATCTCAAAATGAAGTAAAACATTAAGATTGAGATTTGATAATATGCTGATAGCTCCTTACACCATAAATTTCATGCCTTTCTCGGAACATTAAGTTTTACTGTTTGAAGCAACTATATGAATGAATCCAATCCAATTATACTTTTTTTTCTTTGACCAGAAATTGAATTCAACCTTTAGCAGGAGAAGTCTGGAAATAGCCTAACAAATATTACAATCACATCATGTTAACTACAGACAATAGACATGTATGGAAGGGAAGATTATTTGCATTGAAAAATACAAAAAAATTAAAAATCATGTAAAGGGAATGAATGCCCTGAAAACTATAGTAATTTGACAGGCATCGAATATAAATAAACTGTAATATCATATATCATGCAGCAAAAACAAAATAAAAATAAAAAACGCAATTAGATTCTAAAGGAGGTACATCCAAGATAGGAGTAAAAATGAATCAATGGAACCAACCGTGTTTGGTCCAAAAAATGCCATGCGACTGGTCAAGTCACTAAGTGGATGCGAATAAGGAACACCTGCAGCTTGAGCTTGCAACCTTGTCTAATAATTCAAAAGGCAGAGAAATTCTTAGACTGCAGAATATGCTGGGGAGGCCAAATATGTATAATGAAGGTTGCAAAACAGAAACAGAGCAGCCCCATCCATATATATATATACAAGATCATGACATTGATTCAAGGTCCAAAATAGTGTATGCGAAATTTTAAGAAGATGGGCAGACACAATACATTTTTTTCCATGGGTGTAAAAGTAAAATTTTTAAAAATGATACGATAAAAGGACTTCTCAATTGGTCACCCAATTAATACTACTTCTGACCAAGCAAGCTTAACCGTGGAATTTCGATGGGATACAATGGCACTAGTGTTGGTATGATCGCACCCAAGCACACTACACTTCAAACCAAATTTTTTGGCTTCCTCACTCTTAACTTCATCTAGGTAACCTAATTCCTTGTTGTTTTATCATCATTTTAAGTTTACCCGAGCATCATATCATATCATATCATATCAAGAGTTATTATATTCAAAATCAACAGTAACACAATTTAAATTTTGTTAAGTCCAAGACAGAATTTGTAAATGATTATAAAACTTAATAACTTTTTCTGTCGTTATTTCTCCACAGTTTTAAACAGTATGAAAAATTGTAAATTAAAATGGAACTCTGATTCAACATTACCTTTGCAACATCAAGAGGATTTACAATTACTGCCGAAAGAAAGGCAGCTCCAGCAGCAGAGAAAGCGCGTTCTCCAAACCCTAATTTTCCATCAGAAGCAGTATGACTCGAAAGCTGAGACGCAGAAGCAGAAAGTCGCACCCCATCACTCTCCACAGCCAACATCGAAGAATCACACCCGTGAATCTCAATTCTCTGAGCTTCCTCCTCCGAGCCAATCCAAGAATCATGCCCTCGCTCCGATTTCACCATCCTCTCCGTCAACGAGTTCATCCTGCACCAATCGAACACTCGCTTCTCAAATGAAAAAAAGAACAACACCAACAAAAGAGCCGAAACCTGATTGCGTTAATGATTAGAACACAGGAATTGCGATTGAAATATGAATTTGGAGAGTGGAAAAAGGTAAAGAAATGAGTTCTCCAAATTCCTTGGAGAACAGGAAAAATGGAGGAGGTCTCTTACCAGAAGGAAGAGGAACAGGAGAAGAAGAGAAGAACAACCTAAATTTCTCTTTCCACATATTTATTTTTTTTCCTTTACATTTTTTAATATTCCATTTTAATTTATAAAATATGATATATTTCATTTTATTTGGATTTTTTAATTAAATGCATGTCTTTTAGTTAAAAGGTTTAAATTATTCTCCACCATTTTATTTTATTTACATAATTATAAAATTTTATTTGGGCTAAATTCTAGGCAGGCAACAGTATATGAGTCCGATTGAGTTGGGTTGAGAGAGTTTTTTGGACTATCTCTCTGTTACCTTCTCCTTCTCTCTCCTACGAAGTTTCGTGGTTGTTGGATGTTCGTGGAGGTAGATCGAGAATTCTTCCAAAAATTCGATTTTTTGTATTCCCTTTTCAACGACGTCGATGACGAATCACTGCGGCTGAGGGTTCTTTTTGCTCTCTGGAGGGAATATATTAAGATCGATGAGGGCTTCCACGGTTGATTTGCTCAGTTTAGACGTGGGGCTGAGGGTTCGAAGTTGCGGGTCTAGAGTTTTTCTTCGGTTTTCTCTCTCTTTCGAATTTCTTTTTGTCTCTTCGTTCAGTGGTCTGAGAGGGTTGGGCTAATTGCTGATATTCATGTGACAATGTCGGAGGTCGAGGAGGCATTGTGAGGGGTCGAAGAACATAATTCCGTGCAGATCGCGAGTTTTCTAGTGCTTGAACTTTTTTTATTATTATTATTATTCGGATTGGTTACCATACAATTCAATGTAAATGGAAAAAATAAATATATAGTTAATTGCATATACTTGTTTATTATTAAATGAATAATTGGTTTAATTTAATTATAAAATAAAAATAAAGAAGAGTTGTAGTGAATAGCATTAGGATTGAGTGTAGAGAGCCCCACAGTAAGATCACGTGCACCATCTGACCGCCTCAAGTGGAGCAGTGGGGTCCAGTGGGTCGCACGCCCAAGGGGACAGACCAATGGGAGCTTCTGGAGTGGGCCCCGCTCTGTTTAGATTTATGGTCAGGCGCTATACACGTGACACGTTGAGGAGGACCGACCGCCCCTAAGGTTGTCGAGCAAAAAAATAAAATAATTAATTAATTAATAATTTTTAAATTTCTTATTTACTTATTTATTAAAATATTTTCTTTTTTTTTTTTTAAATTCACATATTCTACTAAAAATTTAAATTTTAAAGTTTTATTAGACACAAAATCTAATTTATCGAATATGTCAATAAATGATTAAATATAAATTGAAAGTTCAAAATCTAGTGAACGTTTTCGACCGATCATAAACAAAAATAAAAAAATTTAAAACTAAACTTATAGTTCAACTGATTATGAACGCAAAACGGGGTCGAACTAATAAATTTTATAAACTATTAAGTTTAAAAAAAAATAATAATGTATAAAAAAAATATTAAGACGAAATTACCCATTTTAATATAATTTTGTTGATTGAATTTTGAAAATATCCATTTTCGTTCTCAAATTTTAATTTTAATTTATTTCAATATACAAACTATTAAAATATTCATTTTAGTCTTTACTATATTATTATTTTTATCTAATATGTATTTATCTATTACATGCATATTTAAAATTACGTCCTTAAATATACATTAATGTACGAACGACGAGTTCTAATCTAATTAAAAGATTCTATGTTTATTCATGTACGTTCACTTAATTTATAAATGCATGTTAAACATTTTATTATGGAATCACTTCGAAGGAAAGTAAGATTTGGATTAAGTTTGTTGATCAAATATTTCAATACAAAAACACTTGTCTGAGATTCGAATTACTCAATAAGTAAAATCAATCACGTCAAACTTAAATGATTCTAAACTACATAAAATTGCTAAAAAGTATTTACCAGCATGAATAGAATTTCACAATCATGAGATAAAAGTTACTATAATATTCTCTTTTTAAAAATTGAAAAAGATAAAGTCGCTAACTTTTGGTGGGCTACTAATCTTGTATCATCTCAATGCTCGGTGTAATTTAATAAAAATATCTTTAAATTTTGTACTTTTTTTTTCTAAAAAATACGGTTAGCCTTTTAAAAATTTTAATAACATCTTTAAATTGTCAAAAAAAGTATAGAAAATATTTTTTTCGTTTGTTTTTGGATGAAAACAGTAAGTACTTTATTTAAAAAATACTCTTACGGTTGGTATTATGTTTAAAAAATAAAATTTTAAAAGTAGCATTAACACTTTGTACATTAAAAAAAAAAAAGTTAAAATGATATTTTTTAAACGATTTTGAAAGTTTGCTGATATGTTTGAAACAAAATATTAACAGTTTTGACATGCATGACATTCTTTTTTTTTTTTTTTTAAGGTTTAAGGGTATTTTTTAAATTAAAAAAAAGTTTAAGATATTATTGAAACTTTTGAAATTTTAAGGATATTTTAACGTAATCAATGTTGGATGAAAGTCCCACATTTACTAATGTAGCGGATGATCATGAGTTTATAATCGAGGAATACTATCTGCATTGGTATGAGAGGGAAGCGCCATGAAAATTTATGGTCAAAGTAGACAGCATCATACCATTGTGAAGATATGTGATTCCTAACATAAAAAACCACCCCTATGATCAATACACGAGTTTTTTTTTTTTTTTTTCTTCTTCTTCTTCTTCGTACGATTAAACTAGAAAAAAAAAAAGAAGGTTGTTTCTAGCTGACACTAGTAGTAACTTCCATCCTATCAATCTCATTTGATTATAATCTCGATTCATTCATGTACATCTCATTCGCTCGACTGTAACTAATCTACATGTGGCTCCATGGAAAGCTGTTGCACGACCTCTAGCTCGACTATCTTTGTCACGGGATTAGACTGATTCACTCTACGTAGATTGACTAAACGTAGACAACCTTCCACTGACATCAGTTTTCTTTCTCATTATCGTTTTACTAATAACATAGAAAAGACAAGCCAAAACCAACTCTTAAAAAGTTACTAAACTCGTCTCTTAGAGTTACCTTGTGAGATCCCACATCAATTGAAAAGAGAGAAACAGTGCCACAAAGACACTGGATCTTGAAAGGGGTGAATTGTAAGATCCCACATCGATTGGGAGGGGAACGAATGCTGGCCCCGAAGGGAGGTGGATTGTGAGATCCTGCCTCAATAGGATAGAGAAACGAAGCCTCGGACAAGCTCGAAAAGGAGTGAGCTTGAGCCTAATTAATTGTAATAATTATTTTTTAAATCATATATATATATATAATCATATATGTTACGTGGTCAATAATTTCATGCGACCATGACTTGACCTTATTATTATTATTATTTTGTCTATTGAGTCCCTTGTTGACTTTTCACTCGTAACTTTCAGAAAATCCCACGTCAGAAAATAATTAAATATACTAATAAATATTAGTAATTAATATAATATATATTAATCAATAAAATATTAACATTAAATTAATCAAAATAATAAAAAAAATGTTGATTTAACGAACTTGTTGAGGTCTAATTACGTTGATTTTTTTTTTTTAATCTTTTTTGTAATATCGTCCATATTAAAAATAAGGTTGAAAAGTGGATACTCTCGAACGATCTTATAATAAAATGAAACAATATTTACATAAAAATGGAATCAATCAATTTTTCATACGAATATTTATAAATAAATAACGATTTAGATCCTAAAATTTTAAGTTAGTGTTTCAAAACGAACACTATAATTTTTTAAATTTGAAAAATAATTTTAATTCGTTGTTGAACTTACGCAAGATTATTGCACGTGTACAAGACTTCTAATATATAATGAAATAATTAAAGTAAATTATTAGACTGTAACTATTTCTCCTTTGAATTTAAATTTAGGAGAGATGTCCACGTCCCCATCTTTGCCACCTATTTCATTTTCTATTTCAGTAAAATTTCTCATTTATTTTTATAAAAATCAAGGCGGAAATTTTCCATCGATAATTTACAAAGATCGAGTTCCCACAAATAAATTTTTCCGTTTATTATTCTTTAAAATTAGTTATTTTAAAGTTTTAATTTTTCAATAGAATATTTATTAAAAAAATCATAATAAATCAATATATTTCATCTACAAATATATATATATATATATATATAAATAATGTCTACAAATATAATTCTTAATAATAAAAAATTTAATATTCCTAGCCAATGTTGAATATAAGTGGTTAATAATATTTAATACTAAATTATAGTTTACCGTATATATCATATTTGATATTTTATTATAGACAAATATCTATATATTTACTTTTTTTACCATGCTAGGATCTTTCCATATATATATATATTTTTTTTTTTTCATTTATTACTATTTTCATATTTTCTAATTTATTTGATTATAAAGAGAGAACTTTTATGCCGTGGTTTTAGCACATATTCTCATAAATATTAACAATAGGGTCTCAAAATTAACTGATATATATATATATTGAAAATATATTTATATTAAACGAGGTAGAGAAAGATAGAGGTGGAGATTTTGGGCGGGGACGGAGACAAAGGCTACAATGTCGTCCCGACTCTATTTATCTAACGATAAAAAATGTATTCCACTTTCTTCTTCATCCTCTGTTTAAATAGATAATACTTTGGCATTCGAAACCAATTATATAAAATCTTAGTTTAAAATCTTTAAATTATAAGAAAATATAAACACAAACATAATCAAACGAAAACAAAACAGCTCTATTATTACAAGAGATATATAGTTATACAAAAAAACAAAAAACAAAAGTTTAAAAGTAAAAAAAGTATTATTCAAAAATTGGAATAGCTAAAAAAAGAAAAAAAAAAACAAAAAAGATAGATTCCATTGCGGCGGCCGGAAGAAAATCTGCCAGAAAATCGGCAGGCTGGCGGCATCACATTACCCGATGACTCTGCAGGGAATTCCTCATAGGACCACCAAAGGATCCGACCCCATCAAAATTTCTTCAAAATAATCATCTTCTTCTACTTTTTTATTGCACTCCGCCGCTCCCACCGTTTCCCCCGAGCCGCCGCCGCCGCCGCCGCCGGCCCATGGAGTTTCCGGTATGGGACTTGTTTCGTACTCGAGAAAAAAAGACGGTTCCAAAATAATCGATTTGAATATGTCGTCGGAGAAGAGAAAATCGACTACCGGAGATACGTCGGCGGCGCCGCCGTTTACGGTGGCTCGGTCCGACGGCAAGCATTCGGCGAGGTGGGTTCTGTAATGGAGGACCGATGTCGGAGAAGAGAGATTTGTCGGAGACGATGGGTCGTCGCAAGAAAATGGCGGCGGTGGCGGCGGAGTGGGAAAGTTGGTTAAAGCTGTTGGTCCTCGGAGCTGCACGGCAGCGCTGTCGTACGCTATAGCGGCCTCCTCCGCTGTGTCGTAAGTCCCCAACCACATCCGTACACGGCGGTCGGAGTCTCGTATCTCGGCCGCCCATTTACCCCACGGCCGCCGCCGGACGCCGCGAAACTTCCTCACGTTACCCGCCTTCATCTTCTTCTTGTTTTTCTTCTTCCGGCCACCCTCGCCCGCCGCCGTGCCGATGCTGATCTCGCCAACATACCGCTTGACACGGCGGCGCGTGAAATTCACCGCATCTTCGTCACTGGATGACGAGTCCGTAGCGTCCGGGTCGGTCATTGAAATCCGAACAATTCTCGAACCGACGTTGGTCCGACCGGCGAAGTTTCCGGGTTTCCGAAGAATGGTCGGAGCTTCCATGGCGGAATCTCCGAAATTTGTTCTAGAGAGAGAAACCGACTGAAAAACGAGAGAGAGAGAGAGAGAGAGAGAGAGAGAGAGAGAGAGAGAGTAAAGAGAATTAAAAAGTGGCTAAAAAGATGAGAAGAAGAAGAAGAAGAAGAAAAGGTCTGGCATGGAAAGAAAAAATTACAGTAGAGAGAGAAAGAGAGGAGAGAGAGAAGTGACATAGAAGAAGAAAGGTCAGAGATTGAAAAGAAAGATTGGATTTTGAGAGATGGGATTTGTTGTACTCATTTTGTTCATTGAAATTTCATAATCAAAGTGAAGAAAAGTGGAGAGAAATTGAAGAAATTGAAGAGAGAGAAAGAAGTTGAAGAGAGAGAGAGAAATTGAAGGTTGCAAAGTGTAATGAGGAATGGTGTTCTTGAGTGTGTTGGAATTTGTATATATAAATGTAGCATTCAATATTCATGTCCCAAAATCCAAAATTGGTAACCTTAAAACCCAAATTTAATTTTTTTTATTTTTTTTATTTTTATTTTTATTTCTTTTCCTTCTAATTCCCATTTGTTTTGAATCAGTGTTTAATAAAAATCCAAATCCTCCAACATAGGGTGACCAAAAATTTTCGTTTAAACAAAAATCGAGAATAGAGAAAGATTTATCTTTGTTGGCTAAATTGAGCTAGAGACACAGACAATGAAGCTAAAAATTCCCGTTTAATCAAAAAATGGAGAACCGAAAGTGATCTATCTTTGTTGACTAAATGGGGTTGAAGACAGAGACACCGAAACCAAAAATTACCGTTTAATAAAAAATAAAAAAAAGAAATTTTTAGAAATTATGTCAGTAAAATATTATATTATAATGATTGACGTTTAAAATCCGTAGAAATTTGTAAACAAAATATGTTTGTAAGTTATATGTGAAATTTAATGAATTAAGATTAAAATAAAATAGAAGAGTTTAAAAGTTTAAAAATGAATAAATAAAAGTTGAAAAGTATGGGTTTATAGAAATGTTTATTAGCAACTAAAGTGAGATGGACACTAAGACACAGGTGCTACGATGATGTTTGGAGATGATCTATGAAGTGTAGATAGACGATTTATATCTTTACATTGATATTAATAACTTTATATTAATTTTACTTTTAAAATTTCATCTATATATTTTTTAACGTGGTACTTATGTATTTTTAAATTTTTGAGGGAATGGAGATAGAAGTTAGGGTTCGAGGAATTGATTTACTGAAATCTGTCGAGAATGGAGAAAGAACGGAAGGTAAAATTTTCAGGTTATAGTGTCACTTTTCCTTTAAATCGAAGAGATTTTCTTGAAGTTAAGTTATGAAATTCTGATATATTATTCTTGGAAGGATTTTCCACAACGTTCATGAAAGAAGTCGGAGTTGAATCAAATTTAAAATCGGAGTTTCGATGAGCCTTTAGAACAGTAAATCTCTGGGGTGTTTGTGGAGGGGCACTTTTACCGAAATACCCCTACACAACCCCCAACGTCCCTTTATTATTCATGTCCTCTTCCTCTTTTGCCCACAATCTTTTTTTTACTTTATTTTCTCGAACAAATTTACTTTTTCGGGGTTGAGTTTTTTAAGAAAGATTCTACCTTATAACATTTTTAAAATGTTATTTATTTATTTATTTTTAATTTTTTTTGTATTTTTTTATGTTGTGAAGAACCTGATCGTGTTTTAAAAAACTCGGTGAAGGCGTTATTATCAAATTTTATAGTGTTGATCTTTTAATACTCGTTTTCAACACTAGTCTTCATTCATCATATCATATTGAGCTGACTACGAAAGCTCTCATCTTTGCCAATATTCAACTTTTTGTAAACAAGTCTGCCACTTCGTCATTCATCTTCTTCTTTAAGGATTTTCCCTCTAATATAACGGTAGTGCATCTCCACATGCTTTGTTCTAGTATAAAACATCGAGTTTTTTACTAAGTAAAGCGCAAATTGGTTGTCACAGTGATGCAGTGTTAGATAGTTAACTTTCTGGTACAAATCCTTCATTAAGAGTTTCAGCCACATACTTTCGGCCGGTGCTTTGTACTCCACTTTGTAGTTGACAATGATATTATTGGTTATCTTATGATGCCCTAAGAAACTGTTCCCGAACTGAGCTTAAACAGTACCTAGTATTTAATCTTTGGGTATCATGGTCTTTTGCATAATTAGCATCACAACATCCTACTAGCTTGCGGTCTTGGCTTCTTTTGTATAAAAAATTGTAGTCGATTGTACCTTTGACATATCTCAAGATCTTTCGAGGTGCATCCAAATGGAGCTTCTTCGGACTTTGCATGTACCGACTAATGACTCTAACTGCATTTTCAAATCTCTTTCGTTGGTTCATGTAGATTTCCTTGTCCAACTTTTCGTTTAAGAAATCATTTTTCACATCCATTTGCCATCATTTCCAATTTTTACATGTTGCAAGCATTAGCGGGACCCATATGGTAGTGATCTTTGCTACTCTACTGTATGATTCATCATAGTCTACATATTGTTGAGAGAGCCTTCAAGCTACTAGTGGAGCCTTATATCTCTCTCGATTGATCCATTTGGAGGATGCTTTGTTTTGTAAACTCACTTGCAAGAGATGGGTTTGACATCTCCTAGTCTTGGCACTAGTTCCGAGGTTTGATTTTGCTCAAAGGCTATAATTTCTTCCTCCATCGCTTTTTGTCAAGTCGAGTTTTGTGATGCTTCTTCATCTTCTATAATAACTGCGTTGGCATACTTTTTATTTGGTTTTCAAATTCTTTATGGTCGTTTATGTTGTTGAGGTGTTGTTTCCTTTTTACCGAGTTCGTTTGGTTAAGTCACTTCTTGCGCACCAACATTAGCGTCACTTGGATTTTCACTTGACAAAATGTGTATAGTTTGCTCCCCCATCTTCTGTGGTATAATTTCTTCAATGTTGTTCGAGCCTTGTAAGATTTTCTCCTAATAGCTAATCATGTGGTTCGAGCATCCTGAATCAATGATTCAGTTATTTTCATAATCAGTATGCTCTCCCATCATCGCCATGAGTGCTAGCACGTCTTTTTCTAAAGAGCATAGTACCTTTGCATCTCACTCATCCTCTATCTCATTTTTGGAGGTTGCCACATTGCTTTTGACTAACTTTTTCTTTGACCAATAGTTCTTAGACTTATGGCTTTTTTTTTTTTTTTTTTTTTTTTTTTTTTTTTTTTTTTTTTTGGTAAATACCTTCAATTCTCTTCCGTTGAGAACTTTTGTTGTTATTCTTCTGTGTTCTTGAGGGTTGTATTTCACTTTTGGTTGACGATTTATTGTTGTTCCGACTTTCACTTGTGAATAGCTCTTCTTTTTTACCCTTGAGCGTAATGCCTCCCATTTGTTTAGTCATGGCTTCTTGACTGGTTAGCAAATTTTTGAACTCTACAAGTGATGGTTGATTGAGCTATCTTGATACCGCAATAATGAAGTTTCTATATTCTGGTCGCAATCAGTGGATGATGATTCTCTTCATTCGAGTTTCTTGAATGAAGAACTCTAATTCTAGTTCAGTAATCTCCCGACAGATCGACTTGACCGTGTGGAAGTATTGAACAATCGTCATGTCGCATTGTGAGATTGATAATAGCTCGTTCTCTAGAAATACCTTGTATCGTTCTTCTTTGAAAGAACCTAGCCGTATACATGGATTGGGTTGGTTGGATTGGTAACCCAACCCTCTATTTTCAGGTGGGTTGTCAAGTGTTAAATAAATTAATTTGTTTAAAAAAATTTATTTATCCACAATTCATAGTTCATAATCATTCCGTACAAACTTATATAAAAATATATTAAAAGTTTTTCAAACAAACACAACGTTAAAAGTTGACAAATAAACACAGATTAATTTAATCATTTTTTACTATGCCTTCGAGAAGCCTCGACTCCTTTTCTTTTTAGTCGACATGGCTAAATTTATGGTATGGCTCTGATACCATGATAGAAATCACGGATCCGTAATGGTATGATATTGTCTAGCTTTGGGCTTCCCTACAAGGCCTCGTAGCAATGGAGATAGTATTATTTGATTATAAACCCATAATCATTCTGATTCGAACTTAAGCACGAGAGATCTTCAATTACTATCCAAATACCAATGAGCAATATATTTTGTAAGAAAAGGTCAACTTGAAATTTAATCCAAAGAACTCGAAACTTGAATCGAATCTATTCGATTCTAGAAAATTAATCCAATTAAATTCGAAATAATATCTAACCCAATCGAAACTCTATAATTCAGGTTGGATTGGTTCTAGTTGTTGGGTTCAATGTAGACCCATAGGGAAAAGCATCACAAACGTGTCACATGCTTCATTCGATGTCTTGTCATCCCAAATGTGTTCCAACATCTCTTATTTGACTACGGTCTTCAAAGCAAACATTACTTTATCTGCTTTGATTCTTCATTTGTGAAAGGTGCCATTAGCAACTTCTAGTAGAAGTGTAATGTTGCTTCCGCCAACGCCTTCCCAAAGGTCTTGTCATTGTAGACAGGACATCATGCATGTGGCCCACGTGTTGTAGTTGTTGCTATTAAGTTTCTCTATTTCTACGATGATTTGGAGATCACCCATCGTGTTGGCAGTACCTCAGCAATGCCAAATAAGCTAGTTTTCGACCCAAAAATTGCAGAGCCACAAACTACTCAACATGAAAAACATGGAAGATCAGATAAAACTATAACCACAAAGCATTCTATGAATTTCAAGATATTAGTTATCTATACCGACCTTTCTAAGATATTTGATTATCCATACCAATCTTATTCTAATACGAGAATGTCGAACACAACTCTTTAGTGGGAAACACTCACCCCTTTATTAAAATCAATTAAGAAAAAATTGCAGGACAAAGACCATAAAATGTCTAAATTTTTATTCTTAAAAGTCAGTAAATATTTTTATTCATAAAATATCTAAATCTTTTTTTAAAAAAATAAAATAAAAATCTAAAATCTAAAATAAAATAAACATTTTTAAAATTTAGAAGAGAAAAAAAAAAACAAAGAAGGAAAATTTGATATTCATATAAAAGGCTTCATTTCGACATCGCCCATAGACAGTGACTACAATTTCTCGTTTTAGAAGTTGAGGGTTCGAGAGAGAATCCCCTTTTTTTCTCTCGTTGAGCCCCAACTTCGAACGATTTCAATGGAGTCCAGATCCCGGAGGCGGGTACACATCGACGATCGAGCTCCGTCGGCCGGAGCTGTGGAACCACAGGACATATCCGGAACCGCCGACGATGTGCAAGGATTGAAATTGCGACCCTCCGATGGGAATGTGACCGAAGATCAGGAGCCATTCATGGGCATCAAGGTCCGTCGAAAAGCCTCTCTCCATCGTGATTACAAGGGGGATTACATCGATGTGCCCTCGAACCAATTCTTGATGAAAATCTTGAAAAAACAAGGTTAGATTTGTACCTACCGCGTTTATATGCCATTATTTACGGTGTTTTTACTGTATTTCGACTCTGAAATTTGTAATTATAGTTGATTGATTTGACGTTGTTCATCCTTGTTTGTGAAATTGTATGTCGATGATAGTTTTCCATATCCGGAATTGCGAATCTATTACTTCCTTAGCGGACAATAACTCTTCGTTATCTTGCCCTTAGTTTTTGTATGTGTTTAAATGAAAAATCTTCGTGTACTTAATGATGATCGCTGGATAATAAGGGGGAGATGCTTGCTTTAGCATGTTTGAAATTGTTGTCTATTTGAACACCTTGTATTGTGTAAGTTCTAAGGTATAATGCATTCCTCTGTATTGTATAGTTTCCTTTCTGAATTTATGAAGAAATAGAATTCATTTAAGCTGAGCGTTTAGTGCGGATGAAAATATGAGACCTTTTGTTGGGTTGTACTTTGCTGGATTTACATGGACTATTTTGTTAACAATCTTGTTTTTGGTTTTCTGTTTTTGGAAGTTATGTTTGTTTCCTCACAACTTCATTACTATGGTTTTAAGAGAAACATTTGGATTCTTAGCTTAATTTAAAAATAAAACATAAGTTCTTAAAAACTATTTGTTTTAGTTTTTCAAAACTTGGAATGGATTTTGAAAACTTTGTTGTAAAGTAGATAACAAAGAAAATAAATCCATCGGAAACCAAAAACCAAATGTTTATCAAATAGGCGGTTAACATTTCTTCCAATGGCCCTTTCTCATGCCGAATATTATGGTTTATGTTGCTCCATAGCAGCCGTTTTGAATTGGTGCATCATTCATACATAGGAAAATGAATTGGTGTGTCGTTTTGAATATTATGGTTTCTTCCAACGTCTCCTACTCTTGCATTCTATCTCATAATCCATAACCAATTCTACCATGCGCTTTATGCGTGCAGGTGAACAGAGTGTGCTTTTTGCAGATAAAGTTATGAAGTTCACTGCTACTGGGAAAATGAAAAGGCGGATTCTTTTAATAACGGAGTTCGCTATCTACATCGTTGACCCAGAAACTGATACCCTTAAAAGGAGGATTGCCTTGGCTGCTGTAGATAAGATATGTTTAAGTGAACTAAGCGATAACTTTTTTGCATTTATAATTCCAACGGAATATGATGTACTGATGGCAAGTACTCGGAAAACAGAGATTGTAACCGTTTTGGTTGAAGCGTTCAAGAGTTCCTCTGATTATGAACTTGAGGTTGTATTCTCCAACAGGTAAATTACATTATCTTTTATATTTATAACTCCCATTTCGAACTGAATAAAACAGTTAATGTGATTTTGCTATTAATTTGAGCATATTGCACAAATTGTGAAGAAAGGAGGCTGCATGAGAATGAGATTGCCTAGAATGTTGAACTTTTGACATAATTGTAAAATTTTCCATTTTGCCTTCGACGAGGAGAGTTATATTGCTCGATTTAGAGCACATCGTTCTCTGAACCGATTTTGTTACCATTTTAGGCATCCATAATTTTTCTTTGTTCACAAGCTTTTCTTCCTGTTGAGTTGTGTTATTTGTGTGCTTTTTCTAAATGCGTGTTACCTTCTTGTAGGTTTGGATACAATGCAGGTGGTGAACTGTTAAAAGAAGTTCAATTCGAGGAAGTCGAAGGTATGAATAGCGTTTCTTAGAGTAGAATAGTGTCCCGTAAATTATTTGATGTGCGTTATTCTCTTAATTTTTAAATTCAAAACTGAAGTTTGATTTGAAAAATGAAAACTAATTTGTTAAAATAAATTATTTTCGAAGTTTTTATAGAAATTTAGCAAGGAAAACTTACAGAAACACATGTTTCTCAAAAACTAGAAAAAATTTGAAGGTGGAACTATTTCGATCAAACTCTTAAGTTCTTTTATTTGTTCCGTAACATACAGGCGGTGTGAAAACAAGAATTTTAAGGAAGCAGGATTGATTTATGATTGCTTTATTGGTCAGTTTCTGATAGAAGCAGGTTGATCTTCCTCTTCTTTTAGAAGAAAAAGATATGTTAGCCAGTTTACTGCTTGGTGAAATTGAAAAGTTGTATTCCTATGGCTTAATGCAAAGTTTTAGAATGATTTTGTGGTTGTTTTGAAGTGTATTGGTTATTGTAATTGTAATTGTTCATTGTACAAAACTAGACTCGCGATCTTTGGAATTTGATTTTGTAGATTCTTGAACTGTTTGAATCTATATTGGAATCAAACGTTGTTGTGGAAATGGATTGAAAATTGTATTGCCATAAGAAACAGGAAAGTTGCAGTACCCAAGGCTTTTACTTTCTGTTCGAGGACTAGTTCGAGCAAGTCTAGAATGAACCCCTTGAACGTTTGATGCAAATAAATGAACTTTTGTTCTCTGTCTCCGTGCTATATATCTTCGTTTAGTTCTAGTCATTGCTTTATGATTTCATCTGTTGGCAAATTCTTCATAGTCATGCAACATCTCCATACATGGAAGCTTTGTATGGATCGAAGTGTATGGATTTAATTTCTTCTTATCAAGCGGTTGTCAAGTAAGTGAATTATTGTTTCAATGGATCAAGTGATGATTTATTACTTCTCTTTTAACGTTGGTCGCTATAACATCTTGTAATTATGACGTTAGTCTCATTCTTTTAGCCTCGAGTTAGCTAGTGTTAAACTCTTGTCTTTTGTATGCTTTCATTTTTCAATTCCAATTTTGATAGTCTATAAGTTTGTAAGCTTTTGATTTTATGATTAATAAATCTTTAAATTTTAAACTATCATCTTTCAATGTATTTTTTTTAAAAAAATAATAAATATATGATTCATTTGAAGAACACATATCAATCGGATCTTAGATTTAGTTTTTCATAAAGTTGTTTATGATATCATTTTAAAATTTTATACTGTTTTAAAAGATTTTAGTATAAATTTCAATTTATGCTCTTAAACTTTTTGTATAAATTGAAATCTTAAACTAATAATTATATCATTTTAAACCCTACACTTTCCCGAATCGAAAAACTATTTAGTTTAATTCCAATATAATAAATAATGATGAAAGAGAAAAGCAAACAGTTGTGTTATTTATATTAGTTTGAAAAAATGAGAATAAAGTTAAATAAAACATAAATAGAATTGCATTTCAACAAATCAGAGTGGCGCAGCGGAAGCGTGGTGGGCCCATAACCCACAGGTCCCAGGATCGAAACCTGTCTCTGATAGAGACAGGCTTGCAATTCTGATTTCGTTTTTCCAATATTTCTATGCTTGAAAATACGACGTCGTTTCAATTATCGACATATCGGCATTCAAAATCGACATGTCGGCTAATGGTGAATAAAATAATTATCAATTGCATTTCAACAAATCAGAGTGGCGCAGCGGAAGCGTGGTGGGCCCATAACCCACAGGTCCCAGGATCGAAACCTGGCTCTGATAGAGAAGGCTTCCAATTCTGAAAACTTTTTCCCAATTTTTCTATGCTCGAAATGCGACGTCGTTTCCATTATCGACATATCGGCGTTCAAAATCGACATGTCGGTAATAGTCAATAAAGTAATTATCAATTGCATTTCAACAAATCAGAGTGGCGCAGCGGAAGCGTGGTGGGCCCATAACCCACAGGTCCCAGGATCTAAACCTGGCTCTGATAGAGAAAGGTTTCCAATTCTGAAAACTCTTTCCCAATTTTTCTATGCTCAAAATGCGACGTCGTTTCCATTATCGACATATCGGCGTTCAAAATCGACATGTCGGTAATAGTCAATAAAGTGATTATCAATTGCATTTCAACAAATCAGAGTGGCGCAGCGGAAGCGTGGTGGGCCCATAACCCACAGGTCCCAGGATCGAAACCTGGCTCTGATAGAGAAGGCTTCCATTTCTGATAAATTTTTCCCAATTTTTCTATGGTCGGAATACGACGTCGTTTTAGTTATCGACACATCGGCATTCAAAATCGACATGTCGGCAACTAGCGAAGGAACTAGTTATGAATTGGTTGTTGGATCGGATGGCCCGCGATATATCGTAAGGAAAAATAAAATAAAATAAAAAATGAAATGAAAATTTGAAAAAGAGAAAAAGAAATAAAATTGATTGAACAAAAACCCTAAGAACAGAGCTTTTGAGGTCTCTCAAAAATCTCGCGATAAATCGATCATTTTTTTCCTCTACTGCGAACCCTCCGCTCATCTCTCCGTCGAGAACAACATCACCCAAATAACCAATCTCTCTCTCTCTCTCCCTCTCTCTCTTCTGTAAGTTCCCCTTAAATTTCTCGTTAATTTTCCTTCGTTTTCCTCCCCCACTTTTCCATTTCTTCTTTTCTTACTTTTTTCTGTGTTTTTCAGCTCTATTTTAGTTCATACCTCCCGATTTGCTTTATAATTCCAGTTTTCTGCTTCTTTCACTGTCCAGAGAGAATTGAGTGGAAAAGGGGTGTTCGGATTTTTCAATTGATTCCAGTTTTCTGCTTCTTTGGCAGTCGCTTAGTTCTTTGTGGGATTGTTTTAAGTTCTTGGATGATGATTCATATTGGAATTTTTGTTTTCGTTTTATGATCTTTTGTTACTTAAATTTCATGGATATGTGATTGCTAGTTTAATGTAAGGGGTTTCTGACTTGTTTGGCTTCTGAGAAAATCGGTGGAGGGAAATGGGGTGTTCTAAAAAGTAGAAGAGATTTTGATTTGATACTCATAGTTGTTTCTTCAGATGACTTGGTTTTGCTTTTAAAGTTTCTCTCTCAAATACGAATGGTGTGGCTTTAAGTTCATACCAACACGTAAGTTAGTTGAACATTGCTGAGAGAGGCAGAGGCATTTTGGAAGATCCCTTTTCTTGAGGAGTTTCAGTCCCATCAAAATAAGGGACAAATTGATTTCAGGGAATATATATGTTTTTTTCTAAATAATCATGTTCTGTTTCTCTCAAATTCACAAGCAATCAGACATGACACCAGCTGGTTTGATAATGTTAAGGAAAGGTCTATGATGTTCCACATTTTAGATCCTTTCTGTCTTGTTTTATTCATCTATCTTTTGTTGTTTCTATGCTAATCATGAATTTTCTATCATGGCGTCTCAGCTGCTTGTTACTTTTGGTTTGGTCCTCGGTTGGTTGGCTTGCCGGAACATCAGAACACATACACATCCTGAGTGAGTTTGAAACTTTTTTGTTACCAATACTTGTTGCCAAACTAGATAATTGTGTTATTACCCTTGTATACATTCATTCGCTCGTTGTCGCCTTTTCTGGATTCTATAAGTTTTTTGGCGTGTTTTTCCTTGGATGACGAACCATATCAGCTGTTTGATTCTCGTTACTTTTCGCAGTGGTCCGTGAGAAAGATATTTGTTGGGAGTATGCTGAGAAATTAGATGGTAACAAGGTGAAGTGTAAATTTTGTCTTAGAGTTTTGAATGGTGGGATTAGTAGATTGAAGCATCATTTATCTCGATTACCGAGTAGAGGTGTAAATCCGTGTAGTAAAGTGAGGGACGATGTTTCGGATAGAGTTAGAGCCATACTAGCAACTAGAGAGGAGATTAAGGAAACGTCCAGTGGGAAAAAGCAGAAGATAGCTGAAGTCAAGACTATCGAAAATGCGCCATCAATGTCGACGTGTAAATCTGTTGTTTCAATGGAGGCCCCGTCTCCAATCGCCAAAGTTTTTCCAACGGTTACTCCCATGGCTCCCCCATCATTACTCAACCATGAAAATGCTGAGAAAAGCATTGCTTTGTTCTTTTTTGAGAATAAGCTAGACTTTAGTATAGCTAGATCTTCATCGTATCAGCTAATGATCGATGCAATAGGGAAATGTGGCCCGGGATTTACGGGTCCTTCTGCAGAAACTTTGAAGAGTACATGGCTGGAAAGGATCAAAACTGAAGTGAGCCTTCAATCAAAGGATATTGAGAAAGAGTGGGCTACCACTGGCTGCACAGTCATCGTAGACACGTGGACCGACAATAAATCAAGAGCTTTGATAAACTTTTTGGTTTCATCCCCATCCCAGACCTTTTTTCACAAATCGGTCGATGCATCTGCATATTTCAAGAACACAAAATGCCTAGCGGATTTATTCGATTCCGTGATTCAAGATTTTGGACATGAAAACGTAGTACAGATAATTATGGACAGTAGTTTCAACTATACAGGCATTGCTAATCATATCCTTCAGACTTATGGAACTATATTTGTGTCTCCTTGTGCTTCTCAGTGTCTGAATTCAATTTTGGAGGAATTTTCAAAGGTAGATTGGGTTAACAGATGTATCTTGCAAGCACAAACCATATCAAAGTTTCTATACAATAGTTCCTCATTGCTTGACCTGATGCGAAGGTTCACGGGCGGTCAAGAACTCATTCGAACTGGGATATCGAAACCCGTATCGAGCTTCCTGTCTCTGCAATCTATTCTGAAGCAAAGGTCAAGACTGAAGCATATGTTCAACAGCCCTGAATACACCACAAATCCTTATGCAAATAAGCCACAGAGCATTTCTTGTATTGCCATTATAGAAGATAATGATTTCTGGAGGGCAGTGGAAGAATGTGTAGCAATTTCAGAGCCTTTCCTAAGAGTATTAAGAGAAGTGTCTGGGGGTAAACCTGCTGTGGGATGTATATATGAGTTAATGACTAGAGCAAAAGAATCAATAAGAACTTACTATATAATGGATGAAATCAAGTGCAAGACGTTCCTCGATATCGTTGATAGAAAGTGGCGAGATCAACTTCATTCTCCGCTTCACGCAGCAGCTGCGTTTTTGAACCCGAGTATTCAGTACAATTCAGAAATAAAGTTCCTTACTTCCATTAAAGAAGACTTCTTTAATGTTTTGGAGAAATTACTCCCCTTGCCGGAGATGAGACGGGATATTACCAATCAAATATTTACTTTCACAAAGGCGAACGGGATGTTTGGATGCAGTTTAGCTATGGAAGCACGAGATACCGTTTCGCCTTGTAAGTTTTCTGCTATTGAATCTCTCAACTCCTTGCTGATTTTAGGTGAACTAAATCACTAGCTTCAGTCATGGCATTGCCAATGTGAAGAATTTGGACACTAAAATGCTTAGATTTAGCAACTACCCGTACGTCGAGTTCGAATCCTGCATTAGGAATTATGTTCATATTTTCAATATACTTGTTTTCATTGTCCTGAATATAGTTAACGAGTGTATTCACTGCTAATGTGAGAACAAAACATTCTTTGTAAGGGTGTGGAAACCTCTCCCTAGTATACGCGTTTTAAAAACCTTGAGGGGAAGCCCGGACGGAAAAGCCCAAAAGGGATAATATCTGCTAGCGGTGGACTTGGGTTGTTACAGTTAAGCTGTATATTTTGTGTTCGGTTTCTTTTTTTCGTACAACTGCTAAAACTGTCTAGAATGCACTGTTTTCTTTTCTTCTTCTTTTAGTTGCTCTTTCCATTAAATGAATATCATTTTGGAAGCTCTGAATTAGGAATGTAGGCGTTAATACTCTTGAGGGCATGGTTTCAAATCGATATCTAGTAATAGAGGTTTTAGAACGAAGAACTTTAGTCCTTCGTTTAGGAAATAGTTCTAAATGGTCGATGACCAACTTAGGTATAGCTCAACTGGTTAATGCATATGTTTTCGACCAAGAAGTCTTATGATGGCTTAGTAAATCGATTATTGTTCAACATTCATTTGCATTGATAGAAGCCCACCATTTGATGTGTTGTAGGGCTTTGGTGGGAGCAGTTTGGTGACTCGGCGCCCGTGTTACAACGAGTAGCAATACGGATTCTCAGTCAAGTTTGCAGTACTTTCTCTTTCGAAAGGCATTGGAGCACGTTTCAGCAAATTCACTCCGAAAAACGGAATAAGATCGACAAAGAAACTCTCAATGACCTCGTCTACATAAACTACAATCTCAAGTTAGCTAGACAGATGAAAACAAAACCCCTGGAATCTGATCCTATCCAGTTCGACGACATTGATATGACTTCAGAGTGGGTAGAGGAAAGCGAAAACCCGAGCCCGACCCAGTGGCTCGACCGATTTGGTTCTTTGGATGGAGGTGACTTGAATACGAGACAGTTCAATGCTGCCTTATTTAGTGCGAGTGACCACATATTTAACCTGTGAGAGCGAGCGTTTGAACATGCTAGTAATCCTCTCCAGTTCTTAGGCATTGTATGTATTCTCTGGATAAGAGGCTTCTTTTGCTGTTTTACTTCCTTTTGTTGTATTGTAGCATGAATTTGTTCCCTTGCTTTGTTGTATATAAAATATAAACTAAGCTTAGGTTATTATGCCTTCCATGGTTTAATCATAGGCCTACTTTCACAAATTACCTTTCGAGTCCCGAGTTTTCAAGAAATGGGTTCGTTTGGTTTCGAAAGTTATACGATGTACCTTAAAATGTATTTGGGACATGTAGAAATAAGTAAACTAGAACGATTTTTTTTTTCTCGTGCCACATCAGATGAAAAATTAATAAAAAAATTTATTTTTATTTTGTAGTAATGAAAAAACGAACTAAAAGTAGTAAACGTTTTGAACTTTTTTGGATCAAATAAACGTATTCTTGAAAATTCAAGAAATCAAAATGGTACGTTTTGAAATTTCTTTGTTTCTTGATGTTTTGTTTTTCATTATTATGAGGTTGATTATCTCTCGAATAAAAGAAGAAAATCCTCTTAATGTAGTTGAAGTAGATTGTCGCCTATCGAAAATAATTGAGGTGCTAGCAAGTTCGTTTTGTGTCCTGGTGTACCTTTGGGAATGTGGGGAGAGGGTTGCATGGGTTAAGTTTTGCAACAAGCATAACCCTCATGTTTCGCTTCCACATTTGAAGTTGAAAACTTTGAGCAACTATCGGTGATAAGTTAGAGGAAGGTTTGGATTACGTTAAGTTATCATGTCCGTTATACTGTAAGGGACACATGTACTATAATGAGCGGAACATGATTTATAACATATTAGATAACGTGTATAAATGTAACAGCTCAAGCTCGCCGCTAGCAGATATTGTTTTGTTTGGATTTTCCTTCTGGGTACTCGTTCGAGGTTTTAAAAATGCATATGTTAGGGAGAGTGTTAAGGATATTTAGTAATAAATTATAGTTTACCATATATATTATATTTGATATTTTATTATAGGGCAAATATTAGATATTTGCTTATTACCATAGATATCTTTCCATTTATTATTATTTCCATTTATTACTATTTCCATATCCTTGTAATTTATTTGATTATTGTTGAGATATATTATTTATGGAATATATCCTAGATATTATATCTTAATATTCTTCCATTTATGAATTGATTTAGAGTATATTTGATTTTATTCTAGTATTTAATTATTTTATATTTTCCTCATTTGTACTGGCTTGTATCCTATTTAAAGGATATCAATATCAATGATAATACATACCTTCCCAATTATATTTTCTATCTCATTCTTAACAATTATAAATAAGATAACTTTCACACCATTTAGGTGTGGTGGTGATTCAGCAAACATTCACAGAGAGGTTTCCATACCCTTATAAAGGAATGTTTCGTTCCCCTCTCCAACCAATGTGGGATCTCACAGTCCGCCTCTTTCGAGAGCCCAACGTCCTTGCTGGCACACCGCTCAATATCTGGCTCTGATACTGTTATAAAGGAATGTTTTGTTTTAAAATCTTGAGAGGAAGCCCGAAGCAAAAGTCCAAAAAAGACAATATCTACTAGGCTTGAGCTTGAATGGTTATATAGATAATGTCAGGAATTTGACAGTACTTCCAACTATGGGTTCTTTGTATACGACAATAGTGGCCTCTTGGGATTGTAAATGTCATAAAGAATATTGTGGTTGATAGTGTCTAAGTTACTAGTGGTCGATGTGTTATAACAAGTTACCACCTTTAGTAGAGATTCATATATGAAACAAATGGAATGTAATTAGTGGCTAATCAACAATTTAAACAAGCCAAGAGTTCGTCTTACCAAAGTTCGAGTATTAGTGATTATAGTGGTTTCTTAAAGGTGTTTATGTGCAATGGAACTATCGATATTTTTCTACTTGATTGGTTTCCAAACAAATGTCTCTAAGAAGAATTACAAGTCCCGTTACTTATAGAATCGTATAGTTTCTTCCCTTTTTTTCTATATTTCTTTTTTAGAGAAATTTTGACCTCTTCGTTTAAAGCACATATTTTTAAACAATAGAGAGAGCTATGACCCGTTGTTGTGCTTTTCTTTTGCCTCTTTTAACGCTTTGTTTTCTTTTGACACTAAGATAGCATAAACTGACCATTTAATTTAATTTTTTTATTTTATTATACATTTTTAAAAGATTTTTCAAAAATTAAACAAACCAAAAATAAAATAATTATCAAGCCCACCCACTGCTAGTAGATATTGCCCGCTTTGACTCGTTATGTATCGCCGTCACCTTTATAATTTTAAAACGCGTCTGCTGATGAGACGTGTCTATTAATGAGAGATTTCTACTCTTAGAGTCTAATCACATTTCGAAACGCAGGGCAAATGAACAACAGCATGAGAGTTTTGCTACTCAAGAGAGTCATCCTCGATTATAGGTGCTTCATAAAACAGTGCCTTCAATAATCTACATTTCTCAAAGGTCCAACTCGCCTGAATGAATTAACTAAAATACATCCGGATGTGCTAAATGAACGCCAAAATAACAGATAAAAACGTCTGTATGATGAAGTGAAGTCCAAAGAATGAAGAAAATACTGTTATTGCACATCTTACAAACTGTGAACCTCTGGTCGGTCTCTCGAGAACTCAGCGTTAGCGTAACAGAATCCAAAGACAGTGTCCGACGAGCTAATATTATTGTCTTTCGCCAAGCGACACACACGACATCGTAAACATGTAAATTAGTTCTGTGTTCTCTTCAGGCTGGCACTTCCCCTTCCCATCAAGAATTTTCAAGCAAGCCAATCAGACACCTGCGCAAATGGCTCCTGAAAAGGGAGAAAAAACAAAATTCAACTTGCTAAGAACTTGGTACTTTTAGTGTTAATGTTGAAGTTTTGGGGGTTTGAAGATTTCCAATTCTGATCTGTTGTGTTAGAGATAGAGGGAGACAGACCAGCAGACCAAGAAGAGCAGCAAAACTTCCCCTCGTCAATGTATGTGGCATCGAGCCCGATAAACCAGGAGCCGGCCGTGACATCGTCATGGGCGTAAGAACGGAGAAGAGATCTGCAGATTGAGAAACCTGATGTAATCATGCCTGTTGAGCTATGTAAAATGCAGACAAGACGATGGATAATAAGCAGAAACACTTGCCTGTTTATTGAAATGAACTTGGCCAGAGCTTTTGATATGACATACATTTCGCCGGAAGCATGACGGAAGTATCTGTATGTGTTGGACAAAGATGGCAAATTTTATTACAAGAACACAAAATTATGAAAAACAGCCATAAAGAAGTAAAGAAAACTTTCACAAGAGATGAAAATATGGTTCACAAATCCAGTTAGGATCACCGAGTCAATGTTCGGTTCAAAACGATTTTCAATATGTGCATTTAGCAAGTGTTCTTTTACTAAAGTACTCAATAAACAATAGGTTTTCATCCTACACCTTTAGAGTAGTGTTTTTCCACAAATACTTTCTCAAATATATATGCATATATAAGTACTTTCTAAGACAAAAACACTTTTAAATTGATTCTCTCTATATATTCTCCAAAGCCCAAAACATGATAAACATAATAATCTTGAGTGGAATGAGTTTTCTAACCATGGCAAAAGTCGAAGAACACCCCAAACACAGTCTTAGAATGTTCAGCAAAGGAAAGAATCTAGCAGAACGAATTAGTAACATTAATTTTCGGCGTATACAGATGCAATATAACTTACGCTTTTTTATCACCAAATTTCCACCAATCTGGTTCATACCATTTGTGGTTCCTGAAAAGATCCAAATGGAGAAAGATGAGAGATTTAGTTTCATGGTTAAATGTCCACTACCTACGTTATATGTCTGCTGATTTACGCCATACTCACGGTTCTGAGAACACTTCACCAGATTTCATGCACCCAATATAGACACGAGGTTTGTCCAAGTAAGAAGCAAGTGTGCTCCCTAGGACATCTGCATAGAGCAAAAATAATTACAGATATGATTAGCTAATGTATACATTTTAGCTCAAAAGTGCCATACGCCCGAAATGGGAAGAAGCTGAGAATAGCTTCACTTCAATGGGAAAAGTGACGTTGAAGGTATGGTAATAGTTGTGTTTTATAAGAAATAACACAATTGAGGGCATTTTGTTTAGGAAAAAAGGGTCATGAAAATAAGACCAAACCTAAGAAAATGAACCCTAAGAAAAGAAAATTACAAGAAAATCATTGTTAATGACTTCAAACTTCAAACTTCTCAAGACTTCTCTAACCTCTTAAAATTTTCTTCTTATTTCTAAGACAATACTCCAAAGAAAAGCAAAAGAGCCAGTCTCCTCAACAATGCTCCCCATCTTCAAATAGATGATGCAGAACACCTTCCATTAAGGTGCGACTGTCTCAACCAACGTCGTATTGCATTAATTAACTCGCTTTCAATACAAAGAGATATAGCGCTGGCTTATCAAGAAAATTTGATAGTCATCTCACTAGTCGTTTTTTTACTTCTTGATTGTTTTAGCATGAGGCATGAAGTTTCATTGACAGACTGATTTTGTTGCTTACTTTCTCCGAGGATTTTTAGATGCAAAGCTAGATGGATTAACGGGAAATTGTTCATCTCACTAGTTGTACTAACCAATATTTATGTAAACATCATCATTGACTTTGGCGTAAAATTCAGCATCCCATTTATCAACTGCATAAGCAAAAAAAAGCTTGGCCTTCTTTGATAGCTCCTCCGGCGCCTCCACATGGTCATTCTGTAAAGAAGTAGGCTAAAGCAAATCAACTAAGTTTTACTCAGGTAACAAAAATCGCTTCCCCAAGAAATTGATGGTTTTGATGTTGAAGCAAATTGTCAATAACAATTAAGAAAACATACATGTATAATGAAATCATTATATTGTCCGTTTTCATCGTCAATGGCCCTGTCTAAACTGTCCCCTCTGTTTGGACTACAAGAAAGCATACAAAATCAGCCATTAACATTCAATTGAAAATCAGAATATTAGACATAAAGAGAAAAAATGAATAGAGATAAAACCTTCTTCCAATGACAAATCTAGCAATTATACCCTTCTGATTCTCCATTTTTCTCAAAGAAGCACCTGCAAATAAAGCTCTTAGGTTTAAACATTCAATAAAACAGCGTTAAGAAATGATTTTAATATACACAAACATAAACTATATTTTCAAAATGTAGCAATCAGAAAGTGGGAAGACATTTGTTTCCCTGCCATGAGAGAGTACAATGAGGAATTACAGAGTCACAAAAACCGATCTTTCTCACACCATAACGAGCCCTCCAGTCTTAATTATTTATTCTTAACCCTGATTTTTCTTTGTATATCCTGAGGTATGCAGAACCTCAATCCTAGCAATTCGGTATGTGAATAACTTCGACGACAGGGAAGAATAATGCATTACCAGTTCCCATCCATGCTTTACGAATTGCATCTCTGTTGGTTTTGCGGCCAAATCTGGTGATAACCCCAATTACAACCAAGGGGATCTTTGTTTCGTTAGTTTCTCTTGAATGCTTCACCATAAAACCCTCCTGCCTAGCAGCAGCCAAGTCCATCTCAAGCGCCAACAACTTCTTCTGTTGTTCCCTATAAAAAAAGTATAAATATTACAAGAGATTGGAGCTGTGTACTTAAAATTAGATAGTTTAAATCCAACCAAATGAAAATAAGTACTACCTGCAAGCTATGATTTTTAATGTATCATCCACTGAAATTGCAGATTGTCCCTGTACAGGTACCACGGATCAATTTGAATAATCCAGAGAAGACAAAAGTAAGCAAGTGGATATGAAATCAACAAAAATCGCAACTAGATCTGCAGCGAAAAGAAGGGGCGTAAAAATAACAAATTCAAAGCCAAGATCTGATAGCTACTATTGCATTTTTTGGCTAAGCCATAGCCTCATTGGTTAATTTATGGCTAAATCATCCTATGCTATATTCTCATAGTGATGATTCAACATGAACAAACAAATTTTAATTGATTTAAATTACCATCCAGAATTATGATCCAGGTATCCACTCATACCTTGTAACGAAAAAAAAAACAACCAAAAACGAAAACAGTTCGTTGGACCTTACTTGAACAAGATCTGTTCTATAGGTTGTACAACTGTGTCCTTGAGTTCTAACAAAACAACAACAATCTTGATGCAAAAAAGCACATAATGTATTATATTTCAAAGACCTCCATGGAATTATCAACCACTGTTTCTTCCCTACGCATACTACCATGCCTTTGAAGGATATTTATATCAATTGAATTGTTAATAAAAATCATTCCAGTTAGTTTCATAATTGAACCGCTGCTCGAAAATTAGAAGCTGAAATTCAGCTCAAGCTCAGACAAGTGCAAGTCGGAATGTAGATGCTCAATAGTCGCTTACAAATAATGTTAACTAAAAATTCCAGAAATCAGTAAGCACCATTAATGGCTACAGCGGTTTACCCACCTGACCAGTTAACCTGTCCAGCTCTTTAATCAAGTAAACCCTGTTCTCCGCATCCTGCCATAACCTGCAAATCATCCAGAATTCAAATTGATCCGTAACCAAATATCGAGGGAAGAAGAAATAGTGGAAACGATGGAATCAAAGAGAACGAACCGGCCAGCGACATAGATTGAAGCGAAGGTAGCGAACATGGAGAGCAAAAGTGTGGGAATTCGGGATCGAATAGGCATGCTCGAAAGCCGAGCATTCGATCCCTTACTTCGCATCTTCTCAGCGACTGATAGACTTCGTCTTCAACCTTCAAAACCCCAGAACAATCAAACCTGAGGCATTTACCAGATCTTGAAGATAACCAAATCGACTCTGAAACTTCGGAATTGGAAAATGATAGGCAGAATCAATTGGATTTCGGAATGGAGCGCTGAGAGGTGGACGAGAAATTCGATGAGAGAAAAAGGAGAAGATCGATTTAGCGGTTGGTGAAAAATTCAGTACCATTCAGCGATTGGGGATGAACAGATTGAGATTATACATTCAAAAATCTCATTATCAAATTTGGTATGTGACAAAAACGCAGGTAATTATTCAAACTAAAAAACAAAAACAATTTAAAAACATCTCCACTTCCAAAAATTCAGTTTCAAATTTTAACTTCTATCACATGATGTTCTCTAATGAAATTAAAAAAATTTGATATTAAAATAATTTTTGTGAAAATAATAATTTAAAAATTTAAGTAAACTTGTAGCCATTTTGTTATAGTTGGTATCATCATAGTTATAAAATTAACTATTTAGTTTATATATTTTAAAATTTATAACTAGATTCGGAATCAGCCCATGTCCATGCTTTCGACCCATACCCACACGTGACCCGACTCCTCTAAATGGTTCAACAAGCCCAACTGCAATCGACCCACGACTGTATCCCAACATCCATATGAAGCTTAGACACGTGTGACCAAAGTGTTCAATACGGTCCTAATATGGTAACCCTAACCAATTGGATGTAAGAATCCTCCTGAATTCTCGTGGATATGTAAACTCTTAGGACACAAATGCTCAAACCCCCGAATCAAAATGATTTTATCTCAAATGATTGTAATTCTGAGAATTATATCTAATAACAGTATTGAAGAATAAGGCTGTCCAAGAACTTCAGAAACGATAAGGAATCGATCTCAGGGGAAAATAAGATTTGGATTATAATATTAATCAAATATCTCAAGATAAAATAACTCCGTGGCCAACTTGTAGAGCGACTCTTACAAGCCAACTCCTCCTAGTAGCTTTCAATTGACTCGGCGACTCCTAGTCAGATCAGATCACCTGTTTTTTTGGCTCAATTTGATCCAATTGACCATTTTGGACCGCTTTGGAGCAATTTTTGACATAATTAAAGGCATTTAACGTCAGTAAGGCCGCTCTTTTGCTAATTTGAAATTTTTATGGTTGTTTATGATTAATTGGAGGATTAGGTGAAGTTAGTTTCTTAAATATGTTATAAGTTCGATGTCATGGAACGTCATGGTGAAATTTGACTACAAATAGGATTAGGCTACTACCGACTAAGAAAAATTAGTAACATAAGTTTAGATCAACACTATTATTAATGGACTTACTACTGGAATGCCAACGAGTTAGACTGGATGAATCGAATGAAGCATGAATATTATGTAACTTGTGACCTTTTTCTTGTCTGATATTATTCTATGATGTTCTAGTATTTTTCGTAAGGCATGTACTTCGTAACTTTAATTAAGTTTATTATATTACTATGATTACACGTGCCTTGTGAGATACTAATGACACACCATGTATTACGAACGAGTATGAAATACTATGAACATGTAAGCACATCTTATGGAGAATTCATGTTCTGAAAAGTACGAAAGTATTGTGCACTTATACTATTCCATGATTTTAAGTGTAAGACCTCATGCATGTTGTATGTTATGAATATTAATTATTTCTCTAATGTGTTATGCACAGATACACGTACATCACTATATTATATGTGCTCCTTTTTTTTTTTTTTTTTTTTTTTTTTTTTTTGTTGGTTTCTACCGTGTGAGTATACGCTAGCCTATAATAAGGTCTAGGGATATGTATATGAGTTCGCCTAGTGGATTTATAAACGAGTGCGTGGAACCGTGTGTAGAAAAGTATAATACATAAAACTCTACTCGAAAAATAGAGTAAAGCTCAAGAAACAGTCACAAAAAAGTAGGTTCATAAGTCGTGAGCCAGATAAGGGGCGATTGCATTTTTCGATACCAACAATAAAGTCACTTATTGATTAATTTTTAATATTTATGGTATGTATATTATTTTTCTAGGTCTAATTATTAACTCTTTTAACCTTTTCCTAATTTTATAATTTTGTAATTTACTTATCTAATTTAATATAATTATCTCTATTGTATACCACATTTGATTCTTTTACGCGTAAATTACATTTAAATATTTACCATTAAAGTTTATATAATTTTATAAAATTTAAATTAAAGATAATTATTAAGATTTATTACTAAATACACTCAAATCCTAAAATTTAAAATGTAAGTAACATGCATTAACATTCAATTAAATTTTATTTAATAATTTGACATAATAAAAATAAAATAGTTTAACAATAGTCAACATCTAAAATTAAACTAGATAATAAAATCCTGTGATGCAGTAATAATAATATTAAATACGATTATTTGATTTTTAGACATTTTTTTTCCGAATATTATAAACTGATAAAGAAAAATATAATTCATTGAGTTGAAAATATTTATTAATAAATTTATTTTGATTACAAAGTTTGATTGCAAACTTTAATTGAAAATAAAAAATATTTTTTAATATATTTTGATCTGCATCATTTGATTACCACTTATTATTATTATTATTATTATTATTATTTCGTATTGTCTGGTATATTTTTTTTTGTTTGCTATGAATTTTTTCAAATTCACAAAAAATATGACTTTTATTTCAAACTTGGATAATAAAAAATTACAAGTATTGAGTTTATTTATTTCTTTTTATTATTATTAATTAAAAAAAAAAAAATCGAGACATGGGTTTTTATTTTTAAACCTTCACTTTGTTTAATATATACTAAATTAATAAAAATACATGATATTTTGCCTTAAAAAAATATTTTTAATTTTTAAAATTTTTTTAAAAATATACTTGAGAAAATTTCATTAATATTTTCGAACTTTTTAAAAAAGTTTAAAAATATCATTACCTACTAAGTTTAAAAAGTTCACATGAAATTTTAAAAATATTATTAATATCTTTAACCTTAATAAAAGACAACGTTTAAAAAAATTCTTACCGTTAATATATAGATGAAAACTATCTCGACATCTTATAGATCATCTCTATTTTTAATATTATTTTTAAAATTTCGTAAATATTTTTAAAAAGTAATACTAATTACGAGAGTATTTTTTATTTTATTTTTAAAATAGTTCAAAAATATTTTTAAAATTCTAAGCGTATTTTAAAAGATTTTACGAAAGTTTAAAAATATTAAAAGTGTTTTTGAAATACTTTTGAAAATTAAATGATATCATTTAAACCCTTTTGAAATTTTAAAGTGTATTTTTAAATTAGGTATCAACATTTTTTTTTATTCAAAACTAACGGTGTTTTAAATTTTTTTTAAAAAAACTTAAATGTATTTTTGATATATATATATATATATATATATATATATATATATATATTTTTTTTTTTTTTAAATTAAAGGTAATATTGAAACGTTTTAAAAAATTTATGAATATTTTAGAGATAAAGTGGAGGGTTATTTTTATTAATTTAAGTATAATAAATTAACATATATTTAAATTGAAAAGTATAAAAAAGAGGAAATTTTAAATTAATAGGTATATTTGTAATTTGTGATTTACCTTCATCTTTAGGGCTGCTCTTTACGCTACCAACTGTAGCGAGCACTCGGAAAATTACGGAGACACACAGAAAATATTGTAGCTGCCGGTCACTATTTTTCGAGGTATCGGTTTTGAGACTGAATTACGCCGGCGTGAGTCTCGGTGTGGAAGGCTGGAAACGCCGTGGGTCTTGGTTTTCCACGGTAGCATCAGACGGCTGTTGTAGCTGTGTTTCGCGGTGGTTTCCGATTCGTTACGAGTGGTTTAGCTTGTGAGGTGATTTCACAGTTGATATTCGTTTGAAGCTCAAATCGGTCAAGGTATGAGATATCTTGTTTTTGTTGATGCGATTCAGTCCGTACATATTGGGGGCTGACTTATTCCTGCGTAACTTTGTTTTTGGTGACTTGATGCTCTTAATAAAAGTCCCTTAAGCTGGTTTTCAAGTGGATGTAGATCGAAGGATTGGTGTTTTTTTTTTGTTTGTTGCTCTGAATATTTGTCGCTGCAAATTGCGTAATGTTACGGGCTTTTAGGGTTCGTTTTTTTTTACAGGAACTTTTCGTATTATCAGTGAAAACTTTTGATTCTTTGTCAAAATAAGATATTGCATAGTGAAGGCGAAATTAATGAACAATTTTATAGTATTTATATACTCCCCGAATATATTCCCTATAATGGCAAACCTTTGTTATTGGTATAGACGTTCTGGCAACGAGCATTTATCCCTGAAATTACTTACTTTTATTCCCCATTGTGTTTAACAATACTAATTCTTTACCTTCTTAAGTTTATAACTTTTCCTCTGTCATACTCGAGTCTTAAATCAAGGTCTCTAACCCATGTTTTTGTTTTGTTTTATTTTCCAGATTGAACGGTGGCAATGGAGCAAGACTATGAAGATGAGGTAAAGACGTTTCAGAGCTTGGGGATATGTGAGCAATTGGTTGAGGCATGCGAGAGCTTAGGCTGGAAAAACCCGTCTAAGATTCAGGTCGAGGCTATTCCTCATGCCCTAGAAGGTTCTTTCCTTAGCTCATGCTTTTACGTGTTCATTTCCTCTATTCAAATACTTCTTTTTGATTCAACCAATGGCATAGTTAAATTTTCTTTTAACTGCTTTTGATTTTGGAGTTGCATGAAAGTTTCACATTTTTCTATATAAAAATTGGTATGCTGGATGGCTCTGGTTATTTTTGCGGGATAGCAATTTTGGCCAACTGCTGCCTATTCGCTTTGCACTTTATAGTTTTTAGATCAGGAGACAGTACAATCACCTATATGTTGGGTCTCACTTTTTTAAGGATCAATAAGGCCCCTAGTATTATTATATATATATATATATATATATATATATATATATTTTTTTTTTTTTTTGTTGTTGTAGTTTCCTTTGACCAATATGTTTGTATATTATTTCTTAACTTTCTCGAGCTGAATTATTGCTTCTTGGCTTCTTACTCGCAAAACTAGGTAAATTGATCAAATCAATGGTTAAATGTAGAGTGCTAGTATGCTCTATTCAGCATGCTGTTTTCATATTTTTATCCGATGTTATCGATGGGATGACTGCGTGTCAGATTTGTCGGTTATATGTAGACTCAGTTTGTAGTAAACTTAGGTTACTCCGTTTAGGCTTGTTACTGCTTAGGCAGTGGATTCTGTTTATTACTTATGCATGGTCATCTATGCAATGATGATAAAATTTCTATGAAAAGCTTTGACACCCAAGTAAAGTAAGGGTACATGAATTAACGAGACCACATCTAAATGAGAGTGATCTTGAGGATATAATGACTAAAAAAGGCTTAAAAAATTTAATGTTACTATCGATACCAACATGGTGCACTTTTCTTTTCGATGGCTCAATCATAGGAGCTCCATAGTTAAGCGTGTTTTGCTTGGAGTAATTCTATATTGGATGATCTCTTGTGAATTTTTCTAGAATGCATGTGAGTGAGGACAAAGCATGAAGGACTTGTGTTGGTTTGTGGGGATAGTTTTCACTATTAGAAGCTAGGTGTAAGTAATGTGACCATGTCGCAGGGTATGTCGAGGCCTTCAGGTGCCGAATCCTATGTATGGGTTGTTACAAATGGTTTCAGAGCGGTACCTCTCCCAGTAAGATGTGGTTTGGAGACGAACCAAGGTGGAAGCTAGTGGGATGTGACACCCCAGTAAAGGAGGGGTACATGAATGAATCGAGACCACATCTGAATGAGAGCGATCTTGAGGATAGGATGACTAATAAAGACTTAAAAGAATGGAAAATTACTACCTATACCAACAGGGTGTCTTGATACGAAATAAGGTGCCTTAATCATGCCATGGATGATTTAGATTTAAGAAGGTTTTATTGTATTTTTTAAGTTTTAGAGAATTGTCTTTAAATTATAAGTTACAATGAGTTAGTGGTCATCATGGTATTGATGGCCATGAAAATTACAACCTTTCAATTAACCATAGGTTATTATAAGGTTTATTTTGAAGGCTATAAATAGCCATTCATGTTATTGGTGTATTATGAAGATTTTGGATATTATAATGAAAGTTGCATATTATACTTATTAAGCCATGAGCTTGTTCCTTTGCATTTATTGTGTTTAGATTTACATGCTAGAGTCATTTAAGAAGTCTTGATCAAACTATCTTGTGGAGTGATTCGAATCACGAGTTTAGAAACGAGTTTTCTTTAATCTTGATCATCAAGGTAATTTGTTCCAAAACTTTTCCTTGGGTTGATTCCATATCCTTTGGTATTAGAGGTTTAGGTTCTAGGTTGAATATATGTTTCCGTTGTTGTTTGTTTCTTATTTTTCATTCTGTTATGGAATCAACTCAAGGGAAAGTGTTGGAACGGATTACCTTGATGATCAAGATCAAGGGTAAAAAAAACTCGTTTCTAAACTCATGATTCAAATCACTCCACAACATAGTTTGATCAAGATTACTTGAATGACTCTAGCATGCAAATCAAAACACAAGAAAAGTAAAGGAACAAACTCATGGCTTAAGAAAGCATAATATGCAACTTTCATTATAATATCCAAAATCTTCATACTAAAGCAATGATATGAACGACTATTTATAGCCTTGAAAATAAACCTTATAATAACCCATGGTTAATTGAAGGGTTGTAACTTTCATGGCCATCAATAACATCATGGCCACTTAAACTTATAATTTAAAGACAATTCTCTAAAACTTAAAAAATACAATAAAACCTTTTAAATCTAAATCATCCATGACATGATTAAGACACCTTATTTCGTATCATGTTCATTCCTTTTCAGTGGCTCAATCATAGGATCTCCATAGTTAAACGTGTTTTGCTTGCAACAATTACAATTCTATATTGGGTGATATCTTGAGAATTTTCCTAGGATGCATGTGAGTGAGGACAAAACATGTTGGAAGGACTCGGGTTGATTTGTGGGGATAGTCTTCACTCTTAGAAGCGGTGAGTAAGTAATGTGACCATGTCGTAGGAGAATGCCAGGGCCATCAGATACCGAATCCGGATTCCAATTCCTGATATGAATCTTGTGTAAGGGTCATTAAAGAAGTTGTTGAGACATTTATTATCAAAATTAACTACCACAGACGTAGAATGACTGCCTAATTGGTTCTTGTTTTGCCAAACGTGTAATCTGTCCACAGATATTCTTCAGGGATAGAAAGATTGGCGATGGTAAATGTGATTTCTTATTGTGAGATTGCACTTTGAAGCTTGGCACAATGGATATCTTCTAATAAATTTTCCCTATGCTAAGAAGCGTAGATGCATCAAAGCCCACCATGAGGTTGTAGGTTTGTATCTCCACCTGCACATGTGATGTAGGTGTAAATAGAAAATGAATGCACAAAGGTAGACATGTGACTGCACATGACATGATGATAGGATATGGATATTTTGACACATCAATTTCTGAGTAGGACATCACGTTTAACCTATGACCTATACATTCCATTACCTTGCCAGTACAAAGTACAAGATTTCTCCAGTTGGGAGATAGCTCTAAACTTAAAATCCTTTATTTTTTTATTTTATTAATTTTTTTTTTAAAGTTGTTTGTTTCCATTTGTTTTTTCTCAATTGTAGAGGCTTTCTGTGTAACCACTTTGGGTTTTGGGTCCTGCACTTCTTTATATATTCATTCAATTATAATGTTTATTGCTGAAAATTAATTAGAACCATAATGTATTTTCGTTCCTTTTATATGGTATAGTAAATTTTAGAATGTAGGTCTAATATTTATCTGTGGTGCCCCTTCTTCCCTTTTTCTTGCTTTCTTTTTACTATTCTTTCTTTGCAACTTATGTTTGTGGTATTGATTATGTTCAACCTTATGACCATTGTAATGCAGGAAAGGATTTAATTGGACTTGCACAGACTGGTTCTGGGAAAACTGGAGCTTTTGCTCTTCCCATTTTGCAAGCCCTTTTGGATGCTCCTCAAGCATTTTTTGCCTGTGTGCTCTCTCCCACAAGGTTTGATACCGAATTGTAGTAGATTATATACATGCACTCTTTTATCTTTAAAAAGGAGAGAAGTAATCTTTTGGAAAGATTTTAGCATGTCTATAAACTTTAAATATTTTGTTGCTTTTTTTATTCTTCAGGGAGCTTGCAATTCAGATAGCGGAGCAGTTCGAAGCTTTAGGGTCTGGCATTGGTATCAAGTGTGCAGTGGTAAGCTTTCAGTAGTATACTGAGGATAAATGCTGGGTACAAATCATGAGGATATTAAATTATATTATATGTTAATAAAAAATATTTATATAAAATTATTATGTTTTAAAAGTTAAATAATTAAAAATCTAAGTAATTTCTGCACATAATCATCCAGTTCATGAATAATTTTTAATATGTTATAAATGAATTGGCTATTGAATATTGTCCAAACCGTTAGTATCCTCATAAAAAAAAAAAAAAAAAAAAAAGGAAGAAAGAGAGAGAGAGAGAGAGAGAGAAGAAATCCGAACCCTATATTAAATTTGTATGAGGATATAGGGAAACTTAAACCAATATTTCCTTTATGTCTTCGTGATGAGGAAGAAGACTTGCACAATGGCTACTTATCAGGACTAGTCAGCTACAGTTTACAACCTCAGCCCTTGGGGATAATTGTTATACTACCTAGGTGGTTTGTTCGTGAAAGGATTAGTGTATGGGAGTTTGTTATTGGAAGCTTGCTTCTAGGTGTCTAGTTGGCATTGGTGGCTTACAGTTGTGATTATAAGGTAGAAAGAGAGATTAGAGGTACTAGAGAAAAAGAGATTGGGGTCTACAGATGGAGTGTGACTCCTGTACGGGACTGCATTGTATTTTCTCCGGGTACTTTTTACTGAATATAAAATCAAGTTGAAACTTTACTTCAAATACCTGGTCTTGTGACATAGATACCTACCAACATTGAGGGGGACTAAGGTTAAGAAAGCGCTTAACAAAAAAAATTCTGGAGGATGTGAGGTCTCCTATTTTTCTTTTCTTGTTATTATTTTCCTCTTGATGTTTCTTGTGCTTCGAGATTTAGTAAACATGGAGCCGTCTTGGTCATAAGTATTTTATGTTAATCTTCTGTAGCTTGTTGGAGGGGTAGACATGGTGCAGCAAGCCATTAACTTGGCAAAACGGCCACATATTATTGTAAGTCTCTGATATTTTCTGCTTCTCTTGAACTTGAATGTGATGGTCACTGTGAAAATTCATGTCCTCTTCAGGACATTATCCTTTTGTTGTGGATTATATGAGAGTGATTTAGCCTCCGAGAAAGAATTTTATCATAACCCTCCCATGCAAAATTATGCGAGTATTTATATGAAAAACCTGTCGGTAAATAGGAAATACAGTTACTTAGAACAGATGTCCAAGTTAAATAAAGTTACTGCTGCCATATAACTTCTGTGGCGAGTAGTTTAACTTAAAACTACCACACATTATAAAGTATCTACAATGATATGATTTTCACTAAAATACTTTTGTCTAATCATCATTCTATACACTATTTTCTATTGCCTATTTGTAATTAGTTTGAGAATTCTAGTGTTGTCGTGGTTTCTGTTGCAGCTTATTTATTCAGCAGTTTATTTAAAATTTCATTTATTTTGTTTTAGGTTGGGACGCCGGGACGTCTTGTTGACCATCTAACTAATACGAAGGGGTTTTCCCTGCGCACATTGAAGTATTTGGTGCGCTGTAAAAAAATTACGTTTGAGAGAATAAACTTTCATTTAAATTAAATTGTTTACTTTGTTTAGTAATAAACCTGTACTGACTAGCCTGTTTTGCATGTCGAACAGGTCTTTGATGAGGCAGATAGGTTATTGAATGAAGACTTCCAAAAATCAATAGATGAAATTTTGAATGAAATTCCTCGTGAGAGGAAAACATATTTATTTTCTGCTACTATGACAAAAAAGGTAAATATGGAAACATTTGATTTGTTTTTGTTTTTTTTTTCCAGTCTTTTTTAGTTTTTTCTTTTCTCGGAGAACAAAATTTTGTCGGGAACTAGGAATTAATTAAAAAAATTCTAAAGAAAAGATTATCATGCTGCCTCTGTTGTATCTTATGCAATGCTATATGTGGGCATGGGAGATGCCAAGTGTTACCATTGCACTTTTCAAGAACTCGGAAAGCGATTGTGAGCCATTTGCGCACGCCCTTGAGCAAGCTAGCTAACATAGCTTCTGAGACACCTTTTGGCACAACTGGCCTATCTTGCAACCTCAAGGTCAAATGGTTCCAGAAAATGGGATTGAGTATAAGGTTTTTGAAATCACTGGAAAACATTTGAGAAAACATTTGTTGTTGGCTAGAAAAATATATAAGATAAACAACACGACTTACCTAGCATACGACCAAGGTAGGAAGGATTGACAACTAGTCTTACCCTTTTATAGTACATGTTGAGGCATAGTTAATGTGTCACCCTTGCACATGCAAAGTGGCAAGGAACCACACAATTAACATGCAAAACGGAGTAAGATGAAAGCATGATATTCAATATGCAATTTTATAAGTAGGCATGGGAGATGCAAAGCACCGTTTTTGAGTGATGTGTGGTGATGTGCTTTAGGGTTTCTAATTTTAAAGAAATAAGAAAAAAGTACCATAAAAGACTATACATTTACAATCTTATAAAGCTTCTGCACTTTAGTTGTCCAATATCTCATCGTCTATTGCCATATATAGTTTTTGTGTTTATTTTGATTTTGATTTTTTCTTGTGTTCCTCACAAAAAAGCCATTAAGTGCTTCATATCCTTTACAAAAATCAAATATCAGTATTAAATTGTTTATTCTGGATGCATAGAAGTGGGACGGTGTATCATATCTGAATAAGTAGTTTCTGAACACTGGTAGATTTAATTTTGGGGTTTTGTATTGGTTTAAATCACTGACCAAGTTGAGATAATTCTACAGGTTCGGAAACTTCAAAGGGCAAGCTTAAGAAATCCTGTTAAGGTATGATTGTGATGGTCTAAAATCTTTTAATTTCCTGAGTTTGTTCAAATATTAATTTTTCTTAGTCTTGACTTCTTTCAGATTGAAGCGGCAACCAAATATTCCACAGTAGACACATTGAAGCAGCAATATTGTTTCATCCCTGCGAAGTATAAGGTTTTCCTACTTCTTGGTTTATTATTTTTTTGTTTATGTCAGTCTAATTTTGTTGATTTTGATGATGGTTCCCTCTACAAGTACAACAACAATGAAAAAAACAAAAAAAAAAAAAAAAAAAAGAGAAGGAAAGGGCTATATGTTTCTGTCTTTTTTAGGGGAATACATTTTTAGTTACCGGGGAGGAGAGGGATTGACGTTTAAACTTTTGAAGGGAATCAAACTTATTTTACTGTTGGACTTACTTTGTTACATGTCATTTTGTACAGGAGTGTTATCTTGTTTATATCTTAACTGAGATGTCTGGTTCAACATCAATGGTCTTCACTCGCACTTGTGACGCTACTCGGCTTCTAGCATTGATTCTTCGAAATCTTGGGTTAAGAGCCATACCCATAAGTGGTCAGATGACCCAGGTATAATTCAGTGGTTTACAATTCTTTTCTCTGGTTATAAAATATTTTGAAAGTTGAAATTGGAAGCCGGTTATATACATCATTTATCAACCAAGTTATCTTATTAAAAAATTTTTGGAAGTTGGGGTAACCCTTATTTTTCTTTGGCTTCATCATTTTGTGGGATTATTCAATTAAACTCTCTGCATGGACCATGTCTTGACAGGCAAAGAGACTAGGAGCCTTAAATAAGTTCAAGGCCGGAGAGTGCAATGTTCTTATCTGCACTGATGTGGCTAGTAGAGGACTTGATATTCCATCTGTGGATATGGTCATAAATTATGATATTCCTTCAAATTCCAAGGTTCTCCTTCTGCAATTCTATTTGTTCAGGTTTACATGCATCATTGTGGCTTCTATGCATTCTGCTGTTTGCGTTAACTTCTGTATGATGTATCTTTCTTTTTCTTATATTCCAATTCAAGAACTATATGCTTGATAGTTTCTTATTCAGGAGTTGTTTTCGGGCTTTAACCCTTCCTTTCCATAGCCTCAGGAGTTCTAGTCTGTATAGCTTTATTTCTAGAGTTTAGAAAGAGAAAACTGCTTTCCTGTTTTCTGTGTCAAAGTTGAAAATACTTCTATATTCTCATGGTTTACAGTATCCTCACTTTTTTTTGAAGGTACAACATTCTCCCTTCTCATTTAGCTTATGTTGCTATTATAGTCCCCGAACTTTGAACCCCGAACTTTGAAGTTCATGTCAATTTGATCTCGGAACTTTCATAATTACAAATTTAGTTCCTAAGTTTTCAAAATTTTTAAAACTCATGGATTTACTAGATACAAAAAAAAGTGTAAAACTAAGATTTTGCTATATATGAAATTCAAATTAATATCTAATAGATGTATTGATTTTTAAAAATTTCAAATTTGTTTGGAGCCTATTACATACGTTCAGAGATTTATTTGACTCAAACTGAAAAGGTAAGGACTTGTTAGACATTTCTGATTGTTCAAATAGACACACGGCTCAAATTTAGGAACTAAATAGGCAGGAATAATCTTAAGTTGTTCAGTACAGGTTGATCAGTGATGGAGTTAAGAATGTAGTAGAAGGGTTAGACCTAGAGTGGGTATCAAACCAATTTAGCCTTTTGTACTGCATAAGTGGTGTTCATTTATTTGTCATCCTCTATGTGTTCATTTACTTTTAATAATATAATTTCCTTAGTTCCAACATGACTTGACAAGGATCCATTTCCTAATACTTTAGCTTCTGTTGAAATACTCTTTGCTATTTGTGTGATCTTGGATGTGTATAGTGTGTAATGTGAACATTTTGACGAGTAGCTCCATTGAATAACTACCTAAACTAAAAACCCACATATTGAGACTTGTGGCTTAGATAATTGAAAGATTAGGTCTCAATCTCTTCCAATGTTCTTCTATGACGACTTCGTCTGCAGGATTACATACATAGAGTTGGAAGAACTGCTCGTGCAGGCCGTTCCGGGGTTGCCATTTCGTTAGTTAATCAGTATGAGTTAGAGTGGTATATGCAGATAGAGAAGCTCATAGGTAATCAATGGATGACCTTTTTTCTTCTTTTTTTGCAGCAAACTATATCTGACTCTATTAACATGGCACAGGGAAAAAGCTACCGCAGTTTTCCGCTCAGGAAGAGGAAGTTTTGATGTTGTTAGAGCGTGTGGCAGAGGCGAAGAGAATATCCATCATGGTATTAAATTATGATTACAATTTCTCTTTTAGGTTAAACTCTATTGTGTCTAATGTTAAAACTAAAATGTATTGATAGAAATCTCTCTCTGGTGTTATTGGTAATCCATCTGTGAAAGTTACAAGATACCCCTCTCAATCACTCACTAATGACTTTAGCCAAAAAAAATTTCCCCTCTGAATTTTCCCGACCCAAAACGCCCGTATAATGTGTTCTATCATTGGCCTCCTTTCATTTTATGTCTAATAAGTTTTTGAATTTTTAATTTTGTTTCAAGAATTTATAAGAAATGTAAGAGACTATGGAAACCAAGCTTACGAAATGGAAGCCGAACTTATATTAGCTCGGCTTATTCCTAAGCTATTATGTACGTTTTGATGGGTAACATAGCCCTTGCATCACTGTTCGTTCGTTTTTTTTTCTACTTTGGTTGATGTGGTTATTTTGAACATGTGCAGAAAATTAAAGAAACCGGTGGCAAAAAGAGGAGAAGAGGTGGAGATGACGATGATGACGAGAACAACGATGTTGAAAAGTATATGCGTCTCAAGACTGGAAAAATGTTGAAAAATGGAAAAACGAACAAGAAGATGAAAAGAAAATGAGCCAAAGTTGTTTATATTTATAATTTGATTAGTCTCGATTCAATGGTTCGAATTTTTGCTAGTTTCAGGTGAATATGATGTTCTAACTCGCATACAAATCATCAAATGAATGAGAAGTGTTGACTGTGATCGATTAAATATCATTGAGCAAGAGAGTAAAAAAATGGTTTGTTATGTAATTACATTAAAAATGTAAAACATTTTGCGTATTTTTACCTTCATCTTTTTGTAAATTTATATTGATAATTGAATTAAATTGTTTTTATATTAGTTTATGGCTAATTAATAAAAGCCTAAAGTTAAAGATTAAGAGAGAAAATTTGAAAATTTGAAAATTTTATAGTTAATTTCAAAAAAATATATAAGTGATTTTTAAAATATTTTTTATTTGTATAAAATGGATATAATAATGTTTTAATTTTGATTTTATTTTGTAATAATAAAACAAAAATACATTCAAATAAGATCGCCCCTTTTTCTTGCAATGTTTTTTTTAAATGTACTTTACATATTTTGAAAATCCCAACATTTATTTTTTAGAAAATTATTATCTTTATTATTCAAAATATCCAAAGTATCCAACCTTTAACATTCATTGCAAACATTTAATTTCGTTGAATTTTCAAAATATTTAAATTTCGAACATTTAATATTCATTATAGACATTTAATTTTTTAGGCAATAATTTTATAAACATTTAATCTTTTAGACCATAATTACCTTCCATCTTTAAATAAAATGATTATTATTCAAAATATTTAAATTTTAAATATTTTATATTCACAACTGAAAGAAGAAGAAAAAAATGTGTGGCAGTATTGGTCGCAGCCTGTGGGAGACAAATTTGCAGATTCGAACAAGCTCGAACATGAATTACAAGAACATGAGCTTTTTCAATGAGTATTAACGAGTATCAAATCTTAAGATGATTCCTTAAATCTAAACTGTACGTGAAGAATTTTAGTTATCAGTTTTGGTCTCTTATACGCAATGAATTAATTATAATTGGAATATCATTATCAATTTTATTTTCTTTCTAAAAATGGTGGAATATGTATGTACCTTCATGGGTTTTTGATTTGTGTGATTGTGATGTATGCCGGGACCTATTTTAATAAATGAAACGGTTGTTGTGATGAAAAATAATTTTATGATAATGACACGTTATGTGTTCGAGTTATTACCCACCAACATTACTGAAAAGGGGTGATCTAAGTCAACGTTTTATTAATCACAAATGTACAAGTTGAGTGGTCAGAGTCTTTATGTGCCAGTTAAAATTGAACCAGACGATTCAGATTTAGGAGAGGTCATGATCGAATTGACCCGTTTTTTAAAATATATCTTATCCCATTAGAGTAGTACCTTATTGAGTAAGAAACTTCTAGTTCATGGGGACTCGGGAAACTATGAATTGACGTGCCCGTTTTAAAATTACAAAAGCTTTATTTTAAGTAATGACCTCGATCGATACATATACGAAAAAATCAGATCCATACAATTTTAGTGATACTAAACTAGCATGTTCATTATGTTCACTTGCTATCACATTTACACGCTCGGTGAGATTTATTCATTAACTATGAAAATAATTAATTTTAAAACCCAAAATCAATTAAATTAATCATATTGATTGATTTATTTATCAAGTTGAGATAGCCCATCCCTACTTTCACATGCATTAATTATTAAAGTCAACATATTATTTCAATTGATTTTATTGGTTGGTTAGTTCATAATTTTTTTTATTTAATTTTTAATGAGGCATTAATTTCACAAATTATTCTAATTTATAATTCAATGAAAAATTTTGAGATTGAGTTGTTGGGCATAAAAAAATATGAATTAAAATAAAATTTAAATTAGAAAATAATAATAATAATAATAATAAATGAGTAGGAATCTATAATAATTAGAGGAGTTTGTGGCAGCATGTAATGGCCAGCTACAATGGTGCAATGTGCTTAAACAACTTAGGATTTATTTTTAGCTAAAAAGCTTATAATACTCAGAAAATGCTTCATATTCCACCCATTTATGAATATTCTATGTTAAAAACATGTATTATTTAGGCTAGGTACGACTGATTTCTACTCTAGTGTATTGTTTTCGATTTCGTTGTGCGACAAGAATTGTTCACGTTTGGTCTTTTAGTTCACGTAGTTGAGTTGTTATTGACTCATACGATGTTTTTGTGCCATTGTATCGTCACTTTCGTGTCTGTGACTGTAATTGACAATTCTTGCGCTATTTAACTGATCGTCACTTTAGTGTCTGTGACTACAATAAAAAATTCTTGCGCTATTAGCTGATGGTCTTTCAGTTCATGCAGTTGAGTTGTCATCTTTGATCGTCTCGTTTATTGAATAGTGTTGGTAACTGATATGAACCAAGTCATCTCAATCATGCAATATAAACTTCAAGGAAGATGCGAAGAAGATGTTGTTCATATTATGACAAGATGTTGCAATTTATTTATTCCATACTTACAAATTTTGAGTAGATGATAATTTAGAATTATGGTATTTTTTTTTAATGTATTTTAAAACTTATTTGCATAATAGTAATTATCGTCATAAAATATGAACTATACAAATTTGGTAATGTCTCACGGAAGGTTAAGGATTTTAATTTTGAGGCTATAAGGAAGAGTGTTGGGAGCTCACGGTTGAGCGTTGGGAGCTAGGACTCCCGTTTTAAGTATGTTTTGTTCTTACTCACGTGTTTTTTTAGGAAAATTCTAAGAAGCTCATCCGAACATATTGTTTATCCAACTAAACACATTAAGTTTGGAGTTTCTAGAATCGAAAAAAAAAAAAAAAAAATCTTAATGTTATAATAACAATAATTTTTAATTCTTTTAAACATCTTTTAATCATCATATCCTAATAGCGGATCTCATTCCCATATTGACAAGGCAACCCTAATTCTCAGCCCAACGATCCAAGCTTTGTTTTAGCAAGAACGCTTGAATCAAAGTAATTAACACTTCCTTATACAAAATTTGGATCAACCAAGAGATAAGACTAGAATTAGATTACCGATCGAAGATCTAGAAGGAAAATTTGGAACCTTGTTCTAAATTGAGTCACTCCACAATCTAACTTGATCCAGGATTGATTGAATAGCTCGGATGCAATTCTACCACAAGAGCTTGAAACTTATAAATGGCAAATATGATGCTCGAATTTTTAAGGGAAACGTCTCAATTTGAGATCTAAATTACATTCATCTACCAATCTGATTTTTACATAACATATTGTGGGTATTTATAGTCTCTCGACAAAAGACGTTTGTGGCCGGGATTCAATCCCGATCCCCTTTATTCTTCACAAAAGACAAAGTCAATTTTGACCATTGCAAAATGAAAACAAAAAAACAATAAAATTTTTTAAGATGTTTCAAACCCTATTGTGAGACATTTTAAAGTTTTCCAACTTCAACCGTGCAAATATTCAATTGTCTTTCGTCAATCGTATCCGCTTCTAATTCTACAAATGATGGTTGAACCAAGCTAATCCAATTTTGTAGATGAAGAATGAATGTTTGTTAAATATTTTTCGCCTTAGATCGTGTAATAGGTCTGATTGGAACATTTAGAACACCGTGATTCTTATCACATATGGTCTTAATTCATTTATATACTTTTCTTTTATTCAAAGTCGAAATGGGTAACACTAAATTTAATCATCTCAATATTTTATTGCTCTCCTCACTTGTTGGAGCTTGAAATTTTGTCGAATACTCAACCCGTGACTATCAATAAAAATTAAAGACAAACTTTAAGTACAAGATTCTTGTAATAGCTAAATCATTAATGAATCCAAAAGCTCCGTGTCATGGTTGAGATTTTTGTTTAGATTTTGGAGAGATTGGGATTAAATTTGGAGTAGAAAGAACCAAAATAAAACTATAATAAATGGGAGCATTATTATTTTTATTATATGATTTTTAATATATGATTTTTATTATATGATTTTTATTATATGATGTGAAGAGTAATGTTAAAAAATTAAACATGCCAAAAACATTTTTATTTATTTGATATATCTGTTTAAATATTAGTTTGGATTTAAAATTGGCTGTCATCCTTACTGTACAACAACAACAACAAATCTTTTAGAGGATAATTTTTAATCTTCTTTATTCCAAAATTATTTTTTAATTTCCAATCATACCTGTAAAAAACAATAATAATAATAATATAATAATAATAAAAAAGGGCTTGTAATCTCCCTCGATCCCACTCTCTCCTCATTTCTCTTGCTAAAAAAAAAAAAAAACAGAATTTCAGTTCAGATTTTCTAATATTAATTTTTTTTAATATATATAAAAATTAGTTTTTCCATAAATGTCCTGCAAAACCTCCACGGTTCGATCTTCATAGTGCAGAAGGAACGTTAGTTTCGAGGTCATTTCGGTAAGTCAATTTTTAAATTTATTTTTGGTCGGAATTTCATTAATTTCATTACAAATCTGTTAGATTATGCTAGAAAAGAATTACCAAAATAATTCATATTTTTAGAAAATTACTGTAAATTATATTTTAGATTTTATTTTTACTAAGAACTATTTAAATATGACGGAAAGTCATGTCATAATCAATAGTCATTTCTAGAAATTCTGTTAAAATTAGTGTGTGAACAAACACGGAGATAGTTTTAAATTATTTATATAAAAATAATATTATAACAAACATATATAAACATTCCAAAACTCTAATCATGCAAGGTGATTAATGTCTCTATGAAATTTAACACATAAACCATGATAAAATTTAGTTAAATAATTTTGCACAAGTTTACTTGAAATTGATGTCATGGGGCCCACATCGGCAACATTTATAATGATTTTAAATAATAGGTCCTTGATCATTATTGTATTTGTTTGCATTCCCTAACTCTAATACTCGGCTCACTTATGAAATATTTCTTTTACTGTTGATAACAGTATCCGAATTAAAGACCATAACACAAGTATATGATAGTTGCATTTAATTTCGTAGATTTTAAGTTAGTATAAGGTATCATTAGGTCAAGCTCCTCAAAACAAAGAATAAGCACAAAGTGAGGAGTTGAAAAACATGGATAGAGTGTTGGTCCTCCAAGAAGAAAGGTCACTTGAGTTTTGAGTGTCGAGAAAAGGGAAACAAAAAGCCATGATAATCAGAACAAAGGGAGTCTTGGTCACTACGTTGGCCCTGTTTGCCAACATTTCCAGATAGTTGGTGGATCAGGTCCTGGAAATATAAGTCCTGTCCCTATAGTTTTCCGCTGCATTTCTTGTCATTGCGAACCTCACTACTGAATTTGAACCTTCTTTCACTCTTTCAGGAGGGTTGGAACTGTAAAAGAAAAAGACTCCTTATTCCTTCTCCTACACTACTGAACCAGGAATAGTAAGAAAAGAAGAACAAAGATTCATTCACTCAACTGAAACCCTTTTAATTGTTTCTATATTTCCTTAGGTTTATTTTAATATTTTTTTAATGGTTTTTTTTTTTTTTTTAATCAAACATCTAATTCTTAATTAAATTAAAAAAAAAAACAAATAATTTTTTAAAACTTAGGTTACTGGTTAAATAATCATATAAATTATATCCTTTATAACTTTAATTTTAAATAATTAAAAAAAAATAATCATTAAACATACCATAAATTTCTTAGTTTTATAATTCACTTCCTGCCAATATTTAAAAAAAAAAAAAAAAAAAAAAAATCAAATTATCATTAAATACGACTTTAATTATTTGTTCTCTTGGACTAAAAAGTAATAGTCAATTTGATCTTCACCATTATTTTCCTTGCCAGCACATTTATTTCTTATAATTATTCACCATCTAATACCAACCGCAAAAATAATTATTTTTAAAATAAAATAAATAAATAAACCCTAAACCAATCATTTTAAAAACTAAGGAATCGAATTAAGTAAATAAATAATATAAACACAAACCTCAAGTCAAACCACCAATAATACTCCCTAATCTTCTAATCACACATGTTCTATAATTTTAGAGTCATTTTTTATTGGAATACTATCGACGACTTTTTTCATTTCTCGAACGAGTGCTACTAAGACTGTAACGGTCCAGATCCACCGCTAGTAGATATTGTTCTCTTTAGGTTTTACTTTTCGGACTTCCTCTCAAGGCTTTAAAACACGTCTGTTAGGGAAAGATTTTCATACTCTTGTAAAGAGTGGTTTGTTCTCCTATCCAATCAGTGTGGGACATCACAAAGACGTTCATATAAATTTATTTCTCATTTTCCTCTCTTACAATATTCATTAGAGATTATACTGAAAGGACAAAAAATATAACGAGACCTTACCATTCAAACCCGAAGGTAAAAACCTTATTTAAAGCATTAAACATGAATGTCATGAATAATAAAGTTCAATATTATTAAAAAAACATAAAATATTCTAACAACATGCATCCAACCAAATGGGGAAGAGAAAACCAATAATATCTTTGTGTTACATATATATATATGTGGGTGTGTTGGGTTTCAAATTTGAAGATAGAAAGGAAAAATGAATTGGATTTTGTTCATAATTGTATCCATTTTCATATCCTTTGTTGTAAAGTTAGTTCTTTTCCCTTTGAGGAGTGGCCCTTACAAGCTCCCACCAGGGCCAACCGCCTTCCCAATACTCACAAACTTCATATGGCTACGCCAGTCGCCTCTTGCGCTTGAATCTGTGCTGCGTAGTTTCATGGCTAAATATGGCCCCATCATCACCATCCATGTCGGTCCGTCCCCGGCCATCGTCATCGCCGATCGCTCTATCGTCCACAAAGCCCTCGTCCAAAATGGTGCCATCTTCGCCGACCGCCCTCGAGCTCTCTCCATCAATCGGATCACGGCCTCGGGTAACCTTGACAACATCACCTCCGCCCCTTATAGCCCTACTTGGCGTCTCCTCCGTCGTAATCTTGCAGGGGTAATGCTTCATCCTTCGCGGGTCAGGGGTTATTCTCGAGTCCGTAAAAGGGTGTTGGATATCCTCATCACTCGTCTTGAATCTCGACCGGGATCGGAGACCTTAGTTGTTCAACATTTTCAATTTGCTACGTTTTGTTTGTTGGCTTTGATGTGCTTTGGAGATGAGCTGAATGAGACACAAATCTTGGAAATTCAACAAGTTCAACGTGAGATTATTGTAAACTTGCAACGCTTTCTTATACTCAATTTTTGGCCTAAATTGATGAAGATTTTGCTTCGTAAGCGTTGGAAGGAATATTTACAACTCAAGAACAAACAACATGAGGTGGTCAACTCTCCTTGACTTGGATTAAAAAGTTTTCAAAATGAAACCTTTAATTATTTATTTGTTCTTATTCTTGTTCTCGTTCTTGTTCTTAAATAGGTTCTGATCCCGATAATCAAGGCACGAGAGAAGGTCAAACATGAAATAACAAAAGAGGGAGAAGAAAAAGAGGAGAATTTGGTATCATATGTTGATACATTGATTGATTTGCAGCTCATTGACCAAAAAAGAAAGCTTAATAATGAAGAGATAGTAAATTTATGCTCGGAGTTTCTAAACGCCGGGACCGACACGACGACGACGACATTGCAATGGATCATGGCAAATTTAGTGAAGAACCCACCAATCCAACAGAAACTTTTCGAAGAGATCGATGTAATAATGAAATCTAGTACGACACAACATGAATTACGAGAGGAAGAGGTAAAGGAAGAAGATTTAGGGAAGCTTCCATATTTGAAAGCTGTGATTCTAGAAGGGTTACGACGACACCCACCGGGGCATTTCATATTACCCCATGCAGTGAAAGAAGACACGACGTTGGAGAATTACTTCATACCGAAAAACGGGACGGTGAATATCATGTCGGGGGAGATGGGATGGGATCCTGAAGTATGGGAGGATCCAATGACGTTTAAGCCAGAGAGGTTCATGAGTGGCGACGGAGAGGTGTCGTCGACGATGTTCGATATAACCGGGAGCAAGGAGATTAAAATGATGCCGTTCGGGGTCGGGAGGAGGATATGTCCGGGGTACGGTTTGGCAATGCTTCATTTGGAATATTTTGTAGCAAATTTGGTATGGAGATTTGAGTGGAAAGCTGTGGAAGGAGATGAAGTTGATTTATCAGAGAAGATGGAATTCACCATTTGGATGAAGAACCCTCTCAAAGCACAATTACGTCCAAGATTTTAGGACAATATTATATAGTTAATTACTATTTTGTTCACTTTGTTATTATGTTGTTCAAGGGTATTATAGTCTTTTCCTACTCATCGGGAAAAGTGATTTATGTTCGTAAGAGATCAAAATTGCAATGAACTGAAGTCGATTTTATATTTTTCAAGTTAGATTGAATGTTCAATCTTACACGATTGTATAATTAAGTTATTTTGTTACGTAAACTGATGTACTTTCTTTTATTTATACTACATTTAATAAATCTAGATCTAACTTTTTTATTAAATTGTTTGGACTTGGATAAGTTAGATAGTTTTTATGGATTGGCAAGATATGGCTCGCCTCTTATTTCAATCTTCATTTCTACAATTTTTTTTATTTTTTTATTTTGAGAATCAGAATGGAGATTTTCGTTAGGGATCGCCTACAAGGAATTTTTCACCATCTTTTTATATAATTTGATTATAAATTATTAATTTCATTAATTATTTTAAAGAATAATTTTCATTTTTAATATAATTTCTAGAAGGGTAAAATACCATAATAAATTCAATAATATTTTATAAGTACAAATATAATATAATGTTCTACGTCATTTTGTAAAGAACTCAAATTTCAATATTATAACGTGCTATTCCACACAAAATAAATAAATATATATACATGTATGTATGTGTGCATTATATATGTGTCTATATGTGTGTGTATACATATATGTATGTGTGTGTATATATCTTAGATTTTTCTTTTACTCTGCACAAATTACTTGGGAACAGAATTAAAAAAAAAAAAAAAAAAAAAAGTAAACACAGAGACTATTTTAAATTGTATGTATGAAAATAATATGATAACAAATATATATAAACATTCCGATACTCTAATCATACAAGTTGACTAATGTCTGTAAGAAGTCTAACGCATGAACCATTGTAAAATTTAGCGAAAAAGTTTGGTAGAAAATTGAACTTGAAATTGATGTCATGGGATCACTTAGGTTGACTTGGATTTCAAAAGATAAAATCGAATTTTCATTAAGAATAAATTAGTGATACCAGCTTAAACTAATCATGTAAGTGGCTCTACTATTGGCTCGGTTGGATAACTTGTCTTATATATGATGACACGTGCCCAGTGACCATTGTACATGTCATGTGTGTTGCTGGTATTACGATGTGTTATGATAATGCTAGGATGATGTGATGATATGATTTGATATGATATTATGATGTATTACCATGATGATGTGATGTATTATGTCACTATGATACGTTAGGATGATAATGCATTCTTGATGTGATGACATGAGATACATGATGATGATATGACATGATCCAATGATGTCTCATGTTACGATGATATGAATGTATGAAATGCTATGTTGCATTATGATGAGTTTTCTAATACACAGCTCCTAATTGACGTTATAAATGATGAATGTATGAAGATTTATGCATGCATGTTACCTATCGTAATATGTGAAAGATGTGTGGGGCTGTGTCCTTTGAATGAGTTTTAAGATGAAAAGTATAGGGGCCTCATGCATATTGTAGGCTCATTTACATCGGGATACTTCTCTTTTTATGATGATGAGTACGAATTCGTACACTATAATGATGATGATGATCATGTGTGGCATGACATTCGAGGGTTTGTTGTACCTCCATACGTCCGACTACAACCAACTAGCCCGACTATGATGGGCTCAGGAAGTGTGTGGACCGCCTGGTGGACTCACGCTCGCACGTGTGGGTCGTGTGTAGGGAAGTACTACACATCTAATTTATCCAAATTAGAAGCCACCTCTATGATGGTTTTAAATGATAGGTCGCTGATCATGATTGTGTGTGTTTTCATTCCCTAACTCGGAAAGTGAAGTCACTTATTAAATATTTTTTAAAATACTCAAGCCATGTGGTACTTCATATTCAGGTAAAGGCAAGACACCTACGGTTGATGGCGACATCGCAATTAAAGACCATGACACATGCATAAGGTAATTGCATTTAATTTCGTAGATCTTAAGTAGTATATGACATAACTGTTTCTATATTTCCTTATGTTTATTTTAATATTTGTTTTGTATTGTTTTAAGACCTTTCTTTTTTAACACGTAAGTCGTGACATTGTTTTATGAAATCGTTTTAAATGATTATTTCTACCCAAGATGTTAGGTCAGGCATATAGTAGTGGCTTTAGATTAGTAGAAAATTAGGGCAATTTTTAAAATCTTAAAATTTATTTCTCATTTTTCTCTCTTGCAATATTCATCAAAGATTGTATTGAGAGGACAAAAAATGTAACCATGTTTACGAGACCTTACCATTCAAACTCGAACGCAAAAATCTTGATTACGGTATTAAACACGGGATGTCATGAATAATAAACAATTCAATATTATTAAAAAAACACATCCAACCAAATGGGGGAAGAGAAAACCAAATAATATCTTTGTGTTTATCTATATATATATATATATATATATATATATATATATATATATATATATGGGTGTGTTGGGTTTCAAATTTGAACATAGAAAGGAAAAATGAATTGGATTGTGTTCATAATTGTATCCATTTTCATTTCCTTTCTTGTAAAGTTGGTTCTTTTCCCTTTGAGGAGTGGTCCTTACAAGCTCCCACCAGGGCCAACCGCCTTCCCAATACTCACAAACTTCATATGGCTACGCCAGTCGCCTCTTGCAATTGAATCTGTGCTGCGCAGTTTCGTGGCCAAATATGGCCCCATCATCACCATCCATGTCGGCCCGTCCCCGGCCATCATCATCGCCGATCGCTCCATTGTCCACAAAGCCCTCGTCCAAAATGGCGCCATCTTCGCCGACCGCCCTCGAGCTCTCTCCATCAATCGGATCACGGCCTCGGGCAACCTCGACAACATCACCTCCGCCCCTTATAGCCCTACTTGGCGTCTCCTCCGCCGTAATCTTGCAGGGGTAATGCTTCACCCTTCGCGGGTCAGGGGTTATTCCCGAGTCCGTAAAAGGGTGTTGGACATCCTCGTTACTCGTCTTGAATCTCGACCGGAATCGGACACCTTAGTTGTTCGACATTTTCAATTTGCTACGTTTTGTTTGTTGGCTTTGATGTGCTTTGGAGATGAGCTGAATGAGACACAAATCTTGGAAATTCATCAAGTTCAACGTGAGATTGTTGTCAATTTGCAACGCTTTCTTATACTCAATTTGTGGCCTAAATTGATGAAGATTTTGCTTCGTAAGCGTTGGAAGGAATATTTACAACTCAAGAACAAACAACATGAGGTGGTCAACTCTCCTCGACTTGGATTAAAAAATTTTAAAAATGAAACCTTTAATTATTTATCGGTTCTTGTTCTTGTTCTTGTTCTTAAATAGGTTCTCATCCCGGTAATCAAGGCACGAGAGAAGACCAAACATGAAATAACAAAAGAAGGAGAAGAAAAAGAAGAGAATTTGGTATCATATGTTGATACATTGATTGATTTGCAGCTCATCGACCAAAAAAGAAAGCTTAATAATGAAGAAATAGTAAATTTATGCTCGGAGTTTCTAAACGCCGGGACCGACACCACGACGACAACATTGCAATGGATCATGGCGAATTTAGTGAAGAACCCACAAATCCAACAAAAACTTTTTGAAGAGATCGATGGAATTATGAAATCTAGTACGACACGACATGGATTACGAGAGGAAGAGGTAAAGGAAGAAGATTTAGGGAAGCTTCCATATTTGAAAGCTGTGATTCTAGAAGGGTTACGACGACACCCACCGGGGCATTTCATATTACCCCATGCAGTGAAAGAAGACACGACGTTGGAGAATTACTTCATACCGAAAAACGGGACGGTGAATATCATGTCGGGGGAGATGGGATGGGATCCAGAAGTATGGGAGGATCCGATGACGTTCAAGCCGGAGAGGTTCATGAGTGGCGACGGAGAGGCATCGTCGACGATGTTCGATATAACCGGGAGCAAGGAGATTAAAATGATGCCGTTCGGAGTCGGGAGGAGGATATGTCCGGGGTATGGTTTCGCAATGCTTCATTTGGAATATTTTGTAGCAAATTTGGTATGGAGATTTGAGTGGAAAGCTGTGGAAGGAGATGAAGTTGATTTATCAGAGAAGATGGAATTCACCATTTGGATGAAGAACCCTCTCAAAGCACAATTACGTCCAAGGTTTTAGGACAATATTATATAGTTAATTACTATTTTGTTCACTTTGTTACTATGTTGTTCAAGGGTATTATAATCTTTTCCTACTCGTCGGGAAAAGTAATTTATGTTTGTAAGCGATCAAAATTGCAATGAAATGAAGTCGATTCTATCTTTTTCGGGTTAGTTTGGACGTTTGATCTTACAAGATTGTATAATTAAGTTATTTTGTTATGTAACTTATTTACTTTCTTGTATTTATATTATATTTAATAAATTTAGATCTAACCTTTTCTTATCAAATTGCTTGGATTACTTAAAAATCGAATAAATGTTGCAAAATTTGACTTTATTTGTGGAAGTATTGAAAAAAGAATTTCGGGTTGGCCGGATATGGGTAGAGATTTCCACGGGGCAGGTGGAGAAAGAGAAACCTTTCCCATTCCTATTCTCACCTCTTAGTTTCAATCCTCATCCTCACAAAATTTTCCATTTATTTTTGTGAGGATCGGGATGGGGATTCCCGATAGAGATCGAGTTGCACACTATGAATTTTTCACAATATATATATATATATATATATATATATATATATATATATATATATATATATATATATAAATTTATTAATTTCATAAATTATTTAAAAGAATAATTTCCATTTTTAATATAATATCTACTCGAAAAAGTGCAATAATATAATATCATATTCCACGTCGTTTTTAAAAAAATAAAATTTCAATATTACAACATAGTGTTCTCCACGCACACAACGGGGCGAAGCGGGTATTTCGCGGTGTCAAGAGACGAGAAATATAATCTACGTCTACCACCCCGTTTAACTAACGATGAAAAATCTCTCCCTATTTTCTCCCTCATCTCCATTTAAATGAACATCTCTAAATATAAATATCTTTCTCTACAAGCTTACGATTCCAAGAAAGGATCTGACATACTAACGTTATTATAATAACATTCGTTGTTTGAGTTCATTATTATTGGTTGGTTTGGTTGGTTGAGTTCATCAGTTCTCTGAGTTATTCTTTTTTCAGATCCAACGCCCATTGGGGTTCATGCATGGGTCCTAATGCTGTCAGTGATTGTCAAATATCTTTATTTCAATTCTTGAGTAAATTTTTTTTTTTTTTTTTTCAGATCCAACGCCCAATTGGGACTTCACGATGGATCCTAATGCCAGTAAGTGTCTGTGAAATATCTTTATTCCTGTAAGATCCTAACATTTATTTCTTGGAAAAGTTGGCACACAAAAACATGGCGATTAGTTGGCACGTGAAAATATGGTGAAAATTTATGTAATTTTTATTAGTCGACTGTGTATTGTCGGGGAGCTGCGAACAAGATAGCCATAACTCATAATGAGCGATCAATTGATATCGATGTCGGTGTCAATGGTAACTTAAAAATGAGTCCTCTGGATAAAGAAAGAGATTTATGGTAAGGAAGATAAATAATGAGCCACTCCTTTTCGTTGAGATTATTTTTGGCTTTACATTGATCTAGTTGTTGGAAGAAAGAAAGTAGGGAGGAAAGTTTTGTGGGTGGTGATGAAAATGGCTCGTTGATGGGTGTCATAGTTATGTTTGTCTGGGATGTATTGTCCATGACCGCATGTCCATGACACGCCAAACTCCTTTACTTGCTTTCGGGTTCTATTACTTTTTTATGCTTATTTGTGTTATATGACTATTCAGCGAAATTATGTCTAGTTTATTAGACCTGAATTGTTTCAAAATGTATTATAGGGGATGCACTACTTTTATCTGAAATTATACGTTATCTAAGTCGTTGGGTTGCCTTTCTGGCTTATGGGGCATAAGGCTTGAGCATACGTCGATTGGTCGTAGGCGACGTGAATTCAAATTGACTTTTGGTATTGGGAATGAGTGTTGCACAATCGCAAAGTTCGTTACCAAGAAAAGTGTGATTGTGATAATGGAGAAACATTCAAGTTAGGTTGTTGGATTGTTAAAAAAAAAAAAAAAAAATTAATTTTTTATTTATTTATCCACAATTCAAAATTATTCGATACAATTTTAAATAAAATATATTAAAAGTTTCCGACCCAACACAAATTAATCTATATTCATTAAAAAAAAAATCATCAACAACAACGAACGAGAATTGTAGCATCCTAGTATAATTCACCATTGTCATAAACTAAAGACAACTAAATACCGACTTAAGGAGTAAGACAAATACAAGGATAGACACTGAAATTAAAAAACAATTAGTTTAAAGAAATCATATATAACAAAAAAAAAAATATATATTATAAAAATATTTTATTTACCTATAAAGAGACTTAGTCACGCATGATGATGAAGTTGGAAGGTCCTAAATTATCAATAAAAATAATATACTTTAGGTTGAGAAAGATATGATGAAACTAATTTTCTATCGATTCAATTTTGTGTCTATTGTTTTAGTTCTTTTTTAGGTGTCAATAAACGACTAAAATAATCAAAAATATTCCTGCTTGTACTAAATTTTGATCCAGTAATTACGTACACTAGAACAGTCAAAACATTGTGGACAACCTTTGATAAAATTGGGTATTTGAAGTTATTTATTTTCCACCCACAATAAAATAATAGATTAAAAGTAAAAAAGAATCATAAAAAAAAACATTCATAGTCGTTTTCCAACCAACACAAAGATAGAAATTACACAAAATCCGTAAAATGAAAACAATATGTTTTAAAATTATTCACGTATATGCCTAATCTATAAATATTGAACATAATAGGTTACAAAATAACCTAGATGTATGTATAAATTATAATCAATGAACCTATTTGATAAGGGAACCCTAATCCCTAATTTTCGGCCCAACGATCCAAACTTTTGTTAAAACAAGAACTCTTGAATCAAAGTAATTAATACCTCCTTATACGAAATTCGGATCAACCTAGAGATAAGGTTAGAGTCACTCTACCATCGAACTTGATCAAGATTTGATTGAATGACTCAGATGCAATTTTACCACTTGGTTGAAACTTAGAAACGACAAAATTGATGCTCAGATTTCTAAGCGAAACGTCTCAATTTAAGATCTGAATTACATTCATCCACGAATCTGATTTTTACATAACATATTGTGGGTATTTATAGTCTCCCGACAAAAGACTTTTGGGGCCGAGATTTATTCCCGATCCCCTTTAATCTCTACAAAAGACGAAGTCAAATTGACCATTTGACCCTTTGACCCTTACATAATTTATGAAACTAAAAATAATATTTTCTAACAACTGTTGATGTGCTTGATGGTAAGAAGATAGATTAAAATCAATTGGGCTTTTCCCGCATAGGTTCGAACCCTGTTGTTGACATTACCTCCCTTTGCAACGTCAAATCAATGAACTTGTCATCTGTGTCTTGCCAACTTTTGGCAATAGGTTCCATTTCGAACATGTAATGTCACAGTTATACGTTTTTAACCATGCAACATTATGATCTTGACACGCTCATGACAAGCTTTAAGGGAACCTCAAGCCCCATTTAACTTTTTTTTTTCCGTCTTTGCGAATTTATCGGATCTTAGGCAAGGCTCTCCTTTGCTGACCGAACACAACTCATGGAAAACTAAGCTCGTTTGGCCATACATGTCTCTCGTGTGTACATGTTCACTTGTTCGTGAACCAATCAACTTACCTCTACACTAGGCCAAGTCATCTGACTCGACCTTGCCTCTACTCTCGTTATAGCTTGGTTCCCAACAACATGGCCCACACATCGAGATAGCATCGCAAGTCTCGTGATGTCGTCAGTCCTTACTGCTTGCTTAGAAACATGCTTCTCGAGAATCAACCCATCAGTTAACAATATCGTTGAGATATCTTGAACATCCATCCATTCGAGTTCTTTCGTGGCATGAACCCTCTCATGTCCAAGTTGAGTCATTTACGGATACTGTATTGCATAACGGATGCATATATCAACCTTCAACACATGGGTTGAGGCGCAATGTCGACACTATACTCGAAAAAATCCATTTTCAAAGGAAGACACCCAAGACACTAGTCTTGCAATGCTCACCCACACTGTGATACACGTATGTGCCACCTGGTAGCTCACTTAAGCCAGAGGGCCCAGGGGTGGCGAAGAGCTGACATCATGCTTCCATCTATAGTACACTTTGAGTCATTTGTGTTCCGATAAAAGTAGACATGATTTTCACGAGCGATCCTACAACCTCGAGGAGCGCCCATCCGGGTATTCTATTAGCATCTAGTTTGGTGCATTCATATTTCATATAGTATGACTTAACTCTAGAGTTGTATGCCGAAACTTATCAAAACCTCGACTTCTGAGATTAAAGTTTGTGGCCCTACCTTACCCTTTTTTGAGTCTATCTCTGACACTCTTGAATGCACACTCTTCTTGGTATGTTGGATGAGACACCATCCTCATCGGTTGCGTCACAACATTTGTCTGTCTTGGTCCTCACGTGACTAGATGGGCACTACTTGGGAGTCACCACCTTATTTATCTACGTGTGGGGTCACAACCTACTGTCATCTTAGTGAGGTTGTGACACTCTCCCCCACTGAAACTAGTCATCGTCCTTGATAACTTTCTCAAAGGCATAATCACATTGTATATTGTGACACTCTTCCCCACTTAATCTTGGCATCATCCTAATGACGATCCAAACTTTAGATTGGTTGTTGATTAATTTTTTGGAAATAAATGTGCTTTAGAATGAATATGAAAACCTTCTCTCAGTCTATGAGACTCGTAGCATAAGCACGACAAACAACAATTTGCCCAATGGTTGTGGGCATTCCCACTAGAGACCTACCTCGCTCTTCTGTCAGACTCGGTGACTTATGCCTCAACTTGACTTGAATGCATACTCTTCTGTCGGACTCGCTCTTCTTTTGGTTCTCACAGATTGGATGGGTGCCACCCCTTCTCTATCTGTGTATGGGGTCACAAACTGTAAAAGATATGGGGTCACAAACTGTAAAACCATTTACAATAGCATTTGGATCCCAATTTGGCATTTATTTTAAAACTTTATTTTAGCATTGGACCAACGTATTTGCAAGGAGAATATGTTGTTTTAAACCATTTGATGTAAGTAGCTCGTCCAATGACTTTAAGGCTGGGTTGGATATGTATAATTTGTTATGATATGTGTGGCATGTCTAAATATGAAATGAATGTTTTGGTTGTGCATACATTTGTTATGAACTTTGGATAGTTAGTTACAAAACTTTATACATGCATGTGAATGACATGTTGTTATGTTCGATGGGTGATGTTCGACTAATTGGGAATGATCAATTCCTATAGTTGGGGATAAAGTCTCTTAGGACTCTCGTTTATGCAATACTAAATAATCAGGACAACTCAAAACATGGGGAGAAAATGACTTGCTACAAAGTTTAAATTTAGATCCTACAATTGCACGTTACCGTTACCGTCCTTGTTATGCATGTATGCATGTCTAATCCCATTAAATCCACACCATTTTGGTTTTGGGTAACCAAAATTCGTTGACAAACTTCCATTAGATCCGTCCGGCTTGTCTCTAGTTGGTATTGGGTCGACATAACATAGTGACAGTATCCAGGAAAATTAAAAAGTAGACAAGGGTACACGACAGACTTAAAGCCAAAATGACCCACCAATACTTGCATTTCAAGGACAAGGAAGTTTGAGAAATACCAAAGAAAAACAATCGGTAGCCTATAACCATGTTCTGGACTTTGGGGTGAGCGTTCTACATAATCGAGGTAACAACAACTAGGAGTGTACATGCTCCGAGTTGAGTTGGGTTGAGGAATTTATTTAGATCAACTCAAAAGTTCGGGTTGGTTGGATTGGCAACCCAACTCAACCCGTAAATTTTCACAACTCAACCCAACCCAACCCAACCCAACCCAAACCTCTATTTTTGGGTTGGGTTGGGTTCAAGTTGTTCCAAATTAAAAATAATAATAATAATAATAATTGTGAATCAATTGCATATTTTCACGGATATTATGACCCGCGAGTGTAATTTTTTTTTTATCACCTATAGACTTTTAGTCATGCAATGGATTCAAGACTTCTTTTAACTAAAAGTTGTGATGCTATCACCTAAAATAATTACCACCTATAAACTTTTAGTTTAAACGTATCCAACCCTCTATTACATTCATATTATCACCCATAAATATGCAAATGATGAGCAATGGATCAATTTCAACGTAACCTACGTATAATTATACATATAATTAATTTATCTACGTTCACAATATATAATCATTCAACAAAATACCTAAAAATTTAGTTTTTGTAAAAGGGCAAGTAATTCATCTTTCTACAAACTTGAGCACAAACTTCAAGAGCGCACATTATATAAAAATAATAAAAATAAATAGTTTAAATAAATGATGCATAACAAAAAGAACTACTAATAAAATATTTTACTTACATAGAAAAAATAATTATTTGTGCATGACATTGATGGAGCGGGAGGGTCTTCAATCATTTGAAAAATTAGAAAAATATAAAATTGTGATATAACATAGAGTAGATTGCAACAAATAGAGAATAAATAAGTTAGAGTTATCTATCTCAAATTTTCTAGACACAGAACTCAAATTCTCTTTCGAAAATGTAGCGGTAAGACGCTACACTACGAGGCTTAGTGTTTTCACGTTTTTGACAGCATCGAGATGCTCTTCCCCAAACTGAACTAATGGTGATTGGAAACACCTTGTAATAAGACGTTCACTAAGAACTTAAATGACCAAGACATGGAACAATATCCAAATATTGCTTTTGAGGATGTTCCAACGGTTTTCAAAGAATTTAGCCAAGTACTTGTCTGTGGCCCCAGGGTTCCCAAACTTGTGATGGCTAAAGTTAGCCTCCAAAAGACATTATGCGCCTTATAAATAGGGCTCATATCAAGGATTAAGGGCATAGAGCTAATTCCTAGAGCTTCAGGATTGTGTTGAAATAAGAAAAGGAAGTCCTCCCAACATCTTTGTCAGTCACTGGCTATACCCACTCCTTCAGGATCATGTATTTATGTAAGATTCTTCTGTTTTAAACATGACCAGAAAAGATGAAAGAAGCTTAATATTAACTTGTTTGCACTGCTCCCCCCTATCAGTATACATTTTTGGCTCCAGAAAATTCTCTTCTTTACAAATGATGTCATGAGTATCACATTTAAGACAGAGTTTTTAAGCTCTTAGGTCTTCAGGGAATCTTTCAAGGACCCATTTAAAATCCCTTTCTTCATGGGATAATGATTGAGGGTGGATCTATCAAGTCTTTGGACCATGGAGTTAAGGAAAGGGAGAACAAGCATGTGCTACTGAAAGGGAGAACAAGAAAGAATCTGCAACAAGATCAATGATTATGTAGCCGATGTCCATTTCAGTTGCACAACAAGCACTTGCAACCATATAACTGAATAGCAGTACGAACCAGCAAAGCACAAACAGGGAAGTACATATAAACTTTCCTCCCAACAATTCAAAAAATGATCAAGAATGAACATCTTCTCATGGAAACTCAATTCAAATCCATCAGAGCATTCTCCAGCCTCTATTGATTAGACCCATATTATCTTGGTTTTGGGCTACCAAACTTTGTTGGCAAATTTCAGTTGGTTCCTTGAGGATTATGTCTAGATGGTACTGGATCCGAGATAACATAGTGACAGCATCCAGGAAAAGCAAAAAGTAGATGATGGTACACAAAAGATCTAAAGCCAAAACGACCCACCAATCCATATATATATATATATATATATAGGAATAACACAAGCTTTCCTTGAGAGAAATGACAAAGACATACAAAAACCAATCCAGCAAAAGAAGGAGACCTCAAGAGTAATCTGATGACCATATGGATTTAATCAGAGAGCGGTTGACCAAGCAAAAATGCTGTGATCTTGTGGAAAATCTGGATTGCAATTCAGGATAATGTTTTTAATTAGGACTCTTTTCCATCGAGCCCTTTAATCGATTACATTAAATTTGAGAATAACTGTGGAGAACGATTGGATACCCCTGTTTTTTTTTTTTTTCTTTTTTCTGCTGGATAGAGGCCTTTTTCAGCCATTAAACCAAGTATATATATGTATTCCAAATTTATACAGCAGAAACAGATCTAAGAACTCATTATTTAATGAAAAACCAAAGACAAATGAAGGAATACACGTGAACAAAGTACAAAACAAAGTCTATAAAAAGGCTCTAATTTCAATCACGGATACAAAACCTCCTCCAATTTCGGCCCGTTTTCCTTGAAACCCTTTCTTCCTTTCTAAACTTCTTGCACAGATATTTTACGCCCAGCACAATTGGAAGCTAAATTCTAACTACGACTCCACCATATCATTTGCATAGCAAGTACTTATAAGCATATAATTCAATCGCAGCAACAGCAAGCAAAGCACAGACAATGAAATAGATATAAACATTCCTCCCAACAATTGTAGAATGATCAAGCATGAGCATCTTCTTATGGAAACCGAATTCAAATCCATCACGAGATTCACCAGCCTCCACTAGATCCATATCATCTCGGTTTTTGGGTATCAAATTTTGTTGGCAAAATTCAATTAGTTCCTTGCAGATTATGTCTAGCTGGTACTGAGCCCGATGTAACATGGTCATAGCATCCAGGAAAAGTAAAAAGTAAATGAAATTCCATAAAAGACTTAAAGCCAAAATGACCCACCAATTATTGCACTTGAAGGACAAAGCCTGAGAAATACCGTAGATGAACAAACGAACCCAAATGAGATAGCCAAAAACAATGTTCTGAACTTTGTTTTTATGGTAACACACTTTTGTTTCTTGCTTCTCATTCACATCTATCAACTCCTTAAACCTCCTCTTCAACTCCCCATGCGCCATGACTATGGAACTGAATTGGGTATCAACTAGTCCCAATAAGTAAAAAGGAATTCAAGAGTAAGATTAATAAAGAAAGGGAACTGCACTCTTAGAAGGGAATAGCCTAAAACTGGATATGAATCTCTCCTTGGAAAGATCAACCTTATATAGGCACGTATCTACAAAGAAAATTAATGGGAATTTCCTGCCTACATGTTCTGTTGTTGTTAAATTCACGAAGCTTCCCTTAAATTCCCTACTTCGGATCTTTGACAGCAAAAGAAAAGGGATGAACACCGACATGGCTTGTCGTTTCTAGTTCACATTTCTTAATGACGGCTAACCGTACAGACCGTTACACAGGTGGAGGGTGATGATTGGGGGATTATTGACCTCTATTGTGCTTGTGTAATCAGATTATCCGATTCGGCAAAAGCCCCACCCACTTCTTGATGAATCCATTCAATTACAATATCTATTTCTAACCGGCCTCGGCTTCCATTTTTTTTCCAAAGATGCCATTTGAAATTTTGCTCGGGAAATTAACGTGAAGGCCTTACTACTTTCCGTTACTGGGAAGAACTGGGAGGAAATAGGAAACGTTTATTTAAACGTTTATTTAACAGGACATGAGATCCTATTACCTATACCCATTATTATCCATCCCCTCATTTACTATAATTATACTTACAATATTTAAATTAAATACTTGTACAAAAATTTAATTATTAATTACCACGTTTATAATATTAAAATTAGATAATAGTAGATGTTTTTTTTTTTTTTTTTTTTTTTTTTTTGTCTGTTTTAGCCTGTTATGTATCATCTTCAATCTCAATTCATTACATATCGTCCTCAACCTCACGATTTTAAAATGCGTATATTACCTTCCCTACTCCAATCGATGTGGGATCTCACAATCCACCATTCTTGGGGGATAGCATCCTTACTGGCACACCACTCAGTGTCGGACTCTGATACTATTTGTAAAAGCTCAAACCTATCGCTAACGTATATTATCCGCTTTGGCCCGTTACGTATCACCATTAGTCTCACGATTTTAAAACGCGTCTACTAGAGAGAGATTTCCACACCCTTATAATAAATATTTTGTTCCCACTATGGGATCTCACAATCCACCCTCTGTAGGAGCCAATGTCTTCATTGACACACTATCCAATGTCTGGCTCTTATACCATTTTTAATGGCGTAAGCTCACCGCTAACAAATATTGTCCGTTTTGGCTCGTTACGTATCGCCGACAGCCTCATAATTTTAAAACGCGTCTGTTAGGGAGAGGTTTCCACACCCTTATGAGAAATGTTTTGTTCCCACTATAGGATCTCACAATCCACTCCCCTTAGTAGCCCGTGTAGTGTTTCGTTCCTCTCTTCAACCAATGTAGAATCTTACCATCCACCCTCTTTAGGGGCCAATGTCTTCACTGGCACACTATCTGATGTCTGGCTCTTATACCATTTTTAATGGCCTAAGCTCACCGCTAACAAATATTGTCCGTTTTAGCTCGTTATGTATCGTTGACAGTCTCATAGTTTTAAAACCCTGTCTGTTAGGGGGAATGTTTCCACACCCTTATAACTTTTAAGTTTGATGGTCTAAATTGGACTATTTATTTTTTCTTCAAATTTCGAGTAAATTGGAAAATTTAGTTTTTAAAATTTATATTTGAGACTCTTATTTTTTAAATTTACAAATTTTGCCTCCTAACTTTAAAAAATAATTTAAATTCATAAATATATTAGATTTATGAATCTATTAATCATTTTTAAAATATTAAAAATTAAATACAGAAATTAGGAAGAAAAGAAAAGAAAATGATTTCCTAATAGAGAAGGGGCACTTTACCTCATCCCCAAGAAAGAACACAAACGAACCCTATTCTTTCGTCCCTTTCCATTTCATCAATTGGATCTTGTTCTTGCGACTCCGATTCTCTCTGCAAGCCAATTTGTCAGCAAATCCGTTTTCGTTGCTCTCTCCGTTGTCTGAACTTCATCTCACACTCATCGCCGTCGCCCACGTTCCAGTGTACACTCCCTCTCTCACTCACTCAAATCTTTTGGTTATTTTTTCCTTTTGAATAAAGATTGTGTTTAGGTCTGGTTGTTCGTTTTAATTCTTTTATTTGGGATCGGAGCTCTGATATGTGATCCGTGTGATTTGGAACAAACCTGCATTTGAGCTTTCAGCTTTCAGAAATTGATGCTATCTGAGTTAAATCTGTTTCTGGGGTTCAAATGGGATACAGAAGCATTATTGTTCTTTAGGGCAGCTTAGTCTCAAATTAGGTTGCGATTTTGTAACCCTTTTATTTCTTTTGCGTTTTTTTTATCTGCGAGCCTCTTGTCTTTCAGGTTATAACTTGTGAGTTTTCTTTTCTAAGTATGGATGTAAATTATTGAAACATACTTTGAAGAATCCATTCTTCAGAGACATCATTTCCTTTAAGGTTTGTTACTTGGTTTGTTTCTCATTTTGAGATTTGGGATTAAGAAGCTGTTGTATCTACATTACATACTTAAGAATCTGTTGGTTCTTGTTCGTGGAAATTCGAAACTGTTGTGTAGGTAACATTTTTTACAGTAGTTGGTTCAAAGATGACATCTTCTTTATTGATGAAATGAAGCGTAATTTGAGTTTTCCTCTTTCAGTCTCCCATTTACGTGAGTTTGAAAGTTCTTTGGTAGATTTATTGCAGTTAGCCTAAGTTCTCTCTCGGATGGTTTATTGAGTTTGTTAAGTCCTCTCTAGAATGGTTTATTGAGTGTGTTGTTTGGCTACCTTCGAGTGGAAGGAAATTGTTTGAAGTAAAAGCTGTTCTGTTGAAAAAAGAATGGCTGGCTTTCTGGGAAATGCTAAAAAGATTTCCTTAGAAAGTTTGATGAACGAGTTCATTCAGATTCTTTGAAGTATTTGTTTGATGCACCTACGACTTCGTCTAATGCTCTTTTGCTGGCCGTGTCCAAGGAAAAATCAAATTATAGCAGTTATGTAGAGGTTGTTAAGAAGAACTTGATGGATACACATTTTTCAAAGTTGTTCTTTTAGACTTCTTATTTACAAAGAATGGGATCAGTTGTTTAACAATTCAAGGGTATCAAGACAAGCTTATATTTTTTCTCAACATTTCCCTTTGCTTTTGGAAGCTGGAAGTTTGGTTTCGGGGGTCTTCCCCTTTTAGATTTTATAACAGTTGGTTGTAAATGTCAGATTATGATCAATAATTATCCTTGGTGATTCAATGAAAGTTCTATCTTGGAACACATGGGGATTTGGGTACTATTTGAAAATTACTCAGTTAAAGAAGTTTCTGCAGCACCATTGTCCTACTTGGTTCTTCTACAAGAATCAAATGTTGGTATATTTTGTTCAAAACTCATTAAATTCATGTGGAGTTCCAAAGTAGCATTGTATGTTCACTTACTTAGTGCTTTGGTTGGAGAAAAGGAGGTTGATATAACATTTGTTTTGGCATTTTCCAATGGAGCTTTGAATGCCCAGTGTTTATATTTTGGTTGATTAGTGGCTGAAGTAAAATTTCGTTTTAAGTGGCCTTTCCTTGGGGGAGTTAGTGCAACCTATTTTCATGAAGAGCTGAAAATGTGGTTGATATAGAATTTATTTTGGCGTTTTCCAAAGGATCTTTGCATGTTACGGTTTTTAATATTTGGTTGGTTTGGGGCTGAAATCAAGTTCCGGTTTAAGTGGCGTTTTACTGAGGAAGTTATTGCAACTTGTTTGCAAGAAGAGCTTCTAAAAAATGACTTGCTGGTGGCTGAGAAGCTCTTAATAATTCATGAAACATGTATAGTTTTATGATTCCCAGGGCTAACCTCTATTTGATTGTTATTACCTCTAGGTGCTTGATTTTTCTTTTTCTTTCTCTGTTTTTACTCCCTTTGAGAGTAACTATCGCGTGAACATTTCCTTTTCATTATATTAATGAGAAGTTGTTCCCCCCCCCCCCCCCCCCCCAAAAAAAAAAAAAAATTATGACGTTTCCTTTACTAGTTTGTTTCTTGGGAATTTCCAAATTCTGAATCTTGTCTGCTCAACCGCTGCCTTTGGCTGCTGGGTCTTTTTCAAAGATATCTTAAGAGTTTATTATGAAGTGGATAGAGAGGGGAAAGTGCGGGATTGAGATAGGGAACCAAGAACTTCAGATAGAGGAACTTGGAAGCTTTGTGTTTCAGTTGCTTTCTGATAATTTTCTCCGCATTTGGTAGTATAATGCAGGACTTTATAGTTATTTGACCAGGAGGGACTTTCATATGTTTTGTTTTTACTGTCTAAATAAAGTTTTCACGTTCTTAAGTGACTTGCTTCTGCAGGTTCTAGTCTGTAACAATGTCAACATCTTATCTACCTGCCACTACTGATTCAATTGCTGAGGCTTTAGAAGCTAAGAATTCGTCAGAGTCTATCTCAATCCTTTACCGTATTCTTGAAAACCCTTCATCTTCCCCTGAGGCTCTACGGATAAAAGAACAGGCCATAACAAATCTCTCAGATCTTCTCAGACAAGAGAATCGTGCAGAGGATCTTCGGAACCTTTTGACTCAACTTAGGCCTTTCTTTAACTTGATACCAAAAGCAAAAACAGCAAAAATTGTCCGAGGAATCATTGATGCCGTGGCTAAAATACCAGACACATCTAATCTACAGATTTCCCTATGCAAGGAAATGGTCCAGTGGACACGTGCTGAGAAGCGAACTTTCCTTCGGCAACGAGTTGAGGCCAGGCTTGCAGCTCTTTTGATGGAAAATAAGGAGTACCCGGAAGCCTTAAATCTCCTGACTGGATTAATCAAGGAAGTAAGAAGACTGGATGATAAGCTCCTCCTCGTAGACATAGATCTACTGGAGAGCAAGCTCCATTTTTCTCTGAGGAACCTCCCTAAAGCGAAGGCTGCACTTACTGCCGCAAGAACAGCTGCTAATGCCATATACGTGCCTCCAGCACAACAGGGAACTATTGACTTGCAGAGTGGCATCCTTCATGCGGAAGAGAAGGATTATAAAACTGCTTACAGTTATTTCTTTGAAGCTTTTGAAGCCTTCAATGCTCTTGAAGATCCCCGGGCTGTATTTAGCCTCAAATATATGCTGCTGTGCAAAATAATGGTTAACCAGGCTGATGATGTAGCAGGAATAATTTCATCAAAAGCAGGTCTACAATACGTGGGAATTGAGCTGGATGCCATGAAGGCTGTAGCTGATGCACATTCCAAGCGTTCGTTAAAGCTTTTCGAGACAGCACTTAGAGATTTTAAGGCTCAACTAGAGGAAGACCCTATTGTCCACAGGCATCTCTCTTCTCTCTATGACACTTTGTTGGAGCAAAATCTGTGCAGGTTGATCGAACCATTCTCAAGAGTTGAGATTGCTCATATTGCGGACCTGATTGAACTGCCAGTGGATCATGTGGAAAAGAAGTTGTCTCAGATGATTCTAGACAAGAAGTTTGCAGGGACCTTAGATCAAGGTGCTGGATGCCTAGTCATTTTCGACGACCCGAAGACTGACGCCATATATCCAGCCACACTGGAAACCATTTCCAACATTGGCAAGGTTGTGGATAGCCTCTATGTTAGGTCAGCAAAGATAATGGCATAAAGTTTCTAGCATCAGACTGAACCGCTTCGAGCGAGCTGCTGTAGTTTTGCACTTCGGTTGCCTCCTTGGTATGGGACTGCCATGTTTTTTTACTCTTGAATTTCCTAAAGTAAGTCTATACGGTGATTTGAAAGAACTTTAGTTTGAAGTTTATCTGCAGAATTGTTCAGAGAAAGACGGTTTAGGCTCATTATTAGAACTTGAAATGAATTTAGATCAGTGTGTACCTTGCCTCTTTTCCCATTCTTTCGGACACGGACGAATTTTATTTTCAGGTTACTTGTTGATCATCAATGATTTCTTCGGAGTTGAAGCTTGATGAAAAGGAATGTCTGAAATTTCTCGAGACGCTGTTAGAGAATAAAAGCAATCATCATGTTTGTTCCCATAACTTATTGTAGTGGACGAAGGGTAGTGGAGAGTTAACCAAAAAGATATGATCTCTTAACCAAAACTTGATTGAGAAACTATTCATGGTGCTCTATTATGAATCCTAACATTTTGAGATCTTTAGATTCTTTAATATTCTATGTTAATCTCTCGATTTAGGAGAACTACTATCTTGAATTAATTATGAGAATTACTATGCCAATATAATTATGTAAGCTTTAAATTGTAAATTTTTATGTTGGGATATGATTTTGTTCAAATAATTGTATTTAAAAAAAAAAATTATATGCACTCAATGAAGAACGAATGATATGTATGGTACCAAATTGAAATAATTTAAGATAAAAATGACATTATTCTCTAAAGATAAAATATTAGCTCATTTGAAAAAATTAAACTGCAAATATATAATAATTTATTTTATCCCTTACGTAACTTAAGTAGAATAGCTAGAAACTATTTAAATTTGTAAATTTGTTCATAAAAGTAACTTAATTAAATATGATCGTATCTATCTATAAATATAAGTAATATAAGTAATATACGTAATATGCATATGAAAAAAGTCAAAATTTGTGAAGAAAAAAAATAAAAATTGGATGTGAATTAAATAATTAAGCTAATTAGAAACCTTTTTGCTACTAATAACTCAATTATTGAATTTGCAATAACAGCCAGAAATGTGGCTTGACATTTTTATTTATTTAATTAGTTCTCTGCATCCTTGAGATTTTAAAAAATATATATTTCTCTGAAACCGCTAATTTTTGCATGTCCCAAACTGGTTTTATGTTGACTTCAAAATTAATATTTCATTTTATTTTCACCATCTTTATAAAAATTAATAAATTAATGTTATTTCATTCTTAATACTATTTAAATTAATTGTTTTTTTAAAAAGAGAACCCTAGGAGTTACCGAAGTTGAAGGAAGTTTCTTATGGGAGTGTACATAGGTTGGATTGAATTAAGAAATTTTCTTTTGGACCAATACAAATCAATTTATAATCATTAAAAAAAATTCATCAACAACAACAAACAAAAATTGTAACCTCTATAATCTGGGTTGGGTCAGATCGTGTCATCGGATTTTCGGATTCAATGTATATTCCTAATTCCTCACACAAAAATGAACTACGCAAAAATCAAGAGATTTGAAATTTTCTCCGTTCATCGACTACACTGGGAGGAGGAGTTGGCAATCAACTGTTGCTTGGGGTATTGCCTCGCATTATACTGTAATAGATCGACTCAACCACGTTGACCCTTCAATTGACCAACTCGTCTTCTTCGCATGTCAAACACCGTTCATCTGTTCGAGTTTAGAGGTTGTTTTAGTTGAGAGCCCAAATAAATATAAAATTTTAGAAAATTAGGTCGTTACAAATTTAGGTTAAGAAAAATACGTTCACAATAAATTTGAAAAGTTTAGAACAAAATGTTGAAAGGAAATATTCACGAGCATAGCCAAATGTAAACGTTTATCATAATAGATTATCTCATGGCTTTCATGTTGAAAATAAACGTTTCACTTGTGGAGCTGAAGCATTAAAATAAGTTTTGCCGAATTATTTAAAATTAAACAAAACTAAACAAAACTAAACATAAATATGAAAAAGTTCCCTACGGTTCTCCAAAACCTCTAAAAGTTGAATATACTTCTTAATGATTTGTACATCAAATATTATATTTGAACATCTAATATATTAATACGTCAAATAATATATTTTTATATCTAATATAATAAGATATAATAATTTATTTCAATTTAATATAGTGAGAAATTTTAATATATATTTAACTAATTTGAATTTCATTTAAATTTTAAGTATATTTTTATTTAATATATTTAATTTACATTAATTATTTTTAATATTTAATTATCTACAATAGAGACATTTTCTTTTTTTAGGTTTAATATATCAAATATATTAACTATTAATTAAAACATTTTTCAATTTATATTCAATATATCTAGTATTTAAATAAAATTTTAACATTTCAAATTGATTTTTTTAATTTAATGTATATAATATATTTTCCTATAAATCTAAAATTATATTTTTACAAAATAAATTGTGTTCATTCATATAATCATTCTAAAAAAATCGATCATATTAAAGTTGTTTCCAGTAGATAAATTACATAAATATAAATTAAATTATTGTAATTATTGAGATTATCAAGAGTTTGGGGTAAATTTTTTTAAAGAAAGAATTTTCCAACCTTCTTTTAAATATTATATATATAATAATTGTAAATTTGTTTAAAAGGTTCGGTAGTTACGTGACAACAGAGATGGGGCCCATTTAACAAAAAAAAAAAAAAAAAAAAAAAAAAAAACAAGTTCTGAGCCACGTGTCATCAACATTTGTGGTCCCATGGGCCCACCGCCGCAATTTTTGACGATTGAAATAAATAAATAATCATGTCACTCCACCCTGTAAACCGCAGCCTTTCCCTTCATAACATATAATACAAACGCCCACCTACACGTGCCTCTCACGCTCCAAACCCAAAACTAATACCCTAATAAAAATTCATCGACCTATTTTCTTCATACGTATTTTAATTTGTCATAAAGAGAACTTTTTTATAGCATAGACAATAACATTTTTTTTATTATATATATAGAAATTAGTGTTACGTTCCAACGTAGATACGGAACATCAAAACAAACGTGAGTGCAAGTGCCTTTTGACTTAAAGGAGATGTAGTGTTGAGATGTTACACGTACCATCTAAAAAAACGTGATGTTTTTTTTTCTCACATCATCTAGTTAGGTTGGCTTCAAATGTTTGAGTTTGAGTTTAAATTGATAATGATAGATACGTCTAGTGCATGTTACAGATCAATTCTTTCTTCTAATCTGTAATGATTCTAGTGATCAAATTTCCGACATATTTATAAAAGTATTAATAAAAGAATTTGAAATGTATGGGTCGGGATTTTAATAAATGGTAGGAGTAGAAAATATTAGCTCATTTAAAAAAAAAAAAAAAAAGAGAATTCGACATGTCGGCTTCCCCTAATATATATATAATTATTAATGTATTTGAGAGGCACGCGAATTGCATCCAACATGCACGTGCATCCATGCTCCGTTACTAACCACCCTGAAATTGCAATATTCTGAGTTTAATTTTTCAAAATAACCTTAAAAAAACTTCAAAAACCAAACCAAACCTTATATTTTGTCTTTTTTCTTTTCATTTGACTTTTCTAAAATTTATTGAAAAAATATAATATTTAATTTGTTTTGCTGTTGTCATCTTTTCTTATTTATTTTAAGCTGTTAGGTTGGGGGGGAAGTCTATACTGAAAATTGGGGGAGGAATGTCTATACTGAAAATTGGAGCATTCCTAATGTCAACTACATCATATGTACGAGTCAAACAAATACGTGAATGTATGAGGATTCTCCTTAACCGACCTCCCTAGATTATATAATAATAATAACAATAATAATAAATTTGAACTCAAGAGAAATATCATAAAGGAATGGAATAAATGCTTGACCCACCTTATTACCCATCTATATAATCCATCACACGCCCAAATGTTCCCCCAATCCAATAGGTTAAGGGTTCCAATTGGCATGCCCATGGACAGGAATTCTGAGGCGTTGAGTGCTGCTGCTATTGATGAAGAAGCAAGGGTTTGTGAGTTGGAGAGTAAAGTCCACAACATAGCTTTGGGGTATCTCATATGGGAGAGGTGCTTTTTCTTTGCTGTCTCTCACAATTCTTCCTCCCACAACTGTGTTCCTTTGTGGATGGTCGTGGGCTTGAGTCTTTCTTGTTCGGCTCTCTACTTTTTGATGTTGTTGGAGAATGTGAGTATGATGTTCCGCTCTCTCAATACGCTCAACATGATTTTGAGGGAACGCACTCTCATCTTGGAGGCAAGAAATGAAGAAGATGGTGGGTTGGAGCTGAATTACGGTTTCCAGGTCAGGGAACTCAACAATGGGAGGTTCAGAATTGGGGAGAGGAAAGTTTACATATACGCCATTGCGTGTGCTTTGGTTGCTGTGACTGCTTTCGAAGTGTGCGCATGTAAATACTCGGTGTCCCTATGTAAATGAACAGGGTGTTTGTGTTTGGTTGTTTGTGTTTCTATTTCTACGCTTTTGGATTTCTCATGCTTCCTTTGTATCTTTGTGTGATTAAAAGCTATTCATGTAGATTGTTACATTGAATTGCGAATGGGTTTTGTTTTAATAAATATTTATAATATCAATTAATCTCTACTTCTAGATTTCCATAAGTTTGCAGTTTTGTTTAGTCTCCATTGTTTATAACACTTAAAAGGGTTTGTTGTGAACATTTATAAATACGCAAATCATGTGTGAGATAATAGATTTACATACAGAATTATATGCATGTGAATGTATAACATAAGGGACGATGAAAAATGGAAAGAGAAACATCACTTTGTGACAAAATACAGATTAAATTTGTATGAAAAACTGTTTGGCTATGAACAAGTGTATTTGATGTGGAGATTGTTTAATCTACAAATACTTGAAGGTTGATTTGTTGCTGATCATATAAATAAATTTAATGTGTTTGTAAGTCAACTAAGTTCAGTGAAAATTAATTTCGAAAATGAAATTAAAGCATTGATTTTGATGTCATCTTTATCCGAGTCGTGGGATTCTGTTGTTGCTGCAATCAGCAGTTCCCAAGGAGTCGTGGGATTCTGTTGTTGCTGCAATTAGCAATTCCCAAGGATCCGAGAAACTGAAGTTCGATGAAATTCAAGATGTAGTTTTCAGTGAAAGTCTTCGTAAACGAGAAATGAGGATTCATCTGGTGGTGCTCTTAGTGTTGACCAAAGAGGAAGAAGTAAATCGAAGGGCCAAAACAAAGGTTGATCAAAATCAAAGAACCGTGAAAATTTTCCAAACAGATCAAATGTAACGTGTTGAAAATCAATGGACATTAAATGATGTCAGATAGATTCCTAGTCTCAAGAAGAACCTAATCTCTATTGGTCAATTGGATAGCACAGGAAATGCAACAAAGTTTGGAAAGGGTTCGTGGAAGATTGTGAAGGGTGCTATGGTGGTAGCACGTGATACAAAATTTGGAACCTTTTACACCACTGTAGGAGGTATGAACATGGTTGTTGTTCCTGAGAGTGCTTCAAATTCGAGTCTATGATACAATAAACTTGGACTTATGAGCGTCAAAAGAATGAAGATGCTAGTCGCGAAAGGAGTTTTAGAAGGTCTGAAATCTGTTGATATGAGTCATTGTGAGAACTACGTTATAAGAAAACAAAAACGAGTTGGCTTCACAAAGGTTGCCAGAGAATTGAAGATAGTGAGGTTGGAAATGGTTCATACAGATGTTTGGGGACCATCTCCAGTTACATTACTTGGCGGATCAAAGTTCTATGTCCCCTTCATCGATGATTTCAGTAGGAAGGTGTGAATTTATTTCCTGAAACACAAGTCAGATGTGTTTGCCACCTTTAAGAAGTGGAAAGCAGAACTTGAAAATCAGAAACACAAGTCAGATGTGTTTGCCACCTTTAAGAAGTGGAAAGCAGAAGTTGAAAATCAGATCGACATGAAGATCAAATGCCTGAGGTCTAACAATGGAGGAAAATACGATAAGTCATAATTCAAAGCATTTTGCGTGGCTGAGGAAATTAGATTAACGAGGACAGTTCCCGATAAAGTAAGGCAAAATGGTATTGCTGAAAGGATGAACGAAACATTGAATGAGCGGACAAGGAGTATGAAGATTCATTATGGATTGCCAAAGATATTATGGGTTAATGTTGTAAATTCAACAATCTACTTGATCAATAGAGGGGCCTACAGTACCCTGCGAGTTCAAGTTGCTAGAAGAACTATGGACAGGAAAAGAACTCAAGTACTCTCACTTGAGAACTTTTGGTTGTACTGTGTATATACGTGTTGATCTAGAAAAGAGTGACAAGCTTGACGTTGAGTCTATGAAGTGCTACCTCATAGGCTATGATTCTGACATTTTCGGGTACAAGTTTTGGGATGTCAAGAACAAGAGAATCCTGAGACTTAGTATTGTTATAGCAGGCACTCAAGGAACTCCTGAGACTATTGCTGAGGAACTAGAGGTAGAGCAAGTGACACCTGAGCAGGTGTTGAAAATATCGCTATCAGATTACTATATAGGTATGTACCTTCATATTACCCTGTTGTTGACTGATGAAGGGGAACCAAAGCCTTTTGATGAGGCCCTACAATTGGAGGATACAAGCAAGTGGGAGAAAGTCATGAATGATGGGATGTCTAGGCTTCATAAATGAGTTGCTCTTTTATCTACTGAGGCTGAGTACGTGACAATAGTTGAAGCTGGAAAGGAGATGATATGAATGGCAGACTATCTAGAAGAATTGGGCAAGAAGTAGCATGAAAAGATTCTTTGGACAAATAATCAGAATGATAGAGAGTGCAAAGAACCCAATCAAGCCGGTGACAAAATGTGTTGATGTTGGAACATTGAAGCTGTGCAAAGCCTTAATTGGTATGGTGTAGTGAAGATGTTGATAGCCATTTGAGAATAAAATTCTTGATTTACTCGATGAGTCTCCAGAGCGAGAATTGTGGGGATATAGAGCTTGTTGGCTATTTATAATTTATTCAATTTTTATAAATAGTAAAACTATATATGGTCAAATTTATATATAATACATAATTATATCCTGTAAAACTATATATATATATATATATATAGATACTCCTTTCAAAGTGTACTTTCTTCGTTCTTTGTATTTTTTTGGTGTACATACTGGAGTCATCCATATAAATTTTTAGCCAAAATTCATCTTTACATTTTTGCATTTTCTCTTGGGTGCATTGTTGTGCAACCCTAACCAAACTAAAAGAGAAAAACTAAAAGAGAAAAAAAAAAAAATAATAAAAAAAAAATAATTAGAGAAAAAATAGAGAGCAAAAGGTTAATTTAAAAAAAAAAAAAAGGAAAAAACTTATTTTGAAAAAGTAAATCATATTCCATTTCTATCGCATATTAATGAATAAAAATGAAGAGAATAAAGAATTTGATTAATCAGATGATTTGAATTTAGTTTATTTATGTTAAGAAAAAAAAAAAAAGAAAAAGAAAAAGAAAAAAAGAACAAAAGGAAAAGGAAAAAAAGAAGTGTGTTTATATGGGCAGTTGGAAGCTTTGAAGAAAATATGAAAAATAATGAAATTGCCAAAATTCATTGAAATTTAGAATATTTATATATTAAATTAAAGAAAATAAAAATAGAGCCAAATCTGGTCTTTCCTCGAGCTTGTGGGCCCACATATTATTTTTATTTTATTTTATTTTTTTTAACGGGACTTGTACGTGTGAGTCCTAGGTAGGAAAGTACTATACATTTAATTAGTACGAGACTCGAGATCACCCCTAGAGAATAAAGATAGGTCCCAAGAGCATGATTGCAAGTGTTTGCAATTGCATGACCCTATAGTGAGCCACCTATGGAGTATTATTCGAAATACTCAGGCCATGTGTAACATCATTTTTCAGATAAAGGCAAGGCGCACATGTTAGAGGACGGGTGACATTGGGAGTAGAGACAGTAACACGTGCATAGGGTAGACTCATATTTAAATTCCTGGTCTAATTTGTGTTTGTTTTTATTTTCTCTGAATTCCAGTATTTTGTATTTAAACATGTAAAACCATGATTGTATTTTACTATTTTCATATAAGAAACAAAAAGATGAAATTTTGGGATCCAAATTTATATGCGTATCATATATATTAGAGCAACAATCACCCACCACTTCTCATTACAGCTGAGGGTAGAAATGTTAGAAGCAAAATTGGTGTTGGAGACACCGAAGAAGAAGAAGACACGTTCCCAAACGAAATAAGCAACAATGATAGCGTGTAATTTGGTGTCATAGTAATTCACTCTGCCTTCTACCTTCTCCCACATGCCTTTCACTTCTTCCATTCTCTTCTCCATCTGTTCTTCAATCTCCATTATTCTCATGAGAACATGAACGAGGTAAGAGGAGAGCTGAATGGTGGATACAGAGACAATGGTATCGTTATATATATTTATATCTTCCTTCTGCCATCTATGTCCCCTTATTTGGTTGTCACTGTATAATCTAAATTAATTTATTAGCTGAAGCCGACATTTGTGGAATTTTGTGTTGCCCACTTGACGTTGACGGACCTGACCGCCGCATGTTTAAAATATTTATGGCCAAGGATGCAAAAGGCGTCAATGGTTGGTTGCATGCAATCCCTTTTGACTTATTGGCAGAAGGATGCAAGAGTCGGTTAACAAGTGATTGTCACATGTGTCTATTTTATCTTCCACATTTTATATTTACTTAGCCCCAAATAAGTCAAAAGGGGTTGGATGATCTTGCATGGCTTGCGTTTGATTGGCTCTTCTTGGGTAGAAACCAAGAGCTTTTCACTCTGTCCCTTTTGAGGAGGAGAGAGAAACTGATTGCAACTTCCTCACTCTTTGGCTTTGAGGAGGAGATATAATCTAGGGGCTACTCGATTGTCATATGACTATTTCCTACGATCATAGAGTCCAGTGTGGGTAATAGGTAAGGATGCACCATATACTATGATCCTAGTCCTTATCCGTGTAATTTTTAGATTGATCCAAAATATATGAGTCAGCAGTCATATAGGCCAAAGCTCCAGTGTCCAAAAACTAATCAGCAGCCTCGGGTCCAGCAATAGAACATGATGTGTTGAAGGCTTCAGCAAGGTGAGGATGAACAGAATCAAGCCGAACGTACCGCTGTTTGCAGTGGTCAACATAATGGCCATCCGTGCGGCATATTAGGCAGTGAGGTGATCAACGACCCTGACCTGAGTGCGTTCGTTCTCGGTTGTAAGAGTTGTTATGGGAATGAGAACAACCTTGCTGGTTGCTAAATGAAGTAGCGTGACTTCCATGGGTGCGACCATGATTAGTGGTTGTGAATGTCGTAGGAGTGGTGTCAGAAGACTCGAGGGAGCACGGGAACAACTCAAAACTTTCAACTTTAATGAATAAATCTTCAAAATAGGGGAGAGGGGTGATAGCCATTTGAGCACTAGAAAAAGTTGAAAAATCGATGCCGAGTCCACGAAGGAACTAGTGCACTTTATCAATGTCCTCGACGGGTCTGCCAATGACATGAAGTTGGTCACAAATTGTTTTGAAGGTACATACGTACTCATAAACAAGTTTGGTGCTGCATTTCATCAACTGTAGGTCATTCTTAAGTCTCAGTTCATGAGCTTTCCAATGATGGCTGAACGAAGTTTCCAACGCGAGCCACACGTCACGTGTAGTGGTGTCACGACCCAATATTTTACTATGAGCCGTGACTCAAAACAACAACATGAATGCAAAGAAAACAGTTGAAAATGCATTAAGGCAAAATCATTTATTTCAAGTAAAAATTGCAACACAAAGGTTCAAACAATTAAAAGTTTTCTTTGCATTCCTCTATGACAATCCACGTCTCTAATCACGCCTCGAGACATGCATTCCTCTATGACAATCCACGTCTCTAATCACGCCCTCTCTTGACTCGACGCCTCACGCACCTGAAAAAAAAAAAATATAGCAGGGATGATTATAAAAATTATACCCAATAAGTCACCTACTTGTAGACTCTCATCACACCTTAAGCTAACAAACAAACACGGGCTATTCATTGGCTCTAGGACGTCTGGTTCTAGTCTTAGCCCCTTGGGACGGCTGGTTCTCCATTATTTCATTTAATACCTAAGAATTCCTTAAGCCAAGCTGTAATGACTGGTGCCTCTCTATGAGATTCTACCTCTGTATAGCTATCTAACTGAATGAAGGTATGCGGCTTCAATCCCAATAGAGGTTGGTGAAGATCTTTTTTGTATAGATAATCTTCAATCAACATCTTCCAGAAACCGAAATCGGATCCATCAAACTTCTCAATTCCAATCTTTGAGCTTTCCATCTTCAAAGACGTGGTGAATCTCGCCTCGCTCTGATACCAGTTGTTAGGATCGCACAACAACGCACACACTTGATCAAGACGAACATAAAGAAAAGGAGAGAGAAAATTCAAGGAGGAATATTGGTTAAAGGTTTTATTAATGACTTCAGGTATGTATACCAAAGATGAATCCAGAGACCGAATAAAGTACATTTTGAAAGCATTGCCTAATGGGGTATATATATGGTTTCAGCTTACTAACTCTTTTTACCAAGTCAAGCTTATTGACTCACATTCTTCCCCATAAGGTTGACTTTGCTTGATTTTTTTCACTTCGAACAACTCCTGCATGTCTGCAAAGCTTAACCTTTGTTAGGGTCTTGGTGAAAATATTTGCGTGTTGCTCCGTAGTGTTAACGTTGTTGTGTCCTGATTAACTCGATATTCATCACAAGAAGTTTTAATTCTACAACATGCAATTTCTTCTGCTTCTCTCTTATGTGCAGAGACATCTTCATCTTGTAGGGTATTTCTTTGTCTTTCAACCTTCTTTTTAGACATGCCTCTAGCCTTCTTTGGTTGAGAGAACAAGTTTGATGTCCCATTTTTCTTATGCTCTAGTGGTCTTCCTCTAGGCCTAGGTTGAGATTACAAGTATGATGAAACATGCCATCTTGTAGGTTACTCTGTCGTAGCATCTGGTTTCTTCTTGGCTATGTTTGTCGGTTCCTTTTTCTTCCGACCCATTGGTTTCTTCTTCACTTTCTTTTTGTCAATGCCAATGGATACTTTTGGAAGATGTTGATGGTCTTTCAATAGTATCTTATACAGGCGATTTCGCGACCGTTTTACCTTCATCAACAAGGCCCCGTTTCTGTCGTAAACCTTGAGGAACGGGTCGACTATCTCCACTCTTCTACCTTCTTCTGTTATTTGACTAAGGCTAATAATATTTCTCTTCAAACTCAGGATGTAATACACCTTGGTCAATAGACGTTGATCTTCGTTCTTACACTGGAACAAGATAGATCCTTTGTCTTAGATATGTACAACTGATCTATTGCAAAGCTTCACGTTTCTAGTGAAGTTCTCATCAAGCTCCTTGAACTTTGCTCGATCTCTAGTCATGTGGTTGCTCGCTCCGTTGTTTAGGTACCACATGTTGGTCTCCACTTAGTCTTCTCCATCTATGAAGAGGTTCGCCATAACCTTCTCTTCATTGAGCATCAACAGGTTGGGCATTATCTCGGCCAACATCAATGTGGGCTCTTCATCATCCGAGAACATGAGGTTTGCCTCCTTATTGCTCTCCTTGTTGTGGCACTCTGCCGCATAATGCCCATATTTTCCACAAGAGTGACACTTGAATATACTCTTGTCCTTTCGAGGGTTGGCATTTTCATGGGTTTGTGAGGTATTGTCACGACCTTCTCTACCACCACGTCTGTGGCCACGTCTGTTAGATAAAAGCTATGGTTTTTTCTTATTTAGTATATTCACAAGTTAATTGTTTTTTTGGTTTTGGATATCTGAATTAACGCTTCACGTTTAATGTTATACCACATTTTTTGTTGGCCATTTGGGCCAACTTTGGGCACAAGATTTGTGCCACCACGACTAATTTTAGGATAGGATGGTTGTTTAAATATGTCAACTGAATGAAAATAATAATCTACGGGTCTTCAGCGCATACTTTCTCTCTCTGTTATTTTTCCGTTATTTTCTTCTTCTAAGATTTTTCACTCGACTTTTTCTCCGTCAACATTTCCTCCTCAGTCAAAACAACAAGTGGTATCAGAGTCTGGTTTAATCCACCGGTGGTATATCATTGCGGAGGAGACAACTTTATCAAAAGCCAAGTTGAATAGCTCAATTGGTTAGAACGTCGACCTAACAACACACAGTTCTCGCTCACTCCTCCACGCCGCCGCCGAGTATCGACTTCTCCATAACTTCCATTAAGAGGTCGATCTCAAGAGGGGGGGTGATCAGGGAGACGACCGCCTCTGTGCAGTACTCGATGCTGATGAGGTCCAACTACAATGAGTGGGCCTTATTGATGCGCGTCAACTTACAGGCGCAAGGGTTGTGGCATGCTATCGAGCCGGAGGAAGGAGAAATGATCGAGTACAGAGAGGATCGGCTGGTGTTCGCTGCCATAGTACGGTCTCTCTGTGCCTCCAGAGATGCTGGCGTTTCTCTCCACCAAGCGCACCGCGCAATCGGCCTGGGAGGGTATCAAATCCCATCGAGTTGGTGTGCAGCGAGTGAAAATCCAACATCGAGCAGCTGCGGAAGGAGCTTTCGGAGATCTGCTTTAAGGACGGCAAATCAATCGATGACTTTTCAATGCAGATCACGGGGCTCGCCAACAGCATCACCACTCTCGGTGGCAGCATCAGCGAGACAGAAATCGTGAAGAAGATGCTACAGGTTGTCCCCGATCACCTTGAGCAAGTCACGATTTCAATCGAGACATTGCTTGATGTGAACGGAAGACTGCGTAACGTCGAGCAGCGGAAGAAAAATACCGTTTCAGCTGTCGACAAGGAGGGTCGTCTACTCCTCACTAAGGAGGAATGGCTTGCACGCCTAAAGCTCCGTGACGACACCGGCGAGAGCAATGGGCTCTCCAACTGCAAAGGCAGTAAGAAGCCATGGAAATCTCGCCTCACATGCACGAAAAAGAGGCAGATCAAAAGAAGGAAGAGTCGACTGATGACGGGCCAATCCAGTGCTCGTACTGTGGGAAGAGAGATCACCTGAGCAAGAATTGCTGGAGCAAGCTCAAGAACAAGGAGACGGCCGAGAAGGCCTATGTGGCTCAATCCGAGGAGGATGAGCCGACCCATTTCATGGTGACTGCATCAGTCCTACCTGACGTCCCTAATTCCGATTCCAAATCCACGAAGGTAATCGATGACGGCATAACTGCTCCGGTGAGCGTCGAACCCGAGGAAGAGCTCCCCAAATCCATGGAGGTAATCGACGACGGCATAACTGCTTCGGTGAGCGTCGAACCCGAGGAAGAGCTCCAATTGTGCATAACAAAGGCACTGGCTGGGGAGTCAATTTCAACTGAAGGAGGAGCGAGTGTTCGCTCAAATCAGTGAAAGAGGCGAGCAGCGAGAGCACCGGCGATGGGTCCTCAACACGGGGGCAACAAACCATATGACCGGGGCCAAGTCTGTGTTCTCCGAGCTTGACTCAGGGATTCGCGGGACGGTGAAATTCGGCGACGGCTCCGTCGTCGAGATCGAAGGGCACGACACCATCCTATTCGTCGGCAAGGGAGGTAATCATCACAAGCTGACCGGCGCCTACTTCATCCTAAGGCTCAAGGCTAATATTATGAGCCTGGGTCAACTCGATAAGGTCGGCTGCCACATTTCCATCAAGCGCGGGCTACTTAGGATCCGCGATGATCGACGACGGTTGCTCACGCAAGCTCGGTGCACGGCAAATCGCCTTTACATCCTCGAGTTGGAGATAGAGCAACCAGTCAACCTCTTGGCCAAGTACCGGAGGATGGAAGACCCATTAGGAAGAGGTGAACCACCTGGACTGGCAGCGCGCCAACTCGAAGAAGAGGTGGCCGAACAAGATGTGGAGTCTGGAGGATATGCCGCTAGGGACACCGAGCCATAGGGCTCAAATCGAAGTTCAAACAAAATAAGGTAGATATACACAGGTTTTAGGAGGAGATTGTTAGATAAAATCTAAGTTTTTTCTTATTTAGATTCACACGATTTCATTAGTTGATTGAATACCTCCGTTTGATCATTTGACAAACACGTCAAATGGATTAGCAAAGTTTTAGATGGCAATTTTGTAGGAAGTGGCACAGATTTAGTTGTCACTCTCCAGTCATTTCTAGGATAAGTTATATTTAAATAGTAGATTGAACCACCTGATTTTAAGCACGGTCAAAATTTCAGCAATTCTCTCTTTCTTTATTATTTTACGCATTTTATTTTCTTCCAACAACTTCCCGTCAACGATTTCCTCTCACTGAAAAGAAAAGAATTTCCCTGGCCGATTGTTGAAAAACAACATCCGCTTATTGCTGGCAATCTCGGTACATCATTTCTGAGAGGTCCACCACATGGACGTGAAATTCGTGTTCCTCAACGGAGAGTTGAAGAAGACCATCTATGTCCGACAACCACTAGGTATTACAACTCTAACAAGGTATTGCGGCTACACAAGACACTCTATGGGTTTTGGCAAGCACCACGAGCCTGGAACATGAAGCTCGACAGTACCCTGCTGTCGTTGAAGTTCAAGGATTGTGCCTCTGAGCATGGCATGTACACGCACGGCCACGGCGAGCAGAGACTGATTGTGGGAGTGTATGTCGACGACCTCATAATCACATGAATGTCTGCAGAAGATTCAAGAGAGAGATGTCAAAGAAATTCAAGATGAGCGATCTCGGTGTGCTCAGCTACTACCTCGGCATCGAAGTGCAATAGAGTACTGCCGACATCACCATCTTTCAAGGTGCGTATGCAAAGAAGCTGTTGGACATAGCTGGACTAGCAGACAGTAACCCTACAAGGACGCCAATGGAAGCCCGACTCCAACTAAGGAAACCCGACACTACAACAGCAGTCAACTCCACCAATTACCGCAGCATTGTCGGGAGCCTGCACTATCTAGTAAACACATGCCCTGACCATGCTTATTCTGTTGGATACGTGAGTAGGTTTATGGAAGCACCTAGGGAAGAGCATCTTATGGCTTTCAAGCGCATCCTGTGCTATGTGGTCGAAACGAGAGGTCGGGGTGTGAGATACTGCGTAGGGAGAGGAATGGAGAAGCTTGAGCTGGTTGGCTACAGTGATAGTGACATGGCCGGTGACGTTGATGATCGTAAGAGCACCAGCGGGATGATTTACTTCCTCTCAGGCGACGCGATCTGTTAGCAATCAACTAAGCAAAAGGTAGTTGTTTTTTCTTCTTACGAAGTAGAGTACATTGTCGCTTCAACGACAACAACATAGGGGGTCTGGCTTGCGCGACTGATGGAAGAATTCATTGGGAAAGAAGGCGATCCACCAATGCTTTACGTGGACAACAAAGCTACGATCTCCCTGATCAAAAATCTGGTTTTACTTGGAGCAAGCACATAGAAATCAGATTCCACTATATCCGAGAATGTGCAGATCGGGGGCTCGTCAAGATTGATTTCATCCGAACAAAGGAACAGCTTGGAGACATTTTTACCAAGTCCCTGGCGAGGGTAAAATTTATAGAACTACGCTCAAAGATCGGAGTTCAAATAATAAGATAGATATACCACAGCTTTTAGGAGGAGATTGTTAGATAAAAGCTATGGTTTTTTCTTACTTAGTATATTCACATGTTCCCTTAAACATAATTAGTTGTTTTTTTGGTTTTGGATATCTGAATTAACGCTCCACATATAATGGAAGAGCATACTTTTTGCTGGCCATTTGAGACAACTTTGGGCGCAATATTTGTGCCACTACGACTAATTTTAAGATAGAATGGTTATGTAAATATGTCAACGGAATGAAAATAACAATCTATTGAGTATTCAGAGCATACTTTCTCTCTCTATTATTTTTTCATAATTTTCTTCTTCCAAGATTTTTTGTTCGGCTTTTTCTCCGTCAAAATTTCCTCCTCGGTCAAAACAACAACGTCCACGACCTCTTTTTTTCTCTTTTTGTTATGCCTGTCACTTCTGGTCGTACCTGAAAAAGAAGAGTCATCTGCATCTTTCTTTTTCTTCCGTGCTAGCCACTCCTCATGTGTGAGTAAGAGGTATTTCTCCTCCTCTTTGTCTTTGTAGCCACGAAGTCTCTACTTATGGACCTTAAAACGACCAACGACCTCCTCAACTGACATGTTCTTAAGGTCCCCGAACTGCTCAATGGAGGTAACAATCTGCATGAATCTTGGGGGAACAACTTGAATGAACTTCTTGACAACAGAGATCTCCACCACGTTGCCTAATGAACGAATGTCGCTGATGATCGTCGTCAACTTCATGGAGAATTCTTCTATGACTCACCGTCCTTTATGCAGATAGCCTTGAACTCACTCTTCAAGGTATGCACATTTGCTTCCTTGGCACGTTCCACACCCACATGCATTGTTTGCAGCGTCTCCCACGCTACCTTTGCCGAGTCCTTCTTTGCCATTGTCGAGTCCTTCTCTGCCATTGTCGAGTTCTTCTTTGCCAACATGAGAATGACATCCTCTAGGATTACTTGGTAGATGCCAGCAAGAGTCATCCCATCCTATCCTTGCGCTCCTCAACTTCCTCACCATGCTCTATGTCGTCTCACATGCCATGTTCTTGTAAGTTAGCTCTATGTCGTCTCACATGCCATGTTCTTGTAAGTTAACATATCTTTATCTACCATATTTCGTAGTTACTCTTCGTGAGTAACGGGTATTGGAGCATTACATTCCCCTCTCTTTCGCTCCTTATTGCTATCACATCTTCTCCAGCAACTTTCTATGGTGATGACATTTGTTTCGGCATCCTAGCTTCGATAACAAACGTTGGAAATGACCCACGATTGAAATATGTTGAAACAAATAACTGAAGCCGAAGAGTAACTTGAGGGGAGAGAACTTTTTGAACAAAGAAACCTTAAGCACGTATGCTTATTAATTCTTTTTATTGTTGTGAAAATAATATACATCTCATGAGAATATATAATTTTGAAAGTACAACTAGTTTCTTAAACTTTCTCCTCAACTTATACCACTAACTATCTTCATGGTTAAAGACTAAAAATTTTCCTCAACTTATTCAAGCCAATAACTATTTTTTACAACCCTATCAACTCACAAATCCCACACCCTATACCTATTTTCCAAAAATTGGCTTGAGAGAACCCTTGGTCGCACTCCTTTGATCAAAACTCCTAAGGTTTGGGCTCATAGTCGCATAAGATCTTCATAAATCTTTTAATATAATCTTTATTAAAAAATTATAATAAATTATAATAAATCAATATATTCATAACGAAGACTTTTTTCTATTTATCTAAAAAAATACTTATTTCTTCCCAAGTTTAGTTATACTTTTATTTTTATGAAAATATCTTTTAACCTATAATTGGAGGAGCAGGGTAGAAGGAGAGAGGTGTGACAAGGGTTTATGGCGGTTGACATTGTTAAGGACATTTAGTCCTAAATTATAGTTTACATTATATATCATATTTGATTTTTTAATATACAAAAATATCTTCTATCATGATTTACCATAGGTACCCATTTATTGTTATTTACATATCGTTTGTAATTTATTTGATTATCTAAATGATTATAAACAGAGAACTTTCACCACCATTGAGATGGAGTGGTTTTAGCAAATATTCTCATGGTAACAAAGTCTTTTGGTTTAACAACTTCGATCTTTTATTTTCAATGGCTTCTGAATCCTTTACTCATCTTCTTCTCCACCACCACTGCTGACTTTGACGCTGCACAAGCAGTCTCCATGACTGTCGCAGGTAGAGCGGATTGATTACTCTTCGGCTCCACCCTTTTGACCTCCAAATCACCCTTCGTCATTCTCTGTACATACAACATCACCTTTTCCAACACAATCGATTTTTCCTTAGCCAATATAGCCTCTTTCATTTTCTTTCCAATCGACCCTTCATCATTCACCAAACCCTAACCTCAGGATCTTCATCAACATTCTCAGAATCTTGACAATCGACCTTCTACAGAGATTTACCCTTGAAATCTGTGCGTTGTACTGGCCTCTTCACCAACCAAGTCTCCGCCGACCTCCTCGCCAAAATCGACTCCTTTTCCCACTATGATGACTCTTTCGACTTCAACATCGTCTTCGTCCCTTGCTCCGAGGAGCATCGCTCACTCTCAAACTGAAATGTACGTGGAAACGGTGAACACCTACTATGGCACCAACTACTTCTCCACTAGCTCTGCCTACTGCTCCTTCGGAGTCACCAGTGCAAACTCCAGTTGCAAAATATGCTCGAGATATTCTTATCCGTGCTCATTTGCTCTATAGCAAACCAGTCCACAAGGTGTAGATGCCACTCCGTCTCCGCCCCTCTCTTTCTTTCTTCGTTTAAAATACACCCTAGAGTCTGCATTCTCGGTTTTATTTCCTCTTCTTCCTCTTTTCTTCATAGCCACCGTTGAAACCTCTCTCTGTCTCTTGCCCTTTTCTCATAATAGAGTCATAATTCTAAAGCCTCTACCTTGCGTCTTTATAGTCTAGACCTCATGGAATTGTTATGTAGATTTTCCATTCTCTCCCTATTTTTTTGTTCTATTAGCAGCTTGACCAAGGCCGTTCAAATGGCCCCCTCTCTCTCTCTTCTCCTTCTTCTTTTGGGTTTCTCCCTCCTACTTCATGGGTTAGACATATTCTTGTCGGAGCCAAGGCAACATCGCCTGATATGAACCAAGAAACATCAATCATACAGTATATTTCAATGAAAATGTGAAGAAAATGCGATTGAAATTATCAAAAGATATTTCAATTCATGCCACATTTAAGAAGAATGAAGTTTAATTGTTATAAATTTTGGTGGATTGCAATTTAGAGTAATTTAGAGTTTTTGTACTTCATTAATATATTTTAAGACTTTTTATTTACTTTAGGTTACATTTACATAATGGTCAATTATGGTCATATGAATATTACCACTCTTGGAATGCCTTTAATAGTTTCATTTGAGGTTATATAAAGTCATGTATGTTGTATTTGTAAGTAGACTGGGAAAATATAGTATAAGAAGCATTTGTGCTTACTTTAGCCAATGGCTAAGTTTCTTTGCAATTGTATGTAGTTTAGGTTGCATGTAAAATCATTCAAGCTCGATCAATCTTGCTTGTGGAGTGATTTGAATCTCAAACAAGTGTTCTTGTGTTAAGATATTTGATCAATAAGAATCATTCAAGTTAGACACGATCGATCTTGCTTGTGGAGTGATTCAAATCTCAAACAATGTTCTTGCCTTGAGATATTCGATCAACAAGATAATCCGAATCTTACTCCCTTGATTTCCCCATATCATCGCCACTACCCGATGATCTCTTTGCAGTTTTCGATGGCCAAGAAAAAACTATGCCGCCGAACCAGACGCCTTCTACGAACTAGGTTACTGACATGTTAAAAAAACAAAAGTGTTTCTTGACATCTGTTTGAATTTTCAGATCCAAGCTTCACATTCGTTCAAATCCGACACTCAGCTTGCGAGAGGTGTTAAGGACATTTAATCTATAGTTTACCATATATGTCATATTTGATTTTTTATTGCAAATATCTAGTTATTTGTGATATACATTCGGCTTTTATTACCGGCCCTCTCTCTATTTATTATTATTTTAATATTTTTTGTAATTTATTTGATTCGGATTATAAATAGAGAACTTTCACATCACTTATACATCTCGAGTTTTATCAAATATTCTCAGACATTAGGGAAGCCCCGGATCAATTAGAATCCGGAAATACAAAGGAGAATCCATATTATTTAATTTTCTTACATAAAGTAGCAACAATAACCCATTGAAAAAAGAAGCATGAACTAGATATAGATCGCACAAAGACAATAATGTAATATCGAACTTCCTTGTTGTTAGAAAACACTCATACAACTAAGAGAGACAATAAATCAACTTTCTCATTATTCAACTTGTTACACAATACATATATAGACAGAATAGCCACACTAACCGCCAATAACTACCCTTAACCGCTAATAACTACCTTTAACCGCTAATAACTACCCTTAACCGCTAATAACTCCCCTCAACTCACATAATTTGAAATACAAACAGTAAATAAAATGAATTACAGTTAATACAAGATTAAATAAACTAACAAATCATCCCCTTAATCTTGTATTTCGATCTTCACATTCTTACATTCTTCAAACCAATTCTTTCAGTAAACGTCCTAACCATATTCCTTGACAAGCAGCTGACGTTGCCGCAATATACTCTGCTTCACAGGATGAAAGTGCCACCATCTTTTGTTTCTTTGAAGTCCATGTAATTGGATTCCCATGCAATTGTTTCTTTCTACTTGCTTTGCCTTCACATAATGACATTCGATATCAATAGTTCCTTTCACCAGTTTGATTACTTGTTCAACGCTACCGCTACCGCCATTATCGTCGCCTTCCTTCTTCTCTGTCTTCGTTTCAATGGGCAACTGCTTTTCATTGACAGTTTTAATTATCTGTTCTACTTGTCCGGCCAACAGCTTTTCCTCAACAGGTTTAATTACCTGTGCTACTTCAATTGCACTGCCGGAAACAATGGCCTCCTTCTCCTTCTCCTTCTCTGCTTTCGTTTCTCCAGCGACCTGTTTTTCAATAGCACAACCATTGTTTCCGTCCTCCTTCTCCTTCTTCTCACCGTCACAGTCCTTCTCTTTTATCTCCTTTACTTTTGCTACCTTCGTTGCCACATTCTGGACCTCCGCCACAACGCCATCGCTCTTCTCCTCGGATTCAAACTTCACAGCGCCAACGATTTTCTCGCCATCGCTCTTCTTCTCTTCTCGCTTCTCTGTTTTTTGCTCCGATTCAATCTTCACAGAGCCATCGATTTTCTCCTCATCGATCATCTTCTCTATTTTTTTCACAGACGCAACCTTCACATCTCCACGTCCTTTTATCTCTACAAGTGATTCATCTCCGAACTTCACCGTGCCAGTCACTGACTCGTTCAATTCCGAGAACCAACTTCGACAACCAGTCATATGATTGCTGGCTCCTGTATCTAGGAACCAAGTGTTGCTTTTCTTCTCAATTTCTTCTGGGACAACCTTCTCTTCATAAAGAGCCATCTCCGTCAACTCTGGTGAACCGAGAGTTCGGACCTCACAAACTTGTGTCGTAAGTAAGGCTGGCTCATCCTCATCACTTTGCATCTCAGCCAAGTGCGCCTGATCCTCCCATTTCTTCGATCTACAGTCGGATGCATAATGGCCAATCTTTTGACAATTATAACACTTCTCCTTCCGACATTCTGAGGCATAGTGGCCTAGACCTTGACAATTGTAGCATCTTACCTTGCTCTTGTCAGCCTTCTTCTCTTGATGGAACGAGTCGTTTCCACGTCCATGACCTCTCCCTCTCCAGCGACCACTGCGACCTCGCCCTCGGCTATGGCCTCCATTGTCGCTACGTTCTTTCTCTTTCCATTCTCCTTGAGTCAATAAGACATGCTCAGCATTCTCTTTGTTGCCACCGATCCGTTCCTCATATGCTTTAAGACGGTCGATGACTTCCTCCATGGTCATCACCTTTAAATCAGCAAATTGCTCTATTGCCGATGCGATATGAAGAAACTTAGGAGGTACTGAGCGGAGGAATTTTTTCACCAAGTATGCCTCTTCAAACTTGTCTTCAAAAGTACGTATTTTATTAACGACTTCTGTCAACCTTGCTGCATAATCATCAATAGTCTCGGACTTCTTCATATTCATAATTTCAAACTCAATCTTCAGAGTTTGGATCTTTGCCTCCTTTACACGTCCAACACCGAGATGAATAGTTTTTAGTGTCTGCCATGCTTCCTTTGCTGTCTCTTTCTCTGCTAACAAAAACAACATCTCCTCAGGGATTACTTGATAGATAGCTGCTAAGGCCATTTGATCCTTCCTTTCATCAAGACTATCCAGAGACTTAGTTGATTCGATTGCGTTCCACACCCCTTGAGCACGCAAATAGACCAAGGGCAGAGCACAGCCTTGCAGGCGTATAGTTCTAAAGAAGCAACGCCAATCAAAGCACAAAAGATGGTGTACACATAAACTTTCCTCTCCCCAGGCCTCCTCCTATACGCTGCATTTGAGTTTATGGGCATCAGTTCCTCCTCCAGCGACAGCCCATGGCTGGCCTCATCTCCGGCCTCCATCAATGAATCTTTGATTGCCAAGAGTTTTCGGTAGAGTTGATGATGCGTTTGGAGAATGAGATTTAGTTGATTTTGGTGGCGATAGAGCATGAGAGCAGCGTCCACAAAAAGCAACATGTAAACAAAGCTGCACAAACAACTTAGAGCAACAATCACCCACCACTTCCCATTACAGCTGAGGGTAGAAATGTTAGAAGCAAAATTGGTGTTGGAGACACCGAAGAAGAAGAAGAAGAAGAAGACACGTTCCCAAACGAAATAAGCAACAATGATAGCGTGTAATTTGGTGTCATAGTAATTCACTCTGCCTTCTGCCTTCTCCCACATGCCTTTCACTTCTTCCATTCTCTTCTCCATCTGTTCTTCAATCTCCATTATTCTCATGAACATGAACAAGGTAAGAGGAGACAAAGACCTTTATATAGCCTAAATTAATATATTATGTGAGGGTGCGTGGTGCTTGCGTGCATGCCTTTGTATAATATAAATTAATATAGTATGTGAGGGAGGGTGCGTGGTGCGTGCGTGCCCGGCTATGTATAATGTAAATTAATACATTAGAAGCCGACATTGTGGAATTTTCTGTTGCCCACTTGATCCAAAACAAATATGCCGAACGGCAAACAATGCCATGTCATGCCATGCAACGACTTGAATGATGATACTTGATAAGATTGCGCCTCTAGGGTTTGTTAGAATTACCCCTTTTTAAGTTACAAAATTATTGCCATTAAACCCTTGAATAATATTAAAAAAAAAAACACAAACCACCCTCAAAATACTAATAACAATTTGAAGAAAGAAATCTTTTGATTTGAAGAACTTTAAGCATGTTTTTTAGACTTAAATTCTCTATTTGGTTGTGAAAACAACATGGATCTAACTAGTATTTAAAATTGATAAATCACTAATAGTTTCCTAAAAAAAAAAAAATCAAGTTGATAACAATTTTCCTAACTAAAGCATTAGCATTAGCGTCTTCCTTCGTATCATAACATTGTTATTGTAGCTTTTCATGCGTATATCGAGGTTGTACATTATGTCAATTAGTCATTTGCATGTCAATCATATTGCATATCGTTTATGTTACACATATATCATATTATAAACTTATCATGCTTTCGAAGGTAATAATTCACATCATGCACATATCATACCATATCATATATCATAATAGTCACATAACGTAACATGCATTCAACATATTATATCTTAATATATCATATCATAAACATATTGATTCATCACATACAACATAATATTCACGTATCGTATCATATACATTTCATTTCATTTCATAACAATTTGCATATACGAGTGTATGACACGTGCGAAGCTATGGACATGTGTCATAATTCAGCATACAAATTGTAACCAAACTAACAGCAGGACCACTTACTTAGTTGGCCTTAGCCGGCGTTTTCCCTAAGTTTGAGTACGTTCGCTCCTCGTTCCTTGAAATCACTCCAAGTGTTGCCGGTAGTTGCTCCCTATTAGAATATTCATCCCGTTTCGTTAGTAACTCAAATTCTTAAGTCAATTTAACTTAAATCGAGTAAATCGAACCTTATATTGATCTTACTCTAACAAGGTCAAATTCAGCTTTGGGATGGTCGAAACCGTGGAAAATAGGCTATTTTTCTTTTATCGAGCCGAGGGATCGAGTTCCGAGCTGCCGAACCCCGCCGAGCCGTTTAAGTCATCTAAGCGAGAAGATTTTTGCTGCATGTATGACACGTGGCGCAACGAGGAGCTAACTCGTGTACAGGTCGAGTCGGGTCGTGGCGCGGGTCGAGATGCAGGTCGTGGGCTGGTGTTGGGCTACTGCAAGTTTGGGCTGAAGCGAGTATTGGGCCGAGGCGAATGTTGGGCCGAGGCAATGGGTAGTGGGTGTTGGCTGCAGACGGGTACTAGACCGTGAGAGTGAATCTGGGCTGCATGTATATTTGGGCTTGATGTGCATGTGACTGGGCCAAGGGCATACCACTTTTGGGTGTTGGGTTGTCGGTTGAGTACCCGATCCGGATCGGACCCGAGTCCACGGACTTCAGCTTCCTTACCCGGTTCACATGAAAAAAACTCCGATCATTTTTTCTCTCCGATGTCTGTTTCTGGTCGTTCTTCCTTTGGTTCTTCTCTGTTGGCCCCCTCTCTTCACTCTGCAACGTTTCACAGCTTGGACGTGCCCAAATTCTCGCGAGTCTCCAGCGACCACATGTTTTTTTATAAACGTGGCCGTTACACAAACACATGTTGTAAACAACTTAGACAGCACTATTTAGAAGAAATCAATTAGATCATCATCATTAAGCTATTATGTCATTATTCTCATGAACAGGCCGAAAGGGAATCTTAATGGTCTATATTTATATGTGAGGGTGGGGTTGCCTTTCTGCATCATTGTTGTGTTGTTGGACATGATCACCAATATTCATTATAACTTCCATTGTTGAATAAGATATCAAATATTAAAAGATCCAATATTTTACTACGAGTCATGACTCAAAACTACAATGTTCAATGGGACGATAACATCCACCCACACCTAGAGCATAGAGTTCACAATTTTTCATCCTCCTTTCAACATAAATTAAACACATACATATATAGCAGAAGCATAAAACATGAATACGTTCAACTTCACATTACGCATCCCTACTCATATTACCTAAAATCATTTCCTCGAAAAACTATCACGTAGAGGGAAATTACTAGCATGCATGTATTCAAGCAATCCCTACAAGTATTTCTTCGTAAAAAGTTGTAGGTGACTTAGATAGTTTGTGAGCTAAAAACTTGGGCTAGTAGAACAACTTACTAACTTATTTAGAAGATTGTTAGTGGCCCTTAGGAGAAAGTTGAAGAGTGTTTTCTTCTACTTATGAGAAATATTTTTTTCACAACAAACCTTCCTTGTTCCAAAAAGATCTCTCCCCTTCTTTTTGTTCGCTTCATTGTTCTCTTTATTTGTTTTGACATATTTCGATCATGGATCAATTCCAACACTTGGTATCAAAGCGAGGATGTCGAAACAAATACCATCATCATACAAAGTCACCGGAAGAGAAGTGACAATGATAAAGAGCGAAAAGGAGAGGAGTGTAATGCTCTCCGTTAATCACGAAGAGTAACTACGTAGCATGGTCGATAAAGATGCGTGTCAACTTACAGGCACAAGGCGTGTGGGACGCTAGCGAGCATGGTGATGTTGAGGAGCACAAGGATAGGATGGCTCTTGTCGCAATCTACCAAGCAGTCTTGGAGAATGTTTTTCTCATCTTGGCAGAGAAGGACTCGGCAAAGGCAGCGTGGGAGAAGCTGTAAACAATGAATGTGAGTGTGGAACGTGTCAAGGAAGCAAAGGTGCAGACCTTGAAGAATGAATTCGAGGCTATCCGCATGAAAGATTGTGAGTCAGTAGACAAATTTGTCATGAAGTTAACGACGATCGTCAGCGGCATCCGTTCATTAGGTGACATGGTAGAGGAGATCTCTGTCGTCAAGAAGTTCCTTCGAGCTGTTCTCCCAAGATTCATGCAAATTTTTACCTCCATTGAGCAGTCCAGTGGCCTCAAGAACATGTCAGTTGAGGAGGTCGTTGGTTGTATTAAGATTCATGAGGAAAGACTTTGTGGCTATCAAGACAAAGAGGAGGAGAAACAGCTCTTACTCACACATGAGGAGTGGCTCGCATGGATGAAAAGGAATGATGCGGCTAACTCTTTATTTTCAAGTACGAGGGAACGTAGTTGCAGACATGGTCGCGGACGTGGTGGTAGAAGAGGCCGTGACAATACCTCACAAACCCATGACAATATCAACCTTTAGAAGGACAAGAGTATGAGTACTATGCGGTAGAGTGCTGCAAGAAGAAGCGCAATAAGGAGGCAAACCTCACACTCATGCAAGATCAAGAACCCGCACTAATATTGGCTGAAAAGATGCCCAACCTGTTGATGTTTAACGAAAAGAAGGTTATAACGAACCTTCTCACAAAAGGAGAAGACCGAGTGAAGACCAACATGTGGTACCTTGATAACGGAGCAAACAACCACATGACCGGAGATATATAATTTTATATGTAAATTTGTTATCTCACACATGATTTGTATATTTATAAATGTTCACAACAAACCCTTTTATCCGGTTGAGTTATATAAACAGTGGAGAATAGTACAAAATTATGGAAATCTGAAATTACAAGAAAGCCCTTTCATAATTCATGCAAAAAAAGAAATGTACATGAATAACTTGTGGTACAAACCCTTACACCAAGAACCCTCCACCAATGAACACACTTAAGAGCAAAGAAAAAGCACGATTGACGTATGAGAAAATGACGTTAAAAAAACAATTTAAATAGATAAATAAAGTTAGATGATGATTCACTATATAGCAGTTAATTGTTTGTGTAATTTTTATGTTTGGAACATGTTTTTAGTTGGAATGATCATAAAAACTAAAGTATTAATTTAGATAGGACCTTCCCATATAAATATTGAATGATTATTGTGTGTAGGGATGTTTTCAAACTATATTTATATGTGAGGATAGGTTTATAGGTGAGCATAGGGTGCTGCGTTTCTGCATAATTGGTGTGCCCTTGAACATTGTAAACAAGGAGGGTTTAGGACGGGACATTGTCACACTGTCTCAATTTTCATTAATTTTGAAAAAGTAAAAATACTAAGTTTATTTGTACGGACAATCAGTGTGTTGGAGAGTCCATAGGACCAGAAATCTTGATCACCCATAAACTTGATCGTAATTAAAGTATTGAGTACAGTTTATACCACAAATTTATCCTATAAAGAGTGTAGATGATTCCCAAAAACTTTAGTATAAATGTGAAACTGAATTATCCATAATGCCCAATAAAATACAATAAAATAAAATTGGTAGTGGGATTATGTTATCATTAGGTCATGGTATGATATGGAAAGCATAAATTGGGTTTGTTTAGAGAGAAAAGATTGGGTTTATACAAAGGGTTTTGCAAAAAGTTATGGGCTAATCAAAGGTGAAATTTATTGTTTTTATTCCTTAATATATTAATCCAAAACCATACATAAAGATGGGTTAACTAGCGCAACAATGTTGAAGAAAGGCAGCAGCAGCACACCCTCACAGATAAATATAATTGTATATAACCTCCGCCGCTCTCTCCCCCCCCCCCCACTCCACCATTCAGCTCTCTGTCTTCACCGGTTTCGTGTTCGTGTTCGTGTTCGTGAGAATAATGGAGGTCGAGCAACAAATGGAGAAAGTGAAAAGATAAAATTTACACCTAAACTTACATTTTTTTATAGGATAAGGTGTGGAATAAAGTATAGTTAACGATATAATTACCGACAAAATGTCCATTATACTAATAAAGTTGTGGGAGGTACATAGATTATGTTGGTGGGTAATCAAGATTTGTGGTCCCCATGGAGTCTCCACCGCCGGTAGAAATTAACTTATTATTTTTACTTTTTCAAAATTAATGTAAATTGAGATGGTGTGATGATGTTATTTCTAAATTCTAATATCATTTTAGTTGCTTATAGTGTTATTCAACAACCGAGTAATTATGCAGAAACATCCTCACATGTATATTAGAGCTTGAAAACATTCGTATGCACGGTAATCGTGGGTCATATCCAAATTAATATATACTTTGGAAACATGCCCCAAAGTTATTGGTTGAATTTGCAATAAAATAATGAAGCAAAGAAAATAATGGCAGGTGAGGGAAAGCAATAAACTCTGTTTGATGATTGAAGAGGAGAGAGAGAGAGTGATTGCAACTATATAATCCCATCTCTTCAATCAAATATAACTCATCCCATGCCCAAATCTTCCCCCAATCAAATAGCTTAAGGCTTCCAATTGGCATGCCCATGGACAGGAACTTTGAGGCGTTGAATGCCGCTGCTAATGTTGAAGAAGCAAGGGTTGGTGAGCTGGAGAGGAAACTCCACAGCATTGCTTTGGGGTATCTCATCTGGGAAAGGAGCTTTTTCTTCGCTGTCTCTCGCAATTCTTCCTCCCACAGCTGTGTTCCTTTGTGGATGGTCGTGGGGTTGAGTCTTTCTTGCTCCGCTCTCTACCTTTTGATGTTGTTGCAGAATGTGAGCATGATGTTCCGCTCTCTCCACACGCTCAACATGATTTTGAGGGAACGCGCTCTCATCTTGGAGGCCAGAAATGAAGAAGGTTATGGTGGGTTGGAGGTGAATTACGGTTTCCAGGTGAGGGAAAACAATGGGAGGTTCAGAATTGGGGAGAGGAAAGTGTACCTATGCGCCATTGCGTGTGCTTTGGTTGCTGTGACTGCTTTCGAGGTGTGCGCATGTACTTACTCGGTGTCGCTATGTGAATGAAGAGGGAGTGACTGGGATGATGGAGGCGGAAGACGAATCTCATAGTTTGTTTGTTTGTGTCTCTATGCTTTTGGATTTCTCATGTTTCCTTCACTGTTTGTGTCTGTTTGATTAAAAGTTATTCAGGTAGATAGTTACATTAATTGTTAAAAGGGTTTTGTTTTAATGAATGTTTATAATACCAATTAATCTCTACTCTCCGCTCTCCACTGTTTATATAATTCAAAGGGTTTGTTGTGAAGATTTAGCAGATGGGAGATATTATCACAAGTGAGATGTTTTCCACACCACTTCAAATTGAATTATTGAATTAGTGAGGGTGAAAAATAAAGATTAGAAGATTAGAACAAAACTGAAAGAGAGTACATAGGAATGGATGAATGAGAGGGAAAGTAAAGAGCAAAAGGTTGATTAAACTTTGATCACAAAAAGTTAGTGTGGAGAAGGAAAAAAGGGAGCAACAGTGTTGGCACATAATATTAATTTAATTTTTGTGTGGGGACTTATCTTAATTTCATTTGGATTCTTAGTGGACCTCTTTGCATCTAAAGTAAGTCAACAACCCTTCGCCGTGACTAGCTACCTACGCATCTCCGTTGGGAAGACTCATTTTCTCCTCTTTTGTCTCTAAAACTTGGCCTTCTTCTATGGCTTCACTCCCTTAACAAAATCAAAGCATGTCATGAGGATTGTTGAGGGGAGTGCTCCAATATGCCTCAGCTTCCTTTAACTTTCTTCTTACTATTATCAAGACATTTTCTAGAAAGAACGGTGGGTTGAAAATTGTTAGGAGGGAGTCCCACATTGGCTAATTTAGGGAATGATCACGGGTTTATGGGTTTATAAGTAAGGAATACATTTCCACTAGTATAAAGTTTTTTTAGGGATGTGAAAGCAAAGTCGTATAAGAATATTTTGAATTTTAGACCTTAATTTAAGGACAAAGTGATTGGTATTACTTTTGGAATAGACGCGTGAGTGGCACATGTCGTGGGCCTTTGTATTGTATATTAGGGAGTATTGATATTATTTTGAAATTGGGATACCTCAATAATTCGTGTTGGATTGGTCTGGATTATTAGGTTGGATGTACACCTTTTAGCTTATATCAAATAAATAAATAAATAAATATATAAATAAACAATCATGGCAGCTTTTCCCGCCCTAACATACAATACAAATGCCCACCACCGATGCGTGCCTCTCACACGCCAACTCTAAAAGTAATAATGCCCACCGACACGTGCCTCTCACGCACCAATTCCAAACTTTGGTTATCCAAAACTTCAATTTTTCTTTTAATAAATAAGGAGAATAAAAGAATTTGAAATGTGTGGGTCCCTCAATTAAGTGTAGAATAAGTAGAAACCATTAGTTTTCTTTTTTAAAATAAATAAATAAATGATTAATCAATTAAATAATGTCCGCTTCTCCGTAATAAATTGTGTGTGATTTAAGGCCCACAAATACTCATCCACCTCCCTAGCCCGTCATGTTATAAAGCTTTACCTCGTAATTCTTACCTAAAATCACGATGTGTTTTATTTAAGGCTCTCACATTCAAAATATTTTCTCAAATAAATAAAATTATATATCTAATTTTATTTATTTATTTATGTTACTCATTGATAAAATAAAGATAAAAAATGAAAGTTTTACTGAAATGAAAACTCCAGAACAAATTTTGATAGACAAAAATTATTGGTTGATTTGCATGGATGAAAAAAATGGATGGTATTAAGAAACCTAAATAGGAATTAGAAAAGAATTTGCTTTTTCACAAATGAAATTTTATATAATCAATTAGTTACATAAATAAATAAATAAAATTAGTGGGAAGAGAACCGCGTTTCACAGAATGAAAAGGTTCAACATTCAGCTGGATAAATAATATTTATTTAATAGAATCCTTTGAATTAGATTTATGTAACATGGTTTGTTATGAAAAGTGGATGACATTCGTGGGCCCTACAATTACGGAGAAGGCGTTAATTAATTAAATTAATTATTAAAAAAATAAAGAAGCTAATATTTTATACTCATTCTAGAATATATTAAGTAAAGGAGGCACACATTTCAAATTCTTTTATTATTATTATTTTTTTTTCCTAGTCATCTTCTTCCTCACGTGCCGATCATGTGACCGGCGGTGTACAGTAACTTAGTTATAGGTTGATGAACTTTTTATTACTGAATGCAAGGCTTGATTGATGAGAGACACGTGTGAGTGGGCGTTTGTATTATATGTTGGAAAGGAAAGGTTGTGTTTATAGCTAATTGACTTGATTAATTAATTAATTAATTATTTATTTATTTATTTGATAAATGCTATAATGGGTAGCTCATCCTTCTCCCATCTTTTGTTTATTCTGATAATAAAGGGAAAGTTTGTGCATGTATAAAAGCTCTCACACATTCAAGTTTTAAAAAATGATTTTCTTTTTAGATATAAGGTAATTGTTAATTTTAAAGAAATCAAAAGTTAAATGTAATTTTTAGAGTTAAAAATTAAATAGATACAAATTTGGCATTCTGTGTTTGTCAAATGGCATTCAACTTATCTTTTTTTCAAAATATTTTTTTGTCAAATGGCATTTTGTGTCACGTCTTCCTAAGTTAACTAACCCAAACTTTAAAAAAATTTACAATTATTATATTATATATATATATATATATAAAAAAAGGTTGGAAAATCCTTTCTTTTAAACAAAATTTACCTCCAAACTCTTAATCTCAATAATTCCACTCATTTAATTTATTTATTTTTATGTAATTTATCTTTGATGTTTCAATTTAAATGGAATGTAAATGAGTTTCCTTTAGATTTATAGTTCAAATGACTTATAATTTAGGGAATGAAAATTGATTAATTTAAAATTTTAATTAATTAATTAATTTTATATTATTAGAGAAAAAAGTTTGACTATCGTATCCTGGAAAAAGACCTATAATTTTGAAAATTGATTAATGAAAATTGATATATGAGTTTATCCTAATTACGAGACAATTATAAAGTGGTAGGTGAGAGTGAGTTTGTAGGTTAGAGAGGAAAGGGTAGATGTAGAGGACAGACAACCTTCCTAACGTTCTTGGCGGTAAAATAATATAATCTAATCATTTCAACTTTAAAGAAATGGTCCAGCCTCTTTAACAATTTTCTTAAGTGGACAATATCATAATCATGCTCTTAATTTAACCATGTCAACCGAATCCTCCTCAAATATTAAACAAATAAATCGTGATTCTCAAAGGTATAGTCAAAAGTGACTCAAGTGTCGAATAAAGGGTGTATTTTATTCGAGGGCTCCATAGGCCTCAAGGGAGGCTATATGATGTACTTTGTTCGACGGGAAGATTGTTGGGAGAGGAGTCCACATCTGCTAATAACTGGATTGATCATGAGTTTATAAATAAGAAATATTATCTCTACATGTATGAGGTCTTTTGGGTAACTAAAAGCAAAGCTTTTTTATGTTTAAAGTGGACAATATCTGACCATTAGAAAGAGTTATGATATTAGTGCTACTTTATTAGATATATTTTTTTTAAAGGTATTCGATGAAGAATAAATGTAATGGTAGCTGGAGGGTTCAAGAGCACAACAATTATGCCGAGAGAAAAGCAGCTCCCATTCTCATGTATAAATATATAGTTTGAAAACATCCATACACACAATAATGGTTCGGTTGTATCTAAATAAATATATACTCTGAAAACATCTAGTTTTTATACTCATTGGAAGGATCGAGTTCTGAGCTGCGGAGCCGAGTCGAGCCGTTTAAGTTGTCTAAGCAAGAAGAATTTTTGCTGCATGTGTGACAAGGTCGAGTCGGGTCGTGGCGCGGGTTGGTGTTGGGCTACTGCATGTCTGGGCTGAAGCCAGTATTGGGCCGAGGCGAATGTTGGGCCGAGGCAATGGGAAGTGGGTGTCGGCTGCAGACTGGTACTAGACCGTGAGAGTGAATCTGGGCTGCATGTATATTTGGGCTTGATGTGCATGTGACTGGGCCAAGGGCATACCACTTTTGGGTGTTGGGTTGTCGGTTGAGTACCCGATCCGGATCGGACCCGAGTCCACGGACTTCATCTTCCTTACCCGGTTCACATGAAAAAAAGTCCGATCATTTTCTCTCTCCGATGTCTGTTTCTGGTGGTTCTTCCTTTGGTTCTTCTCTGTTGGCCCCCTCTCTTCACTCTGCAACGTTTCACAGCTTGGACGTGCCCAAATTCTCGCGAGTCTCCAGCGACCACATATTTTTTTTTTAAATGTGGCGGTTACACAAACACATGTTCTAAACAACTTAGACAGCACTATTCAGAAGAAATCAATTAGATCATCATCATCAAGGTATTATGTCATTGTATATAAAATGTCAACTCAAGGCTAAGGTCTGAATTTAAATTGTTGTATTAAATTGATTTTTTTTTCTCCTAAAATCAATTATCTGAAATTTTAAAATTATATAATTCTAAAGAAGCAACACCAACTAAAGCACAGAAAATGGTGTACACACATAAAATTCTCTCCCCAGGCCTCCTCCTAAGTGTTGAATTTGAGTTAAAATGAGCATCAATTCCTTAGTCCATTGATGAATGTTTGGTGTGAGCTTGTTGTTTGATTCTTAGTTGTTGGGAGAGCATGTTTTTGGAAGATGAATTGAGTTGATTTTCGTGGTGGTAGAGCATGAGAGCAGCGTTGAGAAAAAACAGCATGTAAATCAAGCTGCATAAACAATTTAGCATCCCTACTCATATTACCTCAAATCATTTCCTCGAAAAACTACCACGTACGGTGAAATTACTAGCATGCATGCATCCAAACGATCCCTACAAATATTTCTTCGTAAAAATTCGTATCGTGACTTGCATGGTTTGTGAGCTAATAAATTTGGGCTAGTAGAACACTTACTAACTTATATAGTAACTTTAGTAGAATGGTTATTAGACTTAAGTAGAACAAGTCACTACCTTATGGAGTAACCTTAGGAGAATTGTGAGTAGTAAGTTTAAGTTACTAACTTATGGAGCAACTATAGGAAAATTGGTAATAATTGACAAGTAATGGACAAGTTTTGTGGTTATGGACCAAGCTTTGTGGTAATAGTTGACAAGTTCTCAAAGGACGTTTTTCTCATCTTGGCAGGGAAGGACTCCGCAAAAGCAGCATGGGAGACGCTGCAAACAATGAATGTGGGTGTGGAACGTGTCAAGGAAGAAGGAAAGGTGCAGACCTTGAAGAGTGAGTTCGAGGCTATCCGCAAGAAGGACTGTGAGTCAATAGACAACTTTGCCATGAAGTTGACGACGATCATCAGCGGCATCCGTTCATTAGGCGATATGGTAGAGGAGATCTTCGTCGTCAAGAAGTTTCTTCGAGCTGTTCTCCCAAGATTCATGCAAATTTTTACCTCCATCAAGCAGTCCGGTGGCCTCAAGAATGTGTTAGTTGAGGAGGTCATTGGTCACATTCATGAAAAAGACTTCGTGGCTATAAAGACAAAGAAGAGGAAAAACACCTCTTACTCACACATGAGGAGTGACTCACATGGACGAAAAGGAATGATGTGGCTGACTCTTCCTTTGCAAGTACGAGGGGACGTGGCAACCATAACAAGAAAAACAAAGGTCATGGACGTAGTCGTGGACATGGCCGCAGACGTGGTAGTAGAGGAGACCGTGACAATACCTCACAAACCCACGACAATGTCAACCCTAGAAAGACAAGAGTATAACCACTAAGCGGTAGAATGCTCCAAGAAGAAGTGGAATGAGGAGGCAAACCTCACACTCACACTCACACAAGATCAAGAGCCCACACTAATGTTGACGGAAAAGATGCCCAACATGTTGATGTTTAATGAAAAGAAGGGTAGGAAGAACCTTCTCACAAAAGGAGAAGATCGAGTAGAGACCAACATGTACGGTACCTTGATAACGGAGCAAACAACCACATGACGTGAGATATATAATTCTATATATAAATTTGTTATCTCACACATGATTTGTATATTTATAAATGTTCACAACAAACCCTTTTATCCTGTCGAGTTATATAAACAGGGGAGACTAGTGCAAAATTATGGAAATCTGAAATTACAAGAAAGCCCTTTCAGAATTCATGCAAAAAAGAAAATATACATGAATAACTTGGGGGTACAAACCCTTACACCAAGAACCCTTCACCAATGAACACACTTGAGAGCAAAGAAAAAGCACGATTGAGATATGAGAAAATGACGTTAAAAAAACAACTTAAATAGATAAATAAAGTTAGATGATGATTCACTATATAGCTGTTAATTGTTTGTTTAGAGAGAGTTATGACTATATAGCTGTAAATAGATAAAATAAAATTGGTAGTGGGAATATGTTATCATTAGGTCATGGTATGGTATGGAAAGCATAAACTGTGTTTGTTTAGAGAGAGAATATTGCATTTATACAAAGGGTTTTGGCAAAAAGTTATGGGCTAACCAAAGTTTCCTTTATAAATTTTGAAAACTTACTGTTTTTATTCCTTAATATATTAATCCAAAACCGTACATAAAGATGGGTTAACCAGCGCAACAATGTTGAAGAAAGGCAGCTCTCTCCCACTCCACTACTCAGCTCTTGTCTTCACCTGTTTCGTGTTCGTGTTCGTGTTCGTGTTCGTTGTGAGAATAATGGAGGTTGAGCAACAAATGGAGAAGGGAATGGAGAAAGTGAAAGAATAAACTGTGCACCTAAATTAACATTTTTGTATAGGATAAAGTGTGGTATAAAGTATAGTTAAATGATATAATTGCCGACAAAATGTCCATTATACTAATAAAGTCGTGGGAGGTACATAGATTACGTTGGAGGGTTATCAAGATTTGTGGTCCCCATGGAGTCTCCACCGCCTCTCTGACTCTACAAATTAACTTATTATCTTTACTTTCTCAAAATTAATGTAAATTGAGATGGTTTTTGGATTCAAATACTCCCGTACTTATTTCTAAATTCTAATTTCATTTTAGTTGCTTATAGTGTTCTTCAACAACCGAGTAATTATGCAGAAGCATCCTCACATGTTATATGGTTTGAAAACATTCCAAATTAAACTATACTTTCAAAACATGTTCCAAAGTTATTGGTCGAATTTGCAATAAAATAATGAAACAAAGAAAGTAAGGGCAGGAGAGGGAAAGCAATAAACTCTGTTTTGATGATTGAAGAGGAGAAGACAGAGTGATTGCAACAGGGGTGCCCTCCCTCACTCTCTCCGCTATATAATCCATCCCACACCCAAATCCTCACTCCCCCCCCCAATCAAATAGCTTAAGGCTTCCAATTGGCATGCCCATGGACAGGAATTTGGAGGCCTTGAATGCCGCTGCTGCTGATGAAGAAGCAAGGGTTTGTGAGTCGGAGAGAAAACTCCACAGCATTGCTTTGGGGTATCTCATCTGGGAAAGGAGCTTTTTCTTTGCTGTCTCTCGCAATTCTTCCTCCCACAACTGTGTTCCTTTGTGGATTGTCGTGGGCTTGAGTCTTTCTTGTTCCGCTCTCTACCTTTTGATGTTGTTGCAGAATGTGTGCATGATGTTCCGCTCTCTCAACGCGCTCAACATGATTTTGAGGGAACGCACTCTCATCTTGGAGGCCAGAAATGAAGAAGGTTATGGTGGGTTGGAGGTGAATTACGGTTTCCAGGTGAGGGAACTCAACAATGGGAGGCTCAGAATTGCGGAGAGGAAAGTATACATATGCGCCATTGCGTGTGCTTTGGTTGCCGTGACTGCATTTGAAGTGTGCGCATGTAAGTACTGGGTGTCGCTGTGTGAATGAAGAGAGAGTGATTGGGATGATGGAGGTGGAAGATGAATCTCATACTTGTTCGTTTGTTTCTGTTTCTATGCTCTTCGATTTCTCATGCTTGCTTCCTTCAGTCGTGTCTGTTTGATTAAAAGTTAGCTGAATTGTTAAAAGGGTTTTGTTTTAATGAGTATTTATGATATCAATTAATCTCTACTCTCCACTCTCCCATCTCCCCTGTTTATATAATTCAAAAGGTTTGTGGTGTGTAATAGCAGAGGATAGATATCGTAGATTTTTAAAACATGTTTATTAGAAAGAGATCTCTCCACAATTATGAAGAATGTTTTATTCTTCTATCAATCGGACGTAGGATCTCAGAAAATTCATCTATTTGAATAGCTAGAAGACTATAAAAACTAAATCAGTGAGAATGAAAATAAAGATCAGGAAGATTAGAAGAAGATTAGAAGCAAACAAAAAGAGAGAAGTAGAGTGAGAGAGTACATATGGACGGATGAATGAGAGGGAAAGTAAAGAGCAAAAGGTTGATTAAACTTTGATCACAAAAAGTTAGTGTGGAGAAGGAAATAAAGGAGCAACAGTGTTGGCACATAATATTAATTTAATTTTTGTGTGGGGACATATTTTAATTTAATTTGGATTCTTAGTGGACCTCTTTGCATCTAAAGCAAGTCAACAACCCTCCGCTGTCACTAGTTGACTACCTTTCTCCTCTTTTCTCAAACACATTATTATTATTATTATTATTTTTTTGACATGTCATGAAGGTTCAAAATAAGCTAGAAAATCGCTATTGCTCCCTTTACTTTCTTCTTACTATTATCAAGACATTCTCTAGGAAGAACGGCATATTGAGGATTGTTGAGAGAGAGTCCCACATTAGCTAATTTAAGAAATGATCACGGGTTTATAAGTAAGAAATACATCTCCATTAGTATAAATTTTTTTTAAAAATGTGAAAACAAAGTCGTAATAGATACATAGATAAATATTTATTTGAGAGAATATTTTGAATTTTAGACACCTTAATTTAAGGACAAAGTGATTGGTATTACTATGGAATGGAATTGACACGTGAGTGGCACATGTCCGAGCCTTTGTATTGTATTGTATGTTAGGGAGTGAAAGGGGGCTTTTATTGATTGACTTTATTGGTTTGTTTGTTTGTTTGTTTATATATTTATTTATTTATTTTGTAAATGCTAGAGGTGTATTTCCTATCCGACAATTAGGACCAACCCAACTCGAATCATAGACATTGGATTATTTTTTTTGAATTGACTCAATTCAACTTAGATTGTTTTACGTGAACAAGAATATATCTACCTCATTTAATGTACACTGAATTCTTATAGTAGTTTTTATACTGACATCTTTTTTTATTTCAATCTCCTAATCTTTGTTGTTGATAAGATACACATTCTCCAATTGGTGAAGACGTTTATAATATAGATAAATTTTTGAATTCCAATGTATGGAGGCATAAATTCTCCCTCTTTTCTTCCATTGTTAACGTGGCGAGTCCCCCTATGGATCCGGATAAAAAGTGGCCCACAAGCTCGTGACGAAAGACAAAGATTTTTCTTTTTTCTTTTTTTAAATTTAATTATTTTCCTATTTTCTACGAAGCTTCCAACTGCCCACATAAGCAAACACACTTATTTTTTCCGTCCATTTTTTATTTTTTGTTTTTTCTTCACATAAATAAATTAATTTAAATCTTCTAATTTCTTCTCACTACAAAAAAAGATTTTTCATTTAATTATTTCTCATTCAAACGGTTTAACTACACTTTATACTATTGTAGAGATGGATGGTTCTTAACATTCCCCTAAACTGATTTTAATAGGCTAGTAAGTCTAATTACCATTGTAAAGACAAATTTTTTAATTGATTTTATAAGTTTTGTTTGGTTAGGTCGACCAGAGGTTTATGAACCCAAAATTGAACCGAGTCAATTCTAGTTAGAAAAAAGTAGCTCAACCCCAATAAATATATAATAAACAATCATGACAGCTTTTCCCGCCCTAACATACAGTACAAATGCCCACCACCAACGCGTGCCTCTTGTCATGGTCATGCTCGTCCAGGGCGTGTTGCCCATGGCCGCTGCCCATGACAAGCCAAACCCTTGTCATGTCTTTTCATTTCTAGTGTTTTTCCTTTTGTAATTCTAGGGCGTATGATGCCTCAAAAATATCATGTCTAGGTCTGCCAGACATAAAATGGCTCAGAATGTACTATAGTGGGATATGACTAGTTGTCAACTTCTCCCTACCCAAAGTTATATATGCTAAGCCGTTGTTATCTTTCTCTTGCTTGCTTATATAACGTCTATTTCCAAAATCTCTCTTTCTAAAATCTCTCTCTCTTCGTTTTCTAAAACCTTTTTTTAAAACCGAGGCTAGAGGCTCGATCGTACGTCGCTTGGCCGTAGGCGACACAAGAACAAATTGGCTTAGCTCACTTGTCGCTGGAAAGTGAGTGCCGTACAATCGCTAGTCCGCTGCCTTCGAAAGTGCGATTGTGTCACCTCTCACGCACCAACTTAAAAAAGTAATAACGCCCACGGACACGTGCCTCTCAAGCACCAATTCCAAAAGTAATCTTTTCTATTTTTTTTTTTTTCTTTTTGCGTGGATTCCAATGTGCTTTAAATTATGAGGAAAAACTTTGGTTATCCAAAACTTCAATTTTTTTATAATAAATAAAAAGAATAAAAGAATTAGAAATGTGTGGGTCCTTACCAAATAAATTGTACCTTTTTCTCTCTTTTTAATAAATAAATAAATGATTAATTCATTAAACAATGTCCACTTCCCCATAGTTTGTATGATTAGGGCCCACAAATGCCCATCCACCTCCATAACCAACCAACCTTCTTACATAAGCTTCCTAAAATCACGCTGTTTTAATTTAACCTCTAAAATTACAATATTCTCGAGAAATAAATATTACCCAATTAAATGTTGAATCTATTCATTTCTTCATGTTATTTATTTATTTATGTTACTCATTGATGAAATAAGATGAAAACTGGAACAAATCTTGATAGGCAGACGTTGTTGGGTTGATTTGCATGGATGAAAAAAATGCATCATTTTGAGATTGGATAATAATAGAAATTAGCAGACACAAATGAAATTTTATATAATCAATTAATTACATAAATAAATAAATAAAATTAGTGAGAAGAGAATTGCGTGACAAAATGAATAGTTCAACGTTCAAACAGAAAAGTAATATTTATTTGACAGAATCCTTTAAATTAGATTTATGTAACGTGGCTGGTTATGAAAAGTGGATAAACATTCATGGCCCTTAAACACACAAAATAATTACGAGCAAGGGTGACATTAATTAATTAAATTAATTATTTAAAAAGAAAAAAGAAGCTAATATTTTATACTCATTCTACAATATATTAAATAAAGGACCCACACATTTCAAATTCTTTTATTATTATTTTTTTTTCCTACGTCATCTTCTTCCTCACGTGCCAATCATGTGACCGGCGGTGGACAGTAACAAAGGGTTAATTGATGAGAGGCACGTGTGAGTGGGCGTTTGTATTATATGTTAGGAAGGGAAAAGGTTGTGTTTATAGCTAATTGACCTCATTAATTAATTAATTAATTAGTTAATTATTGTTGGATTTATTTATTTATTTATTTATTTGGTAAATGCTATAATGGGTTCACCTCTCTTTTGTTTATTCCGATGATAAAAGGGAAGGTTTGTGCATTTATAAAAGGTCTCCTCATCAAAGTTATAAATAATCATCTCAAGAAACTATTTAAAGATATAATTATTAGTGTAACGACCCGACTTATCTTATAAGTTACAGTCAGGGCCGTTACAAAGAAAAATAATTTCATAGTTATAAAATTAATGAAGTTATTTATTAAAATCTTGCAACCTGTTCAACATAGTCTGGTGTGACTGCCTAGTTCCACGAACATAGTTTAAATCAATGAACAAATGTGCCAAAAGTCTATCCATAAAGATAAAATAAAATCCTTGAGTCACCTTATGACTGACTTCTACACCCTACTTGTCACCTTCGTGCCATAACTTCGCCTAAAGACCATTTAAAAATAAAGAGTTGATATTCCTATTAGTGACTAGTTACTCGAAACACACAACGTGTAACTATTATCACAAGCTCATTAACCATCACCATCAAACACAACATGCATGCTATAGGTCCCAAAATTCATGAATCAACCTATATTATGTCATACAACTCACATCAAACCCAATCATCAAATATAACTACACATCAATTACCCACCCAAGGCTTATCAACCACCAAATGTAAATGTGAAGCACACAACACACAACGATGACAAATATATTCGACCCTTATAGAGGTTGGTTCCAATCCCAATTCCGTTGGGTGAGCTTATTTTACCGTGGTTACATTTATTTCTCTAAATGGTAGTATCGACGATGGCTAAATAGCTCAATCCTAAGATTTATTCATTATATTATTATTATTATTATTTTGTATTGGGCCAGTTTGGCCCAATAGCTCAACCTAAGATGTATTCATTATATTATTATTATTATTATTTTGTATTGGGCCATGGGGCCAAAACTTGGGTGTTACAATTCGTAATGAATCCAATAAAGATTTAATGTTGGGCTCTAACAGCATAGTCGAAGCATATTCAAAATATTCAAAACTTGGGTGTTTCAATCTCATTTCTATTTTTTCATTCTTTTAACACTTATTTCGTTACCAAACAAGAAAGAGCTAAATTGGGATCATTACATTTAGAAGCGAGGGCTGATTTGTGAACCAAAATGGACAGCTACCCTTCTCTACACGTACATGACATTATCAATTAAAACCCATATCAATTAGATGACGTGAGGAAAAAGCGTTGACACTGCAATGAGTGTTGTAACGAGTGTTGTGATGTTGTAGTTATCGTGTGTGTTATCGCTCTCCCATGGCTTATGAGCTTATTCCAGGACAAATTTTGAATAATGGTCGATTCAAAGAGGGTGGTGATGAAGAAGCCAAGGAAATGGAGTGGAAAAGACGAAAGAATGATAGTAATAAGGGACCAGATATTTAGAAACAAAAATAGAAACAAAGAGGACAATTGAATGCCCATTGACTCCTAAAACAACGTAGTTTGTAATTCCTATTTTCTTTATACAAAAACACTTCTTTTGCAGGTGAGAAAATAAATAAATAACTAAAACTTCACTTATTTATTTGAACTTATATATAGACGCATGGAGTACCAAAAATAACGCCTTTTATAATTTTTTTTATTTAAAAAAAAGCATTTATTTTGGAGGCCAGAACTTGAAATAATAATATCACACATGCTTTACTTAATTTTAGGATCCCATGTAATCCCATTAGTTCATACCATATTCAAAAACTTTCCTTTAAATTTCATATAGTAAATAAGGGAGTGAAGATTTAATAAACTACTTTCATTACAAACTAATCATATTATATATCTTCAATCAAGAAATCAATGTTTCAAATTCTCGACCCTCTCAAAGTTTATTTTAATTTGGTCCCTAAATTTTAAAAATGTTTAAAATGAATGTTTAGAGCTTCCAAAATTAAAATAGTTAATTATTTCTCATTTTAAAAAGTTTGTACAAATGTAGCAATGGTCAATTATGTAAGTAGAGGTGACGTTGCATGCGCGTGTTGATGAGGCGATTGGGCTGGTTGTAGGTCACGTGCCGAGGTGTGAGTTGGGCTGGTAGAGTGAAACTGGGCCGAGACTTACGGGTTGGGTCCTAATTGACACGGCCCTTTTATCCGCGGGTTGGGCCCAACCGTTTGGCCCAATTTGGCAGATTTTACCTTTTTTTTTTTAAATTTAATTTACTCGTTTTAACTCCGATTTTGATGTCGTTTTCACTAGTTTTTTTCATCATTTTTATCAATGTAGTAAATATTTGAGGAGTTCAGCCATTTTTGGAATCCCGGGTAAGCAAACTCGAACAAAAAAAAAAAAGTCAAGCTTTTCAAGTAAGTAGCCCCTCGAAATCTTGGATTTAGTTATGTTCATAGTATATATGAAGGTATGATATGAGAAGTATGTCATAGAAACTTGAGTATAAAACGAGTTGATTTGATGTAGGTAAGAGCATGTTAAACATTATAATGCACGTTTATCGAGTAGCGAACTGTTGAACTATGATGTGACCGAAATTTAGAGCATGCCTTAGTATGATACAAAACATGAAGTGAGATTCATGACTAGGTGGCCATGTTTGAGCATAGAATGAGTTGAGATGACACATGTTTTATGTGATTATGCATGTTTACTGAAACACGTATACACTATCTTATGAAGTGAGATTCATGACTAAGTATCCATGTTTAGATTGCTATACTATATCTCTATGTCCTATGGCTAAGATGTACGCGGTTATATCCACGTTTAGATCGCTATACTATGTCTCTATGTCATACGTTTATGATGTATGCGCTGTATTTTAGTGATCTCTTATTCCCTTTATAAGAGTAAAATTTTCATTAGTATCTTAATTAAATTTCAAATTGCATCCGGTGTTTAAATGTTTTAAAATTTAAGCATTTTTCTTATTTCCACGTGATTGAGTAACAATTGGTGACTCAAATCCCTGGAAAAGTGGAGATGAAACCGCAAAAATAACTTATAATCACACAGTTTGAAACAAACAAAAACAAAAACAAGTGAAGGAAGCATCGCAGATCGAAATGCATACAAACCGAAACACACAAACATCCTGTTCATTAATAGAATCAAATTTGAACTTTCAACATCGAGGTTGGACCTTTTGTTCTATATAATCCATCACACCCCAAATCTTTCCCAATCCAAGAGTTTGAGGGTTCATGAATTTTGAAAAGTAAGAATGTTCTATATATACAGAGAGAATAGAAAGAGATATCTAGAAATTCTACCTCGAAATCAGAAAATCTGTAACAAAATAGTAAACAAATCAAATCAAAATAAAATCTAATCAAATCAAGAAGTATACCAAATCAAGACAAATCTAATTGAGATTTAATTAGATACTAACGGATAGTTTTGTGGGTAATATGCAATGATAATAACACAGATCACCTCTTTCCCCATCTAAACAAGCCTACGATCTTTTAACTGGTTCCAATTGGGTGTGGCCATGGAGGTTGAAGGGCTGGAGAGGAATTTTGAGGCCTTCAATGGCGCTGCTAATGATGAGGAAGCAAGGCTCCGTGAGTTGGAGAGGAAACCCCACAAAATAGCTTTGGTGTATCTCATATGGTTGAGGTGCTTTTTATTTGCTGTCTCTCGCAGTTCTTCCTCCCACAAGTGTGTTCCTTGGTGGATGGTTGTGGGTTTGATTCTTTCTGCTACCGCTGTCCACCTTTTGGTGTTCTTGGAGGCTGTCACTATGATGTTCCGGACTCTGAACGCCCTCAACATAATTCTGAGGGAACAAACTGGTATCTGGCACCAGTTGTTGGTTGCTGTCACTGCTTTTGAAGTGTGCGCATGGAAGTATGGTAATGGACAGAGAGTGATTGGGATGGAGCTAAAACAGACTCCATGTGTGGACTATCTTACTTTGTGTATTTCTGTTTCTATGCTTTTGGATGTGTCATTGTTTGTTTGTAATCTGTGTGATTAAAAGTTATTTTTGCATTATATTTGATTTAATTATTTATATTAGATTTGATTTAGTCATTTGAATGAATTAGATTTGATTTAGTATTTAGTCATATCAGATTTGATTCTATAAGACTGTATAATAGTCAATTTCATTATTCAATAGAGGGTGAGATTTCTTCCAATTTATCTGATCTTTCCAGTTTTCTCTCTAGGTTCCTAACAAGTGTTTCATATCAATATAAATTAACAATAAATATTTATAGATATTTTTTTGAAATTCTAAAATTTTGAATACTCTTTTGTGTCTATAATTTTCACTGCTACGTCTCTCTTTTCATTTAATTATTTCTAATGAAACTGTTTAAAAAAGTTTCCACATGTTTTAGAAATTGCTTAAATTTATTAGTTTACGTAGGGCATATTTAAATTGTAATCAAATACGGTCTGTTTAAGTCAGTCAGTCAAAGGGTCCGCATGGTTTAGTTCTCTTCCTGTGTGACTAAACTAAACTGAAAAATTATGCAAATCTGTAATAATTACAGATTAGTTGATATTATAAATATTGATTAAAACAAAACCCTTTTAACAATTCATGTAACAATCTGCATCAATAACTTTTATTGGGCCGAGACGTGGGCCGCGGTGACACAGGGTGGCTGCAGGCGTTTTGGTTGGGTCGAGATGTGGGTTCTGGCCGCAGGCGTTACATTTAGCCTAAAAAGACTTAAAAAGACTCGGTAGATGTGCGCGATTATAATTTGAAGGTTTTAAGAATGGACGACTCAGAAGGCGTGAGGATTGGAAAGGGCTCAAAGATAGGGCCCACCAATCCCTAATCCGCCACATCTGGGTGCGGCTTGGGTTGGCGCGCGCGCGCACGCACGCAAGACTCGGTGGGTTGATGGGTGGAGGGTTGTGGATGGTTTTGGGGATGGGTTGGAAGGCAACTTGGTGGGCTTGTTACGCTGGGCCGTGTCATGTTTGGAGTTGTTGGTTGAGAGTAGCGATGCTGGGCTTAGGACTTGGTGAATGCTACTAGACTGGCAAAGATAGAGACTCCATTTAACTTGCATATCGGAGACTACCTCTAAAGTGGATGGAATTGGAAAATTCCTATTTATAATGGGTAATAGAGAAGGGAGCCCCAAACTATTTCTTCTCATTTACTTAATCTATTCACACACATATAAAATATATTCTACCCATATCTTTATATATTTAATCAAATTCATAATACTTCTCTTCAAGTTAGAAAGCGTATGCTAAACACATCCAACTTGTCTTTCAGAAAATCAAATTGTTGTATTCCCAAAACTTTGGTGACATCTGTCAATTGTATTTTAGTTGAAACATAACATGGTTTGATGATTCTAGTTTGTAACTTTTCTCAAACTGTATGACAATCTATTTCAATGTGCTTCGTACTTTCGTGAAAAACTAAATTGGCTGCTATATGTAATGTTGCTTGATTATCACAATACAACAATGTTGGTTCGGACAGCGGAACTTTCAAGTCTTGAAAAATGTATCTCAGCCAAGTTAACTCTAAACAAGTATTTTTCATTGCTCGATACTCTGTTTTTGCTGATGATCTGGACGCATTGGTTTCCTTTATAGACTTTCAATAAATAATTAAATTTCCCATGAAGATGCAGAATCCAAAAATAGACCCTCGTGATTTGACAACCATCCCAACAAAATCACAATATGCATCTCAAGTTGTTTTCAGATTGTAGTAAACGTTATTGACTAAGACTACGTTTGATGTATCTTAGAATTCGAATATCTACCTCCCAGCGTGGTTTTCTTGGTTCATGCATAAATTGACTAAGCATACGAACTGAATACTGTATGTCAAGTCTGGTAATAGTTAAATATATTAATCTGTCAATCAACCATCTGTATTTGCTTGGATCATTCAATTTTTTTCCTGTTAAAGAAAGTTTCAGATTTTGCTCCATAAGATTTTTTTTTCTGAACGTGCTCATGCAAGAATTGTGTCTTGAAAATTTTCTAAAGCATACTTCTTTTGAAACATAAAAATTTATTTTCTAGATCAAGAAAATTCAATGCCTATGAAATATTTCAAATTTCCTAAATTTGTGATAAATAATTTCTCTTGTAAACCAGCCTTGAAAGGTTGAATTTGTTTGAGATCATTACCTATTAACAGAATAAACAACATGAAGAACCAATTGCAAGAAGCCTGTAAAGAACATGAAGAACCAATTGCAAGAAGCCTGTAAAGAACATGAAGAACCAATTGCAAGAAGCCTGTTTTAACCCATAAAGAGATTTATGTAGCTGACATATTGTATTCTCCCCATGTTGGCGAAGACTTGGTGGTAAAGATATGTAGATTTCCCCATCTAGATTACCATGAAAAAGACATTTTGAACATCCAACTAACGAGTGAACCATTTTCAAGCCACAGTAATAGTGAGAAAGCAAAAAAGTGTAGTAAGTTTCGCGATAGGAGAAAATGTCTCTTTGTAATAAGTACCTTCAACTTGAGTGTATCCCTTTGCTACCAGTTGAACTATATAACGTTTAATAGAACTATCAGAGTTGTATTTAATCTTGTACACCCAACCACAACTAATAGCTTTATAGTCAGGTGGTAGAGGAACGAGAGATCAAATATGCTTATGTTCCAAAGCTATATTTTCAGCATTCATAGTCTGCTGCCATAATGGGTCACCAATTGCCTCATCATAGGTTTTAGGTCCTATTTGAATTATTCAACATTAATATTAACACGAGACTGAGCCTTGAATTTGCTTGCAATTCTTAAGATTATGGACACGGCAATTAGTAGAGTTGAGGTAGATCAAGCCATAGACACATGAACTACTAAGCTAGGATTTCACACTTCTTAGCATTTGTTCGGAGAGTGCACTAGCTCTAGTCATTAACAGGAAAGAATTGGCCCACATGACGATATACTGAACACCAAGAGTTGATTCATATAGTGATTAAAAAAAACATGCATTCATGTACAAAGTTGTCTTGAACATACCAATCAAGAAAGAGAATTAGACGTAGTTGTGCTGAGTTAAAGTGAAATAGTTGGTATAGGGAGACAAACTGATGGGACCACTCAGTTGCTTAACCCCTTTTTCCATTCAAACAAATCTATAGGAAGATCTTAATTCATTTTTATACATCAAACAGTCTACGGCCACGATCCATTCTCACACTTCCTAAGATCTATATGAAGATTTCAATTCATTATTTTACACAAACAGTCAACGGCCACGATCCATTCTCACACTTCCAAACCATCGTCACTCTCTGTCTCTCTCTTTCAATTTTTATTTTTATTTTTTTTAGTTTGTCATAAAAATACCTTAAAATTTAAGAAGCCTAAAATACCCTTAAACGTACCAAAAAAAAAAAAAAAAAAATAAAAAAACCTTTAGGTTAATTTTTGGATGAAAATGGTATTCTTTTAAAAAAAACCCGTTTCAAAAATAACTTTTAAAAGGGTTGAAAAATATTTTTTTAAAAAATTTCATTAATACCTTTAATTTTCTTTTTAAAAAACGTAAAAAAAAAAATCTTTACACTCAATGTTTGGACATAATCTATGGAATGACTAAACCGTTTTCGTCATATAAGAAAGTTGAGAATTTTTAATAAAGGTAAAAGATATTAATGTTACTTTTAAAATTTTATGGGTATTTTTTTTTAATAGGGAGAGTTGTAAAAGTAATTTAAATTTTCTTGAAAAATTGAAGTAGTTAATATTTTTGAAATAAAATATTGGGTATTTTCATACTAATAGTATTTAATTTTTTTTTTTTTAAAGTTTAAATGTAAACTTTTGAAACAAATTACAATATTTACAATTTTTTCTTTTAATTTAGCCTTAAAAAATTTATTAAATGTTTTACAATTTATTGTATGTTTAATTACCAACTTGTTTTAATCAATTTATATATAAAAAAAAACATATTCTTCTCCAAATAATCTTTAAATGATAATAACATGGTAACATCCCTAGTCGTGTTAAAAACAAAAAAAAAAAGAAAGTCAGATAAGATTATATATAAACGGCTTACGTGTGGGAATTAACCTAACCAATCAAAAGTCCTACTGGTGTGGATTCATGTACTTTATCCTTATAAAATATCTTATAAAATATATTATTTAAGAAATATATTCTTAAATAAATTTGGATAATATATTTAATTGAATAAAGGTATATATAGCTGTCTCTATCCTCTACCTTCCAAACGGTAAGATAATAAAAATCCCATATCTACTAATTTAGGAAATAATTATGAGCTTATAAATAAAAATACTCCTTCTATCGGTACAAGACTTTTTGGGAAGCCAAAAGCAAAGTTATGATAGCGCTAAAAGTGGACAATATCATACCAGTGTGGAGAGTTGTGTTCATCTTATAACACCAACCTACTTTTATTTTATTATATTATATTATATATATATATTTTGGGACCAATGGGCATGGCCTCTCTCCGGTCCCACGGGTCCCACTTATAAAGTGGACATATCTGACTATGCTTACTATGATAAACACTTATCTAATTATTATTATTATATATATATATATATATATTCCCCTCCCTTCCAATTATTATATATATATATATATATTCCTCTCCCTTCCACGCATACAAACACAGCTCCGTGTCTTTCTTGACTTAGAATAATGGAAATTGAAGAACAGATGGAGAAGAGAATGGAAGAAGTGAAAGGCATGTGGGAGAAGGTAGAAGGCAGAGTGAATTACTATGACACCAAATTACACGCTATCATTGTTGCTTATTTGGTTTGGGAACGTGTCTTCTTCTTCTTCTTCTTCTTCTTCGGTGTCTCCAACACCAATTTTGCTTCTAACATTTCTACCCTCAGCTGTAATGGGAAGTGGTGGGTGATTGTTGCTCTAAGTTGTTTGTGCAGCTTTGTTTACATGTTGCTTTTTGTGGACGCTGCTCTCATGCTCTACCCCCACCAAAATCAACTCAATCTCATTCTCCAAACACATCATCAACTCTACCGACAACTCTTGGCAATCAAAGATTCATTGATGGAGGCCGGAGATGAGGCCAGCCATGGGCTCTCGCTGGAGGAGGAATTGATGCTCATAAACTCAAATGCAGCGTATAGGAGGAGGCCTTGGGGGAGGAAATTTTATGTGTACACCATTTTTTGTGCTCTAATTGATGTTGCTTCTTTAGAACTATATGCCTGCAACTCTGTGCTCTGCAGTTGAACTTCCAAATACAACCTCCAAGTCGTTTGTGGCTTATGAAATTGTTCGGTATTATGTTATTGAATATGTTTGATCTATGGAGTCAATATGTTCGGTTTGTTCAAGACCGAATATTAAGTATCATGTTGGAAGCGTGAGATGTGATATTCATATATATTAAAAGGTCAATAAATAATTATAAATAATAGGTGTTATATTATAATTGCTTTGCTGATACATAATTTAGATTTAGTCATTTCACCCTGTGGTTAATGTTTATTTGATAATTTAATTTTAGCCAAATTAATAAAAATATTCTTTAAGCTCCATTGTTTACTCCTAAATTTTTAAAACTTTCAAAAATATCTTTAAATGTTTCAAAAAAATCTCAAAAACACTCTTACTATTTGTTTTACACAGAGATTTGTTTTAAAAATATCTTTCAACTTTCAATTTTTTTTTTGGGCAAGACGCATAATTAGTTTAAAGTCGGGTCTTCTCTATCTAATTTTTTAATAGGCTCAAATGCAAGATTATTAATTTAAAGTCTTGATCTTCTCTATCTAATTCTTTAATAGGCTCAAATTCAAGATTTTTTTTTTTTTTTTGCACTAGAAGTAGACAGTGTCTTCTAGATAATACATCAACTATCATATTATCTTTACTTTACTTATATAGTCTTCTAGATAATACATCAACTATCATATTATCCTTACCTTACTTATATTATATATGATGCATACAAATTTTTTTTTCAATAAACTCAACCCACTTTGCATGTGTACGGTTCAGTTTGCTTTGACTCTTAAGATACTTCTAGCTTTCATGATTAGGGTGGATCACACATTCTCTAGGTCATAAGTAGTGTTGTCACACTGTTGACACATTTAGTTTTTTACTAAAATACATTAAGGATTAATGTATTTTCCATCTTGCATCAAAATAGCACCTATGCCCAAACCACTTGCATTGCAACAATTTTATCAAATTTAGGTCAGACAAGTAATGGTGCATTGGTTAATTTCTTTTTAAGTTCATTGAATGCATTTTCTTGCATATCCCATTTAAAAACAACATTCTTTTTCACTAAATCATTGGTGTAGCTATGGTGCTAAAATCTTTTATAAATCTTATATAGAAGCTAGTTAACCCATGAAAATTACCGACTTCACTTACATTTCTTTTAGCGTTCGTCAATCCCTAATTGCTTTAACTTACTTTTCATCTATTTCTTGTAACAATAGTAGAAAATAAAATAAATAAACAAGTAATAATAAAATTGTAATTGATACATCTCTCCACCCGTACTACCCAATTTCTTTCCCAAATATCTCAACATCCCCTCAATTGGAGTTAAGAATTCATTAAAGTTTGGCCAAAGATAATTGAGAAACACATATGGAAGAAACACATATGGAATTCTATCTTGGTCAAAGAATTCTACCTTTTATTGAGAAACACATAAAGTTTGGCCAAAGAATTCATTTGGTCAAAATAACTGAAGAAACACATATGGAAGAAAAAATGGGATGATATGAAATTCTATCTTTTATTGTAATATAAGAATTCATTAAAGTTTGGCCAAAGATAATTGAGAACAAAGTTTAAGAAAAACAGAGAGAAATACATAGAAGGGAGATATGAAATTCTTTCTTATTGTCGATGTAATCTAAGAATTCCACCTTGTTAGTTGGATAATTAATTAAATGTGAAATACTAATCAAAGGTGACAAATGGTGCGATATGAAGCGAACCCCGACAACCTTTAGAGTAGTTCTCAAGAAATGGGAGCTAACGTTAATTAAATTAGGGAATATTTCGGCTAAGACCAACCAAGTAAGTGACCTTACTATAGGACAGGCTAAAAATGATATGAATTATGATGATGTATGAACTGTGTGTTGTATGCTAGTATGTGATGATGTATGAGTTATGATGATGTAGGGATGTACATGGTCCGGGTTGGGTTGGGTTGGGTTGAGTTGAAGGATTTTTTTGACCCAACTAAGAGTTCAAGTTGGTTGGATTGGTAACCCAGCTCAACCCAAAAAATTTCCCAACCCAACCCTCTATTTTCGGGTTGGGTTCGAGTTGGTCCAAAAGAAATTTAAAAAATTTAATTTGTATGACATAAAATGATAAACAATTACTACCTATAAGTTGTAGATTAAAAATATCAAACTCTCTATTACATTCATATTATCACCTATAAATGTGTAAAGAAAATGCAATGAATCCATTCTAAAGTTACCACATAAATCTTCTATTACATTCATATTATCACCAATAAATGGGTAAAGAATATGCAATAAATCAATTCCAAAGTTACCAGATTTGGAAATTTTTTTACTATGGTTTGAACTAAATGGAATTATATGTTGGATTGAAAGTTATGTTCAAAATATTTAAAAATTAAAAATATTATATTTGGTGTTATTATTGGAGACTAAATTAAACTAAATCAAATCTAAGCAGAGATTAATTGATATTATAAATATTGATTAAAACAAAACCCTTTTAACAATTCATGTAACAATCTACATTAATAACATTTAATCACAAAGTTAACCAAATCAAAAGCATACAAACGCCTTATTTACACAGATAAAATATAAGAGTGTACTTCCAGCTCCATCCCAATCTCCCTGTTCGTTAGCATAGCGGTAGCGAGTAGTTACAAGCGCACACTTCAAAAGCAGTAGCAGCAAGCAAAGCACTTGCCCCTATCTCAATCCCAATTGAAACACTTATTAAGCAAAGCACTTGGCCCGTGTGATGGACTATATAGACATCTCAGTTGATATGTAAAGGAGACAGCAGGGAAACAAAAAGATGTCAAACTTCAAACAACTTTATATAATTTAATCACCATAAACTTTAATTCCAATTTGAATGTAAAAATTTAGGATAAAAGTAATGAGAGATGAGTGGGAGTAAACTCCTGCTTTTGTTCGAGTGGATGTGGGGAAGTAGTTGTGGATAGCGAGTCAGCTTAAAATAAATAAGAAAACAAGACAAGAATAAAACAAATTAAATATTATATTTTAATTTTATAAAACTCAAACAAATTCATTCAATCCAATAAAATGAATTGGTATAATATTACACTATAAAATTTTAAATATCTTTTATAATAATTGAGAAAATTAATATTTGAAAGGGATTTTGATAATCTTCAAACATAATTTTAAAATATAAGCCATTAATGTGTTAACCTAATGGGAATTTCAAGGAAATTTACATTTGTGAGAAAAACAGCAACTTTGTCCTTCCTTCAAAAACATTCTCAGCCCAAAATGCTTTATAAAAAATTGACGTAAACTGTTTTGAGAATTAGACTAATTAGTTTTTTTTTTCTTTTAATTAATTATGTGAATCCTTGATTAATGGTTCATAGAGAAGCCCATCCAGCCACCCTTTTGGAATTTTGAAATGTCAAGATGTGTTCATGTTGGGTGTATGTACTTTAAGATTTTGACACTATTTTTCCAAATTTAACATTCCATTCAATTTTCAGAATGTTATTTCATTCTTACTACTATTTAAATTATTAACTATACCTTTGTTAAGAGATTCCAATAATAAAATCAAATACTAATAATGATATACAAAAAATAAAAACCTTGAAGGAGACGAAAAAATTCCCGCTTAAATAGAAAATAGAAAATAGAAAATAGAAAATAGAAAATAGAAAAGAGAATAAATAGATTTTTTTTTTTAAGATTAGATAAATGAGATCAGAGATAGAATTGTATTCTTCGGTGTCCACCTTTTTGCATCTTGTGTATGCGCTAATCTTTATTATATTATATCATGCGTATGTTTTGGGCTAATGTTTATTGTATTACATCATGTGTATGACTAATGTTTATTGTATTAACTCATTGTATGCTTTGGGCTAATGTTTATTGTATTACATCACGTATGCTCTGAGCTAATGTTTACTGTATTACAAGTATATGCTTTGGGCTCATGTTTATTGTATTATATCATGTGAAGCTCTGGACTAATGTTTATTGTATTACTTATGCTTTGGGCTAATGTTTGCTAGTATACTCTCCGCTAATGTTTATTGTATTATGAATGATGGGCTAATGTTTATTGTATTATCACGTGTATGCTTTGGGCTCATGTTTATTGTATTACATCATGTGTATGCTCTAGGCTAATATTTATGGTATTACAAGTATATGCTTTGGGCCAATGTGTATTGTATTACATCGTGTAAATGCTCTGGTCTAGTGTTTATTGTATTACATCATGTGTATGCTTTGTACTAATGTTTATTATATTAGGTATACTCTGAGTTCATGTTTATTTTTTTTACATCATGTGGATGTTCTGGGCTAATGTTTATTGCATTACATAATGTGTATGTTCTTGGTTAATGTTTATTGTATTACAAGTATATGCTTTGGGCTAATGTTTATTGTATTACATCATGTGAATGCTCTGGGCTAATGTTTATTGTATTACATTATGTGTATGCTTTGGGCTAATATTTATTGTATTACATCATAGTATACTCTGGACTAATGTTTATTGTATTACGAATGTTCTGGGCTAATGTTTATTGTATTACATCATGTGTATGCAAATGTTTATTGTAATAAAAATATAGATTAAAATTTGTTATGACATCTAATATGATTTAAATAAGATATAATGCAACGGTTGAGTTTGAAAAAAAAAAAAAAAATCTTTTAACATCTAAGGCGAGCCTATATCTCTTACTTTGAAAACTAAACTAAACGTTCCCTCATTCTGCAACTTGTACACACTCGAGAGAAAGGAAACGACGACTGTCAATCGAAGCAGTTGTATATAAGAGGATTTTAAGTTTCGGAGTGCATTTTTGGACTTATAAAGTGTACGATGTATGATGGTGCATGCCTTGTGGCCCTTGTCTGCACCATAATATTTTTATGTATGCTTGTGTAATTTTTATATTGAAATGTCGTTGTACTATGCATGCAATGTAATTTCTATTATATCATGACTAAAATGTAATACTAGGTAAGAATGCGATGTTTACCATGTATACTTAGTGCATGTATGGAATATGTCATGGATGAAATGAGAAAGGAAGAATGTTAATGCTATGTTTTTAAGGTAAATCATGGAGACTTCATGCATGTATGTCATGTGCATCATAATACTTTTATGTTATGTTAGTACAAGCATACCTTCGATATTTATGTTTCTCATGATATCATGTGGGTTTTCCCTTTTCTATAGTTTCTAGTGACGTGTAACATGTTAGGCCTGACCATGTTAGGCCTAGCGATACGTATATGAGTCCGCCTAGCGGGTTCATGTGTGCGTACGTGGGCCGTGTGTGGGGAAGTACCACATATCCAACCTTGCCTGAAATTGAAAAAAGTCAAAGGCCATATGACGGTTTTAAGATAAGTCACAATTATGTTATGTGTGTGATTGCATTGTTCACTACAAAAATAATTGATACGATAGCTTACGAAAAATGCTATCGTAGACTTTTTATAGCATTTTTCGTACGTCGTGACAGTCTATGTTATTAAAAGTCTGGGACTTTTTATAGCGTTTTTGTATAGCTATAATAGATACTCTAATAGAATTTAAATTATAGCTTAATACATTGCTATGAAAACATATTATAGCGTTTTATTAAAGCTATAATATATTTAATATAACTAAAATATTGTGTTATCATTAGCTTATAATAACATTTTTTTAATGCTATAATATAGTATTTATAGCTATAATAAAGTTATTTATTCATTTATAATCATTATCATTATAATTATAATTATAGTAATAACCTTTTCATAGCATTTTTTTTTTTTTTTTTATTGTATTTTAAGAATGATATTATTTTAACTAAATAACACCTTGACTTCCATCCATAATTGAAATTTCATTACGATAGTAGTATTCAAGAAGAATGATATTATTTTAACTAAATAACACCTTGACTTCCATTCATAATTGAAATTTCATTACGATAGTAGTATTCAAGCATTTCTTGAAATAAAGAAGTTATTCAAACCATACCAGATAAATTATTATCTACTATTTGTTAAACGTCTTCAACTAGCACTCCCATCTAGATTTTGTAGTGAAGTCATCTATCATCTTTAATTTTCTATAAATAACCAACAATCTTAGCTTTATATACAAATATATATTTTTTAATAAAAAATAAAGTATAGCATTTGTACCAATATGTGTAGGTCATGGCCTCATCTTTAGTCACACACCTACATCAAACGTACATTATTAGTGTTGGGTTTTATGTCCTATAACTCATAGTTTATAAACGAAAACATATTCTATTTTCAATAAAGTTATTATTGTTGTTTATTCAGTAAAGATTGTTATTGAATAAAGTGAAATTTACGATTATTAATCTGAATCCAATAAACTAAGAACACTCTGTCTATAGTATGATTACTTGAACTATATGTAGAGACATAAGAGTGGATCAAGTTCAAGTATATAGTCAAAATGATCTATAGTATAAGGATAAGGCTGAGTACTTTATTCTGGGGACACTATGGATGCGACCCACTTTTGTATATGATATAAACAATGTGATCACTAAATTGTACATGTGGAGACATGTGAGTGGGGGCGTCCTATGCAATGAGTATTGCATAAGATCGGACCATGAAGAAAACCACTCTCACTTTATAATGTCGTTTACTGTTGAGACTGATTTTCTTTTCATTCGATAACCTAGGTAACTCGGTTTTAATCCTGAGATAACCATGAACTCTTGTTTATTCGAAATTATCCTTAGATTTGCATGGGTGAGAGTGGCTCTAGTTCGCCGACTCAATAGGCCTCCCATTTTAGGGGTAAGACTGGATGAATGGCTGGGGATGTGGGGTGCAAGATGGAATTCACTCCTACCCACTTTTAGGGATAAAAGAGAGGTAGTTCCCTTAAGCATTGACTCCAGGTCTTGAACAAGGGGCCCCACCCTCTCATTGGCCTGAGAGGGATTCGGTTTACCTGGTTGGACCACAAACCAATTGTTCATTAGAGGATCAGTGAGACATAAGGAACAAGAAGTAACTTTAAGGGTAAAACGGTAAATTGACCCAGCTTTAGTTACGAACAACCTGTGAAGGATCGACTTACTAATCATGGTTATATCAAATGGACATAAATATATCTATAGTGAGGGGAGTGCAACTAGTAGGCTATAGTGGAGTGTCCTAGTAGTTAACGAATGTTGGTTAACAAGGTTAATGAGTTTAGCCGGTTAATCTTGGATCGTTGGAGCCCATGATATATAGGTCCATTAGGTCCCTCTGCTAGCTCATATCGGACTAAACCATAGAACAGTGTGACGAGTGAGTTCGAAGTGTTCGAATTCCAATTAGGGAATATGCGCTACATATATACGATATATTTAACCGCATTTTTGTTTTATTTACGAATTAAACAAAAGGAGAGAATCTAAGATATTTAAATAAGATTTAAATATCTTAATCAATTATGTGTTGGAATCGATTGAGATTGGCATTTGAATTAAATATTAATTAAATAGTTTAATTAATCATTTAATGTTACTTTAATTTGAAATTCATTATTCAAATTAATTGTTGAATTAAAATGAAGAAAGTCAAAATGTTGACTTCATCTCATGAAAAAATCCATGTTAGTGGAATTTTGAGGTGTCAAAATTTGGTTTAACTAAACTTCATGTTTGCCAAATAAACCCCACAGATTTGAGGGGAATTTTGAGTGTCAAAATTTGGTTAACTCAAACATGCATGCTTGCCACATAATCCCAAACATTTGAGTGGAATTGTAAGTGTCAAAATTTGGTGATCTCAAATTTGCATGAACATGCAAACATGACTCTTTAAATAGAGTGATCATGGTACATGGAAGGTCTTCTTCTTCTTGGAGAAAACCCTTGAGAAAAACCTCTCAAAACACTCTCTTCATATATACAAAATCCCTCCCAAGTTTAGTCACTCACCGGATTCCACAATCCCGTTCTAAGGCCGGAGGATAGTGGAGAAGACACAGTGGTGGTTCGAAACCGGTTCGTGAGGAAAAAGAAGTTTGAACTACAAAAGGTTAGTATTTAAACTCATTAAGTTTTAATACTTATGAATATGCTAGTTATTTACTATAATTGATGTTCTAAAAGTGCCCAAGATCCAAATTGCTTCCTCATGTGTTATAGTAACACCATCAATTAGTTGAATAACTAAGTAAAAAATCAATAATATCGAGATAACTAAATAATGAAATAAATCTAAAATATATTTCCAATACACATAGTTGAAAATATCAAATGAGATCAACCATCCACAAACCAAAAGAGTCTACTTCTTTCTGCCCCTTCTAACCTTTTCTAAGATGCATTGAAAAGAAAAGGTAAAGAACAATAACAACAACTATAAGAGGTCAAGTATCTTCACTGTGATAACCACTCCAAAATTACTTTAATTTAAAGTCTCCTTATTTTGACATTTCCTTCTTCAAGTCCTCCCTGATACATTTAAACCCTTCCAAATTAAATTTTTAGAAACTTATAGTCTAACAAATAATGGATACAAAAGTTTACTATCTTTAAATATAAAGATCCATGCATAAAAGGTCTATGACCAATTAAGACAACCTATTAACAATAAATTAATATAGGAAAGTAGATAGGAGCACAATGGAGACAAAGTCCTTTTGAAAAACATGATCTAATCCACCGAACACTAAAATGAAAATCCATATATTGCCTCATGACATTCAAAAACTAGGCAGCGTATTCAGTCTGCAAATCAAAGTTACATCTAAGAGTATAGTAGAAGCAGAAGGCATGGTAATAGAAGGAAATAAATAACTAAGTCTGCTAGAATGTATGTTTTCACCTGAATATGTAGAGGTTGGTTTTCTGTGTCGTGGAAGTGTTGGTAAGGTACATAGTTTCACCTGAATAAGTAGAAAGTTAAAAACTAACAACACTATGATTTTAAAGAGTACAAAAACAAATTAATAATGCATAATATTTTCTTGTAAGAGAACCACATTGAAGGTAACCTATTACTTTTAGGTTAAGAAAAAGAAAACTTTCAATTTTAACATGTTATAGTATAATCAATGCTAAATGTTTAGAGAACTTAGAGATAAAACCATATAATTGTCTAAGAAAATTATATTTTGTTAGCAATCAATCGCCACTGAAACGGAGGTGGAGTTACACCATGAACCACAAAGAATTATGAAACAATTAAATTATATGAAATCAACTAAAAATGGTAAGGTGAAAAGCGAGATTTCATCTTTGTACTGCATCAAAGACATCCGATGATTTGTTTGAGATAGGTAGAGAAATTTCTATCCAAAATTTTGAAAAGATACTTGTTTCATATAAAGGCATGGACAATGCTATCTATGCAAAAAAAAGAATAGAAATATAAAAAGAATATAAATATATAAAGCAATACAGTGGCTTACAACTTAAACTTAAGCAATAACTACAAGTAAAGTACACGGTAGAGCTAACAGTTTTAGTCCAAGATCCTTCCAAGTAGGCCAAATCATCATTACATACGAAGTGGGGTGTAATGAAAAGTTAAACTATTTAGAACCGGGACAACATCTCTTCCTTCAACCATTTTTGTTCTGACCAAATTTTTTGAAGTAGTCTTCCTACACAAATTGGATAACATGTATTAATGTCACTAAATGTCTGCAATGGGAACCATTAATTTTTCTATTCTATTTTAATTTACATTCACACATCATAAGTTCGTAGCCAAGAATTTTTGTAAGGAAAAATTTAGTGTTATATAATTTTCTTAATCTAAGACAAGCTGAGAGGGGCAAACGTCCATTACTCCACCCTTGAGTAGTTAACTATAGTAAACAGGATACAGAGCTACCTTGTATAAACTAGACACTCGACCTTTCATTATCTCACTAGGCGACTGACTTGGAGGGTTGGCACATGGTCTTAGGCCTATTTTTCCTCTACAGATCTGGACTCAAAATTTTACTAAATGAAAAGCGCAAAGAATCTCTCATTTCTTCAAAATAAAAACAATTTAACAAAAAAGAAGGAAAGGACCCTTAAGTGAAAATCGTACTAATTTTACGATGGAAAAGAATCATATTCGAATTGAACTACCACCAATGTAACACAAAAGTTCAGAGAAAAAAAAAAAAAAAGCTTTAAAATCAATAAACATAAGATTAAATCATTCTATAACAACTAGAAAGCTAACTAAAATAAGGAAAACAATTGGAATGGAATTTCTATAATTGAAAGAGCTACCTTCTCACCTAACAAACAAACAAAAAAAAAAAATAAATAAATAAATAATTGTAGAGCAAACTAAAAGTGAGATCCTAACTAGACTACTAAATGTAAAAAAAATCAAAGGTAAGAACTTCAATTCTCTTAGAACTTCAATTCTAAGTTCTTAGAACTTGAAAGGAAACCCTAGAATCAATAAAAGAAGTGATGAGATAAAATCGAATAGAGAAGAAATGGAAAAATACCTGAGTGAGAAGTGAAATGGGAGAGGTGTTGGGTTTTATGTCCTAAAACTCATAGTTTGTAAACAAAAACATATTCTATAATCAATAAAGTTATTATTGTTATTTATTCAGTAAAGATTGTTATTGAATAAAGTGAACTTTACGATCATTAATCTAAATCCAATAAACTAAGAACACTCTGGTTATAGTATGATTACTTGAACTATATGTAGAGACATAAGAGTGAATCAAGTTCAAGTATATAGTCAAAATGATCTATTATGTCAGCAATGTATTTATAATATAACACGTATTATTTTTAATTATTTATTAATATTTCAATGCATCACTGTCATATCTCATGATTTCATGTTCTGCAGAACCAGTTGAACTATGGATTTACATAGATCAAACACATACAATAACATATCAAACTTTTATGCAAGTAACAAGAGACGTAGAGGTTGTATTGGGGAGTTCAAGGGCAGAGCACGGCCTTGCAGGCGTATAGTTCCAAAGAAGCAACGCCAATCAAAGCACAAAAGATGGTGTACACATAAACTTTCCTCTCCCAAGGCCTCCTCCTCCTAAATGGTGAGGTCGAGTTTATGAGCATCAATTCCTCCTCAAGCGACAACCCATGGCTGGCCTCATCTCCGGCCTCCATTAAAGAAGCTTTGATGTCAGCTTGTTCTTCTTTGATTGCCAAGAGATGTCGGCAAAGTTGAGCATGTTTTTGGAGGATGAGATGGAGTTGATTTTCGTGGCGGTAGAGCATGAGAGCAGTGTCAAAAAAAAGTAGCACGTAAACGAAGCTGCATGAAGAACTCAAAGCAAGAATAACCCACCAGTTTCCATTGCAGCTGAGGGTAGAAATGGTGGGAGGAAACGTCTTCTTGGAGATACCGAAGAAGAACACACGTTCCCAAACGAAATAAGCGACAATGATGTTGTGTAATTTGGTGTCATAGTAATTCACTTTGGCTTCTACATTCTCCCCCATGCCTTGCACTTCTTCCATCATCTTCTTCAATTCTTCTTCAACTTCCATTTTTGTCATAAACAAGCCAAGAAGAGAACTGAATGGGCATTTGGAGACAGTGGTTATATATTTATGTTAAGGATAGTTGACCATTCACTATAAGGCAAATATCTAGCATTACGGGTTACCATATTTGCCCTCTTATTAAAGACAAATATATTTCATTCATTTATTATTCTTTCCTTTTATTACTATTTCCATAATATTTGTAATTTACCATATTTCTGTATCCTGAAAATGATTATAAATAAGAGATCTCTCACCCCCATTTAGGTGTGGTGATTCAGCAAACATTCACATGGTATCAGAGCCCTTTCGGTTTAACAACCCTGATCCTTTCTTCTCTATGGCTTCCGAATCTTCTTATCATCTTCTTCCTTTCAATACTTTAATCCATATGATCACCATCAAACTTTCTTCCTCCAATTATCTTCTTTGGAAAAGCCAACTTCTCCCTCTCCTCGAGAGTCAAGACATGCTGGGCTATGTCGATGGAACTATGGTTCCACCACCTCGCTTTGAACCAGAAACCTCTTCAACACTCAACCCCAAATATTTGGCATGGAGAGCAGCCGATCAACGACTTCTCTGTCTCCTGCTCTCCTCTCTCACTGAGGAAGCCATGGCTGTTGTCGTTGGTCTCCCTCCTGCACGTGATGTTTGGCTTCAGTTGGAAACTACGTTCAGCCATCAGTCGAAAGCTCGTGAACTGAGACTCAAGGATGACTTGCAGTTGATGAAACGTGGCACCAAACCTGTTGCTGAGTATGCCCGTGCCTTCAAAAAAATTTGTGACCAACTTCATGCCATTGGCAGACCGGTCGAGGACATTGATAAAGTGCACTGGTTCCTTCGTGGACTCGGCACCGAATTTTCAGCTTTTTCTACTGCTCAGATGGCTCTTACCTCTATCCCCTGTTTTGCAGATTTAGTCTCTAAAGCTGAAAGTTTTGAGTTGTTTCAGCTCTCCCTTGAGTCCTCTAACTCCACTCCTACAGCATTCACAGTCACTAATCGTGATCGCACCCATGGAAGCCACCCTGCTTCCTTTACCAACCAGCGAGGTCGTTCTTATTCTCACAAAAACAACTCTTCTAATCGAGGACGAACCCACTCAAGTCAAGGTCGTCGACCACCTCACTGCCAAATATGCCGCAAAGAGGGCCATTATGCTGACCGCTGCAACCAACGGTATGTTCGACCTGATTCTTCTCATGCTCACCTTGCTGAAGCCTTTAACACGTCATGTTCTATTGCTGGACCCGATACTGCTGATTGGTTTCTGGACACTGGAGCTTCGGCCCATATGACTGCCGACCCATCTATTTTGGATCAGTCTAAAAATTACACGGGTAAGGACTCTGTGATTGTAGGAAATGGTGCATCCCTACCCATTACCCACACCGGTACTCTTTCTCCTGTTCCAAATATTCACTTGTTAGATGTCTTGGTTGTCCCTCACCTCGCTAAAAATCTTCTTTCCATAAGTAAATTAACGTCTGATTTTCCTCTCTCCGTTACATTTACTAATAATCTTATTACTATCCAGAATCGTCAAACAGGAAGGGTGGTGGCAACCGGTAAAAGAGATGGAGGGCTATATGTGCTGGAGCGCGGCAACTCTGCTTTTATTTCAGCCCTTAGAAACAAATCTTTACGTGCTTCATATGATTTATGGCATGCTCGTCTAGGTCATGTGAATCATTCTGTTATTTCTTTTTTAAATAGAAAAGGTCATCTTTCTCTTACGTCTTTATTGCCTTCTCCATCATTATGTAATACCTGTCAGCTTGCGAAAAGCCATCGATTGCCTTATTCCCGCAATGAACGTAGGTCGTCTCATGTGTTAGATCTTATTCATTGTGATCTTTGGGGTCCTTCTCCCGTCAAATCAAATTCGGGTTTCCTTTATTATGTTATTTTTATTGATGATTATTCTCGATTCACTTGGTTTTACCCTTTAAAATTTAAATATGATTTTTTTGATATTTTTCTTCAATTTCAAAAATTTGTGGAAAATCAATATTCTTCTCGTATCAAGGTATTTCAAAGCGATGGTGGTACCGAATTTACTAGTACTTGTTTCAAAACTCATTTACGTAATTCTGGCATCCACCATCAACTCTCTTGTCCATATACACCTGCTCAAAATGGTCGTGCTGAGAGAAAACATCGTCATGTGACTGAGACTGGCTTGGCCCTTCTCTTTCACTCTCATCTTTCTTCTCGTTTTTGGGTTGACGCCTTCAGCACTGCAGCTTATATTATCAACCGGTTGCCTACTCCACTTCTTGGAGGTAAGTCACCCTTTAAACTCCTTTATGGCTACACTCCACATTATGACAATTTTCATCCCTTTGGTTGTCGTGTTTATCCTTATTTGCGTGATTATATGTCTAACAAGCTTTCTCCCCGCAGCATTCCTTGTATTTTTTTGGGTTATAGTCCTGCTCATAAAGGGTTTCGCTGTCTTGATCCGGCCACAACTAAGCTATATATCACCTGTCATGCTCAATTTGATGAAACCCATTTTCCTGCTATCCCTAGCTCCCAGACCCAACCTCTTTCCTCTATTCCTATTTCAAATTTCTTAGAACCACATTTTCATCATATTGATTCATCCCCCCCTACCACTTCATCACCGCAAACTCCTCGATCCAGTTCATCCCCGTGTGATATTTGTTCTGACCTTGTAGATGAGTCTGTGCAGGTTGATACTTCTCTTGCAGGTTCCACTTTGCCACCCTCGACTTCTAATTCGACCTCTATTGAACCTCCTGTTGATTTCTCTTCTTTGGGCACTCATCCTATGATCACACGAGCCAAAGCTGGTATATTCAAGACTCGTCATCCAGCAAATCTTGGTATTTTGGGCTCATCTGGACTTCTTTCTGCTCTTCTTGCATCCACTGAGCCAAAAGGATTCAAATCTGCGGCTAAGAATCCTGCTTGGGTGGCTGCCATGGATGAAGAAATTCGAGCATTACAACAAAATGATACTTGGACTTTGGTTCCTCGCCCTGCCAACACCAACATCGTGGGCTCTAAATGGGTGTTTCGTATTAAATATTTTCCTGATGGATCTGTCGAACGTTTCAAGGCTCGTCTTGTTGCCAAAGGTTATACTCAGGTTCCTGGTCTTGACTACACTGACACTTTCAGTCCGGTTGTCAAAGCTACCACTGTCCGTGTTGTGCTTTCTATTGCAGTCACAAATAAATGGCCTCTTCGACAACTTGATGTCAAGAATGCTTTTCTCAATGGAACTCTTATTGAACGTGTTCATATGGAACAACCTCCTGGGTATATTGATCCTCGATTTCCCACTCATGTTTGTCTATTAAAGAAAGCCCTCTATGGTTTAAAGCAAGCTCCTCGTGCTTGGTTTCAGCGTTTTAGCTCATTTCTTCTCACACTTGGGTTTTCTTGCAGTCGCGCTGACACGTCCCTTTTTGTCTTTCATCAGCAATCTAACATTATCTATTTGCTTCTTTATGTTGATGACATTATTGTTACTGGCAACAACTCATCTCTTATTGACAGCTTTACTCGCAAGCTTCATTCTGAGTTTGCTACCAAAGATTTGGGTTCTCTCAGTTACTTTCTTGGTCTTGAAGCTTCACCCACTCCTGATGGTCTCTTTATTAGTCAGTTAAAATATGCTCGAGATATTCTTACTCGTGCTCAGTTGCTCGATAGCAAACCAGTTCACACTCCCATGGTTGTTTCTCAACACCTGACTGTTGATGGTTCTCCTTTCTCTGATCCTACTCTCTACAGATCTCTTGTTGGCGCCCTTCAGTACTTGACTATTACGCGACCAGATATTGCCTATGCTGTCAATTCTGTCAGTCAATTCTTGCATGCCCCTACTGCAGATCACTTTCTTGCTGTCAAACGTATTCTTCGCTATGTCAAAGGAACACTCCACTTTGGTCTTACCTTTCGTCCATCCACTGTTCCTAGTACGCTAGTCGCTTATTCGGATGCTGACTGAGCTGGTTGTCCCGATACTCGTCGTTCTACATCCGGCTATTCTATTTATCTTGGTAACAATCTGGTTTCTTGGAGTGCCAAAAAGCAACCTACTGTCTCACGCTCCAGCTGTGAATCTGAGTATCGTGCTCTTGCCACAACCGCTGCTGAACTTCTTTGGGTTACGCATCTTTTGCATGACCTCAAGGTCCCTATTTCAAAGCAGCCCTTACTCTTATGTGATAACAAAAGTGCTATTTTTTTTGAGCTCTAATCCCGTTTCTCACAAGCGGGCCAAACATGTTGAACTAGATTATCATTTCCTTCGAGAACTTGTTATCGCTGGCAAACTTCGCACACAATATGTACCCTCTCATCTCCAAGTTGCTGACATCTTCACAAAAAGTATTTCTCGACCTCTCTTTGAATTTTTCAGATCCAAGCTTTATGTTCGTTCAAATCCGACGCTCAGCTTGCGGGGGGGGGGGGGGGGGGGGGGGGGGTTAAGGATAGTTGACCATTCACTATAAGGCAAATATCTAGATATTTGCCTTACATTACGGGTTACCATATTTGCCCTCTTATTAAAGGCAAATATATTTCATTCATTTATTATTCTTTCCTTTTATTACTATTTCCATAATATTTGTAATTTACCATATTTCTCTATCCTGAAAATGATTATAAATAAGAGAACTCTCACCCCCATTTAGGTGTGGTGATTCAGCAAACATTCACAGTTTACATGTGAGTTATTTTGAAAATTAATCAAGATTTAGCATCGGGTCGTCCCCAAATAATTAATATATTTAGTGGATGCCGACATTGTGGAATATTCTATTGCCCTTTGATGATGGCCGATGGTTAACAACTGCTAACTTTCAAATCTCTAGACCTCATTTGATGTACGGGTATCAACATCATTAGCACAATTTATGAAAATTATCACATAGCTTGTAACCTCTCACAAAATCCAACCATTTTATTACTGCAAATTTTAGATGTAATTGAACCCCTTTAAACCTATCAACATATTAAATATTAAATGTGAAATGTGAATGGTGAGAGTTCTCTTATTTATAATCATTTACATAATACAGAAATATGATAAATTACAATAATATAGAAATAACAATAAAAAGTAAAGAATAATAAATAAATACAATATATTTGTCTTTCATAAAAGGGCAAATATGGTAATCGGTAATGTAAGACAAATATCTTATAGGATAGACTAGAAAATTGATGTGTTGTATGACGATATATGATAACTTGTGATGACGTACGTGAACTTCTTGATGTATGATGTATGAGTTGCATCGTATGATGCCGTACGTAAATTATATGATGATATATGAGCTATGATGTATGACGATGTTTGATGCGCTTTATATGCTTGATGCATGTAATGACATTATGATGACTATGATGTTTTGCATGACGTTTACCTTAATATGATTATGTTTTCCATATTAAGCATGTTGTATGATGATGAATATCATGTTGCATCATGTCAAGAGATCGACCTAGAACACAACCCTAAGAGCGTGAATAACGATATTAATATAAATATCTAATGAGCATATATTACTAAACGTAATATAGAGATGAGACTAGGGTGGTGTCGGAAAGATGTTTAAGATGAGAACTAGAGGGACCTCATGCATGTTGTGTGTACATAAACATTGGGATACTTCCTCTTTATGAAGAGGAGTGTGGACTCGCACAGTATGATGATAACGGTGATCATGTTGAGCATGATACTCAAGTGTTTGCTGACCTTCGAACTCGCTAAGGACAGTTAGCTCAATGATGATAGGTCCAGGGGGGTGCAACACGCTTGGAGATTCACACTTGCACATATGGATCGTGTGTAGGTATTGCACATCCATAGTTAGTCTGAACTGGAAGCCACCCCCAATATGAGATAGAGATAGGTTTCTAGAGCATATTTGCATGTGTTTGCATTTAGCATGTCCCCTACAGTGGGGTCACTTACTAAGTATTCTTCAAAATACTCCGCTTGTGCCACATCATTTTTTAGGTAAAGGCAAGACGTCCATTTACAGATGATGGCGAAATTGCGAGCAGAGACCATAACACATGCACAGAGTAGATGCATATTTAAATTTCTAGTCTTTAAGTTAGAATAAGTTGTCTTGTATTTCAAGTTATTTTTATTTATTTTGTATTTGTTTTAATTTTTTTTTCAGTTTTATGTGTTAGAACATGTGATACCATGACTGTGTTTTTAAAGCTAAGATGTTTTTAATTTGTTCGAAATTTATGTTATTTTACGATGTTGTTTTAACGAGTATATTCCACCTATAAGCTAAGCATGAGAGGTTTAAGTAGAAATTTAGGGTCCTTTATGTATAATGTCTTAGTTTAGCTCTTCTTAGTTTTGTAGTGAACTACGTTTGCCCTATTTTGAGGTTGAATGAGTTAGAATGCCTTTTTGTGTAGGTCCATTATTTAGTAAATAGTAGAATAGTAGAATGAGTATAAAATATTAGTAATGAATAGGCTTCCCTCACCATAATAGAGTCATCATCAATATGTTAGATCTCATAGTTTTATAAGGCTTATTGAGCCCCATGAGTAGTTACATCAACTTGTCTCTTTCTCGTTGGTCAACATGTATTTGATGTTGATTATAGGTAAATGGTGTGCGGTGCACTTCCAATTCATCTAGAGTCCTTTGAACTTGGTGAAATATGCTGACGTGTCATGGATCCCTGTACATCATTGTTATAGACTTTTTTATCTGAAAAATTGCTGGAGCATTCTTTTGTGAGAATTGGTCATAAAGATCAACCCACACTTGATGACCTGTCTTGACGTGAATAATACTTTCAGCGATATGTGCTTCAACTGAATGAGTGAACCAAGATAATATCATACTGTTGCACTGATTTCAAAGTTCAAATTCTTTTGAATTTACATCTCGGGATGGTTCTTCAATTGTGCCATTAATGAAGCCAATTTATCCCATTTAGTTTGATTGAAACGAGTGAATATACTGGCCGATCAGAATGTTGAATATAACAAGAATGTGTAAAATCAATATCCGAAGTTTTGAAACTGGATTTGGGTGAAATAAAGGAAATTTTGATATTTAAGATCACCAAGGACATGCTTTGATGCCATGTTAAGAACAAAAAACAAAAGTGAGATCTATGATTTTCATTAATGATCACAACGTTTAAATAGAATACAAGTTATCAACTAACTCTTAAGCATAAGAGAAAATATACTATCAATCAAATCATGATAAGATAAAATATACTACCAACCAATTCCTACATAATAAAGGGAAAAATTTTAACGAGTACATCTATATAAAATATATTCAACAACTAACTTTATATCTTAAATTAAATTTCATAATAGTATGTCATAAAGGTTTGTTGCAAGCTTCGATTTGATGACGTAACAACTTGAGAAAGGAAGATGAACACGAGGATGTCCTATACTAGCAACTGGGAATAAACAATTTTTGGAGATGAAAGTTTTTAAAGAAGTAATAATTTGTAGCAACTGAGTTCGTAACGAGAATTAAATTTTCAATTTTTTCCAAATTAGAAAAAATGGTCAAGCCGAAACATTAGACATTTCTTACCCTCGTTAATAACGGGTCTAGAGAACAGTCGAGAGAGAAGGAGGGAAGTTACCGGGAGAGGCTGATTTCTCCACGATTCACTGTTGTGGAGAAATAAACAAAACTCCATTAGAGCTATCTCAGTTCCTGCAACCAATGTCTCTAAAAAATGCATCACCATAGTTTAAATGATAGGTCTAATTCAGGTTGCATGTGTTTACATTCTATGACCTTAATAGTGGAGTCGGTTACCAGAGTATTTTTTAAAATACTCAAGTCATATGTTACTTTTATATTTCAGGTAAAGACAAGACACTCATATATGAATGATGGTGACATTGCGTTGAAGACCCTCAAACTTATGTTAGGGTAGTTGCATTTTATTTTCGTAAATATTAAGTTAGATTAGAGTATCATTTTCAATCTTCTCCTTGATTTATTTATATTTCGCATTGGTTATTTCATTGTTTTGCTTAAAAGCTGTTAATGCAAACGTATAAGTCCACGGTATAATCTTGTGAATGATTTTAAATGAATGTTTTCACATAGAAAGGTCATGTCATGCATATGGTGGTGACTCTATTTCATTAAGAAATTACAGTCGTTAAGTTTGTATCAGAGTTCTAAGCTATAGATTCAGTAGGAAATGAAAGACTTTTCTGTTCCCGCCGCAGTTCGTGGAAATCTCTAGATGTATGGTAAGGGAGAAACATTGACATTTAAAAATAAGTAGCACGTGAATTGTTAATTAAATAAAGCGGTGTTTTTTTTATTATATAATATTTTATTTTTCTTTATCCACAAATCAATAGGATTAGGTTTCATTGTCAATTGATTAGATACAGCCTTCCCGCTCCCGCCCCGTAGACTTGTTGCTGTTGTATTAACGGAGGGACATTGGCCTTTGGACGAGTATTGCGCCAATTGTTAATTACATAAATCTGAATTTTTTTATTATAGGATTTTTATTATTCTTTATCCACAACTCAATGAGATTATGTTGACTTTTGCCCCAATTTCATTCTCAATTCATTAACTAATTATTTTTAACTATAATCTACAAATTTTTAATCTCTCTAATTAAAAATATTAATATTAATAGAGTAATTAGTATCACTCTATCTTAATTTTGAGAGAGTTACGAATTTTTGGGTATGTGACCTTGTCATTTGTCATTTGATTTGTATGAGTGTGAGTGGCTGTCGTAGACAAAGATCAAATTCACTCCCTCCCATGTTTGAAAAATATAAGAATAGTTCCAATATCTCACGTCGAACAAAGCAACAAAATTTTAAACTGTTATTTGTATTTATTATATATGATTTTATTACATAAACCAGCAACAACAAAAAAAAAAAAAACAAGAGTATGAAATAGATAGAGGTAGCACACGTACAATAACATAATATCAAACTTTGATGCAAGTAACAAGAGACTTAGGGGTTGTATTGGGGAGTTCAAGGGCAGAGCACAGCCTTGCAGGCGTATAGTTCTAAAGAAGCCAAGAAGAGAACTGAATGGGCATTCGGAGACAGTGGTTATATATTTACATGTGAGGGTTTTGGGTTATTTTGAAAATTAATCAAGATTTAGCATCGGGGTCGTCCTCAAGTAATTAATATATTTAGTGGATGCCGACAATGTGGAATTTTCTATTGCCCTTTGATGATGGCCGGATGGTTAACAACTGCATAACTTTCAAATCTCTATACCTCATTTGATGTACGGGTATCAACATCATTAGCACAAATTATGAAAATTATCACATAGTTTGTAACCTCTCACAAAATCCAACCATTTTATTAGTGCAAATTTTAGATGTAATTGAACCCCTTAAACATATCAACATATATTAAATGTGAATGTTTGCTGAATCCACCACACCTAAATGGTGGTGAGAATTCTCTTATTTATAATTTTAGGTGATGAGAGTTCTCTTATTTATAATTATTTACAGAATACAGAAATATGATAAATTACAATAATATGGAAATAACAATAAAAGGAAAGAATAATAAATAAATACAATATATTTGTCTTTAATAGAAGGGCAAATATGGTAAGCCGTAAGTCAAATATCTAGATATTTGCCTTATAATGAACGGTCAACTATCCTTAACACCCCCTTGCAAGCTAAGAGTCGGATTTGAACGAACGTGAAGCTTGAATATGAAAAATTCAAAGAGAGGTCGAGAAATACTTTTTGTGAAGATGTCAGCAACTTGGAGATGAGGAGGTACATATTGTGTGCGAAGTTTGCCAGCGATAACAAGTTCTCGAAGAAAATGATAATCTAGTTCAACATGTTTGGCCCGCTTGTGAGAAACTGGATTAGAGCTCAAAATAATAGCACTTTTGTTGTCACATAAGAGTAAAGGCTGCCGTGAAATAGGGACCTCAAGGTCATGCAAAAGATACGTAACCCAAAGAAGTTCAGCAGCAGTTGTAGCAAGAGCACGATACTCAGATTCACAGCTGGAGCGTGAGACAGTAGGTTGCTTTTTGGCACTCCAAGAAACAAGATTGTACCAAGAAAAATAGAATAGCTGGATGTAGAACGACGAGTATCGGGACAACCAGCCTAGTCAGCATCCGAATAAGCGACTAGCGTACTAGAAACAGTGGATGGACGAAAGGTAAGACCAAAGTGGAGTGTTCCTTTGACATAGCGAAGAATACGTTTGACAGCAAGAAAGTGATTTGCAGTAGGGGCATGCAAGAATTGACTGACAGAATTGACAGCATAGGCAATATCTGGACGCGTAATAGTCAAATACTGAAGGGCGCTAACAAGAGATCTATAGAGAGTAGATTCAGAGAAAAGAGAACCATCAGCAGTCAAGTGTTGAGAAACAACCATGGGAGTGTGGACTGGTTTGCTATCGAGCAACTGAGCACGAGTAAGAATATCTCGAGCATATTTTAACTGACTAATAAAGAGACCATCAAAAGTGGGTGAAGCTTCAAGACCAAGAAAGTAACTGAGAGAACCCAAATCTTTGGTAGCAAACTCAGAATGAAGCTTGCGAGTAAAGCTGTCAATAAGAGATGAGTTGTTGCCGGTAACAATAATGTCATCAACATAAAGAAGCAAATAGATAAGATTAGATTGCTGATGAAAGACAAAAAGGGACGTGTCAGCGCGACTGCAAGAAAACCCAAGTGTGAGAAGAAATGAGCTAAAACTCTGAAACCAGGCGCGAAGAGCTTGCTTTAAGCCATAGAGGGCTTTCTTTAATAGACAAACATGAGTGGGAAATCGAGGATTAATATACCCAGGAGGTTGTTCCATATGAACACGTTCAATAAGAGTTCCATTGAGAAAAGCATTCTTGACATCAAGTTGTCAAAGAAACCATTTATTTATGACTGCAATAGAAAGCACAACACGGACAGTGGTAGCTTTGACAACCGGACTGAAAGTGTCAGTGTAATCAAGACCAGGAACCTGAGTATAACCTTTGGCAACAAGACGAGCCTTGAAACGCTCAACGGATCCATCAGGCAGATATTTAATACGAAATACCCATTTAGAGCCCACGATGTTGGTGTTGGCAGGGTGAGGAACCAAAGTCCAAGTATCATTTTGTTGTAACGCTCGAATTTCTTCATCATGGCAGCAACCCAAGCAGGATTCTTAGCTGCAGATTTGAATTCTTTTGGCTCAGTGGATGCAAGAAGAGCAGAAAGGTGTCCAGATGAGCCCAAAATACCAAGATTTGCTGGATGACGAGTCTTGAATATACCAGCTTTGGCTCGTGTGATCATAGGATGAGTGCCCAAAGAAGAGGAATCAACAGTAGGTTCAATAGAGGTCGAATTAGAAATCGAGGGTGGCAAAGTAGAACCTGCAAGAGAAGTATCAACCGGCACAGACTCATCCACAAGGTCGGAACAAATATCACACGGGGATGAACTGGATTGAGGAATGTGCATGATGAAGTGGTGGGGGGGGGGGGGGGGGGGATGAATCAATATGATAAAGATGTGGTTCTAAGAAATTTGAAATAGGAATAGAGGAAAGAGGTTGGGTCTGGGAGCTAGGGATAGCAAGAAAGTGAGTTTCATCAATTGAGCATGGCGGGTGATATATAGCTTAGTGGTGGCGGGATCAAGACAGCGGAACCCTTTATGAGCAGGACTATAACCCAAAAAAATACAAGGAATGTTGCGGGGAGAAAGCTTGTAGGCATATAATCACGCAAATAAGGATAAACACGACAACCAAAGGGATGAAAATTGTCATAATGTGGAGTGTAGCCATAAAGGAGTTCAAAGGGTGACTTACCTCCAAGAAGTGGAGTAGGCAACCAGTTGATAATATAAGCTGCAGTGCTGAAGGCGTCAACCCAAAAACGAGGAGAAAGATGAGAGTGAAAGAGAAGGGCCAAGCCAATCTTAGACACATGACGATGTTTTCTCTCAGCACGACCATTTTGAGCAGGTGTATATGGACAAGAAAGTTGATGGTGGATGCCAGAATTACGTAAATGAGTTTTGAAGTGCTAGTAAATTCGGTACCTCCGTCGCTTTGAAATACCTTGATACGAGAAAAATATTGATTTTCCACAAATTTTTGAAATTGAAGAAAAATATCATAGAAACCATATCTAAATTTTAAAGGGTAAAGCCAAGTGAATCGAAAATAATCATCAATAAAAATAACATAATAAAGAAAACCCGAATTTGATTTGACGGGAGAAGGATCCCAAAAATTACAATGAATAAGATCTAACACATGAGACGAATTACGTTCATTGCGGGAACAAGGCAATCGATGACTTTTCGCAAGCTGACAAGTATTACATAATGATGGAGAAGACAATAAAGACGTAATAGAAAGATGACTTTTTCTATTTAAAAAAAAAATAACAGAATGATTTACATGACCTAGGCGAGCATGCCATAAATCATATGAAGTACGTAAAGATTTGTTTCTGAGGACTAAAATAAAAGCAGAGTGCTCCAACATATATAGCTCTCCATCTCTTTTACCGGTTGCCACCACCTTTCCTGTTTGACAATTCTTGATAGTAATAAGATTATTAGTAAATGTAACGGAGAGAGGAAAATCAGACGTTAATTTACTTATGGAAATAAGATTTTTAGTGAGATGAGGGACAACCAAGACATCTAATAAGTGAATATTTAGAACAGGAGAAAGAGTACCGGTGTGGGTAATGGGTAGGGATACACCGTTTCCTATGATCATAGAGTCCTTACCCATGTAATTTTTAGACTGATCCAAAATAGATGGGTCGGCAGTCATATGGGTCAAAGCTCCAGTGTCCAGAAACCAATCAGCAGCATCGGGTCCAGCAATTGAACATGACGTGTTAAAGGCTTCAGCAAGGTGAGCATGAGAAGAATTAGGTCGAACATACCATTGGTTGCAGCGGTCAGCATAATGACCCTTTTTGCGGTATATTTGGCAATGAGGTGGTCGACGACCCTGACCTGAGTGGGTTCATCCTCGGTTGGAAGAGTTGTTTTTGTGGGAATAAGAACGACCTCGCTGGTCGCTAAAGAAAGCAGGGTGGCTTCCATGGGTGAGACCATGATTAGTGGCTGTGAATGCGGTAGGAGTGGAGTCAGAGGACTCAAGGGAGCGCTGGAACAACTCAAAACTTTTAGCTTTAGAGACTAAATCTGTAAAACAAGGGATAGGGGTGAGAGCCATCTGAGTAGTAGAAAAAGCTGAAAATTTGGTGTTGAGTCCACGAAGGACCCAGTGCACTTTATCAATGTCCTCAACTGGTCTTCCAATGGCATGAAGTTGATCACAAATTGTTTTGAAGGCACGGGCATACTCAACAACAGGTTTGGTGCCACGTTTCATCAGCTGCAAGTCATCCTTGAGTCTCAGTTCACGAGCTTTCGAATGATGGCTGAACGTAGTTTCCAACGCAAGCTAAACATCACGTGCAATAGAGAGACCAACGACAACAACCATGGCTTCCTTGGTGAGAGAGGAGTGCAGGAGACAGAGAAGTCGTTGATCGGCTGCTCTCCACGCCAAATATTTGGGGTTGAATGTTGAGGAGGTTTCTGGTTCAAAGCGAGGTGGTGGAACCATAGTTTCATCAACATAGCCCAGCATGTCTTAACTCTCAAGGAGAGGGAGAAGTTGGCTTTTCGAAAAAAATAATTGGAGGAAGAAAGTTTGATGGTGATCATATGGATTAGAGTATTGAAAGGAAGAAGATGATAAGAGGATTCAAAAGCCATAGAGAAGAAAGGATCACGGTGGTTAAACCAAAAGGGCTCTGATACCATGTGAACTGTTGCTGAATCCACCACACTAAATGGGGTGAGAGTTCTCTTATTTATAATCATTTACAAAATACAGAAATATAGAAAATTATAAATAATATGGAAATAATAATAGAAGGAAAGAATATTACAAATAATATAGAAATAATAACAAAAGAAAATAATAATAAATAAATACACTATATCTACCTTCGATAAAAAGGCAAATATGATAAGCGGTAATGTAAGGCAAATAGATATTTGCAACGGTCAACTATCCTTAACATTAAACATAGAATATTAAAGAATCTAAAGACCAGAATATTAGAGATATCAACATATATTACAGAATATTGAAGAATTTAAAGAACAGAATATTAGAGATATCAAAATGTATTCTCAAACCATAGTTCAATAAAAAGTTCATTCCGGCCAAGATCTAGATGCAAGGACGTTTTATTGGAAGGATAGAAAGGTCTGAGAGGTCGGAGTTCCATTTTCCGTCAAGAACTGAGAAGATTCACGAGGTGATTTTTCACGGTTTTCTTCATATTCGAGATCTTTCCTTACAAATCAAAGTCTGAAATTTTTATATGTTTATCTAGGAAAGATTCTCTACAGATTTCGTGTAGGAACTTTGCCGAAATCTTGACCTGAAATTGCAAATTTGAGAGTCATCCAAGAATAGTAAGATAAGAGTAACTACCTAATTGAACACTCATATTTCTGTTTGAAATGATGTTTAAAAATCAAGAAAAATGTAGGAGGTAAAAGGAACTATAATCTACAACTTTGCTGAAGAAGTCGATTTGATTTGAATCTCGAATCAAAAGATATGAAAAGAGAAAATAGAAAGAAAACTAATTGAAATCGATTTTGGGATCTGCCAGGAGGAGAGGAATTTTCTAGTGAGCCACATGTCAACCGGTGAGAGGAAAAACGCGTCTTAGTTAGGCTAGGGACGCGTCAAGTACTGGGTGGAACAACACGTCGAACGCCGCGTGGAGCCATGCGACTCCATTCGATCTGCGACACACGGCCTTGCTGCAACCTGCAACCCGCGGTCCAACTCGCAACCAGCGGTCCAACCCAATCCGAACTTCAACCCACCGGCCCGCTAACCCATAGTCCAACTCGAGCGATCAAATTGCCTAACCCAATCCAACTTGAATTGTTCCACGATCTGCGACTGCATATTTTACTCGGTTCATCTTTTTATGTGATTAGGACCTAATTTGAGAAAATCACTCTTTTTTAACATTCTATTCATGTAAAAACGTTAAACGAAAGGGCACACGTCAATCATGCAAGTTACCACACAAAATTTTATGACGAAATACTTGTAAGATTTGCTTGGTTGGAATGCATTCTATAATATTTACCCTAGGTGTGATAGTTTTTCCCATGAAATGAACTTAGGTGATTGAAATATTAAGAGTATGGAAGCATGATATGTAGAATGCTATTATGCTTTAGGTTTCCGCTATATAAATGTTTATTTCATGCTATATAAATGTTCATTTCATGCTTGATGTATGTTATCGCCTCGTTGAACCTGTGTGTTTATTTTGCATGAAATTATATTTGATGACTCTAGATGAGTTGTGCACTTTTCATGTGTATAATTGAACCAGAAATTATGTTAAGGCTAGGGATTTAAGGTTGGGATAGCTCCTTACTAATTTTAGACATAACCTTTCCCTACGAGCCTATCAGACCACCACGACTTACGAACCACCTTAAGAGTTGCCCTTAGGTCGTGTTTTGTGTGAACGGTGTCAACAGTTTCATGTGAGACCAAGGGTTTCTGATCAAAATCCAACTGATGCTAGCCATTTCCGCATGGAAACGAGAGGCCACGTCGTACAACCCATTAGCTGGATAGAATAAAGGAGGGGTCGCACCCCCCAACGAGGGTGACTTTATGGACTTGAGAGGTGTCAGCTAACCCCTAGATAAGACACCATATAGTTTCATATAAACCATGTATGAGGTATACCAGTCATTCACAGCGTGATGCAAGGAACTCCCAGGGTTTAAAATGAAAGGATGGAGACCATAATAGCTCGAAGGGGATAAGACTAGAACCATACGTCCTAGAGCCAAAGAGAATCTTTTATGCCTAGAACGTGATGAGAGCCTATAAATAGGTGGCTACTGAGTATAACTTTTATACTCATCCTTGTTCATGTTTCTTTTTAGGTGTGTGATGCTACCGTTCGAGATGAAAAAGTGTTCGAGAGCTGTGCAGTCACAGAGGGGGTCGTTTTTGGAATATTAATCTATTTTTTCTTGGAGTCTTTTGTATTTTTTTATATTTGTATTTCCCTTGTAATATTTAAAATAATATGGCCTTAATTTTCATGTTGTCTGACTTCTTCTCTTATTTTAAATTTATTTAATTTTTACCTTTTATTCTACCTACTCTTACTCTTACTCTTACTCTTATTTGTTTTCATTTTCGTTTTTTAGCCACAATTTGAATTTCAAAGCCTCGAAAAAATTAGGTCGTGACACATTTCATCACATATCGAAGTCTAAAACTATTGATCATAACAAATACAACCAATTTTCTTCTCTTTTCTTGCTGCTTTTTTTTTTTTTTTTTCTCCCAAGTTTAAGACATAATTCGTATATGTTTTCAAAATTTATAAAGGAAATTTTCTCCCTTGTGTTTGACATCATATTCATTGGTTAGACCATAACTTTTGGCAAATCCCATTGTATAAACACAATCTTCTCTTTCTAAACAAACACAATTTATGCTTTCGATACCATAACTTAATGATAATATAATCCCACTTGCAATTTTTATTTTTTATTTTGTTTTGGACGTTAGGGATAATTGAGTTTCACATTTATATACTAAAATTTTTGAGTTTTTTTCTCTCAACCCACTAGTTTTATTGATAGAGATCATTAATGGAGTTTTTTTTTTTAGAAACAACCACAACACTCCAACACCATTGTTTAATAGCGTCAAAAAGTATGCTCAAACGACTTTTGGCTTAAAAGGGGCTGCAATGATAGCGTTGAGACATTATACATGGCGTCTGAAACTTGAGCGTGCTTCTTTCTACTTCTTGCAACAACATCGCAACGCACTCTAGTGACATGAGGCTAATAGAACGACTAAAAAATATTTTCAACATTTTGAAACATTAACCAATCAATACAACACAAAATCAGTTTAGGTTTAGATTAATTGAAAATAAATTTGTGTTGAAGCCCACCGGTGAACCAGGTAAAACCCCATTGCATTAATGCAGGTTGAGCTCACCTCAACTTGTTATTGCTTTTTTTTAGTCCTCTTTATTGTTCCAGCCCTTTACTCCTTCACAAGGAGCTGAAGACAAGGGTCGGACAACTGGTAGAACAATCTTAAGGTTTTGTTTTAATCGCATGGTTCTTTCCATCCCATGAGTAATACAAACCTTTTGTTGCCCCTATCTCTCCTTTCGCCATGCTTCTCCCAATTCTAGGTTTTCGATTAGGTTTCACTTGAAACCTCTTCTCCCTTGTTTTCATCTCAATTCAAGCACTCATTGCGTCGATACTCTCTCCAGACACCGCATAAATGTAAGCTCTCTCTCTGTCCCCAAGGGAAACGACCAATTATGGTTTCTGTAATGGTGAGAAATTATGAATTCGAGAAAGGGGTTTTGGTTTATTCACTGGCTGTAGTTAACTTACACAAAAACTTTAGTAGAAGGGTTGCCAAATTATGGAAGAAGTTTAGTGATTTACTTGGGAGATTATCGGTGGTTTCTAACTTGAGGAAGAAATTTTAAATATGTCAGTGCTTTCTCCACTATAAATACTATTCACAATAATAAAGAGAATTAAGATTTTTTTGTTAAAAAAAACTCTCATCTCAAATTGTTGTGTCTGCTTCACTTATTTGTTTTAGTGTATTTTGATCGTGGATCATATCGAACATTTGGTATTAAAGCTAGGATGTTGAAAAAAATGTCGTCATCATACAAAGTCGTCGGAAGAGATATGATGATAAAGAGTGGAAAGGAGAGAAGTGTGTAATGCTCCAGTATCCATTATTCACGAAGAGTAACTACGCACTATGGTCTATAAAAGATGCGATGTTAACTTACAGGAACAAGGCGTGTGGGACGCCATTGAGAATGGTGACGACGTTGAGGAGCATAAGAATAGGATGACTCTTGCCACCATCTATCAAGCAGTCCTAGAGGACGTCCTTCTCATGTTGGTAAGGGGCTCAACAAAGGCAGTGTGGGAGACGTTGCAGAAAATGCCTGTGGGTGTGGAACATGTCAAGGAAGCAAAGGTGTAAATCTTGATGAGTGAGTTCAAGGCTATTCACATGAATGACGGTAAGTCAGTAGACGACTTATCCTTGAAGTTGACGACGATTGTTAGCGACATTCATTCGTTAGGTGATATGGTGGATGAGTTCTCCGTCGTTAAGAAGTTATTTCGAGTTGTCCCTCGAGATTCACGCAGATTGTTACCTCCATCGAGCAGTTTGGGGACCTCAAGAAATATCAATTTAGGAGGTCATTGATCATCTTTAAGGTCCATGAGGTGAACTTTGTGGCTACAACAATAGAGGGAAGGAGAAGCACCTCTTACTGACACATCAAGAATGACTCGCATGATAGAAAAGGAAATATGCGTCTGATTATTCTTTTTTAGGTATGAAGGTACATGGCGACCACAACAAGGAAAGTAAAGGTTGTAGGCGTGGTCGCAAATGTAGTAGCAGAGGAGGTCGTGACAGTACTGTTGAACACAACTCTCTGTGGGAAACACTACACTAGCACTATTTATTAAGACAAATGGAGAAGAGATTACAAGATACTCTCTAGAATACTATTGCTTTGTATTTCTTTGGGATAAAAACTAAGGTAGGGTGGAGGTATTTAGAAAGGTCAGACAATTTATTCCTAAAATTTCTCAATATTTTTCCTAAGATAGGTAGGTATATTTATTCCTAAAATATCTAAATCATTTTCTAAAATAAATATATAATGAGCTTATACAATTATTGGGTTTGACCCTATTTGACTCGTGATGATATTTTAACACTCCCCTCAGCATGGATACTCGCTAGAATACTATTGCTTTGTATTTCTTTGGGATAAAAACCTAGGTAGGGTGGAGGTATTTGTAGAGGTCAACAATTTATTCCTAAAATTTCTCAATATTTTTCCTAAGATAAGTAGGTATATTTATTCCTAAAATACTTAAAATCATTTTGTAAAATAAATATATAATGAGCTTATACAATTATTGGGTTTGACCCTATTGGGTTCGTGATGATATTTTAACACTTCCCTCAACACTAGTCCTCATTAGTTGCACCATGTTGAGCTGACAGTGAAAACTCTCATGTTTGCCAGTATTTAGCTCTTTTGTAAACGAGTCAGCCGCTTGGTCATTTGTCTTGATCTGCTGCTTCTCAATTTCTTCCTGCAGGAATTTCTCTCTAATGAAATGGTAGTGTACCTCCACATGCTTTGTTCTAGCATGAAATACCGGATTTTCTACTATACGAATTGCAGATTGGTTGTCGCAATGAAGTGATATTGGATAGTCAATTTTCTGGTGCAAAACTTCCATCAAGAGTTTCAGCCATGTACTTTCCTGAGCTGCTCCAGCCGCTAGTCTATACTTTGCTTTTGTAGTTGACAATGATATTGTCGATTGTATTTTGCTACACCAAGAAGTTGTTCTCGAATAGAGCTTGAACACATACCCAGTGCTTGATCTTTGGGTATCGTGATATCCAGCATAGTCAGAATCACGATATCTGGCTAGCTTGCCGTCTTCGCTTATTTTGTACAAACGATCATAATTGATTGTACCTTTGTAGTGCCCGAGTTTAAAAAAAAATTAAAATTAAGTCACAATAGGGGCAAGCTAGTCATTTTGCCCTATTATTACTTGAGGGGTATCATTTGGTTGAGTCATAATTTGGAAAAGAGAAAGAAGAGGGGAGAGAAAGAGAAGAAATAAGAGGGAAAGAAGATGGGTTTTGAGGTAGGAGGAGGAGATCGGATCAGAACCAACGCTAGAGATTTGAGTCCCCGATCTAAACCATCAACAGTCCGAGGCAAGGTGCTCTCACGAATCGCACCTTCCTATTTCGTCAAATGTCCAAGAACTTTAGGTTAGTCCACGAGTGTCTAGATCGAGAAGTCATCAAGATTTTCGTGTGATAGCGACGTTTTGTGTTGATCCTTGGACTCTTACCCTCAACAGCGTTATCTGGTTAAGTTCCAGAGTGAAGGCAGCCAAGATTGGCGTTCGAATCGAAGTTTCAAGAAAACGTTATTTTTAGTAAGAACTTGTGTTTTTCTCCGAATTTAGTTTCAAGAAAACGTGATTTTTGGTAAGAACTTGTGTTTTTCGCCAAATTTGAACTCAAATATTAAGATCTATGATTATCAGAAAAATATAAGAAAACTGTTTTGAAGGAGTAGGATATGAGATCTACAAGGTTCGTGAAGAAAATTTGTTGAATCGGATTACGGATTGAAAGAAAAAAAATCGGAAGAAAATAGATAGAAACGTGAAAGAGGACTGGAAAATTGAAAAGAACGCAGGAGAGAGGGAGGACACGCCGCCACACGTCGGTTAGCGTGCGGAGGAGCGGGGCGGAACTGGTGATCAACACGTGTTGATCACCGACTGGTGAGGTGCGTCCTCACCTGGCAGCGGACACGCGTCTGGCACGCGGATCCGGACCGGCCCGACCCGGCACCACACGCGATCCGCTCGTTCTTAAACCGCCCCGACCCGGCGCCTCTGACCCGCGACTGCTCGATGCGTGAGCCACTATTTTTCTTTCCGTTCAATCTTTGTTTGCTTATTTTTCGACCCGATTTTGATATTGACCCTATTATTATGTGAATTAGGACATGTCAAGGAAATTCCAGAATTTTTGGAACCCTTTCCGTCAAGTAAACTCGAACTCGGGAAGGCACGCGTCAACCATGTAAGTAGCCATTTGGATTCCCACGAGCAATACTTGTAGGAACTGCTAGGAACAAGCATGCACACTACCACCCATAAACTTAGCTAGCCGGACCTAGCATATTTGTATGAAAACTGCGAAAATGAAATGATTAAGGATAGCTAGATATGAAATGTTTATTAAATCTGTTTTGATTGAGATTCTGATAAAGTATGTATGCATGAGGAGGATGAGAAACTTGTGAAATCTGCGCTCCGGGTAAAGATGGACATTATCTTCTCGTTGAGCATGTTTGTTAATATTGCATGAACTGCTGCGTGTTAACTCTTATGCATGATGATTGCTTGTGTTATCTTTCTTGATGAATAGGAAGAAATTATGAGCTTAGATTAGGGTGCTTGTGACTAAGTAGGCTAGACGAGACCCTAGATTGGGGAACCTCTAGAATATCGTGCAATTAGACCCGTGAAATGATTTCCGACGGATCCATAGCCTAGAATTTCAAACCCGATAGATTTGTGAGACCAGGCACGAGAATCCTAGAGATACATGAATCCAAGTCTAAGCCATCAAGTTCCACCCTAGAAAGAATAATAGGTCACCACGGTAACTATAGGTAGCCCGCTAGAGTTGAGCAGTGTAGATAGTGTCATCAGAACCTCCACTTCCCTCTCTCCTCTGATACCGTACCGTCGAGACAGAGCTCCGATACGGAGATCGTTGAGCTTGGCAGATCCGGATAGGGAAGTGTGACAGGTGCCCAAACCTAGTGGTGATAGCTAAGGGGTCTTCTGAATAGGACTCCTGGGCCGTAGAAACTCGTCCCTAAGCGGGGGACGTGAAGCCACATAGGATGACTCAGTAGCTGACCGGCACACAGGGGGTCGCACCCCAAATTTAGTGGATGTATGGTCCCATGTGAGGGTCGTCAGCTAACCTCTACGGATGATGTTTAGAGAGAGTCACGTATTCAGATCCAGCCATACGATTCCCTCAGATTTACTTATGAGATCGCGCCTCACCTCAGGACACTGATCATTTCACTACTTAAGATGGGCAAGCCTCCTAAGATACAGAAAAGAGAGTTGCAGCTTAGATCACTCTCCTTAGAAACCCGAGAAAGACTGTGGATACCTACCAAGATAAGGATGCGAAAAGAGCCTACAAGTAGGTTGTTTACTCAGTATATTTTTATACTCACCCCTTTCTTCCTTTTTTTTTTTCAGGTACCAGTCGATACAGGGAGGTGTTCGAGAGCTGCACTGTCACAGAGGGGTGTCGTTCTAGAGCATCAGTCCCTTGTCGGTCTTTTAGAGTCCTTCGTCCCTTTTCATATTTGGAGTCTTTTGTATTTCATTTTATATTTGCAATTCCTATTTGTAACATTTGACTTTGATTTTATATTTAATTTTGGTGTCTTTGATTTCCTTTTCTCGTTTTAAATTTTGCCGGATTTTTACCTTCTATTTTACTTTCTTTTCAATTTTGTTTGTTTTCTATTTCGTCCTTTTAGTCACGATTCGGTCTTTCGAAGTCTCGAAAGTCGGGTCGTGACAACCTTTGTCATATCTCAAAATTTGTCAAGTTGCATCCAAATGAGGCTTCTTTGCATTTTGCATGTACTGACTAATGATTCAAACTTCATTTTCGAATCTATTTGGTTGGTTCATGTAGATCTCCCAGTTCAACTCTCCATGCACTAAAACATTCTTCATATTCATATGCTATAATTTCCAATCTTTATTTACCACAAGTGTTGGAGGAACCTGTACGATAGTGACTTCACCACTAGACTAAACGTTTCATCATAGTATAGTCCATAATCTTCAGAGAATCCTCGAGCTACAGGTTGAGTCTTGTATCTTTCGATAGATCCATCCGAAAGACACATTATTTCGTAAGCCCACCTGCTAAGAGATGAGTTTGATATCTATTTGTCTTGGCACTTGTTCCCAAGTTTGATTTTGCTCAAAGGCTATAGTTTCTTCCTCCTTTGCCTAGTGTCAAGCCGTATTGTGTGATGCTTTTTCATACGTCTCTAGCTCTTTAACTTCATCTTCTATAATAGTTATATTGACATACTTTGGATTTGGCTTCTCAATTCTTTCTTATAGTCAAAGTCGTTGAGGTGTCATTTCCTTTTCATCAAGTTCGTTTAGTTGAGTCACTTCTGGCTCACCAACTTCAGTGTCACTAGGATATTTAGACACATCAGCCCTGAAGTACAATTTGCTCTCACGGTGATAACCCATATTTCAATGAAATGATATTATATTTCAATAATGTGTACAAATGCATACAATTTGCTCTCATGACGAAACAATGTGCTCTTAAGCAAAACTCATATTTCAATATTACGATAACTATAGATATAACTTTTTTTACTTGCATAGTTCCAATGAAATGCTATTATTCGCATCAAAGCATACATTATCATTTTTTTTTAAATTTCACCAACAAAAAAAAAAAAAAAAAAACTCATTTTTTTAGAAATGCTTGGTCTCACTTATACATGTTCCCTTATCTTTTTCTTAAATTTGACATAGAAAAAATTAGAAAAAAATAAATTTATTTCACTAAAATTTTGAAATTTATACTCAAAATCCTAATTAATAATTGTATCAGTTAAAATCAAATCAACTTAGACATTTTATCAAGTTCCTTAAAAGGATTAATGTATAATATCACATGTATATAAGGCTTATTTAAGTGTAGATATTCATGTAATACTAGAAAAAATGTTGAATAAAATGAACAGTAACTATTTTCTTTAATGTAAGTCTTCTTTCATCTTCTTTGTCTTCCTTTACTTCTCTTAACTTATTTGAGAAGAATTGCTTGATAACTTTTCTTCCTGCCTTGGTAAAATTATGTGACAAGAATAATTGTTTAGGTGATTTTGCATTAATATCAAATATAAACAAGTAAAAATAGTTATAAATCCATAACGAAAGGTCGTTACAGGTCCTTTGAAGTCTTAAAAAGAGAGTCGTTACAGAATAAGTGATAAATTATATGGATACCCATCATATAAATTACAAGTATTGTTATATGTACAAAAACATTTTATGTTGCTCCATATCATAAAATTATTCTTTTTATATTGTGTGACTCATGTATGTTGTGTGTTTATTTTAGTTGTGAATTACTTTTTCATTACAATTTATTTATATGCGTACTGTCGTAATTGGGCTAGTGTATGCATTGTTGGATGATGAAAGCTCCACGTCGACTAATTTAGGAAATGATCATGGGTTTATAAGTGAGGAATACTAACTCCATTGGAATGAGGCATTTTGAGTAAGCCTAAAGCAAAGTCACGAGAGCTTAGACTCAAAGTGGATAATATCATACCATTGTGGAGAGTCGTGTTCGTCTAACATGCATGTCTATAGTCATGCTTAGAGAGTATTATAATGATGCTCACCTATTGGATCAATATATGCCGAGAAGTAATACAGATTCAATTATACCTAAAAAAGAAGTGGAGCTCGAGAACAATTAGATTTTAGCTCCCAATAGTTATGGTCATGTTGCCTACGACCAACCCAGTCGATGGCCACGATCAATTCTAATAGTTTCAAACCATGACCGCTGTCTTCAAAATCCCACCGTCTATTTCAAAGTATTGGAAATTAGGAATTTTATTATATTTTTCACAATCAAATTATATATATATTTAATTACCAACTTGGTTTTATTAGATGTTTTTACAATATTTTAAACCATATCCCAAATTCAGAATTTCTAATCGAATTATAAAAAAACATATTCTTCTCTTCAAACATTTAGTAACGCCTTAATCATCTATATTATGAAAATCAACATTTTAAAATCATAATAACCGTCATGTGACAAATCATTGCATGATTGCACCAATGTCATATCACAAACCATTGCATATTGCATCATTGTCATATGACCAATCATAAATCATTGTATCATTGTCATATATTTTATTGTTTTGAGAAATATATTCATAAATAGATTTGACAAATATATTGTTTTGAATAAAGGTGTTGACTTGGGTTTACTTTTTTATACTTAATCTAATTATTGAGGTGGCAAAATTTTAAAGTCAAACCACCTTTTTTAAATAATTAATAAAATACAACTCTACCATAAATTTTTTTTATTTTAGTTGAATTTATTGGGTTATTTAGGTCAATTAATAAAATTTTGTTTTTAACAAAAAAAAAAAAAAAATAATAATAATAATAATAATAAATAAAATGTTAATTCATAAAACATCTAAGAAATAAAATAAAAATATATGAAAAATGTATATTTTAAATTTAACCATAACTTTGAGATAGTTCGATTAAACTCAATTTAGTTTTAAGGGAATTCATGAACTATACCCATGCATAAAGTCTCAACCACACGCTATAAACGATATAAATTGAGCTGAATTGATTTAGGTTATCGAGTTTTTTAATAGTGATAGTTTTGAATGATTTGTTTAATGGTGTGAGATTAAGAAGAAAAATATGTTTTATAAAATATAGTTATGGACTCGAAAAAGAGAAAAAATAAGAAGAGAAGATGTTTTTATAAAATTTAGTTTTTATTTGTGGAAAAAGAGAAAGAGTGATAACAATAATAGAGTAGAGATCTAAACATGGAATATCCAACTTGAAGTGGAATTCGAATCCGTGAATTTAATTTGTATTTTTTCACAAAGAGGATGTCTTTATTTCCATATTTCATCGTCCCTTATGAACCAATAGAGCCAAAAGAGTTAACTTTAAAATTACTATATTTTGATTTTTCTAACTCTCTAAACATCCATTTTAAATATTTTTAAAATATAGGACCAAATTAAAACCAACTTCAATTTTTTAACATGTGGTTGTAGACGAGATGGTCGAGAGTTTGAAACATTAATTTTTTGATTAAAGATATATATATCTTAGCAAAATTACTCCCTTATTTACTATATGAAATTTTAACGAATAAATGAGATTATATGGGATCCTAAAATTAAGGAAAGCATGTGTGATGTTGATTTCTGGTTTCACTTCTAAAGCATTATTTCAAGTACTCAACTATAAAAGGCTTGGTTTGGTACTCCATGTGTCTATATAAAACGACAATGACATTGTGTATAAGTTAAAATAAATAAGTCAACTTTTATTTATTTATTTATTTTCTCACTTGCAAAAGAAGGGTTTTGGCTTTCAATTGTCCTTATTCTTTCTAAATATCTAGTCCCTTATTACTATCATTCTTTCGTCTTTTCCACTCCATTTCCTTGGCTTGTTCATCACCACCGTCTTTGAATCGACCATTATTCAAATTTTGTCCTGGAATAAGCTCATAAGCCATGGGAAAGCGATAGCACACACGATAACTACAACATCACAACACTCGTTACAACACTCATTGCAGTGTCAACGTTTTTTCCTCAGGTCATCTAATTGATATGGGTTTAAATTGATAATGTCATGTATGTGTAGAGAAGGATAGCAGTCCATCGTGGTTCACAAATTAGCCCTTGCTTCTGAATATAATGATCCCAGTTTAGTCCATCGTGGTTCACAAATCAGTCCTTGCTTCTGAATATAATGATCTCAGTTTAGCTCTTTCTTGTTCGATAACAAATTAAGTGTTAAGAATGAAAAATAGAAATGAAATTGAAAGAACCAAAGTTTTGGATATGCTTCCTAAGACCCAAGTTTTGGGCCAATGGCCCAATACAAAATAATAATAATAATATAATGAATAAATCTTTCGGTTGAGCTATTTAGCCAAATCATTAGCCAACTGCCAATTCATTGTGCATGAAGCACAAGTCAACACTCACAAACCCTAAGCCGCCACCCTCCCTTTTCCTCTTTATCTTCTTCTTTAAGTGTCGCTGCCCGACGTTCACGTCATCCCGTTAGTTGCCGTCGCGTATCGAATACCCACATTGCCGTCGCGAATGAACACCATTGCCTTCGTTGAAACCACCATTTACAGGAATAAATGTAACCAAAGTACAACAAGCCAACCCAACGAAACCCAATGAAACTGTGATTGGAACCTTCCTTTACCAGGATCGAATATATTTGTCATGGTTGTGTGTTGTGTGCTACATAGTTATATTTGGTAGTTGATAAACATTGGGTTGCCTTCGTCAACCACCATTTAGAGGAATAAATGTAACCAAGGTATAACAAGCCCACCAAACGGAACCCAATGAAATTGGGATTGGAAACAACCTCTACCAGAGCCGAATATATATGTCATGGTTATGTGGTGTGTGCTTCATAGTTACATTTAGTGGTTGATAAACATGGAGTAATTGATGATTGTTAATTTGTTGCATGTGTAGTTATATTTGATGATTTGGTTTGATGTGAGTTGTATGATATAATATACGTTGGTTCATGAAATCAAATGTTTTGGGACCTCTTGCATGTTGTGTTTGATGGTGATGGTTAAGGTAATAGTTGTTTGATGGTGATGGTTAAGGAGCTTGTGGTAATAGTTACACGCTGTGTGTTTCGGGTAACTAGCCACTAATAGTCTTTTGGAGGATTGCAGAAAATGATTATAATTAAGGGTTACACACTACGTGTTTGGGGTAACCAACTTTTGATAGTCATTTTAAGGACATGTTGACAGCTTTTGATAGTCATTTTAAGAACATGTTGATTTACTTGTGGTAATGTTGCATGTGTTTTGGGTAACCAGTATTTTAAGGAGTAAAGGGGCAATGATTAAGTGTGTGTTTTGGGTAACCCAGTATTTTTAAGGAGTAAAGGAGTATTTTTAAGGAGTTTATTTTAAATGGTCTGAGTGATTAACCACTAGGGTCCCTCTATTTTGGTTGACCCTATGACGATTCATGTATTTGACCCAATGGGGTTATGGAGTATTTTAGTACTCACTTTTTTTTTAATGGTTTTTAGACGAAGTTGTGGCATATAGGGTGAGAATAGGGTGCAAAAGGAATAGGGTGCAAAAGTCAGTTATGAGGTGACTCAAAGATTTTATTTATCTTTATGAATAGACTTTCTGCACTTTTTGTTTATTGATTGACTTAATATGTTTGTGGAACTATCTGGTAACACCATATTACATTTTGATTTTAATTTACTTACGTTGATTTTAATTTACTTATGTTGTTTGAACAGGTTGCATGTTTTAACCTTGGTACCCCTCACCCGATTTTAATAAATAACCATTTTTACATAGTTTTCATTAATTTTAAAACTATCAAATTATTTTTCTTTGTAATGGCCTTGACCGTTACTTATGAGATAAGTCGGGTTGTTACACGAATAGTTATTTCTTTAATCGGTTTCTTGATATGATATATATATATATATTTTTTTTTGGAAGAGTCCATCAAATTTGTATCCGTTTAATCTTTAACTATAAAAATTACCATTTTAACTTTGGATCTGTTTTTAAGAAAAATTTAGATCTAACAATTACCTTATATCTAAAAAAATCATTTTTAAAAACTTGAATGTGCGGGAAACCTTTTATACATGCACAAACTTTCCCTTTATTATCAGAATAAACAAAAGATAGGAGAAGGATGAGCTACCCATTATAGCATTTATCAAATAAATAAATAAATAAATAATTAATTAATTAATCATGTCAATCAGCAATAAAGCAGCCTTTCCCTTCCTAACATATAATACAAACGCCCACTCACACGTGCCTCTCATCAATCAACCCTTGCATTTACTAATAAAAAATTCATCGACCTATAACTAATGTTACTGTCCACCGCCGGTCACATGATTGGCACGTGAGGAAGAACAAGACGTAGAAGAAGAAAAATAATAAAAGAATTTGAAATGTGTGGGTCCTTTATTTAATATATTCTAGAATGAGTAAAATATTAGCTTCTTTTCTTTTTTTTAATAATTAATTTAATTAACTAATGTCTCCTTCCCCGTAATTATTTTGTGTGTTTAAGGTGCACCATCTTTCCCTTGTGTAGTTTTTGGAGAGCAAGAAAGTCTCCTTGAGTAGCTTTTGTAAAGCAGGAAAGTCCCCCTTTTTTAGAGTAAGAAAGTCACCTTGCTTAGTTTTTGGAGAGCAGAAAAGGTACACCATCTCCCTCTTGCGTAGTTTTTGTAGAGCCACCATCTCCCCCTTGTGTAGTTTTTGTAGAGCCGAAAAGGTGCACCATCTCCCCCTTATGTGTAGTTTTTGTAGAAAATGACCCCCTTGTATAGTTTTTTGTTTCTATGCTTTTCGATTTCTCATGTTTCCTTTATTTGTGTTTGTTTGTATTTGAATTTACCCATTCGAATATCAGTTCAAACTGAGTTATATCCTGTAAAAGTAATTTCTTAGCTACCTATTTCATTAAGTTTCCAAATTAGAAAAAAAAGGGAAAAATTAAAAAGAGAAAAGGAAAGGAGAGAGTAGATAGGAAAGTATGAATTTGAGGAAAAATAAAGAGCAAAAGGTTAATTAAAAAAAACTTCTTTTGAAAAGGTAAATCAAATTCCATTTCATCACATTAATGATTAAAAATTAAAAGATTAAAGAATTTGATTAATTAATTAACTTTAACAGCTTCAATTAGATAACCCAATAGCCGCGACTAAGGGTCGGCTCCTCACACATATGAGGAGCCGACCCTTTGACTGACTTAATTAAATTAAAGCTTCGTAGAAAATATGAAAAATAATTAAATTAAAAGAAAATAAAAAAATAGAGCCAAATCTTTGTCTTTTCTCACGAGCTTGTGGGCCACTTTTTATCCGGATGCATATGGGGACTCGCCACGTTAACAATAGAAGAAAAAGAGTGAGAATTTATGTCTAGATATGGAAACTAGTATTAGACCCACGCCAAATTCACGATTGGAAGATTCAAATTATCTCTATTATAAAGATCTTTACGAACCCCGGTTGGGGTGAAGTCAAATAATATGATCACGGAGCAATGTAAGCTCAAGGATCGTCAGGTCTTAGTGTTGATCTGGTTGACGCTGTCCAGAAACGTGACATTCCATATCATCAAGGAGAAGACAATGTTATACCTACTGAAAGTGCTGTCCAATATGTACGAAAAATCGTCGGATATGAACAAGGTGTATTTGATGTGGAGATTGTTTAATCTACAATTGTCTAAAGGTAGATCTATTGTTGATCATATAAACGAATTCAATATGATTGTAAGTCAACTGAGTTTGGTGGAAATTAATTTCTGAGATGAAATTAAGGCACTGATTTTGATGTCATCTTTCCCCGAGTCGTGGGATAATGTTGCTGTCGTGATGAGCAGTTACCGAGAATCTGAGAAGCTGAAGTTCGATGAATTCGAGATGTAGTTCTAAGAGAAAGTATAAACAAACGAAAAATTGAGGATTCATTTGGTGGTGCTCTCAGTGTTGACCAAAGGGGAAGAAGAAAATCGAGGGGCCCAAGCAAAAGGTCGATCAAAATGAAAGAACATTAAGTAGAAGACTTTGGGGATGCTCTAATTCTCAACGTTGACTGTCCGATTGAATCCTCGATTTTGGATTCAGATATAACTTTTCATTTATCTATGTTTCAAAATTTCAAGTCTGGAAGTTTCGAGAAGATGTATGTTATCAACAACAAAGATTTGGAGATTGGAGGAAAAAAGGGATGTCTACATAAAAATTACGTCAGGAAATCAGTAGACATTAAAGACGCCGCCACCGACACGTGCCAATTCCAAACTAATACCAATTACTTTGTCTTTAAATTACTCTCTCAAATAAAATATTTAAATTGTCAAATTTGAGCATAATCTCTCATGATTTTACTTTGAATTCCTCAAACCAACTCATACTAGTGAAAATGTATTCCTTACTTATAAATTCGTGATCATTTTCTAAATTAGCCAATGTGGGTCTCCCTCCCAATAATCCTCCACACGCGTTCTTCTTAGAGAATGTCTTGACAATAGTAAGAAGAAAGTTAAGGGAGCTGAGGTATATTGAGATTATCTGAGACTGCATTAAGTGATTTTCTAGCTTAAGTTTGATATTCATAACACATAATAAATAAATAAAAAAAAAAAATTGTTGAATTTTGTTGAGGGGATGAAGCCATGGATGAAGGCCAAGTTTTAGATAGAAAAGGTCCAAATCCTTAGATGACAAAGTTGAAGGCAAAAGAGGGGAAAGTGAATCTTCGAAAGAGAGATGTATAACTAGTCACAGCGAAAGCTTCTTTGACTTACTTTATATGCAAAGAGGTCCATTAAGAATCCGAATTAAATTAATATATGTGCCAACACTATGCACCTTATTTCCTTTGCCTTTGTACAATCTAATCTAATAAATTAAATTAATATATGAATGGTAGTTTTCTATTTTATTTTAATTTCATATATTTGCAAACCTAATTTGAATTAAAATGTTAGGGATCTCAAACAAAATTAAACAAAATTAAATGTAATTGAAACCCCCCTTTCCTCTTCTTTTCTTAATACAATTTATTCCAATTTCTTGGATAAAGTGATGAGGAAAGATCATAATTTGGCTCTATTTTTTATTTTCTTTTAATTTAATATAAATATTCTAAATTAACCTTTTTAAAATAAGGTTTTTTTAATTAACCTTTTTCTCTTTACTTTTCCTCTCATTCATACTTCCAATGTCCTTTCACCAAATAAAACTACCGGTAAAGATTAATTGATATTGTAATTCATTAAAACAAAACCCCCTTCTAACAATTCATGTAACAATCTACATGAATAGCTTTTAATCACACAAAGATACAAACAAACACACGTGAAGAAAGCATGAGAAATCCAAAAGCATAGAAACACAAACAAACAAAGTATGAGATTCATCTTCCACCTCCATCATCCCAATCACTCCCTCTTCATTCACACAGCGACACCCAGTACTTACATGCGCACACTTCAAATGCAGTCACGGCAACCAAAGCACACGCAATGGCGTATATGCAAGCTTTCCTCTCCGCAATTCTGAACCTCCCATTGTTAAGTTCCCTCACCTGGAAACCGTAATTCACCTCCAACCCACCATCTTCTTCATTTCTGGCCTCCAAGATAAGAGCGCGTTCTCTCAAAATCATGTTGAGCGTGTTGAGAGAGCGGAACATCATAGTGACATTAGCCAGAAAGAGAACAAAGTGGAGAGCTGTACCAGAAAGGCTCAGACCAAGAATCATCCACAGGGGAACACAAGAGGTGTGTGAGACAGAGAAAAAAAAGGTCCTTTCCCAGATGAGGTACCCCAAAGAAATGTTGTGGGCTTTCCTCTCCAACTCACAAACCCTTGCTTCTTCATCAATAGCAGCAGCACTCAACGCCTCAAAATTCCTCTCCATGGCGGTGGTAGTTGGAAGCCTTCTGCTATTTGATTATGAAGGGATGGATTATATAGTTGGGCAATCAATTTTTCTCTCCTCTTCAATCATCAAACACCCTTTATTACTTTCTCTCTCCTGCCATTATTTTCTTTGTTTGATTATTTTAATGCAAATTCAACCAATAACTTTGGAACATATTTTGGTTCAAAGGTTCATGAAAGCTAGATCCTTTGAAAGTATATATTAATTTGGATATGACCCACGATCACTGTGCATACGAATGTTTTCAAACTATATATTTATATGGGAGGATGTTTGCATAATCACTGGGTTCTTAAACTAAGCTTATTCTTGATCTTCTTAAATATTTGATAAAGTAAAAATCTATTAGAACTATATTAGAATTTAGAACCCACAATTGGGTATTTGAATGCCAATTTTTTAGTTTAGGACCGGACATCACTTAATTTTCATTAATTTTGAAAAAGTAAAAATCTTAAGTTTATTTCTACTGAGGGAAGTCAGCTAGTGCGGCGGTAGAGAATCCATGGGGACCACAAATCTTGATTACCCACTACTAATTTATATATCTACCATAACTTTATTAGTATAATGTACTTTTTGTGGTAATTATATCATTGAGTACACTTTATACCACAATTTATCCTATGAAAAATGTAAATTTAAGTGTAGACTCCAATTTTGAGCAATTTATCGGCTCAACTCCCATTATTCTCACGAACACGAACACAAAACAAGTAAAGAAGAGAGCTGAATGATGGAGTGGGAGAGAGCAGTCGAGGTTATATACATATATTTGATATCTGTGAGGGTGTGCTGCTGCTGCTTTCTTCAACCTTGTTGCGCTGGTTAATCAATCTTTATGTATTGTTTTGGATTAATATATTAATAGAATAAAAACAATAAGTTTTCAAAATTTATAGAGGAAACTACTTTGTGTGAATAGATATTGTGAATAGATATGAAAATACTATTACTCAAAGAAAAAATACAAATTTAAGAATAAGAAAAGAATTGGGATTGAATGTTCAATCTTCATTCATATTCACACTCTTTAAATAGGATACAAGATACTAAATAATATAAGAAAATATAAACTAACTAAATCTTGATAATAAAATAAAATATACTACTGATTACAAATATCTAATATATATTTCCTAACTAATATATTTTTCAAGATTACGGATATCATATATTCCATAACTAATTAAAACTTTGATTAGACAATAATTTAGTTATCGGCAAAACCTTTTGCTTAACACACTATTCTCTCTCTAAACAAACACAATTTATGCTTTCGATGCCCTAACCTAATGATGACATGATCCCACTTGCAATTTTATTTTATTTTATTTTATTTTCTTCGGATAATTGGGGCACTCACGGTCTGTATAAATAAACTTAGTTTTTTTACTTTTTCAAAAGTGATGAAAATTGAGAAAGTGTGACGATGTCGGGTCCTAAACTAAAAAATTGGGAATCATTCTATATTATAGTTTTTCCTTATCATTTTAATAGATTTTTACTTTATAAAACATTTACGAAAGATCAAAAATAAATGTGCCCTGCTTGTTTATAGTGTTCCCGGCACACCAAAATGCAGCACCCATCCTCACATATAAATATAGTTTGAAAACATCCATATACACAATTATCATTTGGTCCTATCTAAATTCATATATACTTAGGAAAACATGTTCCAAACATAAAAATTACACATGATAACACATCTAACCTTATTTACCTATTGAACTTGTTTTTTTAATGTCATTTTCTCACATGTCAATTGTGCCTTTTCTTTTCTCTTAAGTGTGTTCATTGGTGGAGGGTTCTGGGTGCAAGGGTTCGTACCAGAAGTTAGTCATGTATATTTTCTACATGAATTATGAAAGGGCTTTATTGTAATTTTAGATTTCCAAAATTTTGCAAAGGGTTTGTTGTGAACATTTATAAATATAGAAATCATGTGTGAGATAACAAATTTCCATATAGAATTATATATTTTTGGTCATGTGGTTGTTTGCTCCGTTATCAAGGTACCACATGTTGGTCTCCACTCGGTCTTCTCCTTTTGTGAGAAGGTTCGTCATAACCTTCTTTTCGATAAACATCAATAGGTTAGGCATCTCCTCGACCTACATTAGTGCGGGCTCTTGATCCTGTGTGAGTGTGAGGTTTGCCTCCTCATTGCGCTTCTTCTTGCAACATTCTACCACATAGTGCTCATACTCTTGTCTTTCCAGTGATTGACATTATCATGGGTTTATGAGGTATTGTCACAGCCTCCTCTACCACCACGTCCACGACCATGTCCGCGACTACGTCCACGACCTCTATTTTTCTTGTTATGGTTGTCACGTCCCCTCGTACTTGAAAAGAAAGAGTCAGCTGCATCATTCATTTTCGTCCATGCTAGCCACTCCTCATGTGTGAGAAAGAGGTGTTTCTCCCCCTCTTTGTCTTCATAGCCACGAAGTTTTTCTTCATGAATCTTAAGACGACCAACGACCTCCTCCACTAACACGTTCTTGAGGGCACTGAGATGGAGGTAAAAATTTGCATGAATCTTGGGAAAACAGCTCGAAGGAACTTCTTGACGACAGAGATCTCCTCTACCATGTCGCCTAATGAATGGATGCCATTGACGATTGTCGTCAACTTCATGGCAAAGTTGTCTATTGACTCACAGTCCTTCATGCGGATAGCCTCAAACTCACTCTTTAAGGTTTGTGTTAGATAAAAGTTGTGGTATATCTACCTTATATTTGAACTTCGATCTTCGAGCGTAGTTCTTCAAATTTTACCCTGGCCAGGGACTTGGTGAAAATGTCTCCAAGCTATTTTTCTGTTCGGATGAAATCAATCTTGATGAGCTCCTGATCTGCACATTCTCGGATGTAGTGGAATCTGATTTCTATGTGCTTGCTCCAGTCGTGCAAAGCTGAATTTTTAATTAGGGAGATCGTAGCTTTGTTGTCCACATATAGCATTGGTGGATCGCCTTCTCTTTCGATGAGTTCTTCTGTCAATCGCGCAAGCCAAACCCCCTGAGTTGTCGCCGTCGAAGCGACGATGTACTCTGCTTCGCAAGAAGACAAAACAACTACCTTTTGTTTTGTTGATTGCCAGCAGATCGCGCCACCTGAGAGGAAGTAAATCATCTCGCTAGTGCTCTTACAATCATCAACGTCACCAGCCATGTCACTATCACTGTAGTCGACCAGCTCAAGCTTCTCCTTTCCTCTCCCTGTGCAGTATCTCACACCCCAGCCTCTGGTTCCAGCCACATAGCGTAGGATGCTCTTGACAGCCACAAGATGCTCTTCCCTAGGTGCTTTCATCAATCTACTTACATATTCAACGGAATAAGCAAGATAGGGCGTGTGTTTACTAGATAGCGCAGGTTCCCGACAATGCTGCAGTAATTGGTCAACTACCGTCATAGTGCCGGCCTTCCTTAGCTGGAGTCGGGCCTCCATTGGCGTCCTTGTAGGGTTACTATCCACAAGCCTAGTTGTGTCCAGCAGCTTCTTCGCGTACGCACTTAGGCAGATGGTGATGTTGGTAGTACTCTATTGCACTTCGATGTCGAGGTAGTAGCTGAGCACGCCGATATCGCTCATCTTGAAGTTCTTTCACATTTTCCTCTTGAATCTTATGAGGACTTCCATGTCGCCTCTAGTGATTATGAGGTCGTCGACGTACATTCCCACGATCAGGCACTGCTCGTCGTGGTCGTGCGTGTACATGCATGCTCAGAGGCACAACGCTTGAACTACAGTGACAGTAGGGTATTGTCGAGCTTCACGTTCCAGGCTCGTTGTGCTTGCCGAAGCCCATAGAGTGCCTTGTGCAGGCGCAATACCTTGTCAGGGTTGTCGTTGTCTAGGAAGCTTGGTGGTTGTCGGACATAGATGATCTCCTTCAGCTCGTCGTTTAGGAACGCGAATTTAACATCCATGTGGTGGACCTTCCAAGAATGATGTGCCACGATTGCCAACAATAGGCGGACAAATTTCAGCCTTGCCACCGGTGCGAATACCTCCTCGAAATCATCTCCTTGCTTCTAGATGTAGCCTTTCGCCACCGGATGAGCCTTGTGTTTCACAACTTCTCCCTCTTCGTTACGCATCAGTTTGAAGACCCATTTGAGCCCTATGGCTCGGTGTCCCAACGACATGTCCTCTAGACTACACATCTGGTTCTTACTGATGATGTCATCTCCTCCTGCATTGCCTTCAGCCAGCACGATTTTCTTTCTCATTCGGCGAAGGTGTTCAGTTCATCTGCGCTGATGGCATGCAGTTCGGCCACCACTTGTTCGAGTTTGCGCGCCACCAGTCCAGGTGGTTCCCCTCCTTCCACTAGGTCTTCCATCCTCTAGTCCCTGGCCACCAGATCATCATCGTGATCGGCATCCAGCGTTGAATCTGCAATCTGTGGTGTTGCAAACTCCACTGGTTTAGGGGGTGCATTTGCTAGCAGCAGTGACGGTTTTCGATACTGCGCTCCTCCTTCTCCCAGCTCGGTGATGAGGTACTCCACCGTGAATTGATTTAGGTTTTGGTCTGCCTCGGTCGTCACGTTGTTCCACTGTCAGAAGGTGCTTTCATCGAAGATGACATCGCGAGACACGTGATCTCGCCCCCCCGCAGGATCATAGAGCCTGTACTCCTTGCTCCTGGGTTCGTAGCTGATGAAGACGACCTTCAGCCCCATGGGATCGAGCTTGGCGAGGTGGGGACGCGCTACCTTTATGTATGTGACGCAGCTGAACACTCAGAGATGATGTACCATTGGCTTCTTGTTGTACCAGGCCTCATGTGGCGTCTTCCCATCGAGGCTTTGCATTGGCGATCAATTGAGAAGATAGACGACCGTCATTACCGCCTCTCCCCAGAACCTCCCAGGCATCTCGATCGTCATCAGCAATGGCCTTGCTGTCCTGATGATAGTCTGATTTTGGCATTCCACCACCCCGTTCTGCTGGAGGGAGTAGGGCACCGTTAGTTGCCGCTGCATGCCGAGCTCGTAGCAGTACTTACCGAAGCTAGCTGAGGTGAATTCTCCGCCTTAGTCCGTACGCAGTATTTAACATCTTCTTACCGCATGTCATCCTGTCGAGGCTTCACGTTGGCGATCGATTGAGGAGATAGACGATCGTCATTACCGCCTCTCCCCAGAACCTCCCAGGCATCCCGGTCGTCATCAGCAATGACCTTGCTATCTCGATGATGGTCTAATTTTTGCGTTCCACCACCCTGTTCTGCTGGGGGAGTAGGGCGCCGTTAGTTGCCACGACATGCCGAGGTCGTCACAATACATACCGAAGCTCGTTGAGGTGAATTCTCCGCCCGGTCTGTATGTAGCATTTAACATCTTCTTACCGTATTCGGCCTTCGCTCGCGCTTGAATGCGCTTAATCGTCTTTGCTGCCTCACTTTTCGCTTGTAGCAAGATCAGCCACTTGAAGCGACTTTTGTCATAAACCAATAGGAGGAAGAGGGTCTTGTCGCCTGGAGTCGCCGGCTTGATGGGCCCGCAGATATCACCATGCACCATCTCCCCCTTGTGTAGTTTTTTTTTTTGTAGAGTAGAAAAGTTCAGCTGCCCGTATCTTGCATGCCACCTCCAAGCTACTTCTTTGGTCCTGGCCGAGAGGTTGACCGGTTGCTCTATCTCCAACTCCAGGATGTAAAGGCGGTTTGTCGTGCGCCGAACTTGCGTGAGTAGCTCGCGCTCGATGAAAATGAAGTAGTCGGCCTTATCGAGACCATCTCCCCCTGTGTAGTTTTTTTGTAGAGCAAGAAAGTTCAGGTCCCCATACCTTGCATGCCACCTCCAAGCTACTTCTTCGGTCCTAGCCGAAAGGTTGACCGGTTGCTCTATCTCCAACTCCAGGATGTAAAGACAGTTTGTCGTGCGCTGAACTTGCGTGAGTAGCTCGCGCTCGATGGAAATGAAGTAGCCAACCTCATCGAGTTGCCCTAGGCTCACAAGGTGTCGTCCAGCTTAAGATGTGTCACAATTGCACTCTTGATGGCAGCGAACTTGCGATTGTGTGACACTCATTTTCCAACGACAAGTGAGCTAAGCAGATTCGTTCTTGCGTCGCCTACGGCTAAGAGACGTATGCTCGAGCTTTTAGCCTCAGTTTTAAGAGAAGGTTTTAGAAAATGAGGGCAGAGAGAGATTTCTGAAAGAGACGTTATATAAGCAAGCAAGAGAGAAATAACAACGGCTCACAGTATATAAACTTAGGTAGGGAGAAGTTAACAACTAGTCGTATCCCTCTTTAGTACATTCTGAAGCATTTCATGTCTAGCAGGCCTAGACATGATATTTCTGAAACGTCATACTTCCTAGAAAGACAAAAGTAAAACACATGAATATGAAAAGACATAAAGGGTTTGGCTTGTCATAGACATGCGGCCATGGGTAACACGCCTTGGACGAGCATGACCGTGACATCCTCCCCCACCTAATTGGTTGACATCCCTATCAACCGACTACTTTCAAACTTGGCGATGTGAGTGGCGGCGGGGTCTAGATCTTTGGCACGTTCCCAACTTTTTTCCTCCGTAGGGAGATTCTTCCATTTGACAAGGAATTCACTAATCTTTCGTACAAGTCCTCCTATCTTTCTAACCCTGTCGGCAAGGATCTCCTCTATTTCTTTGGTGTCTCTTTGTTTCAGATCGATGCTCGATCTAGTGATTACATTTCGTTGGTCATCGTCTGGGTCAGGGTGATAGGGCTTCAAGTTGCTCACATGAATTACTGGGTGGATTTTCATCCATGTGGGTAGCGCAACTCTATAGGAGGTAGCCCCGATATTTTTAAGGACTTCAACCGGGCCTTCATATTTTTGAACTAGTCTCTAGTCCTTTCTGCCACGAAATCTGATCTGTTCTGGTCTCAACTTGATGAGGATTTGATCTCCTGCTCGAAATTGGGGGCTTAGAAGCTTTCTCTAAATATGCATGGGCTATATCTGTTGTCTGCTTACATTCTCTTGTGAAGTTTTGATCTTGAGGGTTTTTTCCAGCATAAGGATGATCAATAATATGGGGCAAGGCCGGTTGTCGTCCACTTACAATTTCGAATGGACTCTTTCCCGTAGACGAACTCGTTTGACAATTGAAAAAAATTGGGCGACATCTAGCAGTTGTATCTAGTTCTTCTAGCGAGCGACGATGAAGTGACGTAAGTATTCTTCGAGCAAGTAGTTGAACTGTTCCGTCTGTCCATCGGTTTGAGGATGATAGCTCGAGGAGATGTTTGAAGTCGTTCCCAAGAAGGCGAATAATTCAGTTCAGAATATGCTAATAAATCTACCATCTTTATCACTGATGATGCTCGACAGAATGTCCCATAACTTTACAACATGTTTAAAAAATAGTTGGGCTGTTTGTTCAGCCAAGCATAATTTGGGAGTGGGGATGAACATCGCATATTTCGAGAATCGTTCTACGATAACCAAGATGGCGTCATATTCCCTGACTTTTGGGAGGTGTGTTATGAAGTCTAGAGACACACTTTTTCAAGGCCTTGTTGGCACAGGTAGAGGTTCCAAGAGTCCCGAGACTTTGGCTTTCTCGACTTTGTCCTAATGGCATATGAGACACATCGTAGTGTACTGCATGATATCGTCCCACATATTTGGCCAGAAGTACCCTTTTTTTATTAGGGCATATGTTATTTGCCACCCAGGGTGTCCAGCCCATAAAGTATCGTAACATTCCTGAATGAGCTTCTTCCTAAATTCTCCCTTTCTTGAGACATATAATCTGTTTCCTTTAGTCATTAAAAGGTCTCCCTCGACCCAAAACTGTCGTGTCTTCCCAACTTTAGCTAGTTTGACAACGACTTTGGTCGATGAGTCTTTATGTAAATGTTCTTTGATGATGTTGCGCATCGATCCATCGATTTTACTTGAGTGAATATGGGCTAACATGCACAGGGCAACATGTTCGCCCTTCTGACTCAGCGCATCGGCTGCTTGATTACTTTTTCCTGCCTTGTATTCAAATTTGAAGTCAAATTTAGCCAACGACTCTTGCCATTGGGCTTGTTTTTCCGTCCATTTTGGTTGATCGAAGAAGTGGCAAATGGCGCTTTTATCCGTCTTCACTATGAACTGTGATCCCAAGAGATACTGTCTCCAAACTCACAGGCATTGGACCACAGGCAACATTTCTTTTTCGGAGACAGTGTATCTTCTTTCAACATCATTTAGCTTTCAACTTTCATAAGCGATGGGGTGGCCTTCTTGAATAAAGACACCGCCTACGGCAAAGTCGGAAGCATCTGTCTCTATTTCAAATGGCTTTGTAACATCTACTAACCCGAGGACAGAACCCCTCGTCATGGTTGCCTTCAGATCTTTGAAGGCCATTTGACATTTATTTGACCACGACCAAGGGTGGTCTTTCTTCAGGATCTTTGTTAATGGGCGGCTCGTCGTGAAAACCCTTCGACGAACCGCCTATAGTAGTTTGCTAATCCTAGGAAGGATCGCACATTGGATACGGAAGTAGGGATTTTCCACTCTTGGATAGCTTTTATCTTATCGCTATCCATACCTATCTATCCACAACTGATGACATGTCCAAGGAAGTTGATACATGTTTGTGCGAGGGCACATTTTTCTTTCTTGACATACAACTGATTCTAACACAGTTTGTCAAACACTAGCTTCAGGTGCACCTTGTGTTCCTCTAGGATTGTGTTGTATTCAACTATGTCGTCGAGGTATACTACGACGAACTGATCCAAGTATTCGTGGAAAACCTGGTTCATTAACGTGCAAAACGTAGCTGAGACGTTTGTCAAGCGAAAGGGTATTACCAGGAACTCAAAGGCCCCATATCTTGTTACACACTTTGTCTTGGGTTCGTCCCCTTAGGCGATACGTACTTGGTAGTACCTTGATCATAAGTCCAACTTCGTGAAGTATTTGGCCCCGTGAAGTTGGTCAAAGAAGTCGGATATTATCGGTAGTGGGTATTTGTTGCGTACCGTCACCTTGTTTAAGGCTCTATAATCTATGCACAGAAGCAACGTCCCATCCTTCTTTTTCTGAAATAGTACCCGGGCTCCGTAAAGCGCCTTTGCCGGGCGGATGAATCTTGCCATCAACAACTCGTCTAGTTGTTTACTCAATTTGGTTAGCTTAAGGGGAGTCATCCGGTATGCGTTCTTCGCTGGGGTTTAACTCAGGGAAGAGTTCAATTTCGCGATTAATGCCTCGACGGGGTGGTAATGTTTGTGGTAAGCTCTCTGGCATTATGTCAGCATAACTGTCTAGTACCTCCTTGATTTTGCTTGGATTAGTTTCCTCAGTGGTCACTTCTTCCATCAGTGGTATAGCCATAAATGTAGGTTCCTCTCGTGCGAGTCCTCTTTTCAATTGTATGGACAAGATCATTCTAAGATTACCTAGTTGCTTGATGCTTACAGGTATTACTGTGGGGTTACGATCGGTGATCACCAAGCATTTCGCCAGTGGCATTGGGATAACTTTGTGTTCTAAGAGGAAGTCCATCCCAAGTTCCATGTCGAAGTCGTCCATGCGAATCACAAGAAGGTCCAACTCTCCTGTCCAAGGCCTTAATTTGAAGGAGGCTCTTTTGGAAACTCCCACAATAGGCAAGGCCTCGGAGTTGATAATTTTCATTTTTCTGATGTCCTTTTCTATGGTGAGTCCCAATCTTCGTGCTTCTTGATCTGCGATGAAGTTGTGGGTCACACTTAAGTCTATCAAGGTGTTCTTGCTTAGTCGAGAGTTTATCGTCGCATCTACGAACATGAGCCCTTTCTCTATTATCTCCTTTGGGTCGACCTTCCGTTGGAGGGCTGACAAGAATTTGAGCGCGCCCGTTCGGGGGTTGTCTTGATCTTCCTTCTTGTCTGGCATAGTCTCGACTCCTGTGTCGTTGCTCTCTTAGATGGACACTTGGAGTGCACTGAGAGAGGCCTGATGAGGACAGTAGGATAGTCTATGGGGCCTTTACACAATGACATTGTAAAGGTGTCGTCGGGTGGTTCTTTTGAGGGTAAGATCCTCAAGATGTCCCCGCTTGGTTGTTCTGAGGAGGTCTATCTGTCCACCCGCTTGGTCTATCGTTACTTTCGTTTGGACTATTGGGGCTTCCATTTCGATGACCTGGCGGTTTATATGTTTTGCCCCCTGTGTTTGAGGCCTAAGTTGTTCTTCTTTGGTAACCCGCTTTGTTTCCAAAGTCTAGAAGTCTCTCAGCGCTGGCAATTGCGGTAGCTAGGTCTCTAACCTTTTTCTCGTGTATTTTTGTTTTGGCCTTTGGTTGTAACCCGTTTATAAAGAAGAATACCTTGTCCTCCTCTGATGTGCCCCTGATATCTAGCATCATGGTCGAGAATTGCCTGACATAGTCCCTTATGATTCCAATTTGTTTTAAGGCTATTAGTTTTTCCATTGCTAGATGTTCTACGTTTTCGGGGAAGAATTGGTCCCACAACTCTCTTTTGAGGTCTTCCCACGAGTCGATGGTGCACAATCCATTCTCGATGTCTTGCACCTTCATACGCCATCAAAGTTTTACATCGTCTATGAGATACATTGAGGCTACTGTCACTTTTATGTCGTCGATACAAGCCGTTGTGGCTTTGAAGTACTATTCGACATAGTTTTTCCGTTGCTAGATGTTCTACGTTTTCAGGTATTGTCACTTTTATGTCGTCGGTACAAGCCGTTGTGGCTTTGAAGTACTGTTCGACATCAAAGATGAAGTTCTCCAACTCTTTGGCGTCCCGGTTCCCTTTGAAAGGTGTGGGGTCTGGGAACTTCAATTTGTTGATTTGTTGGATCCTGTATTAGTTTGCCCAGTCGTGATGTTCTCCACGGCTTTCATGGTCACCCCAATTTGGGTGTTCATGACGGCCATCTTTTCTTGGATGACATCGATCGTTGTTCTGAATTTATCAGCTAATCCATTGAACAAACTCATCATTGTATTTCGTAACACGTCGAACTCTTAGCCACGTCCCTCCTTGTGCGCGACAGAGCTATTGGGGCTACCAGACGATCTTGGGCTGCTCGTAGGAGCAACTCTTTCTTCGAGCGAGGTCACTCGAAACATCAGTTCTGCAATTGACAAGCCATCCAGGCAGTTGCCCATTGCGTCGATTTCTACGACTTTTCCATTCAATTCCGTCACCCGTGCTTCTAGGAAGCGGATGGTGTCAGGGACTTCTTTGAGGAAGAGTATTTCCTCCTCTATTAAAGTAAGCCGGTCGACTTGTGATTTGGGTGTCGACTTTGTCGTCGACATGTTTTTGGTCTTTGCTATGTCACGGAGCTAACAAAGCTCTGATACCACTTGTCACAATCGCACTCTTGATGGCAGCAGACTTGCGATTGTGCGGCACTCACTTTCCAACGACAAGTGAGCTACCTAAGCCAATTCAGCCAATTCTCGTTTTTGCGACATCGAACTCTTAGCCACGTCCCTCCTTGTGCGCGACAGAGCTATTGGGGCTACCAGACGATCTTGGGTTGCTCGTAGGAGCAACTACTCTTTCTTCGAGCGAGGTCACTCGAAACATCAGTTTTGCGATTAGCAACCCATCTAGGCAGTTGCCAATTGTGTCGATTTCTATGACTTTTCCATTCAATTCTGTCACTCGTGCTTCCAGGAAGCGGATGGTGGAGAAGCCAGTACACAGTGGCGGCGTGGAGGAGTGACGAGTCTATTTGAGATAGACCCCACGATGTGGGTATTTTCGCACTTTGCATTTTCTTCTACTTGAACCTGAGACCTATGTGTTGTTAGGTCAACTTGACTTTTGATAAAACCGACTCCTTTGCAATTATATACCACCTATGGAATAAAACAGACCCTAATACCACTTGTTGACTTCTGATATTGTTAGATATAACCCTATCATTTAGTTAACCTTTCTTATTTTGTTGTAGAGTGATCCCTATTTCTTCAATTAAGCCACACAAATTAAGTGAATGGAATAGCAAGTCGACAGGGAGGACATTAATTTAGTTGCCATTTTCTTTTCTATTTTAGGATAGGTTGTTATTTAAATATGATAATTGAATGACAAATTTAATATGATAATTGAATGACAAATTTTCCACACAAATTAAGTGAGTGGAATAGTCACGTACGTCAAGAGGGAGAGCATTAATTCAGTTGCCATTTTCTTTTCTATTTATAGGATAGGTTGTTATTTAAATATGATAATTGAATGACAAACAAAATGGGGTTTTCAGTGCATATTTTCTTTCTGGGTTATTTTTTCGTTATTTTCTTTCTTCCAACAAATTTTTTTCGGCCGTTTTTATTCCGTCGACGATTTCCTCGCGATTGTTAGAAGTCAACAAGTGGTTGTCGAGTTTTCGTCGAGCGAGTGATCAAGGAGACGACCGCCTCTGTGTAGTACCCGATGCTGACGAGGTCCAACTACAACGAGTGGGCCTTGTTGATCTAGCCGCATAGGCGGTAAGAAGCCATGAAAATCTCGCAAGCACACGCGTGGAAAAGAAGGGGATCAAAAAGAAGGAGTTGACTGATGACGGGCTGATCCAGTTCTCAAATTGGGGATTCGTGGGACGGTGAAATTCGAGACGACTCCATCATAGGGCGTGAAATCATCTTGTTCGTCGACAAAGGAGGCGAGCACCACAAGCTGACCTGACCTCTACTTCATCCCGAGGCTCAAGGCTAATCTTGTGAACCTGGGTCAACTCGATGAGGTCGGCTGCCACATTTCCATCGAGCGCAAATTACTCAAGATCCGCAATGATTGACGACGGCTGCTCACACAAGTTCGGTGCACGAAAAACCGTCTTTACATCCTGGAGTTTGAGATAGAGCAAACCAGTCAGCCTCTCGGCCAGAACCGAAGGAGAATCTTGGACGTGGCATACAAGGTATGGGTACCTGTACTTTCGTGCTCTACCAAAATTATATAAGGAGAAGATGGTGCACGGTTTGCCAGCAATCGAAGGCGTGAGCAGGTTGTGCGATGGGTGCCTCATCGGTAAGTAGAGGCGCACCCCCTTTCCGTCTCAAGCATCCTACCACCCCGGTGAGTTGTTGGAGCTTGTGCACAGAGATATTTGCGAGCCCATCAAGCCAACGACCCCGGGCGGCAAGACCCTCTTCCTCTTGCTGGTCGATGACACAAGCCGCTTCATGTGGCTGATCCTGCTGCAAGCGAAAAGTGAGGCGATCAAGAGCATTCAAGCGCAAGCAGAGGCCGAATGCGGGAAGAAGATGTGAGTGTTGCGCACAGACCGAGGTGGAGAATTCACCTCAGTGAGCTTCAGTATGAGTATTGCGACAAGCTTGGGATACAGCAGCACCTAACGGCGTCCTACTCCCCCCAACAAAATGGGGTGGTGGAGCGCCAAAATTAGACCATCGTCGGGACGCATGGTCATTGCTGTTGACGGGCGGGATGCCTGGGAGGTTCTGAGGAGAGGCAGTAATGACGGCCATCTACCTCCTCAATTGGTCGCCAACGCGAAGTCTCAACGAGAAGACGCCACACGAGGCCTGGTACAATAAGAAGCCAGTGGTACATCATCTTCGAGTGTTCAGCTGAGTCGCATACATGAAGGACGCGGGTCCCCACAAAACTCGATCCCAGAGGCCTGAAGATCGTCTTCATCAACTACGAACTCGGAAGCAAGACATACAGGTTCTATGATTCTGCGGAGGGGCAAGCTCACCTCGACGGGAAGACGCCACACGAGGCCTGAAACAACAAGAAGCCAGCGGTACGTCATCTCCGAGTGTTCGGCTGCGTTGCATACATGAAGGACGCGTGTCCCCACCTCACCAAGCTCGATCCCAGAGGTCTGAAGGTCGTCTTCATCGGCTACGAACCTGAAAGCAAGACATATAGGTTCTATGATCCTGCGGAAGGGAGCGCTCACGTGTCGCGTGACGTTGTCTTTGACGAGATCACCTTCTGGCAGTGGAACGACGTGACTGAGGTAGACCAAAACTCAAATCAATTCACGGTAGAGTACCTCATCACCGAGCTGGGAGAAGGAGGAGTGCAGCATCTGGAACTATCACCACCACCACCAGCTGCACCAACACGCCTACACCAACCCCAACCCCAACCCCAACTCCGACTACACTCCCTGATCTAGTGGAGTTTGCAACACCTCGTACTGCAGATTCAACGCTGGATGCCGATCACGATGATGGGCCAGGTAACGAAGGATGGAAGACCAACTGGGAGTAGGTGAACCACCTAGAATGACGGCGCGCAAGTTCGATGATCGAAGTTCAAACAATAAAGTAGTCTAGGGATCGTTTGGATGCATGCATGCTAGTAATTTCACCCTACGTGGTAGCTTTTCGAGGAAATGATTTTAGGTAATATGAGTAGTGATGCATAATGTGAAGTTGAATGTATTCATGTTTTATGCTATATATGTATGTTTGTGTTTAATTTATGCTAAAAGGAGGATGGGAAAGTGTGAACTCTATGCCCCAGGTGTGGGTGGATGTTATCATCTCGTTGAGCATCTATGTATATTCTACATGAATTATATATGTTGATTCTAGATAATCATGTAACGACCCGACTTAACATATAAAAAAAGGTCAGGGTCGGTTCGAAAAATAATGTGATTTATTTGGAAAAGAGTGAAAACCATGCAAAACGATCATTTATTAGAAATCAAGTGCGGGTTACCACTTTAAAATTTAAAAAAAAAATAATGCCGCCTAAAGATATTCAAAACATGTAGGAAATTTCAAATAAAAAAGAAACCTAGTGTGACAGCGTAGTTCCCACAAATTAGGCATCCACAACATAGTTTAAATTAATAACAAAAGTGCGGAAACGTCTCTCCCACAAAATGAGACTACCAAAAAAAAAAAAAAAACATAAAAATCCTTGAATCACCCTGTGTCTGACTTTAGCATCCTACTCGTCACCTCCGTGCCACAGCTTCGCCTGAAAAATCATTTGAAAAACAGAATGAGTATAAAAATACTCAGTAAGGAACTCTTCTATTAGGGTCTAACATATAAATCCTCATAAGGCGATCAACCAAACAGGTGATTATTGCCACCACAACCTCAACGCCACCTTTATTCCTTGAAGTGGTTATTCCTAGTTGGTTACCTGAAACACACAATGTGTAACCATTACAAGGACCTCACCTCCTTATTTCCTCCAATTGACTATCAACGGCTGGTTACCCGAAACACACAGCGTGTAATCCTTACCTAGATGGTCGTTTTCTAGAATCACCCCAGAGGTGACTATTGGTGGCTAGTGACCCGAAACACATATCGTGTAACAATTGCCACAAATCCCTTAACCGTGGCTACCTACAAGCACAATATGTCGGCAATAGACACCTATCCAGACTACACAACCTAACCATATTATACCACAATCAAATTACACAACAATCAGATTACACACAATTACACACAACGATCAGATTACACACAGCAATCAGATTACACATACAGCAATTAGATTACACAAACAGCGATCAAATTAAACACACAGCGATTAGATTACACTCGGCAATCAGATTACACAGCACCTAGCCGTAGGACAATTCTATTCGACCCATTTTTCAAAAAAAGAAAATGTTTAGTTTCAATAGGCGTGTAACTTACCTGAGGAGCTACTTTCTTGGCCTTTCCTAATCAACGATGGTCTTACTCTCCTCGAACTGAGTCTTCTTCCTACGTAGGCGTTGAATCTTTGTTGTGTTTAATTCTCTTGATGTCGGATCTGGCAACGACGATAGTGTTCCCTCGCGGCGGCGATGTAGGTGATTAACGGGGGTTTTGTGATGTAGGAAGGGGCATGGAGTGGTGTGGGAAACAGTCGGCTGCGGGACCATGAGCGTTGGGTGGTAGCGGCTTAAGGAAGAAAAGTGAAAAAGAGGGAAGGAAGGGCGGCAGGCGGCAGCAGAAAGAAGGAAAAGCGATGAGTGGCGGTAGAAAGAGGGAAGAGCGGCGATCGGCGACTGGCTAAGGGTTTGGCTCCTCAGCTGAACCCTGGAGCTTATTTTTTTATAACTCTCATTTTGTTATTGGGCCATGGGCCCAAAACATGGGCCTTACAATATTACCCCAAAAAGAAACTTTCGTCCTCGAAAACTTCACTTAAATACACAAGGTATTTGTTCACCATTCTCTTCTCGTTCTCAAGTGGCTTCTTCAAGCTGGTGATTCCATCATAAAACCTTGACCAACGTAATCTCTCGATTACGTAGGGTTTTCATTTCTCTATCCACAATTTGCATTGGTTCTTCCTCATAGTTCAAACCCTTATCCAACCACAGAGGTTTGAAATCTATCACATGCGATAGGTCAAATATGTATAGTCGCAACATCGATACATGGAACACATTGTGGACTCCTGAGAGTACAAGTGGTAGGGCCAACCGGTAAGCTACTTGTCCCACTCGCTCCAAGATCTCAAATGGTCCGATGAAGTGTGGGCTTAACTTTCCTTTGCGCCCGATTCTAAGAACGCCTTTCATGAGAGTCACCTTAAGGAATACTTTGTCTCCCACCACCTCATACTCTAAATCCCTTCATCTCACATCGGCATAACTCTTTTTCCTGCTTTGGGCCGTACACATTCTAGTCCTTATTTTCTGGACAACCTCATTAGTTGCTTGCACTAAGTCGGGGCCAAAAACAACTTGCGTTCTCCCACCTCATCCCAACACACTGGAGATCGTCACTTATTCCTGTATAAGACCTTAAAAGGTGCCATACCCAACATCGCTTGATAACTGTTGTTATAAGCGAACTCTATGAGATGCAAGTGTGTGTCCCAGCTACCGGCAAAGTCCAACATACAGGCTTGTAACATGTCCTCTAGAATTTGGTTTTAGCATTCAGTTTGGCCATCCATCTGTGGGTGGAATGTTGTACTAAACTCTAGTCGTGTACCCAACGCTTTCTAAATGCTTTTCCAAAACTTTGATGTGAAACGGGGATCCCTATCTAACACAATGGGTACCAATACCCCGTGCAATCTTGTTACTCCTTCAAGTACAACTGAGCTCATTTATCCACGGAATAAGTGGACTTCCCTAGTAGGAAGTGAGTTGACTTTGTGAGTCTATCAACCACAACCCAATAACTGTGTAGCCTCTGGCCATCCTCGATAATTCCATGATAAAGTCCATGGCGATGTTCTCCCACTTCCATTCAGGTACACTAAGTGGTTGTAATAGCTCCGCCAGCTTCTGCCTTGTGGCTTGACTTGTTGACAAATCAGACACTTGCTCACAAACTTGGGCACATCACATTTCATATTCAGCCACGAATAATGTCGTTTCAAATCCTGATACATCTTGGTACTGCCAGGATGTAGGGCAAATGGTGAGTGGTGAGCCTCGGTTAGGATTTCTACTTTCAGTTCTTCTTCATTTGGCACACACAACCGCCCATGGTACAAGAGTACCCCATTGGCTGTCAATGAAAACTCCTCTCTTTGATTGATATCTATCAAACATCTTTTTCCAACAAAATTTGAATCACCATGTTGTTTATAAATAAGACATTGCTTCAAAGTCGGTTGTATCGTTAATTGGGCCAATTGAGCGGCGACCTCCCCCACGACCACCGCTACACCGACGCATTCCAGATCCTACTGAATCGCTTTCTATGTGGTGATTATAGCAGACATGTGTGCTGATTTTCAGCTCAATGCATCAACTACCACATTCGCCTTTCCCGGGTGATAGAGTATCTCCACATCATAGTCTTTAACCAACTCCAACCACTTGCGTTGTCTCATGTTTAACTCCTTCTGAGTAAAGAAGTATTTAAGACTCTTGTGGTCAATGAAATTTTGGGTCATTTCTCCATAAAGGTAGTGTCTCCAAATCTTTAGTGCAAATACCACTACTGCGAGTTCTAGGTCGTGGGTAGGATAGTTTCGCTCGTATTCTTTTAGTTGACGCGAAGCATAGGCGATAACCTTCCCATGTTACATGAGAATACACCCTAACCCACTTTTTGAAGCATCACTATATACTACAAAGCCTCCATCTCCTGACGGCACAGTAAGTATCGGGGCTGTTACTAAACTCTATTTAAATTCCTGGAAACTATCCTCGCACTGATCATTCCAGGTGAACGACTTTTCTTTCTTGGTCAACTCAGTGAGGGGGGAGGCGATCTTGGAGAAATCTTGCACAAACTTCCGATAATACCCTGCATGACCAAGGAAACTTCGTACCTCAGTCACTGTGGTCGGGGAGGCCAATTCATCACCGCTTCAATCTTTGTTGGGTCTGAATTCACACTTGGAGAACTTTGCAAACAATTTTTCAATCTCAGAATGGTCAACAGTTTCCTGAGATGTTCCTCGTGTTGTTCCCTAGTCTTGGAATACACAAGGATATCATCAATGAAGACGATCACGAAGTCGTCTAGGAATTCTCTGAACACTTTGTTCATCAACTCCATAAATGCTGCTGGAGCATTGGTCAAGCCAAACGACATTACCCTAAACTCGTAATGTCCATACCTTGTGCAAAAGGCTATCTTTGAGATATAACTCTTCTTAATCCTCAACTGATGGTAGCCTGACCGTAAGTCAATCTTTGAGAACACAAATGCTCCTTGCAATTGATCGAACAGGTCGTCGATCCGAGGTAAAGGATACTTGTTTTTAATTGTCACTTTGTTAAGTTCCCAATAGTCCATGCACAAGCGTATAGAGCCGAACTTCTTCTTCAAAAATATCACTGGGGCTCCCCAAGGAGACACACTTGGTCGTATAAAGCGTTTGTTTAGTAGCTCTTGAAGCTGCAACTTTATTTCTTTCAATTCAGCAGGGGCCATTAGTACGGGGCTCTTGATATAGGGGTTGTTCCTGACTCAAGTACAATTTCAAATTTCACCTCACTCTCCGAGGGTAGGCATGGGAGATCTTCTGGAAACACGTCGACAAATTCTCTCACTACTGGCACTAAGTTAATGCTCGCCTCGGTTCGCCCTAATTCCACCACATGAGCTAATATCCCCCAAGCACCCTGGTCCTCGAGACTATCCTCGAGACCGTTCCACCCTGGTCCCCTTGAATTTGAAGCTTAGCTGATCAGAAGGTCTGAACACAACTTCCTTGTTAAAGCAATCAATGGATACATGGTTTTTAGCTAACCACTCCATCCCTAAGATGAAGTAAACATTGGCAATATCTAAGACTATCGCGTCACACCCATCATGTGGTTTGACACACACAACTGACAATCTTTTACCCTCTCGAAGGCTTCCATACTTACCCCTGCGGGTACCCACAGACAACCTATACCCTAGCAGTTCAACTTCTACTCTTGCGTGTTTTACAAGGTTAGTGGAGATAAAAGAGTGGGTTGACCAAGAATCAAAAAGACCCATGCAGAGTACCCAAAAATAGAGAGTGTACCTGTGACTACAGTGTTGGAGTTTTCTGCCTCCTGGCGAATGGTAGCATACATTCGCCCTTGTTGCAGAATTGGCCTCGGGTTTGAGGTTGGTTGGTTACCAGGAGGTCTATTTGTACAAGTTGCTCTCTCTTGGGTGCAATCCGCGACAACGTGGCCTTCTTGGTGACAGTTGAAACATACCATATTCTTAAACCTGCACTGTCATGGGTGACGTCTCCCACAATTCGTGCAACGTGGTCTGTCACGTGGCGTGTTCTGCGGGCGAGCCTTTGGTTGCATGTGCTCTTGGTTTAAATTTGTCTTGGCCTGGTGTCAAGGTACCTTTGAGGAGGTAGGTGACGTTTGCTCTCTCTTTCTCTTTTGATCAACCGACATGTTTAAGTGGGTTTGGGTGTCTTCTATTGGATATTCCCTATCGTCGAGCATCTCGACAAGTCGGAGTGTTGTTGCATAGTCAGGTGGAAGGTGAGCTGACACCTCCCATTGGACATCGGGTCGCAAACCCATAACAAAACATTCTACTTTCAGCTGTTTTATTGACCATTATTGGGGAAAAATGGGACAAACAGATGAACTCTCGTTCATACTCCTCTACTGAGCTGTTTTGCTGCTCTATGCTTAGAAATTCACGTTGCTTCTTATATCATACCACGAGTTTGAAGTATTTTTGGAGAAACACTGTTCTAAATTGCATCAAGGTGATGTCATCCTCATCTGCAGCAATCTCCCGAGAGGCTGATTGTCACCATAGTTTAACATCTTCGCGTAACAAGTAGGTCACTTCATGCGTCGAAAAATTTCATCAATAGCCGACAACCATAATTTAGCTACGACAAGGTCCTTGGATTTTCCCTTGAATAATGGGGGTCCCGACATTTGAAAGCTCGAAAACACTTGCTTTCTTCTGATGCGTTTGCGTCCCATTAGTTGTGATGGGTCGTCTGCCTGGCACTTTGCGCTAAGGTCGGGATCAGTTGTGCCAATTGCCCATTTGTTTGTGCCATGGATTGCATCAGTCCCATCATCACAGTCATATTAGGTACTTACGGAGTATCAAGGTTTGCTCTCGATAGACTAATTGTGCCAATTGCCTATTTGTCTGAGCCATGGTTTGCTCTCAGTATCAAGGTTCTCCTGTACCCTTGCCGGCCCGCTTCGAGCATGTTTACCTCCCCAATTTGTTACTTGGCCAGACATCCTTTTGCTTGTTTCGTTCCTGATCTACAATTAATTACCTCGTAAAATTTCATTTTTTTTTCAGCTGAGTATTATACAACGTGTATTATACACTACTTTATGACTGACGAGTACATAAAACCACATATGATAGTCAATCAAAATATCAATACTCGACAATACATATTCGTACATTAAACAACATGCATTATCCACTAATTTTGATTTACAAGCGTACATAAAATCATCCATGATAACCAATGTAATTTCAATATTTGACAATACATATTCTTCCATATTATGGCCAAGCATGTCTGGAAGTGACGAGGGTTTGCCGTTCAGTCATGGGCGACTCTTTGGCTTACAATGTAAGCAGTTGACAAAATTTCATAACTGGGCTCTGATATCAACTGTAACGACCCGACTTAACATATAAGTAGCGGTCAGGGTCGTTACGAAAAATAATGTGATTTATTTGGAAAAGAATGAAAACCATGCAAAATAATCCTTTATTAGAAATCAAGTGCGGGGTACCCCTCTAAAATTTAAAAAAACAATGTCACCCAAAGATATTCAAAACAAAGTAGAAAATTTAAAATCAAAAGGAAATTTGGTGTGACTTCCTAGTTCCAACAAACTAGGCGTCCACAACATAGGTTAAATTAATAACAAAAATGCAGAAACGTCTCTCCCACAAAATGAGACTACAAAATAACATAAAAATCCTTGAATCGCCCCATGACTGGCTTTGGCATCCTTCTTGTCACCTCCGTGCCACAGCTTCGCCTGAAAAATCATTTTAAAAACAGGATGATTATAAAAATACTCCCCTATCGGGGTCAACATAATAAATCGTCATAAGGCGATCAACCAAAACACGCAGCAGGTGATTATTGCCACCACAACCTCAACGCCACCTTTACTCCTTAAAGTGGTTATTCCTAGTTGGTTACCCGAAACACACAGCGTGTAACCATTACCACAAGGACCTCACCTCCTTATTTCCTCCAATTGACTATCAACGGCTAGTTACCCGAAATACACAGCATGTAACCCTTACCTAGATAGTCATTTTTTTAGAATCACCCCAAAGGTGACTATTGGTGGCTAGTTACCCAAAACACACAGCGTGTAACTATTACCACGAACCCCTTAACCGTGGCTACCTAAGGGAACAATATGCCAGCAATAGACACCTATCCATACTATACAACCTAATCATATTACACCACAATCAGATTACACAACAATAAGATTACACACAATTACACACAGCGATCAGATTACACACAGCAATCAAATTACACACACAACAATCAATTACACACATAGCAATCAGATTACACACACAGCGATCAGATTACACTCAGCAATCAGATTACAAAGCACCTAGCCATAGGACAATTCTGTTCGACCCACTTTTCAAAAAAATAAAACGCTTAGTTTCAATAGGCATGTCCCTTACCTGAGGAGCTGCTTTCTTGGCCTTTCCAAATCAACGACGGTCTGACTCCCCTCGAACTGAGCCTTCTTCCTACGTAGGCGTTGAATCTTTACTATGTTTAATTCTCTTGATGTTGGATCTGGTAACGACAATGGCATTTCCTTGTGGTGGTGATGTAGGTGCTGGGCGGGGGCTTTTTGATGCGCGAAAGGGCACGAAGTGGTGTGGAAAACAGTCGGTTGCGGGACCGTGAGCGTTGGGTGGCAGCAGCTTAAGGAAGAAAAGTGAAAAAGAGGGAAGGAAGGGCAGCAGCAGAAAGAAGGAAAAGCAGTGAGCGGCGGCAAAAAGAGGGAAGAGCGACAAGCAGCGGCTGGCTAAGGGTTTAGCTCCTCTACTGAACCCTGGAGCTTATTTTTTTATAACCATGGGTACGAAACGTGGGCCTTACAAATCTAATATTTGCACCCTTAGTTAATTTTAATGACTCATTATTATGATAAGTTTAGGGATTTGTGGTTAGAGGATCAGTCAATGAAGTTAGACCAAACCTTTCCCTAAGAGCATAACAGATCACCACGGCAAACGAAGCATCTTAGGGGTGTTCTTAGGCTACAAGTAATGTGAATGGTGTCTATAGTTTCGTGGGGGACCAGAGGTTACTGATCAGTACCCATTGCTTCTAGCCGTTTCGCATGTAAAACGTGAGACCCAAGTCGTACAACCCATTAGTTGCATGGGATAAGGGAGGGGGACTATCGTGGCAAATGAGGTGGGACTATCATGGACCTGGGAGGTACTCAGCACACCCCTAGGTAAGATATCATATAGTCTCAAATAGCCATGCATGAGGTAGCGCCTCGTAGAGAAACACCCGTCATTCATATCTCGACATAAGAGACAATTAGGGTTTAAATGAAAGGACAGAGAGCCAAAAGATCCTGAAGGGGTTAAGACTAGAACCAGATGTTCTAAAGCCAATGAGAAGCACTATAAAACCTGTTAGGCCTAGAATGCGTAGAGAGCCTACAAGTAGGTGGCTTAATGAGTATAACTCTTATACTCATCCTAAACATGTCCCGGGCGTCCATCCAGTCTTTCTTTTTGTACACGAATATTCATGTCTTTCAATTTTGAATCTGGTCATAATTTTATTCTTTATGCTAAAACTTTCTTCTTATGAAATAAATGATTTTCTTTTCGTTGATGTCTTTTCGAATTTTCATGCATACACACTACACAACATTATCGTTTTGAGTCATGACTCGTAGTAAAATTGTAATACCCCGAGTAAGTATATAAAATAAATAACTAAATAAATAAAAAGGGAGAAAGAAAGGGGAAGATGTGTAGCAGACGCTACTGTACACTGTCGTCAGCCGTGCGTCAGAAGTTTGGCGGCGAAAGGACTCAGCTGCTGATTTTCGAGGCCTCTTTACAAAAAAAAAAAAAAAAAAAAAAAAAAAAGGAATAGAAAAGGATTTAAGGAGGGGTTGAGCTGGGTGGAAAGACACCATTCAGCGGGAAGCCTTGCACCTGAGAACGCCGGAAACCTTGAGTCGTGTGTGAACAGAGAGAGACAGAAGATCGGAGTTTCGTCTAGATCTACGAGGTTTAAGGATGGTGATTGTCTGAAGAATCGAGAAAGGAGATGGAAGGAAAAAAAAGAGAAAAGAACAGTTGGGGAAGAGGGAGGCTGCCTTTCCCCCGTGCAGCCCGGCATGGGCGCGCAACCAGCTCGTGCCGCCTGGACGCATGGCCCAACAAAGGCCCAACCTGCAACGCCGGCCTTGTGCGGTCTGATTGGGCTAAGCTCTTTTTGTGTAATTCATCCGTTTTAACTCCGATTTTGGCACCGTTTTCACCCCTATTCCTGTTTTTTTTTTTTTTTTTTTTTTTCTAACGTAGATATTATTTGAGGAGTTTGATAAATTTTGGAACTCCCTAAAGATATAAAGTTGAACAGAAGAAAAAAAAAAGAGAATATCACGCTGCTCAGGTAAGTGGCACCTCGAAACCTTAGATTTTAGCTATGCTCATAGTATGCATGAAATTTATGATGTAAGAAGTATGTCTTAGGAGATTTTGCAGACAATAAGTTGAGATGACATATGTTGGATGAGATTATGTATGTTTGCTGAGATGTTACTGAGGTGCGTATGCACTACTTTATGAACTAAGATTCATGACTAGTTTTTCATGATTAGATCATTATGTTATGCCTCTGTCACATATGTTGTAGTATGAGCAGTTACCCGGGGACGGTTAGGGGTTCGTCAACTAACTTGTAATCATAAACCTGACTTGATTGTCAGGGGTCCGCGTAGCTATAGAACTGATCATTTTATTGTTGATGGTATCTCGTGGGGACTTATAGGAAATTTGCCAGTTAATTTCCCATTAGTGAACCTGTCACGAGTGGCAGGGGTCCACGTTGGTACATTAGAGTTGGTTGAGAGATATTGCTCATGCATATGAGTTAGCGGTTATCCGGGGATGGTTAGAGGTTCACCAACTAACCTCTAATCGTAAACCTGATTCGATCGTTAGGGGTCCGCGTAACTATATAATTGGCCACTTTATTGATGACGGTACCTTGTGGGGACTTATAGGAAGTTTGCCAGTTAATTTCCTCTTAGTGAACCTGTCACGTGTGACAGGGGTCCACGTTGGTGCATTAGAGTTGGTCGAGATTTATTGTTCATGCATATGAGTTAGCGGTTATCTGGGGACGATTAGCGGTTCGCCAACTAACCTCTAATAGTAAACCTGACTCGATTGTCAGGGGTCCGCGTAACCATAGAATTGGCCATTTTATTGTTGATGGTACTTTGTAGGGACTTCTAGGAAGCTTGCCAGTTAGTTTCTTTTAAGTGAACCTGTCACAAGTGACAGGGGTCTACAGTAGTACACTTGAGAGTTGGTCGATTCCAAAAAAAATGCATGAACCTTGGGTATCGAGGTCGCGCCTCGAGGACCTTGAGATTTGAAGACGAAGAAGAGAGACTAGTAAAGACAAATAGCCTAGAGACCTAGAGACCTTAAGAGTATTCCGAGGGCTAGAGATCTAGATAGTACCATGAACCAAGAGAAACTAGAATGAGAAGAACCTAGGGTGTAGCCTATGGGTACCCACACGGGGGAATAAACCCCCATAGAAAATAAGATAACAAACACATAAGCAAGATCAATAAGACTTAAAAACCAAATATGAACTACCAGCAAGCTGCTTATTGAGTATATCTTATATACTCATTCTTGCTACTTTGTCTTTCTTTCAGACAAGGCATGATGGAGCGGTCGGGGCGGAGGCGCACACGAGCTGGGGGGTATAGAGTTTTGCGCTGGTGTCATATGTCTCATTGATATGTTTTCTTATGAACCCTTTTCGTTTTTCTTGGTTATTAGTCATCTATTCATGACTAAACTAAATCCCCTAATTAGGTTCAAAATAATAGATTTATCCTTTGGAGTTGACTTTGACGGATTTTCTCACATTTTCCTTTACTATATATCTAAAAATTCGACTCTCAATAAAATTTTAGAAGTGTCTTTAGAAGAAAAATTTAAGTTTTTAATTTCTTTTTTATTAAGTTGTCTTGCTCTATAGTTTAAGTTGTTTAGAACATGTGCTTGTGTAACCGCCATATTAAAAAAAAACGTGTGGTCGCTGGAGACTCGCGAGAATTTCGGCACTTACAAGCTGTGAAACGTTGCGGAGTGAAGAGAGGGGGCCAACAGAGAAGAACCAAAGGAAGAAAGACGAGAAACGGACATCGGAGTACGGTTTACGGAGGAGAGAGAAAATAATCAGAGTTTTTTTCCCATGTGAATCGGGTAAAGAAGATGAAGTCCATGGACTTCGGGTCGGATCCGGATCGAGTACCCAACCGACAACCCAACCCCAAAAGTCATCTGCCCTTGGCCCAGTCACATGCACAGCAAGCCCAAATATACATGCAGCCCAGATTCACTCTCACGGTCTAGTACCCGTCTGCACCAACACCCACTACCCATTGCCTCGGCCCAACATTCGCCTCGGCCCAATACTCGCTTCAGCCCAGACTTGCAGTAGCCCAACACCAGCCCGCGACCTGCATCTCGACCCGCGCCACGACCCGACTCGACCTTTACACGCGTCAGTTCCTGGTTTCGTCACGTGTTTCACATGCAGCAAAAGTCTTCTTGCTTAGTCAACTTAAACGGCTCGGCTCGGCTCCACAGCTCGGAACTCGATCCTTCCAATGATTATAAAAACTAGATGTTTTCGAAATATATATTTATTTAGATGCAACCGAACCATTATTGTGTGTATTGATGTTTTCAAACTATATATTTATATATTTATACACGAGGATGGATGCTGTTTTTCTCTGCATAATTGTTGTGCTCTTGAACCCTCGAGCTACCATTACATTTATTCTTGATCAAATGCTTTCAACAAAAAAAAATAAAAAAATATCCATTACATTTTAAGTAGCACTAATATCATATAACTCTTCTTAATGATATGATATTGTCCACTTTAAACATGAGGTCTCACGATTTTGCTTTTGATTATCCAAGAGGTCTTATACATATAAAGATAGTATTTCTTATTTATAAACTCGTGATCAATCCCTTTATTAACATATGTGGACTCCTTTCCCAACAGTCTTCCAATCGAACAAAGTACATCATATACCCTTAAAGGCTATGGAGCCCTCGAACAAAGTACACCCTTTATTGGACACTTGAGTCACTTTTAACTACACCTTCGAAAATCACAATTTATTTGTTCAATATTTGAGGAGGATTCTAGTGACATGGTTAAGTTAAGGGCATGTCCACTATGAACAAATTATTAAAGAGGGTCATATTAGATCATTAGTGGACAAATTGTTAAAAGTTAGATTATATTATTTTTCTATCAAAGAACATTTACGTGGAAAGGTTTTAAATCACTAAATGATTCAAGTGAGTTGTCTAACTTATTACTAATTTCATCTGTTTGTAAGCCTATAAAAACGGTTTTGCAATTGATTTTAAAACTTATTTGAATTAGTTTGTATATGTTGGCGCCCATATGATTTGGAAGTGTAGTGGATTTATATAAGTGAATTAAAATCTTCCTTTATAGATTAACAATTACCTTATATCTAAAAGAAAATCATTTTTTAAAACTTGAATGTGTGAGAGCTTTTATACATGCACAAACTTTCCCTTTATTATCAGAATAAACAAAAGATAGGAGAAGGATGAGCTACCCATTATAGCATTTATCAAATAAATAAATAAATAATTAATTAATTAATTAATCATGTCAATCAGCAATAAAGCAGCCTTTCCTTTCATAACATATAATACAAACGCCCACTCACACGTACCTCTCGGTCCTTTATTTAACATATTCTAGAATGAATATAAAATATTAGTTTTTTTTTAATAATCATTAATTAATTAATTAATATCACCTACTGTGTGTGTTTAAGGGCCCATGAGTGTCCATCCACTTTTCATAACCAACCATGTTCTATAAATCTAATTGAAAGAATTTTCTGAAATAAATATTATTTATTCAGTTCAACGTTGAACCCATATATTTTGTTAAGCGGTTCTCTTCCCACTAATTTTATTTATTTATTTATTTATGTAACTAATTGATTATATAAAATTTCATAGGGAAAAAGCAAACTCTTTGCTAATTCCTATTATTATCTAATTTAGGCTTCTCAAAATGATCCATTTTTTTCATCCATGCAAATCAACCAAATTAACTTTTGCATATCAAAATTCATCTTGGTAAAAGTTTCATTTTTTACTGGGTGACATTTTATTTCATCAATGAGTAACATAAATGTATAAATTTACATAATTTAGTGGAGAGTGGAGATGTATAATATTTATTTGAGAGAATATTTTGAATTCTAGAAGTTAAATTAAAGACGGCGTGATTTTAGCTAAGAATTAGGAGGTGAAGCTTATGGAACATGGTTGGGTACGGAAGATGGATGCTTGTGGGCCCTTAATCACACAAAATATGGGGAACCGGACATTGTTTAATGAATTAATCATTTATTTATTTATTAAAAGAGAAAAAAAAGTAATGTTTTCTACTTATTCTACATTTTATTAGGTAAGGGACCCACACATTTCAAATTCTTTTATTCTTCTTATTTATTAAAAAAAAATTGAATTTTTGGATAACTAAAGTTTTTTCCTCGAAATTTAAAGTATATCGGAATCCCCGCAAAAAAAAAAAAAAAAAAAAAAAAAAAAAAAAAAAAAAAAAAAAAAAAGAAAGATTACTTTTGGAATTGGTGCGTGAGAGGTGTCACGGTCATGCTCGTCCAAGGCATGTTGCCCATGGCCGCATGCCCATGACAAGCCAAACCCTTGTCATATTTTTTCATTCTAGTGTTTTTCTTTTTGTACTTCTAGGGCCTATGATGCCTCAAAAATATCATGTCTAGACCTGCCAGAACTAAAATGGCCCAGAATGTACTATAGGGGGATATGACTAGTCGTCAACTTCTCCCTACCCAAGGTTATATATGCTAAGCCGTTGTTATCTTTCTCTTGCTTGCTTATATAACGTCTCTTTCTAAAATCTCGCTCTCTCCTCGTTTTCTAAAACCTTCTTTTAAAACCGAGGCTAGAGGTTCGACCGTACGTCGCTTGGCCGTAGGCGACGCAAGAACAAATTGGCTTAACTCACTTGTCGCTGGAAAGTGAGTGCCGCACAATCGCTAGTCCGCTGCCTTCGAAAGTGCGATTGTGTCAAGTGGTATCAGAGCTTTGTTAGCTCCGTAACATCATACAGACCGAGATCATGTCGACGATAAAGTCGACACCCAAAGCACAAGCCGACTGGCTTACGCTAATAGAGGAGGAAATGTTGTTCCTCAAAGAAGTCCCTGACGCCCTCCGTTTCCTGGAAACACGGGTGACCGAACTGAGTGAGAAAGTCGTCCAAGTCGACGCAATGGGCAACCGCTTGGATGGGTTGTCAATCGCAGAATTGATGTTTCGAGTGACCTCGCTCGAAGAAAGAGTTGCTCCTACGAGCAGCCCAAAACCGTCTAGTAGTCCGGATAGCTCTGTCGCGCACAAAGAGGGACGTGGCGAAGAGTTCGACGTACTACAAAATACAATGATGAGTTTGTTCAATGGATTGGCTGATGAATTCAGAACAATAGTCGACGACCTCCAAGAAAGGATGGCCGCCATGAGCACTCGAATTGAAGTTACCATGAAAGCCGTGGAAGGCGTCACGGCTGGACAAACTAATGCAGGATCCAACAAACTAAGGTTCCCAGACCCCAGAGCCTTCAAAGGGAATCGGGACGCCAAAGAGTTGGAGAACTTCATCTTTGACGTCGAACAGTACTTCAAAGCCACAACGGCTTGTACCAACGACAAGAAGGTGATCGTAGCCGCAATGTATCTCATAGACGACGCCAAACTGTAGTGGCGTACGAAGGTGCAAGACATCGAGGGTGGATTGTGCACCATCGACTCATGGGAGGACCTCAAGAGAGAGTTGAGGGAACAATTCCTCCCCGAAAACGCAGGGCATATAGCAATGGAGAAAATAGTAGCCCTGAAACACACTGGAAACATACGGGACTACGTCAGACAGTTCTCAACCCTGATGCTGGATATCAAGGGCACATCAGAGAAGGACAAGGTGTTCTTCTTTATAAATGGTCTACAGCCATGGGCCAAAACAAAGATACATGAGAATAGGGTCCAAACCCTAGCTGCCGCAATGGCCTGCGCCGAGAGACTCGTAGACTGTGGGAACGAAGCAGGATCTCAAAGAAGAGCGACACCAGCCCCAAACAATGGGGGCAAAACATACAGACCACCAGGCCATCGAAATGGAAGCCCCAACAGACCGAGCGGATGGACGGATAGACCTCCTCAGAACAATCAAGCGGGGACATCTCGAGGGCCTTACCATCAAAAGAACCACCCGACAACGTCTTTGCAATGCATACTGTGTAAAGGCCCCCACAAGGTATCCTACTGTCCTCATCGGGCCTCTCTCACTGCACTCCAAGTGTCCATTCAAGAGAGCAATGAGGCAAGGGTCGAGACTTTGCTAGACAAGAAGGAAGATCACGATAACCCCCGAATGGGCGCACTCAAATTCTTGTCAGCCCTCCAACGGAAAGTCGAACTGAAGGAGATAATAGAGAAAGGGCTCATGTTCGTAGATGCCACAATAAACTCTCGACCGAGCAAGAGCACTCTGATAGACTCTGGAGCAACCCACAACTTCATTACCGATCAAGAAGCCAGAAGATTGGGACTCACCATAGGAAAAGACCCGGGGAAAATGAAAGCTGTCAACTCCGAGGCCTTGCCTATTGTGGGAGTTTCCAAAGGAGTCCCCTTCAAAATAGGGGATTGGACTGGAGAGCTAGACCTTGTCGTGGTTCGCATGGACGACTTCGACGTGGTACTTGGGATGGAGTTTCTCCTAGAACACAAGGTCATCCCAATGCCATCGGCAAAATGCTTGGTGATCACCGACCGCAACCCCACAGTAATACCTGCAAGCATCAAGCAACCAGGTAATCTTCGAATGATCTCGGCCATACAGCTGAAAAGGGGACTCGCACGAGAGGAACCTACATTCATGGCCATACCACTGATAGAAGAAGCAACCACCGAAGAGACTGTCCCAGAGGAAATCAAGGAAGTACTAGACAGCTATATCGACATAATGCCAGAGAGTCTACCCCAAACACTACCACCTCGTCGAGGCATTGACCATGAAATCGAAATCCTCCCCGGGGTTAAGCCGCCAGCAAAGAACGCATACCGGATGGCTCCGCCCGAGCTAGCCGAATTGAGGAAACAACTAGACGAGTTGCTGAAGGCGGGATTCATTCGCCCGGCAAAGGCAGCTTATGGAGCCCCCGTACTGTTCCAGAAGAAGAAGGATGGGACGTTGCGTCTGTGCATAGACTATAGAGCCTTAAACAAGGTGACGGTACGCAACAAATATCCTCTGCCGATAATATCCGACTTGTTCGACCAACTTCACAGGGCCAAGTACTTCACGAAGTTGGACTTACGATCAGGATATTATCAAGTACGTATTGCCGAAGGGGACGAACCCAAGACGACGTGCGTAACAAGATATGGGGCCTTTGAATTCCTAGTAATGCCCTTTGGCTTGACAAACGCCCCAGCTACATTCTGCACGTTGATGAACCAGGTTTTCTACGAATACCTGGATCAGTTCGTCATAGTGTACCTCGACGACATCGTTGTTTACAGCACAACCCTCGGGAACACAAAGTGCACTTGAAGCTAGTGTTTGACAAGCTCCGATAGAACCAGCTGTATGTGAAGAAGGAGAAATGTGCATTCGCACAAACATGCATCAACTTCCTTGGACATGTCGTTAGATGTGGACAAATTAGTATGGATAGCGACAAGATAAAAGCTATCCAAGAATGAAAAGTTCCTACTTCCGTATCTGAATTGCGGTCCTTCTTAAGACTAGCCAACTACTATAGGCGGTTCGTCGAAGGGTTTTCACGACGAGTCGCCCCATTGACAGAGCTGTTGAAGAAAGACCACCCTTGGTCGTGGTCGAATGATTGTCAAATGGCATTTGAAAATCTGAAAATAACCATGACGAGGGGTCCTGTCCTCGGGTTGGTAGATGTCACAAAGTCATTTGAAGTAGAAACCGATGCTTCCGACTTTGCTCTAGGTGGGGTCCTTATTCAAGAAGGTCACCCCATCGCTTACGAAAGTCGAAAGCACAACGATGCCGAACGAAGATACACTGTCTCCAAGAAAGAAATGCTGGCTGTAGTCCGCTGCCTTCGAGTCTGGAGACAATATCTCTTAGGATCACAGTTCGTAGTGAAGACGGATAACAACGCCACTTGCCACTTCTTTGATCAACCAAAATTAACAGCAAAACAAGCCCGGTGGCAAGAGTCGTTGGCCGAATTCGACTTCAAGTTCGAACACAAAGCAGGAAAGAGTAATCAAGCAGCCGATGCGCTGAGTCGGAAGGGCGAACATGCGGCCCTGTGCATGTCAGCCCATATTCATTTAAGTAAGATCGATGGATCGATGCGCGACATCATCAAGGAACATTTACACAAAGACCCATCGGCCAAAGCTGTCGTCGAACTAGCTAAAGCTGGAAAAACACGACAGTTTTGGGTTGAGGGGGACCTCCTGATAACCAAAGGAAACAGATTGTACGTCCCAAGAACGGGGGAACTAAGGAAGAAGCTCATTCAGGAATGTCATGATACCTTATGGGCCGGACACCCTGGGTGGCAAAGAACATACGCCCTAATAAAGAAGGGGTACTTCTGGCCAAACATGCGAGACAACATCATGCAATACACCAAGACGTGCCTCATCTGCCAACAGGATAAGGTCGAGAAAGCCAAGGTCTCTGGACTCTTGGAACCTCTACCTGTGCCAACAAGACCCTGGGAAAGTGTATCTCTGGACTTCATAACACACCACCCAAAGGTCGGGGAATATGACGTCATCTTGGTTATTGTAGACCGGTTCTCAAAATATGCGACATTCATCCCCACTCCCAAATTATGCTCGGCGGAACTCACAGTCCAACTGTTTTTCAAACACGTTGTAAAGCTATGGGGCATTCCGTCGAGCATCATCAGTGATAGGGATGGCAGATTCATTGGGACATTCTGGACTGAGTTATTCGCTTTCTTAGGAACAACCTTAAACATCTCCTCGAGTTATCACCCTCAAACCGATGGACAGACAGAACGGTTCAATTGCTTGCTCGAAGAATACTTACGTCATTTCGTCGACGCTCGCCAAAAGAACTGGATACAATTGTTAGATGTCGCCCAATTTTGCTTCAATTGTCAAACAAGCTCGTCTACAGGGAAGAGTCCCTTCGAAATTGTAAGTGGACGACAACCGGCCTTACCCCATATTATTGATCATCCTTATGCAGGAAAAAACCCTCAAGCTCACAACTTTACAAGAGAATGGAAGTAGACGACAGATATAGCCCGGGCATATTTAGAGAAGGCTTCCAAGCATATGAAGAAATGGGCGGACAAGAAGCGTCGCCCCCCTAAAATTCCGAGCAGGAGATCAAGTCCTCATCAAGCTGAGACCAGAACAGATCAGATTTCGTAGCCGAAAGGACCAGAGACTAGTTCGTAAATATGAAGGCCCGGTTGAAGTCCTTAAAAAGATTGGGGCTACCTCCTACCGAGTTGCACTACCCGCATGGATGAAACTCCACCCTGTCATTCACGTGAGCAACTTGAAGCCCTATCACCTTGATCCAGACGACGACCAACGAAATGCAACCACAAGACCGAACATCGATCTGAAGCAAAAAGAAACAAAGGAAGTGGAAGAGATCCTAGCCGACAAGGTTAGGAAGATAGGAAGACCTGTACGGACGATTCGTGAATTCCTTGTCAAATGGAAGAATCTCCCTGCAGAGGAAACAAGCTGGGAACGCGCCGAAGATTTGAACTCCGCCGCCACCCACATCGCAAGGTATGAAAGTAGTCGGTTGACAGGGACGTCAACCAATTAGGTGGGGGAGGATGTCACGGTCATGCTCGTCTAGGGCATGTTGCCCATGGCCGCATGCCCATGACAAGCCAAACCCTTGTCATGTCTTTTCATTCTAGTGTTTTTCCTTTTGTACTTCTAGGGCGTATGACGCCTCAAAAATATCATGTCTAGGCCTGCCAGAACTAAAATGGCCCAGAATGTACTATAGGGGGATATGACTAGTCGTCAACTTCTCCCTACCCAAGGTTATATATGCTACGCTGTTGTTATCTTTCTCTTGCTTGCTTATATAACGTCTCTTTCTAAAATCTCGCTCTCTCCTCATTTTCTAAAACCTTCTTTTAAAACCGAGGCTAGAGGCTCGACCGTACGTCGTTTGGCCGTAGGCAACGCAAGAACAAATTGGCTTAACTCACTTGTCGCTGGAAAGTGAGTGCCGCACAATCGCTAGTCCGCTGCCTTCGAAAGTGCGATTGTGTCAAGAGGCACGTGTCGGGCGTTATTACTTTTGGAATTGGTACGTGAGAGGCACGTGTCGGGCGTTATTACTTTTGGAATTGGTACGTGAGAGGCACGTGTCGATGGTGGGCGTTTGTATTGTATGTTAGGGCGGGAAAGGCTTCCATTAACATGATTATTTATTTGTTTATTTATATATTTATTTGATTGTTTATTTATTTATTTGGTAAATGCCGTGTACATCCAACCTAGCAATCCGTACCAATCCAACCCGAATTATAGGAGTTGGGTTATTTTTTTTGAATGACTCCATTCGATTTTGGGTTCATAAACATAAACCTTGGGTTGGTGAGACTCAAACAAAACTTATAAAATCAATTAAAAAATTTAGCATATTCAAACGTATGTCACAATGGTAATTTGGGCTTGCTAGTACTACTACCTGTGAGGATTTGACATTAGCAGAATTCATTTTTTTAATAAATATCTTCATTAGTTTTAGAGTAACTAATTTTCAAAAAAATGTGGTATTTAGTTGTCTTTAATGATGTAAGGTTGAATATGTTAAGAATGATATAGATTAGTTTGTGTTTGTTTGTGAACTTTTAATATCTTTCATCTAAAATTGTATGCAATAATTATGAACGGTGGATAAATAAAATTTAGAAAAACTAACAACTCTACAATCCAATCCGAAAATAAAGAGTTGGGTTGAGTTGGGTCGGGTTATCCATCGTATTAAAAAAAATTTCAAGTTAGATTGGGTTATGAAAATTGAATATATATTTTAGGCTATTAACATTAAAACACTATCGTGAGCATTGCAATGTTGTTGCAAGAAGTGGGAAGGAGCACGCTCAAGTTTCAAAAAGCACGCTCTCAAGTTTCATACGCTATATGTAACGTCTCAACGCTACCATTGCAACACCTTTCAGCCATATTTTCAGAATTTATAAAGGGAAACTTTGGACCATAAGTTTTTGCCAAAACTCTTGGTATAAACACAATCTTCTCTCTCTAAACCAACCCAATTTATGCTTTCCATACCATAACTTAATGATAAGATAACCCCACTTTGCAATTTCTTTTTTTTTTTTTTTTTTTTTTTTTTTAGCATTATGGATAATTGAGTTTCACATTTATATACTAAAGTTTTTGGGTACAATGGGCGGTATGCTTTTCTCTCAACCCACTAATTTTATTGTAGAGACTATTAATGAAGAGAAAAATAACTTCAACCTTCCAATTCATAGACAATGAGATAAACGCTCATTGTAGTGTCATGATCTTAATAGAAACCTAAAATATATATTCAACATTTTGAAATGTTAACCAATCAATTCAACCCAAAATCAGTTTAGGAGAAATGAAAGTAAATTTGCATTAAACCCTTCAAAAAAAAATTCAAGAAATGTTTTGAAAAACGATGCAAAATTAATTAATTTAATTTTAAATTTAATTAATGAATTTGAATACATTAAATAATTATGATTTTCCACCTAAATTTACAAATTGTGGTATAAAGCATAGTCAATCGTGTAATCCAGACAAAAAAAAAGTATAGTATACTAATAAAGTTGTGGGTGATCAAAGATTTGTGGTCCCATAAATATTGGGACCATGTGATTATGTTCCATTCTCAACTAAAAAAATTGGGATTCAAACATCAGTCACGTTAATTCTATATTTTAATTTTTCTTTATCATTTTAATAGATTTTTACTTTATGAAATATTGATGAAAGATCAATAATAAACATGCACGACTTATTTATTTATAATGTTCAATGACATGACATCCTCACATATAAACATTGATACATATCTAAATTAATATATACTTTGTTTGTTTTTGTTACTATGCTTTTCGATTTCTCATGTTTCCTTCATTTGTGATCATTTGTATATGAATTTACTCATTCAAATATCACTTCAAATTGAGTTGTATCGGGTGAAAGTAATTTCTTAGCTACCTATTTGATTATTTGTTGTATTGAATATAGGGCAAAAAATAATAATAATAATAAATAAATAAATAAATAAAGAGAAAAAGGTTAATTAAAAAAATTCTTTTGAAAAGGTAAATCAAATTCCATTTCATCACATTAATGATTAATAATTAAGATCAAAGAATTTGATTAATTAATTAGACTTAAACAGAACATTTAATTATAAGTGTGCAGTTGGAAGCTTCGTAGAAAATATGAAAAATAATTAAATTAAAGAAAATAAAAAAAATAGAGCCAAATCTTTGTCTTTCCTCACGAGCTTGTGGGCCACTTTTTATCCGGATGCATATGGGAACTCGCCACGTTAACAATAGAATAAAAAGAGTGAGAATTTAGATTCAGATTTGTGAATTACAAAGATATTTCAGTTTTGAAAAGATTCAGATTCAGATTATTTATATTATAAAGATCTTCACCAACCTCTGTTGGAAAGTTTCGAGGAGGTGTATCTTATCAACAACCGACATGTGCCATTCACGCTGCCTCTACAGAGTCCTCTAATATACAATACAAACGGCCACCACCGACATGTGCCACTCACGAGCCAATTCCAAAGTAATACCAATACTCCCTAACATACAATACAAACGTCCACCACCGACACGTGCCACTCAAGCGCCAATTCCAAAGTAATACCAATCACTTTGTCCTTAATTTAAGGTCTAAAATTCAAAATATTCTCTCAAATAAATATTAGTATCTTATATGACTTTGACTTTGTTTTCAGACTCCGCAAAGACCTTATATTAGTGGACATGTATTCCTTACTTATAAACTCGTGATCATTCTCTAAATTAATCAATATGGAACTCCCTCTCAAAATCTTCAACATGACATGCTTCAACGAGGGAGCGAAGACATAGAAGAAGGCCAAGTTTTAGAGACAAAAGAGGAGGAGAAAGCGAGTCTTCGGAACAGGGTCCATTTAAGAATCCAAATGAAATTAAGATATGTCCCCACACAAAAATTAAATTAATATATGGGCCAACACTGTTGCTCCCTTGTTTCCTTTGCCTTTAAACAATCTAATCTAAATTAATATACAAGTGAAAGCTGACATGGTGCGGATTTTTCTATTTTCTTTCAATTTATATATATATATATATATAATTAATAGTTGAAGAAATAATTGCAAAATTTATAAAACTTACCATTAGTAGGAACCCCACTTTGAGAGGAATTAAGTAAGAAAAATGTTAGGGATCTGAAACAAAACTAAATGTAATTGAGATGAATTTGGGCAAATGCAATTGAGATGAAAGTAAAGGCACACTTCTCCACACAAACTTTTTCTCTTTTATTCGGAACTCCACTTTTGATCCATTTTTTTTAATTAACCTTTTGCTCTTTACTTTCCCTCTCATTCATACTCCATATTTGTATTTGGAACTCTCCGTTCTCTCTTTTAGTTCTGTTCAAATGTTTATAGCTTTATTCTCGGTCACTAATTCAGTTTGGAGTGATATTCGAATGGGTGAATTTTCTGAGATCCTATATCGGATGGATAGAAGAACAAAACATTCTTCACAACCGCGTAGAAACCTCTTTCTAATAAACATGTTTTAAAAATCTAAAAGTGATAATATTTGCCTCCAACTGTTACACACATGATTTGCTAAAGGTTCACAACAAACCCTTTGAATTATATAAACAGTGGAGAGAGGAGAGTAGAGATTAATTGGTATCATAAATATTCATTAAAACAAAACCCTTTTAACAATTCAGCTAACTTTTAATCAAACAGACACAAACAGTGAAGGAAACATGAGAAATCCAAAAGCATAGAAACACAAACAAACAAACTATGAGATTCGTCTTCCGCCACCATCATCCCAGTCACTCCCTCTTCATTCACATAGCGACACCGAGTAAGTACATGCGCACACCTCGAAAGCAGTCACAGCAACCAAAGCGCCCGCAATAGCGCATATGTAAACCTTCCTCTCCGCAATTTTAAAGGCGCCATTGTTGAGTTCCCTCACCTGGAAACCATAATTGAGCTCCAACCCACCATAACCTTCTTCATTTCTGGCCTCCAAGATAAGAGCGCGTTCCCTCAAAATCATGTTGAGCGTGTTGAGAGAGCGGAACATCATACTCACATTCTGCAACAACATCAAAAGGTAGAGAGCGGAACAAGAAAGACTCAACCCCACGACCATCCACAAAGGAACACACTTGTGGGAGGAAGAATTGCGAGAGAGAGCAAAGAAAAAGCTCCTCTCCCAGATGAGGTACCCCAAAACTATGTGGTGGAGTTTGCTCTCCAACTCACCAACCCTTGCTTCTTCAACATTAGCAGCGGCATTCAACGCCTCAAAGTTCCTGTCCATGGGGATGCCAATTGGAACCCTTAACCTATTTGATGGGGGGAAGATTTGGGCGTGGGATGGATTATATAGCTGAGAGAGGGAAGGAGGGCAGCCCTGTTGCAATCAATTTCTCTCTCCTCTTCAATCATCAAACAAAGTTTATCACTTTCCCTCTCCTGCCATTATTTTCTTTGTTTGATTATTTTATTGAAAATTCAACCAATAACTTTGGAACATGTTTTGAAAGTATAGTTTAATTTGGATATGACCAATGCATAGGAATGTTTTCAAACTATATAACATGTGAGGATGTTTCTGCATAATTACTCGGTTGTTGAATAACACTATAAGCAACTAAAATGATATTAGAATTTAGAAATAACATCATCACACCATCTCAATTTACATTAATTTTGAAAAAGTAAAAATAATAAGTTAATTTCTACCGGCGGTGGAGACTCCATGGGGACCACAAATCTTGATAACCCACCAACGTAATCTATGTACCTCCCACGACTTTATTAGTATAATGGACATTTTGTCGGTAATTATATCATTAACTATACTTTATACCACACTTTATCCTACAAAAAAATGTAAATTTAGGTGTAGACTCCAATTTTGAGAACAATTTATCTTTTCACTTTCTCCATTTGTTGCTCAACTTCCATTATTCTCACGAACATGAAACAAGTGAAGAAGAGAGCTGAGTGGTGGAGTGGGAGAGAGCGGTGGAGATTATGTACATATATTTATCTGTGAGGGTGTGCTGCTGCTGCCTTTCTTCAACATTGTTGCGCTGGTTAATCAAGCTTTATATATGGTTTGGATTAATATATTAAAGAATAAAAACAATAAGTTTCAGAATTTATAAAGGGAACTTTGGTTATAGACCATAACTTTTTGCTAAAACCCTTTGTATAAATGCAATATTCTCTCTCTAAACAGACACAATTTATGGTTTCCATACCATACCATGACATAATGATAACTTAATCCCACTACCAATTTTATTTTATCTATTTACAGCTATATTGTCATAACTCTCTCTAAACAAACAATTAACAGCTATATAGTGAATCATCATCTAACTTTATTTATCTATTTAAGTTGTTTTTTTAACGTCATTTTCTCATATCTCAATCGTGCTTTTTCTTTGCTCTTAAGTGTGTTCATTGGTGGAGGGTTCTTAGTGTAAGGGTTTGTACCAGAAGTTATTCATGTACATTTTTTTTTTTTTTTTTGCATGAATTATGAAAGGGCTTTCTGGTAATTTCAGATTTCCATAATTTTGCACTAGTCTCCACTGTTTATATAACTCAACAGGATAAAAGGGTTTGTTGTGAACATTTATTTATACAAATCATGTGTGAGATAACAAATTTACATGTAGAATTATATATCACAGGTCATGCGGTTGTTTGCTCCGTTATCAAGGTACCGTACATGTTGGTCTCCATTCGGTCTTCTCCTTTTATGAGAAGGTTCGTAACCTTCTTTTCGTTAAAGATCAACAGGTTGGGCATCTTTTCGGCCAACATTAGTGCGGGCTCTTGATCGTGTGTGAGTGTGAGGTTTGCCTCCTCATTGCGCTTCTTCTTGCAGCATTCTACCGCATAGTGCTCATACTCTTGTCTTTCCAGGGTTGACATTGCCATGGGTTTGTGAGGCATTGTCACGACCTCCTCTATCACCACGTACGCGGCCATGTCCGCGACTACATCCACGACCTCTGTTTTTCTTGTTATGGTTGCCACGTCCCCTCGTACTTGAAAAGAAAGAGTCAGTCGCATCATTCCTTTTCGTCCATGCGAGTCACTCCTCATGTGTGAGTAAGAGGTGTTTCTCCTCCTCTTTGTCTTCATAGCCACGAAGTTTTTCTTCATGAATCTTAAGATGACCAACGACCTCCTCAACTAACACGTTCTTGAGGCCACTAGACTACTCGATGGAGGTAAAAATTTGCATGAATCTTGGAAGAACAGCTCGAAGAAACTTCTTGATGACGGAGATCTCCTCTACCATGTCGCCTAATGAACGAATGCCGCTGACGACTGTCGTCAACTTCATGGAAAAGTTTTCTATTGACTCACAATCATAGCCTCGAACTCACTCTTCAAGGTCTGCACCTTTGTTTCCTTGACATGTTTCACTCCCACATTCATTGTTTGCTGGTCTCCCACGCTGCCTGTGCAGAGTCCTTCTCTGCCAAGATGAGAATAACGTCCTCTGAGAACTTGTCAACTATTACCACAAAACTTGGTCCACAACTTGTCAACTATTACCAATTCTCCTATAGTTGCTCCATAAGTTAAGTAACTTATTTTACCAAGTTTACTAACAATTCTACTAAGGTTATTCCTATTCCATAAGTTAGAGTGAGTTGTTCTACTGAGTCTACTAACAATTCTACTAAAGTTACTAAATAAGATAGTAAATTGTTCTACTCGCCCAAGTTTATTAGCTCACAAACCATGTAAGTCACGATACGAATTTTTATGAAGAAATACTTGTAGGGATCGTTTGGATGCATGCATGCTAGTAATTTCACCCTACGTGGTAGCTTTTCAATAATATGAGTAAGGATGCGTAATGTGAAGTTGAATGTATTTATGTTTTATGCTTCTGCTATATATGTATGTATGTGTTTAATTTATGTGGAAAGGAGGATGAAAAATTGTGAACTCGGTGCACTAGGTGTGGGTGGATATTATTGTCCCGTTGAATATTGTCGTTTTGAGTCATGATTCATAGTAAAATATTGGGTCGTCACAGTTTATTTGTTTAGTGTTTATTTTAACATTTGATATCTTATTCAACAATGGAAGTTATAATAGAAATTGGTGATGTCCAGCACTAATGCAGAAAGGCAACTCCCACCCTCACATATAAATGTAGAAAAAAACGATCGACCATTAAAATTCCTTGTCGGCCTGTTCATGAGAATAATGAAAGTTAAAGAACAGTTGGAAAAGAGAATGGAAGAAGTGACAGCCATGAGCCATAAGCAAGAAGGCAGAGTGAATTACTTTGACACCAAATTACACACTATATTACTCACTTGTAATGGCAACTGTTGAGTGATTGTTGCTCTAGAGAAAAAAAATCAAATCTTTATGATTTTTGTGGGAAAAAAAAGAGGGAGAGATCCAAAAATCTTTATGATTTTTGGCCCAGTCACATGCACAGCAAGCCCAAATATACATGCAGCCCAGATTCACTCTCACTATCTAGTACCCGTCTGCAGCCGACACCCACTACCCATTGCCTCGGCCCAACATTCGTCTCGGCCCAATACTCGCTTCAGCCCAGACTTGCAGTAGCCCAACACCAGCCCGCGACCTGCATCCCGACCCGCGACACGACCCGACTCGACCTGTACACGCGTCAGTTCCTGGTTGTGTCACGTGTCACACATGCAACAAAAATATTCTCGCATAGACAACTTAAACGGGTCGGCTTGGCTCTGCACCTCGGAACTCATCCTTAACTCATCCTTCCAATGATTATAAAAACTAGATGTTTTCAAAGTATATATTAATTTAGATACAGCCCAACTATTATTGTGTATTGATGTTTTCAAACTATATATTTATATGTTTATACATGAGGATGGATGCTGCTTTTCTCTGCATAATTGTTGTGCTCTTGAACGCTGGAGCTACCATCACATTTATTCTTGATCAAATACCTTTAAAAAAATATCAATTAAAATTTAATGGTATGATATTGTCCACTTTAAGCATAAGGTCTCATAGTTTTACTTTTGGTTATCCAAAAGGTCTCATACATATGAAGATAGTATTTATTATTTATAAACTAATGATCAATCCCTTTATTAGCAAATGTGGACTACTCTCCCAACAATCCTACGGTCAAACAAAGTACATCATATAGCCTCCCTTGAGTCCTATGGAGCCCTAGAACAAAGTACATCATTTGTTTAACACTTTGAGTCACTTTTGACTACATCTTCAACAATCATAATTTCTTTGTTCAATATTTGAGGAAGATTCTGCTGACATGGCTAAGTTAAAGGGCATGGTTATGATATTGTCCACTTTGAGCAAATTGTTAAAGATGGTCATATTAGACCATTTCGAAAACATTTCTCTAGAAATGTTAAGACCACTATATGGGTTTGTTAATTTATTATTGGTAGAATTTGTTATTTTTATAGTTTACTAATTTCATAGTTTGTGCATGCTCACAACATTTGGTATTAGAGCCACATCGCACCCAACTGTGAGAAAATAAACGGCAATTTTCTTGATAAAAGGAAAAGTAAGTTAAAAAAGATTCAAAGTATGGTAGCCGAAAACAATTTCGTTCTATTAACAATTTCTAAGTTTGATGGACATTATGGTCGCTTATGAAAAACTTTGTTCGCTCAAAAGAATATTGGTCTTTAGTGAAGACTAGAAATCCCTACCGCAGCAAAAGGAAGGGAAACTACGAAAGCAGAAAAAAAAAAATTGCAGACCAGAAGCTAAAAGACTTGAAGGTCAAAAATTATTTGTTCCAAGCCATTGATCGAACTATTATGTTAACGATCCTTAATAGAGACACTGCCAAACAAATTTGGGACTCTATGAAGCAAAAGTACTAAGGTTCCACAAGAGTCAAAAGAACATAGCTCCAAGCTCCTAGGAAAGAGTTTGAGGTCCTACAGATGAAAGAAAGCGAGAGTGTTGATGCATATTTTGTGCAAACTCTCACCATTGCAAATAAGATGAAAATTCATGGCGAAAACATGAAACATGTGGTGATTATTGAAATTCTTTTTATATCAATAATCTCAAGGTTTAATTATGTTATATATTGGATTAAGGTGTTTAATAACTTAGACACATTAACTATCAATGAATTGCAAAACAACCTGCTGGTACATGAGAAAAGAATGAATGGACGCATAGGTGATGAACAAGCACCAAAGGTGACATACGATAATAGAATCTGTGGAAGATGAGGTGATCGAGCTCCTGAAGCTTTTCAAGAAAGAGAAAGAGAGAGACATTCATTCAACAAAGCTACAATTGATTGTTATAAGTGTCATTAATTAAGTCATTTTAGATATGAGTGTTCTCAATAGGAGAATGACGCAAATTATGCTTAGCTTGAAGAGGAAGGAAAGATGTTACTGATGTCATATGTGGAGCTCAATGAATCGAGGAGGAAAAATGTTTGGTTGCTTGACTCGGGTGTAGCAATCATATGTTTGGAAATGATTTGGAAGTGCGGTGGATTTATAAAAATGAATTAAAATCTTCCATTTTATATTTGTTTGAATGTTGTTAGATTTGTATGAGTGGAAAAGTGACCATCCCTGTCCTCTACATCTGCCCTTTCCTCCCTAATCTACAAACTCACTCTCACCAACCACTTTATAATTGTCTCGTAATTAAGATAAAGTCATGTCATTATAGACTTAATTTCAATAATTATTTTATTATTTAATGTATTTTTAATAATTTTTTTTTATGCTTAATATATTTAATATATTAAATATTGGTGGTTGCCCTTCAAACTAAATACATTATTCTTTCTTATATTCCATATATCTAATATTTAGATATTAATTTCAACTCATTCACTTATATATATACAGTATTCAATACATATAATATATTAAATACGAACTCTTCAAATTTTTCTTTTAACTTGATTAATTCTGTTATGAATTTTTTTAAAAAAATTTATGGATTATATGTTCTAATAATACATAATTAATTAATTAATTAAAATTTTAAATTAATCGATTTTCATTCATTAAATTATAGGTCATTGAACTATAAATTTAAAGTTATACTTTGATAGGATAAATTGTATTTATTGATGTAATCATTACAAAAAAAGTCGTTACATTCAGAGTAAAGATAAATTACATAAAAAAAAATAAATTAAATGAGTGGAATTATTGAGATTAAGAGTTTGAAGGTAAAATTTGTTTAATAAAGGTTTTTCCAACCTTCTTTTTATATAATATAATATAATAATTGTAAATTTTTTTGAAGTTTAGGTAGTTACTTTGGGAACACGTGACAACACAGAATGCCATTGACAAAATTTTTTTTAAAAAAAGATAAGTGCTGAGCGACACGTCATCGAAATCTGTGGTCCCACGTGTCCAAGGTTTGGATACTTATTGAGACACGTGGCAAAAGATGGGCCCAAATAAATGCTTGTGGACAAATTTGGTTGAGAGATTTTTTTTAGTCCAACTCAAAAATTTGGGTTGGTTGGAGGTGTAATAACTCCAAAATTTTCACAACCAAATCTAACCCTCTAATTTCAGTTGGGTTATCCAATTGTTAACCTATAAAAAAAAATTCAAAATTTTATTTATCTACCCTTTATAATTATTCGATAGAATCTTACATAGAAAAATATTAAAAGTTCACAAATATATTCAAATAAATATATAATCATTAAAAAAAATCGTCAACAACTGAAAATTGTAACTTCTTAACGTAGTCGAACATTGCAGAACTAAAGATAAAAATGCCTACCCTTATGGAAAATTGGTAAAGTTACATAACAAAAATAAAAACTACTATAAGAATATTTTGCTTACCTTCAAATACATTTACTTATATAGAGTTGGAGGGCCTTAAATTATCAGGAAAAAAAAATTTGTAGTATAATAATACTGAAACCTAGGCATAATAAATACATCAAAATTTCGAATTACTTACGTCAACTTTATAATAAAATTTTCAAATCCATTGAAACTAATTTTTATCCTATCTAATTTTGTGTCTACAATTTTAAGAGTCAAAAGAACTCCTAAAATAATCAAGAATGTTATCAAGAGTGCTAACTTGATCATAAGCTACCGTAAACACTAAGACAGTAAAAATATTTTGAGCAACTATGGATAAAAATTTGTATTTAAATTCATTTACTTTCTATAAGTCCAATAAAAAAAATGATAGATGAAAGCAGAATGAATTTTAAAGTTGTTTTTCAATCAACACAAACATAGAAATTTAGAAATTTCGAGTTCCAAGAAAAACTTTATTAAGAATTTATAAAATAAAAACAATATACTTTAAAATTACTCAAATACATGTATAGTTTATAAACATCAGACATATATTCAAAATAACTTAAATATAAGTATAAATCATATTCAATAATTTATTATAAACCACCTATCATAAACTATATTATTAAAATTAAAATAAAATTTATCGGTGATTAATGGTTAGTTTAATCATAAACCATATTATTAAAATTAAAAATAATATGAAATATTAATATAAAAATAATATAAAAAAATAAGCAAATTCGACGAGAGTCGAATATCCGCTCATAGTAAACCTGAACTACCACCCTACTAGACCTGTATATACGTTTGAATTCTTAGTGCATATATTTTATAAGTTATTTCTGGATCGGATCAACCCAAGATTTTCCTCCTATGAACCCGAAACCAAATCAGGTCAATTCGAGTTCAGGAAAAATAACTCAACCCAACACCTATAATTCAAGTTGGATTGGTCTGAATTTCGAATTGCGGATTGGATGTATACCCCTAGTATCGTGGGCCTACCACAACACTCCTTTTTTTACTGTAAAAATCTTTTTCAGGATATGCTTAGACTATACTGTTAGAGCCCAACATTAAATCTTTGTTGGATCCTGGATCCATTACAATTTATAAGACACATGTTTTTGGGCCCATGGCCCAATATAAAATAATAATAATATAATGAATAAATCTTAGGTTGAGCTATTTAGCCGAATGGCCCAATACAAAATAATAATAATAATAATATAATGAATAAATCTTAGGGTTGAGCTATTTAGCCAAACACCATTGCCTTCTTCGAAACCACCATTTAGAATGAATGCCTTCTTTGAAACCACCATTTAGAGGAATGAATGTAACTAAGATGCAACCATTTAGAGGAATGAATGTAACTAAGATGCAACCATTTAGAGGAATTAATGTAACTACGATGCTAACAAGGCCACCCAACGGAATTGGGATTGGAACCAACCTCTGCAAGGGTCGAATATATTTGTCATGGTTGTGTGCTGTGTGCTTCATAGTTATATTTGATGGTTGATAAGCATTGAGTAATTGTTGATTGTTAATTTGTTGCATGTGTAGTTATATTTGATGATTGGGTTTGATGTGAGTTGTATGACATAATATACGTTGGTTCATGAATTTTGGGACCTATAGCATGCATGTTGTGTTTGATGGTGATGGTTAAGGAGCTTGTGGTAATAGTTACACGCTGTGTGTTTCGGGTAACTGGCCACTAATAGTTCTTCGGAATGATTGCAGAAAATGATTATTAAGGTAAGGGTTACACTCTGTGTGTTTCGGGTAACCAGCCTTCGATAGTCATTTTAAGGACATGTTAGAATTCCTTGTGGTAATAGTTACGCGTGTGTGTTTTGGGTAACTAGTATTTGAAGGAGTAAAGGTGGGCGTGTGTGTTTTGGGTAACCAATATTTTAAGGAGTAAAGGTGGGTGTTGATTTTCTTGTGGCAATACTTACCCCATTCGGGTGATTAATCATTAGGGTCCTTTGATTTTGATTGATCCTTATGAGGATTATGTATTTGACCCAATAGGATTATCAGCTCTTTTTTTTTTTTTTTTTTTTAAACTGTCTTTAGGCAAAGTTATGGTACGGAGGTGACGAGTAGGGTGCAGAAGTCAATTATGAGGTGACTCAAGGATTTTATTTGATCTTTATGGATAGACTTTTAGACACATTTGTTCATTGATTTAAACTATGTTTGTGGAACTAGGCGGTCACACCAGATTATGTTAAACAAGTTGCAAGATTTTAATAAATAACTTCATTAATTTTATAACTATCAAATTATTCTTCTTTGTAACGGCCCTGACCGCAACTTATAAGATAAGTCGGGTCGTTACACTAATAATTATAGTTTCTTGATATGATTATTTTTTACTTTGTTGTGACACAAATTTTGCCTTTATTATCAGAATAAACAAAAGATAGGAGAAGGATGAGCTACCCATTATAGCATTTATCAAATAAATAAATAAATAAATAAATAAATAATTAATGAGGTCAATTAGCTATAAATACAACCTTTTCCCTTCATAACATATAATACAAACGCCCACTCACACGTGCCTCTCATCAATCAACCCTTGCATTCACTAATAAAAACTTCATCAACCGCCGGTCACATGATTGGCACGTGAGGAAGAACAAGACTTGGAAGAAAAAAAATAATAAAAGAATTTGAAATGTGTGGGTCCTTTATTTAATAAAATATTAGCTTCTTTTTCTTTTTAAATAATTAATTTAATTAATTAATGTCACCCTTTCCCGTAATTATTTGGTGTTTAAGAATGGCCATCCACCTTTTAACCATGTTACATAAATCTAATTCAAAGGATTCTGTCAAATAAATATTATTTATCCCGTTCAACATTGAACCCATTCATTTTGTCACTCCTCTCCCCCACTAATTTTATTTATTTATTTATGTAATTGATTTATAAAATTTCATTTGGAAAAAAACCAAGTCTTTGCTCATTTCTATTATTATCCAATTTCAAAATCATGCATTTTTTTCATCCATGCAAATCAACCTAACAACGTCTGCTATCAAAATTTGTTCCAGTTTTCATCTTGCTAACCTTTTCATTTTTTTGTGGATTGACATTTTATATCACAAATGAGTAACATAAATAAATAAATGAAAGGGATCAACGTTTAATTAGGTAATATTTATTTTGAGAGAATATTTTGAATTTTTGGAGGTTAAATTAAATACAGCGTGATTTTAGGAAGCTTGTGTAAGATGATAGGTTGGATCGGCATTTGTGAGCCCTAATCATACAAACTATGGGGGAAGCGGACATTATTTAATGAATTAATCATTTATTTATTTATTAAAAAGAGAGAAAAAGGTACAATTTATGAAGTTTTTGGATAACCAAAGTTTTTCTCAAAATTTAAAGCACGTTGGAATCCCCACAAAAAGAAAAAAAAATTAGAAAAGATACTTTTGGAATTGGTGCGTGAGAGGCACGTGTCCGTGGGCGTTATTACTTTTGGAGTTGGTGTGTGAGAGGTACGCATAAGTGGTGGGCATTTGTATTGTATGTTAGGGCGGAAAAAGCTGCCATAATTGTTTATTTGTTTATTATATTTATTTGATTGTTTATTTATTGGGGTTCAGTTACTTTTTTCTAACTGGAATTGACTCCGTTCAATTTTGGGTTCATATACCTCTTCGTCCACTCCACCAAACAAAACTTATAAAATCAATTAAAAAATTTATTTTTACCATGGTAATTTAGACTTACTAGCTTATTAAAATCAGTTTAAGGAAATGTTAGGAACAACGGATCTTCCCAATGATATAAAGTCTAGTCAAATGTGAGAAATAATTAAATGAAAAATCCTTTTTAAAGGGCAGGGTTAGTGAGAAGAAATTAGAATATTTAAATTAATTTATTTATGTGAAGAAAAAACAAAAAGTCAAAAATCGAAGGAAAAAATAAGTGTGTTTGCTTATGTGGGCAGGAAGCTTCGTAGAAAATATGAAAATAATTAAATTAAAAAAAAAAAGGAAGTTTTAAAAAAAGGAAGGCAAATCTCTGTCTTTCCTCACGAGCTTGTGGGCCACTTTTTATCAGGATGCATAGCCGGACTCGCCACGTTAACAACAGAAGAAAAAGAGAGAATTTATGCCTCCAAACATTGGAATTCAAAAATTTATGTATATTATAAACATCTTCAAGAGTGAAGGTGTATCTTATCAACAACAAAGGTAGAGAGATTAAAAGAAAAAAGAGGTCGACACAAAAACTACGATAGAAAATCAGTGGACATTAAATGACGTAGATATATTCTTGGTCATGTAAAACAATCTAAGTCAAACCGAGTCAATTCAGAAAAAATAATCCAATCTCTATGATTCGAGTTGGGTTGGTCCTAATTGTCGGGTAAGAAATACACGTTTAGCATTTACAAAATAAATAAATAAACAAATAAATATATAAATAAACAAACAAACAAATAAAGTCAATCAATAAAAGCCCCATTTCACTCCTTAACATACAATACAAAGGCCCACGACATGTGGTACGTGTCACAATCGCACTTTTAATGGTAGCAGACTTGCGATTGTGCGGCACTTACTTTCCAACGGTAACGATACACCTTCCGAGGAGAGAGGAGAGAGAAAAAAAAAAAAGGGAAAGCCCGCCGAAAATCTTCGGCAGGATGCACTCAGGCTCCCGTAAACCCTAGGAGTGGCCGCCTCCTTTAGGGAGAAGGGGGCGCCAGTGTGTTTCGAGGCAAGAGGAAGCAGACGTGCCATCGGAGAATGGACGAACGACGACGCATCCATTGGCGACAGTAGCCAAGCTCTGCAATTAGGACCGTCGGGACCTTCGGATGAGGAAGACGCAGTGGTAGGCGTGGGTCGACCCTCGGCATTCCGCGAGACGTCTCGGTTAGCGTGCAGCCCGCCCTTTGCAGGCCGCGTTCGGACACCACCCCGGGGCCTCGTTCCCTTTTTGGCTCAAACCGGAGGCGCGCCAGAAATCCTGCGCCGGCGGTGTTCGTCGCAACCATCGATTTCGGCTCCATCGGTGACTTCGCGAACCTCCGGCTCGGCTAAGTGCGGCTTGGCAGTGCGGCTTGGCGGCGCAGCTTAGCGGCTCGACATCCGAATAGTATACCGATTCCTAGGTTTTCGACCCTTCTGGAGTCATTCCCACCCTTGTTTCAACCATCTGAGGTTAATATAACCCCACTTTGACAAATAGCTTGCGATAGGGACGTATCTTGGTAGCTAGGCACGAGGGATAGTTGTGAAAGCGCTCTAAGTGTATCATGTTATCTTATAGGAGGTAGTTGGGCGCTGGAGTTAGCGTTGTAGGTAACTTCGGCCAAGGCCAAGGAGGTAAGTAACCTTCTGTTGGGGTTAGTTATGTATGTATGTTGGTGCGTGCCCTATGGCCCTTGTATGCACCATATGTTCTTGCTGTATGCTAGGTTGGATATTTCTTGCAGTGAAATGCTATGCATGCTATGTTTATGTATGTGATTCTTGCAGTGAATTGTTATGTATGCCATGTTTATGAATATGATGTTGTGACACGGTGTGTTGCCCTGTATGTATGATGAGCTTCATTGACATGTCATGATTGTAATGAGAACCCCGCATGCCATGAATGAGATGACTAGTATGCTATCATATACTTGCTCAATGTAGACTCGGTTATGCTATGTAATGCGGCGAGGGGATGGAACGTTGTATGTATAATGCCATGGAGGTAAACCTTAAGAACCTTATGCACGCTATGGTTATGTACGGGGCACTCCCCCGTTATGCTACTGATGGTATGGATGCGTATATTCGATATTGTGTTTGCCACGATATCATGCAGGCCCTCCTTTGCCCATGGCGTCCGGTATTGTATTCATACATACCCGACCAAGGCAGGCCCAAGGAGTTCGCTTGCGAGCTCGCCTGGTGGGCCCACAGTCACACACGTGGGCCATGTGTGGGAAATTACCATGCATCCACCCCCGCCCGGACAAAGCAAGGGCCTAAGGCCATAGGAAGGAATGGAAGACAGACCCCTCTCTCAGCTTCGTTCTTCTAACACTGTGCGGCATGTATGGTTATTATGTGCGACATGTATGGTTATTATGTACGACATGTATGGTTATTATGTGCGTTATGTATGGTTATTATGTGCTGCAGTTACGGCTGTTATGTGCGACATGTACGGGTATTCTGTGCGACATGTATGTGTGTTGTGTGCGTCATGTATGTGTATCGTGTGCGACATGTAGATGTATTGTGTGCGACTGCTCGTCTCCGGATGTATGAATATATGCTTAACCCCAACGTGGGCCGACTTACTGGGTATTTTATATAATACTCAAGCCACGTGCTACCCATATTTTCAGGTAAGGGCCAGGCTCCCATGTACGGTTGACGGTGGATGACGCGAAGGGCCATGAAAATCTTGAGGAGAGTTCGTAGTGTCGTAGGCCCCTTGTTGGATTCTTTTGGGTTCATAGTTTTGCGATTGTTTCCTCTAGTTTTCTATTGTTTACTTCTAGGCTAGGTTGTCATAATTGTTTTCCTAGGTATGAATTGCTTATATTGATGAATGCATTATCGTTATTGAGACTGTCTCACGTGAACTCTTGTCTTGTTGATTAGACGAGTATAAGATAACGTCGCTAATTAAGGTAGAGAAAATTAGGGGCGTTACAGTTGGTATCAGAGCCCTAGGTCACAGATCTTGTAGACTGGTCTACGATGTAGGCCTAAGGCATTTCCATGGTCCTCCAGCAACCACACCGTCACCGTCAGGTATGTGTATATAGTGTAAGAGAGAATTACGGATGTACGCACTTGTCCTAATGTTGATATTTTCCATGATGTGCCAGATTTATGCTTGTGTGTGTGTCCGGCTAATGCCATTGCATGTGTACAAGACTTATGCTCTTGTGATTGTTCATAGAAGTGGGTAGAATAACATGTAACCTCATCACTATTGCTAGGGGTAGATATGCCACCCAGGACGTGAGGAGGGAATACTAGGAGGCGAACCCCAGTTAGGGGTAGGAGCGTGAGGAGACGGGGTCCCGACCGCGAGGACACTAGGGAGGGGCTCGACGTAACGATGACGTGCCCGTGGCCAGCGACACCCCAGCCCGCCCGAGACTCAGCGACGAAATTGGTCGACGTATTGCGTGTCGTAGTACGAAACCTGTCTGGTGGCCAGCCTGTGAATGACTCCGCCTCCACTAGGGAAGACAGGTGCCTGCGGGATTTTAAGCGAGGTGACCCATAGACCTTCAAGGGGATCTCTAACGACCCGACCGAGGCACAGTTGTGGCTGAGTTCCATAGAGACTGTATTCAGGCTGAAAAACTGCCCTGAGGATCAAAAGGTGGAATGCGCAACATTCATGCTACGTGTCGATGCTCAGGTATGGTGGCGTAACGATGACGTGCCCGTGGCCAGCGACACCCCAGCCCGCCCGAGACTCAGCGACGGAATTGGTCGACGTATTGCGTGTCGTAGTACGAAACCTGTCCGGTGGCCAACTTGTGAATGATGCCGCCTCCACTAGGGAAGCCAGGTGCCTGCGGGATTTTAAGCGAGGTGACCCATAGACCTTCAAGGGGACCTCTGACGACCCGACCGAGGCACAGTTGTGGCTGAGTTCCATAGAGACTGTATTCAGGCTGAAAAACTGCCCTGAGGATCAAAAGGTGGAATGCGCAGCATTCATGCTACGTGTCGATGCTCAGGTATGGTGGCGCTCCACCTGGGAGCTTATTAGACCTTGGGGGGGGGGGGGCGGAATCTCATGGACAGAATTTAAGGAGGCCTTTGCAAAGGCGTACTATCCAGAGGACGTCCAGACCCGCAAGCATCAGGAATTCACTCACCTGAAACAGAGAGGGCTTTCGGTTACTGCCTATGCTAGAGAGTTCGCCAAGTTGAAATGCTTCGCCCCGGACTTGGTAGACACCGACTACAGGACAGCCCGTCGGTTTATGCTGGGGCTGGACCAGAAGATACGTAACGTGGTTGAAGCGATAGCACCCACGACTTACGCTGACGCGCTAAGAGCAGCACGGGCCATGGAGAGGACCAATGGACCGAGCGAATCTCGCTCGTCGACTTAGAGACAGAAACGACGCAGTGACCGAGATGACCGCGTGGGTCCCGCTCACCAACCGAGAGACGGAGGCGACGCCGTGACTGGGGTGACCACCACGATTCATCCTCATCGTCACCATCGCGGCGACCAACCAAACGGCGCCGCGATTCATCCTCATCGCCGCCACCGAGACGACCAGACAAACGGCGCCGCAATCCTAGGCGGGGCCAACAGGGAAGAGAGGGCAGGGCAGACGATCGACCCAAGTGTAGCGAGTGTGGGAAGACCCATTGGGGGCGCTGCCTAGCTCGCTCTGGGGCCTGCTTCCGATGCGGGAAGGAGGGTCACTTAGCCAGAGACTGCCTGGGAGGCCGCGTCAATGACATAGGGGGCCAGCAAAGGTCACTACGCATAGTAGATGCCCCCACCCAGAACCGTCCTCCAGCGAGAGCCTATGCCTCCACTAGCAGGGACGTAGAAAACCCAGATGCGGCGGTGACTGGTACACTATCCGTCCTTGGTCATTTTGCTTTGACGTTGTTTGACTCCGGATCTATGCACTCCTTTATTTCCACTGATTTTGTTAGTCAAGCGAGGATAGTGTTAAAACCCTTGTTACACGATTTCTAGTAGGCACCCCGGCAGGGGTGGATATGGTCGCCACCTATAGGGTAAAGGATGGTCACGTAGTAATATCAGGGGTTAGCTTGGGTGTAGACTTGATGGTGGTCGATATGACTGTGTACGATGTAATCCTAGGCATGGACTGGTTAGCGGAAAACTATTGAGGACCAGGTTCAGGTTCAAGGGCACCAGTCTGGGTACGATGTCCAAGGTGGTATCGATGATGAAGGAGAAGAAGCTGGTCCGGCACGGGGCCTGGGTGATACTAGCCAGCGTGGCAAGGATCAAGGAAGAAGGCGTCCCCCTAACTGAGTTGCCTATAGTGAGTGAGTTCCCAGACGTGTTTCCAGAGGACATGCCGGGGACTCCTCCATCTCGAGATGTCGACTTCGCTATAGAACTGGAACCAGGGACCGACACCATATCCAAGGCACCGTACTGCATGGCACCAGCAGAGCTGAAGGAACTTAAGGTGCAACTACAAGAACTGCTAGACAAGGGGTTTATCAAACCGAGCTTGTCACCTTGGGGCACACCGGTATTATTCGTCAAGAAAAAGGACGGTTCCCTGCGCTTGTGCGTCGATTACAGGGAACTAAATAAGAGGACAGTGAAGAATAGCTACCCCCTCCTACGCATCGAAGACTTATTTGATCAGCTCAGAGAGGCCACGGTGTTTTCAATGATCGACCTTCGTTTAGGTTACCACTAGATCAAGATAAAAAAACGAGAATGTGCCAAAAACAGCTTGCAAAACAAGGTACAACCATTATGAGTTTGTAGTAATGTCATTTGGACTCACCAATGCTCCTGCAGTGTTTATGAAACTGATGAATCGAGTGTTCAAGGAATATTTGGATACCTTTGTCATTGTATTCATAGATGACATCTTGGTATATTCAAGGATGGATCAGGAGCACCAAACGCACCTAAGGAAGGCCTTGACAGTCTTGAGGGAAAACAGGTTGTATGCCAAGTTCTCGAAATGTGAGTTTTGGTTACGCGAAGTTTCATTCCTGGGACATGTGATATCGGCAGAAGGAGTGTCAGTTGACCCTGCCAAGGTGGAGGCGATCACCGGCTGGGCCCGTCCAACTATTGTGACTGAGGTACAGAGTTTTCTGGGTTTGGCAGGCTACTACTGCCGCTTCGTGCAGGACTTCTCCAAGATAGCGGCACCTCTCTCACGATTGACTCGAAAGGCTACGACGTTCGTATGGACCGAGGAGTGCGAGGCAAGCTTAAAGGACCTGAAGGAGAGAATGGCGACAGCACCCGTGCTCACAATGCCCGATGGTACAGGGAACTACGTCATTTTCAGTGATGCTTCCAAAAAGAGCCTAGGGTGCGTGCTGATTCAACATGGGAGGGTTATTGCCTACGCATCCAGACAACTGAAGGACTATGAAAAGAACTACCCTGTGCATGACTTGGAACTGGTAGCAGTAGTCTTCGCGTTAAAGATATGGCGACACTACCTGTATGGGGAGAGGACTCAAATCTATACCGACCATAAGAGCCTGAAGTACTTCTTCACCCAGAAGAAATTGAATATGAGGCAACGAAGGTGGCTAGAGCTAGTCAAGGATTATGATATAGATATCCAGTACCACCCCGGGAAGGCCAACGTAGTCGCAGATGCCTTGAGTAGGAAGGCAGCGCATTCGTCGGCACTAATCACGAAAGAACCCCGAGTGCAGGTAGACTTCGAGCGAGTGGGGATAGCAGTAGCCCTGAGGGTATCAAGGCGCAACTGTTTCGACTAACGGAGCAACCCACCCTTCGGCAGAACCAGCGGGTGGGTACTCCAAGGCAGCGGATGGTGGGTTACTGTACCACGGTCGCTTGTGTGTACCGGCGATAGAGGAATTGAGGGGTGAAATCCTGAGTGAAGCGCATAACTCCCCATTCGTCATGGACCCTTGCGGCACGAAGATGTATCAGGACCTCAGACCCCACTTCTGGTGGTGTGGTATGAAGAAGGATAACGCGGAGTTCGTCAGTAGATGCTTGGTTTGCCAACAGGTTAAAGCACCCAGACAGAGACCAGCAGGATTACTACAGCCCCTCAACATACCACAGTGGAAGTGGGAGAACATCGCCATGGATTTCACAGTGGGCTTGCCCAAGACGCTAAAGGGTTACACGGTCATATGGGTGGTCGTGGACAAATTAACGAAGTCAGCACATTTCCTCCCCAGCAAGGCCACCTGTACAGTGGACATGTGGGCACAACTGTACATGAAGGAAATCGTCAGGTTGCATGGGGTCCCCATGTCGATTGTATCAGGCTGAGATCCACGGTTTACTTCGGCATTTTGGCGTGGACTCCAGAAGGCGTTGGGCACTCGACTGGACTTCAGCACAGCGTATCATCCACAGACTGATGGCCAAATGGAATGCTTGAACCAAGTTCTAGAGGACATGTTGCGGGCCTGTGTACTGGATTTCTTTGGGACTTGGGACTCGAAATTGCACCTTATGGAATTCGCTTATAATAACAGCTACTAGGCGACAATCGGTATGGCACCGTACGAGGCATTGTATGGAAGGCGGTGTAAGACACCATTATGCTGGGGCGAGGTAGGAGAACGGGAACTGGTGGGTCTGGAGCTAGTCCAAGTCACGAACGAGGTGATGCTGCAGATCAGGGGGAGGATGCGCACTGCTCAGAGTAGACACAAGAGTTACGCGGACTTGAGACGAAGAAACCTGGAGTTCGAAGTGGGTGACATGGTATTCCTGAAGGTGGCCTCCATGAAGGGCGTTCTAAGGTTCGGACGCAAGGGCAAATTGAGTCCGCGCTTCATATGACCCTTCGAGATTTTGCTGCGAATCGGACCCGTTGCGTATAGGTTAGCCCTACCCCCGTCTCTCTCGTCCATACACAACGTGTTCCATGTATCGACCCTTCGCAAGTACTTAGCGAACCCCACGCACGTGATAGATTATTCGACTCTGGACGTGACCGAAGACTTAAGCTACGAGGAGTAACCAGTGGGGGTCCTAGCTCGCAAGGTAAAGACCTTGCGCACCAGGAAAATTGCATTTGTCAAGGTGTGGTGGGGGAACCAGTCGGCAGAGGAGGCCACCCGGGAACGAGAGGATGCGATGAGGGAGAAGTACCTAGAGTTGTTTGTAGATGTCAATCCTTTCGAGGACGAAAGTCCTTCGCAGGGGGGAGTGATGTAACGATACACCTTCGAAGGGGGGAGCTCGCCTGGTGGACCCACAGTCGGGCCATGTGTGGGAAATTACCATGCATCCGCCCCCGCCTGTTCAAAGCAAGGGCCTAAGGCCATGGGATGGAATGGAAGACAAACCCCTCTCTCAGCTTCGTTCTTCTAACACTGTGCGGCATGTATGGTTATTATGTGCGACATGTATGGTTATTATGTACGACATGTATGGTTATTATGTGCGTTATGTATGGTTATTATGTGCTACAGCTATAGCTGTTATGTGCGACAGGTATGGGTATTCTGTGCGATATGTATGTGTGTTGTGTGCGTCATGTATGTGTATCGTGTGCGACATGTAGATGTATTGTGTGCGACGGCTTGTGTCCAGATGTATGAATATATGCTAAACCCCACTGTGGGGCGTCTTACTGGGTATTTTATATAATACTCAAGCCACGTGCTACCCATATTTTCAGGTAAGGGCAAGGCTCCCATGTACGGCTGATAGTGGATGATGCGAAGGGCCATGGAAATCTTGAGGAGAGTCTGTAGTGTCGTAGGCGCCTTGTTGGATTCTTTTGGGTTCATAGTTTTGTGATTGTTTCCTCTAGTTCTCTGTTGTTTACTTCTAGGCTAGGTTGTTATAATTGTTTTCCTAGGTATGAACTGCTTATATTGATGAATGCATTATCGTTATTGAGACTGTCTCACGTGAACTCTTGTCCTATTGATTAGACGAGTATAAGGTAACGTCGCTAATTAGGGTAGAGAAAATGAGGGGCGTTACACCAACAACAAGTGAGCTAAGCCAATTCGTTCTTGCGTCGCCTACGGCCAAGCGACATATGTTCGAGCCTCTGGCCTCGGTTTTAAGAGAAGGTTTTAGAAAGCGAGGGCAGAGAGAGATTTTCGAAAGAGAGATTTTTGAAAGAGATGTTATATAAGCAAGCAAGAGAGAAATAACAACGGCTTACAGTATATAACCTTGGGTAGGGAGAAGTTGACAACTAGTCGTATCCTCTTATAGTACATTTTGAGGCATTTCATGTCTGACAGGCCTAGATATGATATTTCTGAAACGTCATACTTTCTAGAAATATAAAAGTAAAACACTAGAATATGAAAAGACATAAAGGGTTGGGCTTGTCATTGGCATGCGTTCATGGACAACATGCCTTGGACGAGCATGACCGTGACATCCTCCCCCACTTAATTGGTTGACGTCCCTGTCAACCGACTACTTACGAACCTGGCGATATGGGTGGCGGTGGAGTCCAGATCTTCGGCGCGTTCCTAGCTGGTTCCTCCGTAGGGAGATTCTTCCATTTGATAAGGAACTCACGAATTGTCCGTACGAGTCTTCCTATCTTCCTAACCGTGTCGGCTAGGATCTCTCTATTTCTTTGTTGTCTCTTTGTTTCAGATCGATGCTCGGTCTTGTGATTACATTTCGCTGGTCGTCGTCCGTGTCAGGGTGATAAGGCTTCAAGTTGCTCACATGAATTACTGGGTGGATTTTCATCCATGTGGGTAGTGTAACTCTGTAGGAGGTAGCCCCGATCTTTTTGAGGACTTCAACTGGGCCTTCATATTTTTGAACTAGTCGCTGGTCCTTTCGGTTGGGAAATCTAATCTGTTTTGTTCTCAACTTGATGAGGACTTGATCTCCTGCTCGGAATTGAAAGGGGCGACGCTTCTTGTCCGCCCACTTCTTCATATGCTTGGAAGCTTTCTCTAAATATGCCCAGGCTATATCTGTTGTCTGCTTCCATTCGCTTGTGAAGTTTTGAGCTTGAGGGTTTTTCCGTGCATAAGGATGATTAATAATATGTGGTAAGGCCGGTTGTCGTCCACTTACAACTTCGAAGGGGCTCTTCCACGTAGACGAGCTCGTTTGACAATTGAAACAGAATTAGGCCACATCTAGCAGTTGTATCCAGTTCTTCTGGCGAGCGTCTATGAAGTGACGTAAGTATCTTCGAGCAAGTAGTTGAACTGTTTTGTCTGTCCATCGGTTTGAGGATGGTAGCTCGAAGAGATGTTTAAAGTCGTTCCCAAGAAGGCGAATAGTTCGGTCCAAAATGTGCCAATGAACCTACCATCCCTATCACTGATGATGCTCAATGGAATGCCCCATAACTTGATAACATGTTTGAAAAATAGTTGGGCTGTTAGTTCAGCCGAGCATAATTTGGGAGTGGGAACAAACGTCGCATATTTCGAGAACCGATCTTCGATAACCAAGATGGCGTCATATTCTCCGACTTTTGCGAGGCGTGTTATGAAGTCCAGAGACACACTTTCCCAAGGTCTTGTTGGCACAGGTAGAGGTTCCAAGAGTTCCGAGACTTTGGCTTTCTTGACTTTGTCCTGTTGGCATATGAGGCACGTCTTGGTGTACTGCATGATATCGTCCTGCATATTCGGCCAGAAGTACCCCTTTTTGATTAGGGCATACGTTTTTTGCCACCAAGGGTGTCCTGCCCATAAGGTATCATGACATTCCTGAATGAGCTTCTTTCTCAGTTCTCCCATTCTTGGGACGTATAACCTGTTTCCTTTAGTCATTAGAAGGTCTCCCTCGACTCAAAACTGTCGTGTCTTCCCAGCTTTAAATAGTTCGACGACGGCTTTGGCCGATGGGTCTTTGTGTAAATGTTCTTTGATGATGTCGCGCATCGATCCATCGATCTTACTTGAATGAATATGGGATAACATGCACAGGGCTGCATGTTCGCCCTTCCGACTCAGTGCATCGGCTGCTTGATTACTCTTCCCTGCCTTGTGTTCGAATTTGAAGTCGAATTCTGCCAACGACTCTTGCCACCGGGCTTGTTTTGCCGTCAATTTTGGTTGATCGAAGAAGTGGCAGATGACGTTGTTATCCGTCTTCACTATGAACTGTGATCCCAAGAGATACTGTCTCCAGACTCGTAGGCAATGAACTATAGCCAGCATTTCTTTTTCGGAGACAGTGTATCTCCGTTCAGCATCATTGAGCTTTCAACTTTCATAAGCGATGGGGTGCCCTTCTTGAATAAGGACACTGCCTAGGGCAAAGTTGGAAGCATCTGTTTCTATTTCAAATGGCTTTGTAACATCTACTAACCCGAGGACAGGACCCCTCGTCATGGTTGCCTTCAGATCTTCAAAGGCCATTTGACATTTATTTGACCACGACCAAGGGTGGTCTTTCTTCAGGAGCTCCGTTTAGGGGGCAGCTCGTCGTGAAAACCCTTCGACGAACCGCCTATGGTAGTTTGCTAATCCTAAGAAGGATCGCACATCGGATACGAAAGTAGGGACTTTCCACTCTTGGATAGCTTTTATCCTATCGCTATCCATCCCGATTTGTCCACAACTGATGACATGTCCGAGGAAGTTGATGCATGTCTGTGCGAAGGCACATTTTTCTTTCTTGACGTACAACTGATTCTGCCGCAACTTGTCAAATACCAGCTTCAAGTGTACCTTGTGTGTTGGGATTGATACCAGTCGTTAACTCTGATACCAGTTGTTGGGATCGCACAACAACGCACACGCTCAATCTAGATGAAAACAAAGAACAGGATAGAGAAAATTGCAAGGAGAACTCTGGCTAAAAGGATTTTTTTTTTTTGTATTGATGACTTCACGTATGTACAGAGAGAATTACAGAGAATAGAAAGTACATCTTCAAAGCTCTACCGGACGGGATATATATATAGTTCAATTTATTATATATAGCTTTACCAGATTTAACATCTACTATATATAGCTATTTACTATATATAGCTTTACCCGATTTAACCATCTACTATATATAGCTATTTATCGTATATACCTTTACCAAATATAACTTTATCGGATATAACCGTTGATCAAGCTATAAATAAGCATCAGGCTCCATAACCTAACAATTCTTCCACTTGGAGACTGATCTAGTCAACCAAGAATTTCACTCTCAAACGACCATGAGCATCTTCACTGCACCATACCAATTGAGGTTTTGCACAACCTCAATATTCCAACATCAACACATTTTGTCAACACGTTTGCTGGATTCTTTGCACCCTCTATCTTCTCCAAACACGTCACCATCTTCAACTAACCTCCGAGTGAAACGGTATCGCCTTCTGTGTTTTGAATGATAGACCGGGTTCCTCGCTAATAGCATGAGTCTCAGGAGTTTCTTGAGTATCTGCTACAACATCACTATGTGAATCTTTCAGCAACTCAACCTCAACTCCCACTTGCTTCACCTCTGGTTTCTCAACAAAAGTCTCAGGAGTTTCTTGAGTATTCGCTACAACATCACTCTGTGAATCTTTGAGCAACTCAACCTCAACTCCCACTTCCTTCACCTCTGGTTTCTCAGCAAGAGTCTCAGGAGTTTCTTGAGTATCCGCTACAACATCACTATGTGAATCTTTCCAGCAACTCAACCTTAACTTCCACTTGCTTCACCTCTGGTTTCTCAGCAAGAGTCTCAGGAGTTTCTTGAGTATCCGCTACAACATCACTCTGTGAAACTTTGAGCAACTCAACCTCAACTCCCACTTGCTTCACCTCTGGTTCTTCAGCAATAGGATTAGGAGTTTCTTGGGCTTCTAATTGTACCATCACTGCGTGAATTTTCCTGCCACTCAAGTTCAACTCCCACTTGCTTCGTAGTTTCAGAGTTTATCTTCTCTCTGTCCTTGTACATGACATTTTCATCAAAGGTCACATCACAGTGTCTTAGGATTTTCATATTTTTCTCATCCCAAAACCTGTACCTGAACATGTCAGAGCCATAGCCTATGAAGTAGCATTTCACAGCCTTAGCATCAAGCTTATCTCTCTTCTCTGGATCAACATGAACATACGCAGTACAACCAAAGGTTCTCAAGTGAGAGTACTTGAGTTCTTTTCCTGTCCATACTTCTTCGAGCAATTTGAACTTCAAGGGTATTGACGACCCTCTATTAATCAAATATGCTACTGTGTTCACAGCATCAGCCCAGAATGTCTTTGGCAGTCCAGAATGAATCCTCATGCTTCTTGCTCGCTCATTCAATGTTCTGTTCATCCTTTTTGCAATACCATTTTGTCTTGCCTTACCGGGAATTGTTCTTATTAATCTAATTCCCTCAGCTGCACAAAATGTTATAAACTCTAATTTGTTGTACTCTCCTCCATTGTCAGACCTTAGGCATTTGATCTTCAAGCCGGTCTAATTTTCAACTTCAGCTTTCCACTCCTTGAAGGTGGTGAACACATCTGACTTGTGTTTCAGAAAGTAAACCCATACCTTCCTGCTGAAGTCATCGATGAAGGTGACGTAGTACCTTGATCCACCAAGTGATGAAACTGGAGATGATCCCCAGACGTCTGTATGGATTATTTCCAACCGCACTTTCTTCGGTTCTCTAGCAGCCTTTGTGAAACTAACTCGTTTCTGTTTTTCCATAACACAGCTTTCACAAAGGCCCATATCAATAGATTTTAAGCCTTCTAAAGCTCCTTTCGCCGTCAGCATCTTCATTCCTTTGATGAGGCTTTACAACTGGTATTAGAGCTAGGCGAAATTCACCACGATCTGTCATTGAGGTTGTATTCCTCTAGGGTTGTGCTGTATACAACTATGTCATCGAGGTGTACTATGACGAATTGATCTAAGTATTCGTAGAAAACCTGGTTCATTAACGTGCAAAACGTAGCTAGGACATTTGTCAAGCCAAAGGGCATCACCAAGAACTCGAAGGCCCCATATCTTGTCACGCACGTCGTCTTGGACTCGTCCCCCTCGGCGATACGTACTTGGTAATACCCTGATCGTAAGTCCAACTTTGTGAAGTATTTGGCCCCATGAAGTTGGTCGAACAAGTAAGATATTATCGGCAGTGGATACTTGTTGCGTACCGTCACCTTGTTTAAGGCTCTATAATCTATGCATAGACGCAACGTCCCATCCTTCTTTTTCTAAAATAGTACGGGGGCTCCATAAGGTGCTCTTGCTGGGTGGATGAATCCTGCCGTCAACAACTCATCTAGTTGTTTCTTCAATTCGGCTAGTTCAGGGGGAGCCTCCGATATGCGTTCTTCGCTGGGGTTTAACCCCGGGAAGGAGTTCAATTTCGTGATCAATGCCTCGACGGGGTGGTAATGTTTGGGGGTAGGCTCTTTGGCATTATGTCAGCGTAACTGTTTAGTACCTCCTTGATTTCGTCTGGGATAGTTTTCTCGGTAGTCACTTCTTCCATTAGTGGTATAGCCATAAATGTAGGTTCCTCTCGTGCGAGCCCTCTTTTCAATTGTATGGCCGAGATCATTCTAAGATTACCTGGCTGCTTGATGCTTGCAGGTATTACTGTGGGATTGCAGTCGGTGATCACCAAGCATTTCGCCAATGGCATTGGGATAACTTTGTGTTCTAGGAGGAACTCCATCCCAAGTACCACGTCAAAGTCGTCCATGTAAACTACGACAACGTCCAGCTCTCCTGTCCAAGTCTCTAATTTGAAGGGGACTCTTTTGGAAACTCCCACAATAGGCAAGGCCTCGGAGTTGTCAGCTTTCATTTTTCCAGGGTCCTTTCCTATGGTGAGTCCCAATCTTCGAGCTTCTTGATCGGCGATGAAGTTGTGAGTCGCTCCTGAGTCTATTAAAGTGCTCTTGCTCGGTCGAGAGTTTATTGTCGCATCTACAAACATGAGCCCTTTCTCTATTATCTCCTTTGGTTCGACCTTCCGTTGAAGGGTTGATAGGAATTTGAGCGCACCCATTTGGGGGTTGTCTTGATCTTCCTTCTTGTCTAGCATAGTCTCGACTCTGGTGTCGTTGCTCTCTTGAATGGACACTTGGAGTGCAGTGAGAGAGGCCCGATGAGGATAGTAGGACACTTTGTGGGGGCCTTTACACAATATGCATTGTAAAGGTGTTGTCAGGAGGTTCCTTTGAGGGTAAGGTCCTCGAGATGTCCCCGCTTGGTTGTTCTGAGGAGGTCTATCTGTCCACCCGCTTGGTCTGTCGTTACCTCCGTTTGGCTTGTTGGGGCTTCCATTTTGGTGACCTGGCGGCTTATATGTTTTGCCCCCAGTGTTTGGGGCATGCGTTGTTTTTCTTTAGTAACTCGCCTCGTTCCCATAGTCTAGGAGTCTATCGGTGCTGGCAATTGCGATAGCTAGGTCTTGGACCTTTTTCTTGTGTATTTTTGTTTTGCCCCACTATTGTAACCCATTTATAAAGAAAAAAACCTTGTCCTTCTCTGATGTGCCCCTAATATCTAGCATCAGGGTCGAAAATTGTCTAACATAGTCCCTTATGCTAACAGTTTGCTATAGGGCCATTAGTTTTTCCATTGCTAGATGGTCTACGTTTTCGGGGAGGAATTGGTCCCTCAACTCTCTCTTGAGGTCTTCCCACAAGTCGATGGTGTACAATTCATTCTCAATGTCTTATACCTTCAAACGCCACCAAAGTTTGGCGTCGTCCATGAGATACATCGAGGCTACTGTCACCTTCATGTCGTCGGTACAAGCCGGTGTGGCTTTGAAGTACTGTTCGACATCAAAGATGAAGTTCTCAAACTCTTTTACATCCCGGTTCCCTTTGAAAGGTCTAGATTCGGGAAACTTCAGTTTGTTGGATCCTGTATTAGTTTGCCCAGCCGAAACGTTCTCCACGGCTTTCATGGTCACCTCGATTCGGGTGCTCATGGCGGACATCTTTCTTGCATGTTATCGATCGTTGTTCTAAATTTGTCAGCTAATCCATTGAACAAACTCATCATTGTATTTTGTAGCACGTCGAACTCTTCGCCACGTCCCTCCTTGTGTGCGACAGAGCTATCGGGGCTACCAGACGATCTTGGGCTGCTCGTAGGAGCAACCTTTTCTTCGAGTGAGGTCACTCGAAACATCAGTTCTGCGATTGGCAACCCATCCAGGCGGTTACCCATTGCGTCGATCTCTACGACTTTTCCTGTAACGATTCAGATTTTCCATTTTTTTCCTTACTTGGTTAAGATTTTATTTTAAATGACATATCATGTTATGCATTTATTCTCGGCCGAAAAGGTGCAATTTTAAACCAGAAAGTTATTACCTTAATGAAAATGGTAAAGATTCGGGTTTCTAGAATAAAAATAAAATCAAATAAAAATAGAATAAATAATTAAATGTAATCTCCCTGAAAATCGAGGGATTTCCTGAGAGACTCTTATTTTGCCTAATAGAAATATTCTTATTTCTCCAAATTTCCTTATTCTAAAACCCTAGGGTGCGTATTGGGAAATGTCTTGAGATTAGTTTTATATTCCTATGCCCAACCTTTTACATCCCTTGAAAACGATTTTTCTCCAAACTTTCCTCCGGAATGTTGGGGTTACTTTCGGAGGAAGAATCGAGTAGAAGTAAGGCATTGATGTTGGGATCATTGTGTCAAAGAAGGTTGACCGTCGAAAATCGGTGTTGAGGACGTTGTGGGATCGTCAGCGCGTCGTCGGAATCGGGGAGGCAGAAAATAGGGTTTCGTCGTTTGTCGGGTAAGGAAGGCAAGGTCTTTGGAATCGGGTCGAGCCGCAGACACACACCCAACAACTCCGGCAGCTTCGTACGCGTACACAGTGTGGCTCGGATCGCACATATACGAAATCGGCTCGGTTCCGTCAATTTTCGCAGCTCGACTTGGCGGCTTAGTTGGCTGGCTTGGCACTAGGCTTAGCGGCAAGGTATCACTATAATATATTGATTCCAAGGTTTTTGGCCCTTTCGAAGCCGTTTCTGCCCTTAGTTTTACCATCCGAGGTCAGTATGATTCCTAAGCATTTAAGACAGATTAGGTCGGGGGTTTATTTTGATAAATAGCATGAGGTTTAGCTAGGGTATGTTATTGAAGGTTCTAAGTTTTTATGTGGTTATCATAGGACATATTTAACCGTTGGGACTAGCTCGTTGTGAGTGACTTCAACCAAGACCATCGAGGTAAGTGACTAGCTCGTTGGGACTAGCTCTTTACTTTCCCTCTCATTCATCCGTTCCTATGTACTCTCTCACTCTCCTTCCCTCTTTTTCCCTCTCATTCATCCGTTCCTATGTACTCTCTCACTCTCCTTCCCTCTTTTTGTTTTGTTCTAATCTTCCGATCTTTATTTTTCAGTCACTAATTCAGTTTTGACAGTCTTCAAGCTATTCGAATGGATAAATTTTCTAAGATCCCACGTCGGATTGATAGAAGCGATAATATCTACCATCAGTTGTCACACCCAACAAACCCTTTGAATTATATAAACAGTGGAGAGTGGAGAGTAGAGATTAATTGGTATTATAAATATTCATTAAAACAAAACCCTTTTAACAATTCATGTAACTATCTACCTGAATAACTTTTAATCAAACAGACACAAACAGTGAAGGAAGCATCAGAAATCCAAAAGCATAGAAACACAAACAAACAAATTATGAGATTCGTCTTCCGCCTCCATCATCCCAGTCACTCCCTCTTCATTCACATAGCGACACCGAGTAAGTACATGCGCACACCTCGAAAGCAGTCACAGCAACCAAAGCACACGCAATAGCGCATATGTAAACTTTCCTCTCCGCAATTCTGAGCCTCCCATTGTTGAGTTCCCTCACCTGGAAACCGTAATTCACCTCCAACCCACCATAACCTTCTTCATTTCTGGCCTCCAAGATGAGAGCGCGTTCCCTCAAAATCATGTTGAGCGTGTCGAGAGAGCGGAACATCATGCTCACATTCTGCAAGAACATCAAAAGGTAGAGAGCGGAACAAGAAAGACTCAAGCCCACGACTATCCACAAAGGAACACACTTGTGGGAGGAAGAATTGTGAGAGACAGAAAAGAAAAAGCTCCTCTCCCAGATGAGATACCTCAAAGCAATGCTGTGGAGTTTGCTCTCCAACTCACAAACCCTTGCTTCTTCATCAGTAGCAGCGGCATTCAACGCCTCCAAATTCCTGTCCATGGGCATGCCAATTGGAACCCTTAACCTATTTGACTGGGGGAAGATTTGGGCATGGGATGAGTTATATTTGATAGAGATGGGATTATATAGTTGCAATCACTCTCTCTCTCTCCTCTTCAATCATCAAACAGAGTTTATTGCTTTCCCTCACCTGCCGTTATTTTCTTTGCTTCATTATTTTATTGCAAATTCAACCAATAACTTTGGGGCATGTTTTCGAAGTATATATTAATTTGGATATGACCCACGATTACCGTGCATACGAATGTTTTCAAGCTCTAATTTAGATGTGACGATGTTTCTGCATAATTACTCGGTTCTTGAAGAACACTAAAAGCAACTAAAATGAAATTAGAATTTAGAAATAACATCATCACACCATCTCAATGTACATTAATTTTGAAAAAGTAAAAATAAGAAGTTAATTTCTACAGGCTGTGGAGAGTCCATGGGGACCACAAATCTTGATAACCCACAAACGTAATCTATGTACCTCCCACAACTTTATTAGTATAATGGACTTTTTTGTCATAATTATATCATTAACTATACTTTATACCACAAATATTATCCTATAAAAAAATGTAAATGGGGTAGACTCCAATTTTGAGCACAATTTATCTTTTCACTTTCTCCATTTGTTGCTCAACTTCCATTATTCTCACAAACACGAACACGAAACAAGGGAAGAAGAGAGCTGAATGGTGGAGTGGGAGAGACAGCAAAGAAAAAGCTCCTTTCCATACCATACCATGACCTAATGATAACTTAATCCCACTACCAATTTTATTTTATTGTATTTTATTGGGCATTATGGATAATTCAGTTTCACATTTATACTATAAAGTTTTTGGGAGTTGAGTTTCACATTTATACTATAAAGTTTTTGGGAGTCATCCGCAGTGCACCTAAATTTACACTCTTTATAGGATAAATTGTGGTATAAGGTGTACTCAATAATATAATTACGATTAAGTTTATGGGTGATTAAGATTTCTGGTCCTATGGACTCTCCACCACACTGATGATCGGTAGAAATAAACTTAGCATTTTTACTTTTTCAAAATTAATGAAAATATAGACAGCGTGACAATGTCACGTCCTAAACCCTCCTTGTTTATAATGTTCCTTGTTTATAGTGTTCAAGGGCACACCAATTATGCAGAAACACGCACCATCCATCCTCACATATAAATATAGTTGAAAACATCCCTACACACATTAATCATTCAATGATTAATCTAAATTAATATATACTTTGAAAACATTTAATTTTTATAATCATTCGAACTAAAACATGTTCCAAACAGAAAAATTACGCACACAATTAACAACTATATAGTAAATCATATCAATAATGTTATTACCATGACACATCTAACTTTATTTATCTATTTAAGTTGTTTTTTTAATGTCATTGTCTATGTCAATCGTGCTTTTTCTTTGCTCTTAAGTGTGTTCATCGGTGGAGGGTTCTGGGTGTAAGGGTTTGTACCACAAGTTATTCATGTACATTTTTTTTTTTTTGCATGAATTATGAAAGGGCTTTCTTGTAATTTCAGATTTCCATAATTTTGCACTATTCTCCACTGTTTATATAACTCAACGGGATAAAAGGGTTTGTTGTGAACATTTATTTATACAAATCATGTGTGAGATAACAAATTTACATATAGAATTATATATCTCCCGTCATGTGGTTATTTGCTCCGTTATCAAGGTACCGTACATGTTGGTCTCCATTCAGTCTTCTCCTTTTATGAGAAGGTTCGTCATAACCTTCTTTTCGTTAAACATCAACAGGTTGGGCATCTTTTCGGCCAACATTAGTGCGGGCTCTTAATCCTGTGTGAGTGTGAGGTTTGCTTCCTCATTGCGCTTCTTCTTGCAGCATTCTACCGCATAGTGCTCATACTCTTTGTCTTTCCAGGGTTGACATTGTCATGGGTTTGTGAGGTATTGTCACGGCCTCCTCTACCACCACGTACGCGGCCATGTCCACGACTACGTCCACGACCTCTGTTTTTCTTGTTATGGTTGCCACATCCCCTCGTACTTGAAAAAAAAAGAGTCAGCCAAATCATTCCTTTTCGTCCATGCGAGTCCCTCCTCATGTGTGAGTAAGAGGTGTTTCTCCTCCTCTTTGTCATCATAGCCACAAAGTCTTTCCTCATGAATCGTAAGACGACCAACGACCTCCTCAACTGACACATTCTCCAAATCATTCCTTTTCGTCCATGCGAGTCCCTCCTCATGTGTGAGTAAGAGGTGTTTCTCCTCCTCTTTGTCATCATAGCCACAAAGTCTTTCCTCATGAATCGTAAGACGACCAACGACCTCCTCAACTGACACGTTCTTGAGGCCACCGGACTGCTCGATGGAGGTAAAAATTTGCATGAATCTTTGGAAAACAGCTCGAAGGAACTTCTTGATGACAGAGATCTCCTCTACCGTGTCACCTAATGAACGGATGCCGATGGCGATCGTCGTCAACTTCATGGAAAAGTTGTCTATTGACTCACAGTCCTTCATGCGGATAGCCTCGAACACACTCTTCAAGGTCTGCACCTTTGCTTCCTTGAAACGTTCCACACCCACATTCATTGTTTGCAGCATCTCCCACACTGTCTTTGTCGAGTCCTTCTCTGCGAATATGAGAAGAACGTCCTCCAAGACTGCTTGGTTGATTGCGGCAAGAGCTATCCCGTCCTTATGCTCCTCAACATCACCATGCTTGCTAGTGTCCAACACGCCTTGTGCCTATAAGTTGACACACATATTTTTCGACCATGTTGCCTAGTTACTCTTCGTGAGTAACGGATGCTAGAGCATTACACTCCCATTCTTTTCTCTCTTTATCGTTGTCACTTCTCCTCCAGTGACTTTGTATGGTGCCGGTATTTGTTTCAACATCCTCGCTCTGATACCAAGTGTTGGAATTGATCCACGATCAAAATATATCAAAACAAATAAAGGGAACAAAAGAACAATTTGAGGGAAGAGATCTTTTGGAACAAAGAACGTTAAGCACTTGCCTTTTCAATTCTATTTTTTGTTGTTTGTAAAAAAAACATAGAGTAGAGAAAATACTAACTTCCTAAACTTTCTCCTCAAGTTGAACCACTACCAATCTTCCTAATTAAAGCAGAAACCTTGGTTCATAACCACAAAACTTGGTCTAAAATTTGGCAGCTATTACCAATTCTCATACAGTTGCTCCTAACTTGTTCTACTAAGTCTACTAACCATTCTCCCAAAGTTACTAAATAAGTTAGTAACTTGTTCTTCTAGCTCAAGTTTGTTAGCTCACAAACCATGTAAGTCATCGTACGAATTTTTATAAAGAAATACTTGTAGGATCATTTGGATGCATGCATGCTAATAATTTCACCTTACATGGTAGCTTTTCCAAGAAATGATTTTAGGTAATATGAGTAGGGATGTGTAATGTGAAGTTGAATGTATTCATGTTTTATGCTTTCGCTATATATGTATGTATGTGTTTAATTTATGCTCAACGAAGGATGGGAAATGGGCTCTAGGTGTGGGTGGATGTTATCGTCCCGTTGAGCATGTATGTATATTCTGCATGAATTATATATGTTGATTCTAGATAATCCAATGCGTGCACACTTGGATAATTTTCATGACCAATTTATTATGATAAGTTTAGGGATCTGTGGTTAGAGTGACAAGTCACTGAATTTGGACCTAACCTTTCTCTAGGAGCCTAGCAAATCACCACAGCAAAAGAAGCACCTTAGGGGTGTTCTTAGGCTACTAGTTATGTGAATGGTGTCTATAGCTTCGTGGGGGACCAGGGGTTACTGATCAATACCCATTGCTTCTAGTCGTTTCGCAAGGAAAACGTGAGACCCACGTCGTACAGCCCATTAGCTGTATGGGATAAGGGAGGAGTCGCGCCCCCCCTAATGAGGGAGACTATCATGGACCTGGGAGGTACTCAGCACACCCCTAGATAAGATACCATATAGTCTCAAATAGTCATGCATGAGCTAGCGCCTCGTAGAGAAACACCAATCATTCATAACTCCGCATAAGAAACTCTTAGGGTTTAAATGAAAGGACGGAGAGCCAAAAGAGCCCCAAGGGGTTAAGACTAGAACCAGATGTCTTAGACCAATGAGAAGCCCGTGAAAACCTGTTAGGCCTAGAATGCGATTAGAGCCTACAAGTAGGTGGCTTATTAAGTATAACTCTTATACTCATCCTTCCTACATTTTTCTTTTTTAGGCGCGTGAGGCATTCGGGTCAAGAGAGGGCGTGTTTGAGAGATGTGGATTGTCACAGAGGAAAACATGTCTCGGGCGTCTGTCCAGTCTTTCTTTTTGTACACAAACATTCATGTCTTTCAATTTCGAATCTGGTCATGAATTTATTTGTTGTCGAGAAACTTTCTTCTTATGAATTATATAATTTTCTTTCCTTTGATGTCTTTTCGAGTTTTCATGCATACACACTACACAACATTATTGTTTTGAGTTATGACTCAGTAGTAAAATATGGGTCGTGTCACTGTTTATTTTAATATTTGATATGTTATTCAACAATGGAAGTTATAATGGAAATTGGTGATGTTCAGTAGCACAACAATGATGTAGAAAGGCAACCCCCACCCTCACATACAAATGTAGAAAAAACCGATCGACCATTCAGATCCCCTCTCAGCCTGTTCACGAGAATAATGGAAGTTAAAGAACAGTTGGAGAAGAGAACGGAAGAAGTGAAAGGCATGGGGAGAAGGTAGAAGGCAGAGTGAATTACTATGACGCCAAATTACACGCTATATTACTCACTTGTAATGGCAAGTGGTGAGTGATTGTTGCTCTAAGTTGTTTATGCAGCTTGGTTTACATGCTGTTTGTTCTGGACGCTGCTCTCATGCTCTACCACCACGAAAATCAACTCAAGTTCATCCTCCAAATACATGCTTTCCCAACAACTCTGGAGAATCAAACAACAAGCTCACACCAAACATTCATCAATGGACCAAGGAATTGATGCTCATTTTAACTCAAATTCAACATTTAGGAGGAGGGTTGGGGACAGAATTTTATGTGTGTACACCATTTTCTGTGCTTTGGTTGGTGTTGCTTCTTTAGAATTATATAATTTTAAAATTTCAGATAATTGATTTTAGGGGGAAAAAAATCAATTTAATACAACAATTTAAATCTAGACCTTAGCCTTCAGTTGACATTTTATATACAATGACATAATACCAAAGCCCAGCAGTACATCCCTAAATATCTATCCATGTGATTGTTATGTGTTAATTGTCGGGAGGTTGAAATTGTTCTTTTTTAAATTTTGTATGTACTTAACTTGAGAATATTTATATGTGTGCATTAGGACGTGAGACAATTACATCTGTCCAATTACAAATTATTTGTGTGCACCATTTTTTTTTTTTTTTTTTTTTTGTTTGAGCCCACATTTGAACACTCTTAGAAGGACAATTGACCTTCTAGTTTGGGACAATAGTAGATCCTTGCACCTCTTGGGCAGAGCATATATATCTGCTTCAGCTTTCTTCTTATTACTTAGCTGGGTCAATCCCAACAGACATTGGGAGCGTATTGAAGAGGGGGCCAACAGAGAAGAACCAAAGGAAGAACGACCAGAAACGGACATCGGAGTATGCTTTACGGAGGAGAAAGAAAATAATCAGAGTTTTTTTTTTTCATGTGAATCGGGTAAAGAAGATGAAGTCCATGGACTTCGGGTCGGATCCGGACGGGTACCCAACCGACAACCCAATACCCAAAAGTCCTCTGCCCTTGGCCCAGTCACATGCACAGCAAGCCCAAATATACATGCAGCCCAGATTCACTCTCACGGTCTAGCATTCGTCTGCCGCCAACACCCACTACCCATTGCCTCGGCCCAACATTCGCCTCGGCCCAAACTCGCTTCAGCCCAGACTTGCAGTAGCCCAACACCAGCCCACGACCTGCATCTCGACCCGCGCCACGACCCGACTCGACCTGTACGCGCCTCAGATCCTGGTGGCGCCACGTGTCACACATGCAGCAAAAATCTTCTCGCTTAGACTACTTAAGCGGCGCGGCTCCGCAACTCGGAACTCGATCCCTCCGCTCGATAAAAGAAAAATAGCCTATTTTCCACCTTCTCAATTTGACCTTGTTAGAGTAAGAACAGTATTAAGGTTCGATTTAGTCGATTTAAGTTAAATTGAGTTACCAATGAAACGGGATGAATATTCTAATAGGGACTAACAACCGGCAACACTTGGAGGGATTTCGAGGAACGTGGAGTGAACGTACTCGAACTTAGGGAAAACGCCGGCTAAGGCCAACCAAGTAAGTGGTCCTACCGTCCGTTTGGTTGCAATTTTTATGCTGAATGATGACACGTGTCCATGACTTCGCACGTGTCATACGCTCGTATATGCAAACTATTATGAAATGAAAGGTATATGATATGATACGTGAATACTATGTTGTATGTGATGAATTGATATGTTTATGATATGATATGATATGATATATTAAAATATAATATGTTGAAGGCATGCTCAGGTTACGTTACGTGACTGTTATGATATATGATATGGTATGATATGTGCATGATGTGAATTATTACGTTCAAAGGCATGAAAAGTTTATAATATGATATATGCATAACATGAACGATATGCAATATGATTGACATGCAAATGACTAATTGACATAATGTACAACTTCGATATACGCATAGAAAGCTACGATAACAATGTTATGATATGAAGGAAGATGCTAATGGGGCTATAATATATGAAAATGAAAAAGGAAAAATGTTGGGATCTCATGCATTATTGTGTGCTCATGTGTGGATCGTGTGCAGAAAATTAAGTACACATCCAATTGCCTGCTTAGGATAGCATAGACTCTTATGATAGGTTCCACTTATGATTTGTATGCGCTTGTATTTAACTCCGATAGGAGGGTTACTTACTAACTATTTCTTACAATACTCAAGTCATATGCTACTCTTATTTTTCACGTGAAAGTAAAACTTCTTTGTACGACTGACGGTGACATCAAAATCTAAGAAACTGTGCCACGCGTTTAGGATAGTTTTGCAATTTTAATTAGTAGATTATTGGTTAGTATAGATTAGGTTGCATTTTCATTGAGTAGCATACCGTAAGTGTATATGACATTTTTATCTTATGTTATTTTTATTATTCCCTTTGCATATTTTATTTAAAGGTTTCATAAGAGACAAGCCAGACCAAGATTATATTTTTAATATAAAATTTTCAATGAAGTATTTTCGTATTAAAGGTTCTTAAATATGTATATTAACGATGGTAGGTTAAGTAAAAATTCTTGAATGATTACGGTTTGAAAGACTAATGTGATTGAAAGCATGGTTGGTCAACCCTAACAAACAAATTAGATCAAAACAAACCCACTTCAAACACCAAATTAATTGTCATTCTTTTATCTCATATTCAAAGTCTTAACTCTAAGTGCTAGTCCACGTAGTGAATTCATTCTCACATATGTAGATCATATGGAAGTACTCCACATGCAACATTGTTTGAACTTGAAAACGGTTGAAGGCCATGCTATGTTAAAAGGATGGGTCCCATTATGTTGCATGTGTTTGCATTTCATGACCTCAATAGTAGGTTATTTAATGGTATTTTTTAAACTCAAGTCATGTGCAACTCTTACATTTCAGGTAAGGGTAAGAGTACACCATGTACGGATGACGGTTGTGTCGTGATGAAGACCATGAAACTAGTGTTAGGGTAGTTGCATTTTGTGTATTTTGTAGCCATTAGGTTAGACCCGAACATGACTTTATTCTTTTTTTTATTTATTATTTATTTGATATTGTTTTGTTTATTTTTATTAGGATCATTTAAGTCCATGATATTGTTTTTGAAATATATTAAAGGAATATTTCTATACTTAATAGTCATGTCAGACATGTAAAGACTTTATTTTTAATAGAAAAATCAGATCGTTGCAATTGTAAATTTTCTCAAATTGAATTTTAGCTTGTTGATAATCTTTGATCCATTATGAATAGTTGATCATTTTGGACTTATCCCTCCTTGATCTTCTTCAAGAATTTCTAGAAGTATGTTGATTAAAAAAAATTGTTACTTATTTTGTATCTACTAATCATGGGTTGTAATTAACATTAAAACCATAGAAACATCATTTCTTTACAAATCTCATAACTCAAATTGTGACCAGAAATAACGAAACTAAAATTTGAAAATTGTCATATTTTAAAGGAACTAAAGTAGACCTTATTGTTTGAGAGTGGTTTGAAAACTAAATAGACCATATCCTAATTTTTTCATGATTAATATCATAATTTTCAAATTTTTTAATAAAAAAAAGAATTGAGGCAATTGTACTTGAGAGGGAATGAATTGGACTTATTAGAATAAGTTATAACTTAGGGATAACTTTAAAAGAATTGTTAATAGTAGAATAAATTATTAACCTATGGATCAATTTTAGGAGAATGTCTTTTCCTGATTTTACGGTAAACTAAGACTCAATTCTCGATTAATGAGATTGAACAGTCAGTCAAGCGACTGGATACAAAATCACATTCATTCATGTCTTTCTTCCCTGTCGACCACGAGGACTGAAACGACGCGCAAAATCCAAACCCGGAAAGGATCAGGGCCGGTGGTGGGCATTTGGGAAAGTCGGGCCAATTGGGTGTCTTCATTCAAGTGACGATACAGAAGAAGAACGAAACAAAGTGAGAGGCCGGGAGGCAGAGAAAAGAGTGGAGTCGATGATCAGGCTCGACGACCGGGAAAAGCAAAACGAAATTAGGATTTGGCAGAAAAGAAGCAAGACTATGGATACCATGACCGATCACCATCGAGAAAGAAGAATCTTTCTAAATCACTTCGCGTCAGCGAGGCCTTCAAGCATCCGAAACATGCCGGAGTTGTAAATGACATAGCGTTTCTAATCGAAAATGACGACTCCTTCAGAAAAACTCAGTTATTCAAGTTCTTTTTTCCAAATCAGTCCCGCTCCGACGGCCCGACGAGTCATCTACTTAAAAGAACCCTCCCCACAGTGCGCCCCTCCTTGAATTATTCGGTCATGCAATACTTATTGAATACAAAGAACAAAATGCATTTCGACCCCGTTAGAGTTCTCAATCATTTCGTGGCACCGGGCGTGGCTGAACCCATGAACGTAGCTGTTGTTGCTAAGAGTGCTTCAAATTCAAGTCTATAGCTTCGTGGGAGGACCAGGTGTTCCTAATCAGTGCTCACTACTCCTAACCGTTTCGCATGGGAAATGTGGCCCCATGTCGTACAACCCATTTGCTAAATGGGAACGGGTTGGGTCACGCCCCCCAACAAGGGGGACTATCATATGCCTAGGAGGTACTTAGCACACCCCTAGGTAAGATGTGTTAAGTTATGGAGTCTGCTCTCTTATTTATGGTAGATGGTTAAATCTGGTGAAGCTATATATAGTAAACTAAACTGTATATAGCCCGAGCTTTGAAAAAGTACTTTCTATTCTCTGTAATTCTCTCTTACTGTACATACGTGAAGTCATCAATAAAAAAATCCTTTTAGCCAGAGTTCTCCTTGCACTTTTCTCTATCCTGTTCTTTGTGTTCATCTAGATCGAGCGTGTGTATTGTTGTGCGATCCTAACAAGATGTCATGTAGAACAACAAGATGTCATATAGTCTTAGATAGCTATGCAGAGGTAGAACCTCATAAAGAGGCACCAGTCATTACAGCTTGGCTTAAGGAATTCTTAGGTATTAAATGAAAGGACGGAGAACCATGTCAATCCCAAGGGGCTAAGACTAAACCAGACTTCCTAGAGCCAATGAATAACCCATGTTTGTTTGTTAAGCTTAGGGTGCGACGAGAGTCTACAAGTAAGTGACTTACTGGGTATAATTTTTATAATCATCCCTGCTATATCTTTTTTTTCAACTGCGTGAGGCGTCGGGTCAAGGGAGGGTGTGATCAGAGACGTGGTTTGTGGTTTTTCATAGAGGAATGCATGTCCCAAGGCGTCAGTCCAGTCTTATATTTTGTATTCAGATTCTCATATTTTTGTTATTGTTTGAACCTTTGTATTGCAATTTTTACTTGAAATAAATGGTTTTGTCTTAATGCATTTTCAACTGTTTTCTTTACATTCATGTTGTTGTTTTGAGTCACGACTCATAGTAAAATATTGGGTCGTGACACCACTGCACGTGACGTGTGGCTCGCGTTGGAAACTACATTCAGCCATCATTGGAAAGCTCATGAACTGAGACTCAAGGATGACCTACAGTTGATGAAATGCGGCACCAAACTTGTTTATGAGTATGTCTGTACCTTCAAAACAATTTATGACCAACTTCATGCCATTGGCAGACCCGTCGAGAACATTGATAAAGTGCAATAGTTCCTTCGTGGACTTGGCATCGATTTTTCAACTTTTTCTACTGCTCAAATGGCTATCACCCCTCTCTCCTGTTTGGCAGATTTAGTCTCTAAAGCTAAAAGTTTTGAGTTGTTCCAGTGCTCTCTTGAGTCCTCTTGCCTTACTCCTACGTCATTCACAGCTACTAATCGTGGTCGCACCCATGGAAGTCACGCTGCTTCTTTTAGCAACCAACGAGGTTGTTCTCATTCCCATAACAACTCCTACAACTGAGAATGAACGCACTCAGGTCAGGGTCGTTGACCACCTCGCTGCCTAATATGTCGCACGGAGGGCCATTATGTTGCAACCAACGGTACATTCGGCCTGATTCAACTCATCCTCACCTTGCTAAAGCCTTCAACACATCATGTTCTATTGCTGGACTCGAGGTTGCTGATTAGTTTTTGGACACTGGAGCTTCGGTCCATATGACGGCTGACTCATCTACTTTGGATCAATCTAAAAATTACATAGGTAACAACTAAGATTATAGTAAATAGTGCATCCTTACCCATTAACCACGCTCACCTTTGTGATTGCAGGAAACAGTGGCATGACAATCAAGTGGCACCCAGTTTATCCCTCCTCCTCGAAATGAGGAAGTTGCAATCAGTTTCTCTCTCCTCCTCAAAAGGGACCGAGTGAAAAGCTCTTGGTTCCTACGCAAGAAGAGCCAATCAAACACAAGCCATGCAAGATCATCCAATCCCTTTTGACTTATTTGGGGCTAAATAAATATAAATTGTGGAAGATAAAATAGACACATAGTGACAATGACTTGTTAACCGACTCTTGCATCCTTCTGCCAATAAGTCAAAAAGGGATTGCATGCAACCAACCATTGACATCTTTTGCATCCTTGGCCATAAATATTTTAAGCATGCGGCGGTCAGGTCCGTCAACGTATAGGAGGAGATGAGGTCAGGTCCGTCAAAGCTTCTTTAATGGAGGCCGGAGATGAGGCCAGCCATGGGCTGTCGCTGGAGGAGGAACTGATGCCCATAAACTCAAATGCAGCGTATAGGAGGAGGCCTTGGGAGAGGAAGTTTTTTGCGTCCATCATTTTTTGTGCTTTGATTGGAGTTGCTTCTTTAGAACTATATGCCTGCAAGTCTGTGCTCTGCCCTTGAACTCCCCAATACAAGCTCCAAGTCTCCTACCCCTTTCAAAAAGATTCGATATTAAAGTATTATATCTATTTTAAAAACATACGAGTTTAACACATGAGAGTTGAGTTGGGGATTGCGGTTATATATTAAGTAGCTAGATTCCGTAGTTCTTGATTTCTGTGTTACAATTCATTTCTCCTCTCCATCTATCAAATTTGGATCCCCTTTTGACCTTCTTCTTCAGATGAATGTATGAATATATATGATACGCATATAAATTATTACAAACTGATACCTCAGTTGTCTCACACATTTTTTCATTCATACAAATCTATACCAAGATTTTAATTCATTTTTATACATCAAACAGTCAACGGCCACCATCCATTCTCACACTTCCAAACCATCACCACCCTCTTTAAAATCCCACCAACCATTGAAGATGGTTGAAGTTATAAATATTTTAATAATATTTTAAAAAAAATTTAAAAGCTCTAAAAATATCCTTAAATTCGAAAACAAAAAGTTAGAAAAATACTATTATAAGTTAATAATCTCTTTTAACTTTCAAAAAAAAAAAAAGAAAAAATTCTGAAGTGACCCTAAATTTCTACCTACTCAAGTTGCTACTATGTTTCATGCTCATATCTTGATGTGGAAATATCTTTAAATGCAAATACATGCAATCATGTTCTTGGGACCTATCTTTGTTCTCTAGGGGTGCCATCTAGTCTCAAACTAATTGGATGTGTTACTTCCCTACACACAACTTACACGTGCGAATGTGAATCTCCATGGGGCTCACACACCCCCTGGGCCCTCTTTGGTCAAACTAATCTATAATGACGTTCGGAGGTCATCGGAACCCCTTGGTGTCATGCTCCCCATGAACACCTTGCTCGTCATACTGTGCACATCCACTTTATCTACTAGATTGAAGCGGGGTCGAGAGTAAAGATATATATATATATATATATGTACTGGCTCCACGATGGGGTCGAGAGTAAGGACAGAGATATATTTATATATACCGGCCACGAGACTAGATCGATGATAAAGACGAAGTTATATATAATATATAATGTGAATAAGTTGATGTGAGGTCGAGGATAGAGATAAAGTGTTAGACGAACACGACTCTCCACAATGGTATGATTTTTTCCACTTTGAGCATAAGCTCTCATGGTATTCTTTTCCGCTATGTAGAATGCTATTATGCTTTATGTTTCCGCTATATAAATGTTTTTTTCATGCTCAAAGGAGGATGAAGAATGTGTGATCTGCGCTCCGGGTGCTTGATGCATGTTATTGCCTCGTTGACCATGTGTGTTTATTTTGCATGAAATTATATTTGATGACTCTAGATGAATGTTGTGCACTTTTCATGTGTATAATCGAACCATAAATTATGTTAAGGCTAGAGATTTAAGGTTGGGATAGCTCGTTACTAATTTTAGACATAACCTTCACGTAGGAGCTTAACAAACCACCACGACTTACGAACCACCTTAAGAATTGCCCTTAGGTCGTGTATTGTGCGAACGGTGTCAACAGTTTCGTGGGAGACTAGGGGTTTATGATCAAAATCCAATTGATGCTAGCCATTTCTGCATGGAAACGAGAGACCACGTCGTACAACCCATTAGCTGGATAAAATAAGGGAAGGGGTCGCACCCCCAACGAGGATGACTTTATGGACCTGAGAGGTGCCAGCTAACCCCCTAGGTAAGACACCATATAGTCTCATATACACCATGGATGAGGTACACTAGTCATTCATAGCGTGATGCAAGGTACTCCCAGGGTTTAAAATGAAAGGACGGAGACCATAATAGCTCCAAGGGGATAAGACTAGAACTAGACGTCTTAGAGCCAAAGAGAAGCCCATGAAAATCTGTTATGCCTAGAACGTGATGGGAGCCTATAAATAGGTGGCTTATTGAGTATAATTTTTATACTCATCCTTGTTCATTTTTCTTTTCAGGTGTGTGATGCTACAGGTCGAGGTGAAGGAGCGTTCGAGAGCTGTGCAGTCACAGAGAAGGTCGTTTTGGAGTATTAATCCATTTTTCTTGGAGTCTTTTGTATTTTTGTTTTTATATTTGTATTTCCAGTTTGTAATATTTAAAATAACATGGCCTTAATTTTGATGTTGTCGACTTCCTTCTCCTATTTTAAATTTGTTTAATTTTTATCTTTTATTCTACTTTAGTTTTATTTTTATTTATTTTTGCTTTCGGTTTTTAGCCATGATTCGAGTTTCGAAGCCCCGAAAAAATCAGGTCGTTATACATTTCATCTACTAAAAATATTGATCATAACAAATACAACCAATTTTCTTTTCTTTTGGTGCTCGCTTTTTTTTTTCTCCCAAGTTTAAGACATAATTCGTATATGTTTTCAAAATTTATGAAGGAATTTTTCTCCCTTGTGTTTGACATCATATTCATTGGTTAGACCATAACTTTTGGCAAAACCCTTTGTATAAACACAATCTTCTCTCTAAACAAACACAATTTATGCTTTGGATAATTGAGTTTCACACTTATATACTAAATTTTTTTAGTTTAATCAGGTACGCTTCTCTCTTTACTCACTAGTTTTATTGATAGAAACCATTAACAGAGTTTTCTTTTTTTTAGAAACAACTACAACACTCCAACACCATTAGATAATAGCGGCAAAAAGCATGCCAAACGTCCGGGGCTGGCAATGGTAGCGTTGAGACGTTACACATAGCGTCTGAAACTTGAGCCTGCTTCTTTCCACTTCTTGCAACATCGCAACGCACTGTAGTGATATGATGCTAATAGAAGACTAAAAAATATATTCAACTCAACTGATTTAGTTTAGGTTGATTGAAACTGGCAGGGTTTATTATTAATTTTAGATTTTTTTTTTCTATATTATATATGTAAATTCACTATGTCTTGAAAATAAATTTGTGTTTAAGCCCACGGGTGAACCACGTAAAATCCCATTGCATTAATGCAGCTTCTGAGCTCACTCAACTTGTTATTGCTTTTTTTAGTCCTCTTTATTGTTCCAGCCCTTAACTCCTTCACCAGGAGCTGAAGGCAAGGGTCGTATAGCTGGTAGAACAATCTTAGGGTTTTGTTTTAATCCAATGGTTCTTTCCATCCCATGCGTAATAGATTCCCTTCCTATTTCCGGATTTTGATTGATCCGTCTCTTTTCCAATGTCGTCTACAACAAACCCTTTTTGCCACTATCCCTCCTTTCACCATGCTCCTCCCAATTCTAGGTTTTCGATTATGTTTCACTTGAAACCTCTACTCCCTTGTTTTCATCTCAATTCAAGCACCCGTTGCGTCGATACTCTCTCCAGACAATGCATAAATGTAAGGTCTCTCTCTGTCCCTAAGGGAAACGACCATTTATGGTTTCTGTAATGGTGAGAAATTATGAATTCGGGAAAGGGGTTTTCGTATTTTCACTTGCAGTAGTATAGAGTTTGTGTTATATATGTTGCATATGTGAGAGTCAGTAAACTTGACTTAATAAAAGAAGTTAACTTCCCAAAAAAAACTTTAATACAAGTATCAGTAGTTACCAAATTATGGAGTAAGTTTTAGTGATTTACTTAGGAAGATTATAAGTGGTTTCTAACTTGAGGTAGTATTTTCTCCACTATAAATATTCATTAGATGTTCTCAGAGAATTGAAAAGTATAGTGATTAAGATCCTTTTGTTTCAAAAAAAACTCTCATCTCAAGTTGTTCTTTTTGCTTCACTTATTTGTTTTAGTGTATTTTGATTGTGGGTCATATCCAACATATGATATTAAAACTAGGATGTTGAAAAAATGTCATCACTATACAAAGTCGTTAGAAGAGATATGATGATGATAAAGAGTGGAAAGGAGAGAAGTGTGTCACGCTCCAGTATCCGATTATTCACGAAGAGTAACTACGCACCATGGTCCATAAAAGAGGTGTGTTAACTTACAGGAACAAGGCGTGTGGGATGCCATTGAGAATGGTGACAATGTTGAGGAGTATAAGAGCAGGATGACTCTGGCCGTCATCTATCAAGCAATCCCAGAGGACATCCTTCTCATGTTGGCAAGGGGCTCAGCAAAGGCAATGTGGGAGACGATGCAAAAAATGTCTGTGGGTGTGGAAAATGTCAAAGAAGCAAAGGTGTAAATCTTAATGAGTGAGTTCGAGGCTATTCACATGAATGACTGTAAGTCAGTAGACAACTTATCCACGAAGTTGTCGATGATTGTCAGCAACATTCATTCGTTAGGCGATAAGGTGGATGAGTTCTCCGTCGTTAAGAAGTCACTTCGACCTGTCCCTCGAGATTCATGCAGATTGTTATCTCCATTGAGCAACGTGGGGACCTCAAGAAATATCAATTGAGGAGGTCGTTGATTGTCCTTAAGGTCCATGAGGAGAACTTTGTGGCTACAACGATAGAGATAGAGAGGAGGAGAAGCACGCATCAAGAATGACTCGCATGACAAAAACGGAAATATGGTCTGATTATTTCTTTTTAGCTACAAAGGTACATGGCGACCACAACAAGGAAAGTAAGGGTTATAGGCATGGTCGCAGACGTAGCAGCAAAGGAGGTCGTGACAGTATTGTTGTGAGGTCGTGTAACGACCCGAAATTTTCCACTTAATTTAAGGTCGCTACTGTATACGTACCATAAACATTGAATGCGAAAGACTTCATTTAAATTCCATAAAACATAACCTTTAACTTAAAAACACAGCCATGGACTTACGTGTTTCGAAAACATCTTTAAAACGACACAACAAAAGACCCGAAATAAAATAAATAAGCGTTTAAGCTTAAAACATCCTATTCTATCCTAAGTCTAGGAAAATAAATACCACTAGCCTATGCATGTGCCATGATCTCGAGTTGCGATGCCGTCGTCAGCCGTACAGGAATGTCTTGCCTTAACCTGAAAAATGTAGTAGCACATGGCCTGAGTATTTAAAGAAATACTCAGTAAGTGACCCCACTATTGGGGTTAAATGCAACAATCACATGCAATGAAATGATGGGACCTATCTTTCATTTCGTTTCATTTCATTTCATTTCGTTTCGTTTCGTTTCGTTTCGTTTCGTTTTCCCTGCGGTGTAATCTTAACAGGTAATCGTGGACGTGTACCATATACTCTACACGCAGCCCATACGTGCGAGTATGGACTCACCAGCTAGTTCGCACACCGCTGGGCCACTGTCCCTAGCCGGTGGGCATGCTCTGGGGGCCCACCGGGACCCATTAGAATTAAAACCGTCACGGCAGCGCTATGCAAAGCATAACGATCGTTGTCCTGCCCTTTGGATGTACGCGTCCGTACCCTCGTGATGGGATAGGGGTATCCCCCAAATGCATGATCACACAATATGCATGAGGTCCCACTAGTCCTACAGTCATCATTTAATGAACAAAACCCCGTGTCACGTTTTCATGCTTACATGTCATTCTCATTTCATTACATATCATACATATTCTTAGTGGGGTTATGTATCATGCAATTTACCGTATTTCATGTCATACAATTCATTCAGTTACATTTCAATACCCATACAACAAGCCATAATCGTACAAGGGTCACACATCGTCACATGCATTCATATCACATCAACTAAGCAGCATAAATAACATACATTCACGTTCACATGATTTCGTACTTAAGCACAATAATCTAGCATACAATGGATCATATCATAACAAAGTCATAACGTAAACATTTCATAGTCATATCGTTCTCTAACTTACCATAACCTTAACGTTCTTATACCTATCACAGGCATATCATTACGTGACGTACCTTAGTCATATCATTACCAGAACGTATCCTAACGCCATCGTTCTATCAATCTATCACAAACCTATCCCTTCCTACCCATAACCTAACCGTATTCTTTCATCAATCTCTCCTATCCATAGCACTCCGGTATGTAACCTAACCTTAACGTTTCGTGAACGTATCTTACTCCTATCGTTACATTTTGTTTTGTGCATCCTTCTCGTATCCTATCTCAAACATCTCCTAGAGCACATCGTACCATAATTATTATCATACAATCAACATATTATATAACATAACGTAACATATAGGAAGCATATCGATCCACAGACAATTCACACATATCAATATATATGACACGTGCAGAACCACAGGGCACGTGTCAACATAAAAAAAAATAACCATGCCGATAGTAAGGTCACTTACCTGGCTAGCTTAAGTCGTTGTCACAAATATATCCTTAATGAAAGTTCGATTCTGTCCTTTGAAATCCGAGTCAACCTATATGAGTTCATGACATCAGTTTCAAGTTTGAACTCTATACAATTATTTCTCTAATTTACCTTATTAAAATTCTGACATTTACTCTTACACAGAATTTAATTTCATGCCCTCTGATATCTCCTGTTATATTTTTAAATTCTGTTTAACAAATCTTTCCTCAATCTTCCCTCCTCCCTCATGGTAATTATTTTCATTCCCATTCTGTAATTATTTTCATTCCCATTCTGTAAATAGACTCTCAGTTTTGTAAACATCTGTAAATAAGATATTACTCGAATTCTATATTTATTTTCATTATGTAAACCGATATTATTGGCCAATTTTAATTTGGCTACTATCTTACAGATTTATGGATCTGCCAGCTAAAATTATATTGATTCTAACCTTATTTCCTATAACTTCCGATGCTAAAAAAAAATCTAATTAATTGAACATGGGATCTGATTATTACATACGGTAAGATAGGAAAGAAGATTTGATCCTAAATTAATTTCTTATAAGCATAACTATAAAGGAAAAGGAGTTCTGAGATAGAATTTTACCGTAATAACTGACAAAAATCTCTAAATCTGCAATCTGTTCAAATACTTCTTCTCAAATCTGACGATGGTTGTTTTCTGTTTCTTTCCCTTTTTTTTTTTGTCACGTTTTCTGTTTCTTTTTTTGCAGCGTACATGGGCAGAGGAGAGATAATTGTGGGAAGGGATGAGAGGTTAGTGGAGAGAGATGGGGAAAAGTTTATTTTTTTATTTATTTTTTAATTAATTAATTAATTTATTTTATTTTTTTATTATTATAATTTTAACTATTTTTTATAATTATTTTTATTCTTTATTTCTTTATTTAGGTTTGGGCTATTACAGGTCGTGACAGTATTGTTGAACACAACTGTCCGTGTGAAACACTCTCACTATTTATTAAGACCAATCGAGAAGAGATTACAAGACAGTCTCTAGAATACTATTGCTTTGTATTTCTTTGGGATGAAAACCTAGGTAGGGTGGATGGGTATTTGTAGCAGAGGACAGACAATTTATTCCTAAAATTTAACATTTTTTCTAAAATATCTAAATCTTTTTCAAGTCATCCACTGGGTCATCTCTCTTGATTTGCTGCTTCTCAATTTCTTCCTACAGGAATTTTTCTCTAATGAAATGGTAGCGTCCCTCCACATGCTTTGGTCTAGCATGAAACACGGATTTTCTGCTAGATGAATCACATATTAGTTGTCGCAATGAAGTGATATTGGATAGTAAATTTTCTTATGCAAACCTTCAATCAACAATTTCAACCATATACTTAACTGAGCTGCTCCAACTGCTGATCTATACTTTGCTTCTGTAGTTGACAATGATATTGTCGGTTGTCTTTTGCTACATCAAGAAGTTGTTCTCAAATAGAGCTTGAACACATATCCAGTGCTTGATCTTTGGGTGTCGTGATATCTAGCATAGTCAGTATCACGATATCTGACTAGCTTGCCATCTTTGCTTCTTTTGTAAAAAAGATCATAATTGATTGTTCTTTTGTCGTATCTCAAGATTTGTCAAACTACATCCAAATGAAGCTTTTTTGTACTTTGCATGTACTGACTAATGTTTCAAACTCCATTTTCAAATCTATTTGGTAAGTTCGTGTAGATCTGCTGGTTGAACTCTCCATGCACTAAAACATTCTTCAAATTCATCTGCTATAATTTTTAATATTTATTTATCATAAGTATTTGAGGAACCTGTATGACAGTGATTTTTATTGGAATAAACTTAAATGAAAGGTAGTTTTAATTTTCTTAAGTTTAGTGGTTTTTTGAAATTGGGTCGTTCAAAGAAAAGGCCAAAACAAAAGATGAAAGGCCAATGACTATTTCAGCAATAGTGGTAAGTGGGAGGAATAGTGGGTTAGAAAATGATGATACATGGATAACCAATTTTATCCTTTAAAAAACCTATAAATTAGTTTATTTTCCCATGGTAAAAAGTAAGCAAGTAGAGCAATAAGAAAAAGCAGAAATAGAAATTGTCTCATTTAAGTACAGTGTAATAGAAAAAAAGGCTTTTCATAATTTTTTGTCTCCTTGTTTCTCCCCTCTCGACATCTCCTTCACAGTGTCGTGAGTGTTATTTTAACAAATTAGTATCAGAGCGAGCTCTTATTTTCAACAAATTGGTATTAGAACCGATGGCGAATATGATGGGACAAATGCCGCTACCACGATTAACGAAGATGAACTACGAGAATTGGAACATCCAAATGAAAGCTCTTCTCGGTTCTCAAGACGCATGGGAGGTGGTCGAAGAAGGTTTCGAAAAACCAAAGGATACCAAGGGTTATACGGCGGCGCAAAACAAGGCGCTAAAAGAATTGCGATCAGGAACCAAAGGATACCACGAGTTGTACTGTTCCAGGCTGTTGACGAGTCGGGCTTTGAGATGATTGCAAGGGCAACTACTTCAAAAGAAGCGTGAGACACTTTAGAAAAAGTGTTCAAAGGAACCGACCGAGTCAAGCAAGTGCGTTTCCAAACTCTGCATGGCGAGTTGGAGAGTATGAAAGATGAAGGAGTCAGAAAATGTATCTGACTACATTACGCGCGTACAGACCGTGGCAAATCAACTAAATTGAAATGGAGAAATGTTATCCGAGACGCGGGTTGTGGAGAAGATCTTGAGGTCGTTAACCAACAACTTTGAGAATGTTGTATGTGCCATAGAAGAGTCAAAGGACCTAGCGAAGTTCACGGTTTGATGAGCTCGCCAGTTCTCGCGAGGCACACGAGCAACATAAGAAAAAGGAGGAGACACTCGATCAATCGCTTCAGATTAAGGCATCAACAAAGGATGAAAAGCTACTCTACTCTTAAAATATTCAAGGTAGAGGTCAAGGAAGTCACGGGAATGGTCGAGGTAGTCAAGACAGTAGAAAAGAAGAAATTTATAAGGAGAAGAGACAGTCGAGCCAAGCAAATTGGGGTGGAAGAGGACACAATCAAGGACGCGGTCAAGGATATAATTCCAACATCCAGTGTTACAGATGTCAAAATATGGCCACTATGCAAATAATTGTAACTCCGACAGATGTTACAATTATGGCAGAATGTGTCATTATGCAAGAGATTGTCGAGCCGAGGAAAAGGTGGAAGAAACCATCAACCTAGCTTTGGATGATGCAACAAACGAAGGCATTCTCTTGATGGCAAAAAATGAAGAGCTTGAAATAAAAGAACACAATGGCGCGAAAGACGATGGCGATAGTCGTGAGGCAGTGGAAACTGTTGGAAATGAGGTGATGTGCAGCGGATGTGGCGAAATCCGGATAATGGAGACGAGAAAATCGATGAAAGATGAACAACCAGATAACAGAGAGCCCGAGCTCGAAGAGAGAGATCTCCAATGGCCGGAAAGGAAATTTGAGGAGGAAAGAAGAAAGAGGATGAGAATGGAAGAGAAAATGGAAGAAGAAAATGGAAAAGAAAAGAAAGAGTTAGAAATGAAGGTTGAAAGGTTAGAGAAGGAAGTTGTTGAGTTGAGTGAGAGTTCCTTCTATCTCAAACAGGAGAAGGAAAAGAATGGGAAGGTAATCTTTGAACTTGTGAAGAAAGTTGAAGAAGGTGTGGAGAAAGAGAATGGCTTGGAAGTGGAAAATGTCGTTGTAGACTTGCAAAGGAAATTGAGCAAACTAAACGAAGCTATGATGTCTGAGTTGAGCGTGGTTGAGAACGAGAGAAATGAGGAGTTGGTGTCTCAAATGGGCTGTTCTCGAGAAGCTCCAAATGAAGTCTCATCAGAAAAGGACAAGCTCAGTTTGAAGCTCGAGTACAAGGAAAGGAAATTGAAGAAACCACGACTGAGCTCGAGAAAACAAAAACGGCCCAACTGGAATCATTGAATATAGCATTTAAGTTTATGGGGAAGTTTTGTCGGAATTAACTTAAATGAAAATGGTAGTTTTAATTTTTTGTTAATTTTAGTAAGCTTTTAAACTCATTCATGAAGTAAAAAGGCTAAAAGGAAAATTGAAAGGCCAATAACTATTTCGAGATGGTGGGTTAGAAAATGATGACAGAATGATAACTATTTTTAACCTTTAAAAACCTACAAAATAGTTTGTTTTCATGGTAAAGAGGAAGAGCAAAGAGAAATGAAATACAGAGTTAGAGTTAAAAGAAGAATAGAAAAGATTTCTTTTCAATATTCTTTGTCTCCTTGTCTCTCCACTCTCGACATCTCCTTCACAAATACGCGAGTAGTACTTTCACAATGCAGTATCGGAGCGTTCGATTGTTAGTGAGTGTGAGATTACTTCACAGATTCGTGAGTGTTATTTTATCACATTAGTATTAGAGCGAGGTTTTATTTTAACAATTTTTTTTATCTGATCCCTTGCACCAACACTCACAAACCCTAAGCCGCCACCCTCCCTTTTCCTCTTTATCTTCTTCTTTAAGTCGTCAACGCCCATCGACGCCATCCCGTTGCCGTCCATCTCTCACAACCCGCGCCCCTTCCACGTCGGAACACCACCGCCAGTTGTCGTCGCGTATCGAATATCCACGTTGTCGCCGCAAATGGAACACCATTGCCTTCGTTGAAACCACCATTGAGAGGAATAAATGTAACCAAGTACAACAAGCCCACCCAACGGAATTGGGATTGGAACCAACCTCTACAATGGTCGAATATATTTGTCATGGTTGTTTGTTGTCAACTTCATTGTTACATTTGGTGGTTGATAAACATTGGGCAATTGATGATTGTTAATTTGTTGCATGCGTAGTTATATTTGATGATTGAGTCTGATGTGAGTTGTATGGCATAAATATACGTTGGTTCATGAAATCAAATGTTTTGGGACCTATTGCGTTTGATGGTGATGGTTAAGAAGCTTGTGTTAATAGTTACACGCTGTGTGTTTCGGATAACTAGCCACTAATAGCCCTTCGGGGTGATTGCAGAAAATGACTATCAAGGTAAGGGTTACACGTGCTATATTTCGGGTAACCAGCTTTCGATGGTCATTTTAAGGAGATGTTGATTTTCTCATGGTAATGATAACACGCCATGTGTTTCGGGTAACCAGTTAGAGATAATCATTTTAAGGAGTAAAGGTGGGCGTTGATTTTCTTGTGTCAACAATTACCCACTCCATGTTTTGGGTGAGTGGGTCCCTCAATTTTAGTTGATCATCTTGTTAGGATTTATGTATTTGCCGTGAATAGGGGAGGGACTTCCTTACTAACCATTGTTACAATTTATGTATTTATGGACAATAGGGAGTTCCTTGATGACTTTTTTTTAAATGGTTTTGAGGCCTGTGGCATAGACGTGATGAATAGGATACAGAAGTCAGTCATAGAGCGACTAAAAAATTTTATCTTTATGGATTGATTTAAACTATGTTCGAAAAAAAAAAGTGTATGAGTGAAAATTTGGATTTTATCTTTTTTATTATTTTTTTATACATTTCTTTTATTATTTATAATTTATTTGTTAATTAAGAAAACAATTATCAAATATTATCAAATATGTGGGTAACTTTAGCACCTTGGGTTTAGAATAACCTTGGAATAATATTTAATTTTTATCTTTTCTATCTATTTAATTTTCAACTTTAAAAATCACTATTTAACTTTTGATTTCTTTTAAGAAAAAAATTTAAAAACTTGAATTTGTGAGAGACCAAAATTAATAAACATATTATCATAAATAATTATGCGCTAATTACCCATAAGCGTTCGTATATTTTTGGTTTGGTGATGCTAGAGAAATAATTAAATGAAAAATCCTTTTTTGAAATACTTCAAATGTGTAGTGAGATGTTTAAAAACAATGGTAAAACTCAACCCATCACATAACAACAATTTTTTTGTAATAAAGGGCAGGATTAGGGAGAGGAAATTAGAAGATTTAAATTAATTTATTTATGTGAAGAAAAAACAAAAAATAAATGTGTTTATGTGGGGAGTTGGAAGTTTGGTAGAAAATATGAAAAATAGAGCTAAATCTTGTCTTTCCTCGCCAGCTTGGGGGCCACTTTTTATCCGGACGCATAGCGGGACTCACAATTAAATCCAAGAAATTGGAATAAATTATATTATCATTCTTCCCACCTTAACAACAGAAGAGGAAACAGCGCTGAAACAGATGAATAACGAGGATCACATACTTTAACGATATCATTAATAAGATTAACAGGGAGTCTGATCTAAAGATCTAGTAGAGATATATATAGTACATATTTAATAAAGATATAGTAGCTATAAGATATATTGGATAGAATTTTGTAAAAAGTTGGTAAAGTTATATTTAGTAAATTAAAATCATATATACTCAAATGTATTTTTTTTTTTCTTTTTTTGAATGTATCTAAAGACCTTTACTAATATTCTTCATTACATTTCTTCTCTCCTATTTCTTTGTATTCATCTTGTGCATGGTTGTGGGTTCCTAACAAACAACTAGTATAACAACTAGTATTAGAGCTAGGCTAAATTCACTATGATATGTGACGATGAAAATTTCAAACATTGGAATTGAAAAGTTTGATGGATCTGATTTCAGTTTCTGGAAGATTCAGATTGAAGATTATCTGTGCCAGAAAGATCTTCACGAACCCCTATTGGGGTGAAGACGGATATTATGACTACGGAGCAGTGGAAGCTCAAGGATCGTTAGGTCTTTGGGTTGATCCGGTTGATGCTATCCAGAAATGTGGCATTCAATATCATCAAGGAGAAGACGACGTCGGATCTATTGAAGACGCTGTCAAATATGTGCGAAAAACTGTCGGATATGAACAAGGTGTATTTGATGCGGATATTATTCAATCTACATATAAACGAATTCAATATGATTGTAAGTCAATTGAGTTCGATGGAAATTAATTTATAAGATGAAATTAAGGCATTGATTTTGATGTTATCTTTACCCGAGTCGTAGGATACTGTTGTTGCCGCGATTAGCAGTTCCTGAGGATCTGAAAAGTTGAAGTTCGATGAAATTCGAGATGTAGTTTTCAGTGAAAGTATTCGCAAACGAGAAACTGGGGATTCATCTGGTGGTACTCTCAGTGTTGACCAAAGGGGAAGAAGGAGAGGAAGTAAATCGAAGGGCCAAAGCAAAGGTCGATCAAAATCAAAGAACAATGAAAATTTTCTAAAATTTTCTAAACAGACCAACCTAACGTGTTGAAGTTGTGGAGAAAAAAATCAATTCGATAAATTCAGCAGAACACTTTGGGGATGTTCTAACCCTCAGCGTTGACTATCCGATTGAATCCTAGATTTTGGATTCAAGTGTAACTTTTCATTCATCTACAAACAAAGCATTGTTTCGAAATTTCAAGTTGTAAGTTTGGAGAAGGTGAATTTTACCCGTAACAAAGATTTAGAGATGGAAGTTTGTTAGAGATGGAAGTAAAAGGGATGTCTGCCAAAAATAATACCCTTCTTCCGCGGGGATTACGATGTGCCTTAAATTTCGAGGGAAAACTTTAGTTATCCATGACTTCCATTTTCTATTATAATGGAAAGGGTTATTTAATTACCTTTTTTCTCTTTTAATAAATAAATAAATAAATGATTAATTCATTAAATAATGTCGGCTTCCACGTAATATAGTTTGTGTGATTAGGACCCACAAATATCATCCACCTTCCATATCCACCTTCCACGTAATTGTACCACAATCCTCTCTGCTAAATTATGTATCTAATTCTTTTTATTTATTTAGGTTACTTATGGATAAAATAAAATGTCATTCGAAAAAAAAAACGAAAGTCTTAAGAAGATGAAAACTGAAATAAATCTTCATAGATAGAAGTTCGTTATTCACTTTAGATTAAGATCAAGTTGCATATAATCATGATTCTTCTTTGAAATATTAACCTTTTCCATTGATAAAATTTAATCTTATGCTCTTTACTTTTCCTCTCATTCATACTTTCCTATGTACTCTCTCGAACTCTTCTTGCTCTCTTGAAATAGCGGAGTCTTAGATGAGAGGGATCCAGGATTAACGTTGGAGCTAAACTAAATTTATTTGTACAGTCAATGTGGTCGTACATGGGGACAACAGATCTTTGATCACCCACAATCATACCACAACTTTATTATTAGTCTTGTAGACATTTTTTTCCCCCTAATTATATGATTGACTAAACTTTTATACCACAATTTATCCTATAAAAATTGTAAATTTGGGTTTGAAAATCATAATAATTTAATGTATTAAGATTAATGAAAGGATTTAATTAATTATTTTGTATCATTATTCAAAACATTTTATTGTTAGCAGATTAATTTTGTTAAAAGGAAAAAAAATTGAAGGGTTTAAACACAAATTTACTTTCATTCCCCCTAAATTGATTTTGTGTTGGATTGATTGTTTAACGTTTCAAAATGTTGAATATATATTTTAGGCTTCTATTAGCATCATGACACTATAGCGAGCGTTGAAATGTTGCTACAAGAAGGTAAGTGGTGACACCAATCTAAGCTAATCAGTTAAGAGACCTTACTATCGACATGATTATATTTGATATTGACATGTGCCCCGTGATTTTACATGTGTCATATATATTATTATGTGTGAATTTTTTATGGATCCAAATGCTTATGATATGATAGTATATGTTATGATATATAAATTGTATGATAATATTTACGGTACGGTGTGTTCAATGATATGTTTGAAATAGGATATGAGAATGATGCACTAAACGTTATGTAACGATAGGAGTAAGATATGTTCATGAAACGTTAAGGTTAGGTTACGTATCGAAGTGCTAGAGATATGAGAGATTGATAAGACGATACGATAAATATTATGTATAGAAAACACTTTATTTAAAGAATAATTAATATAACGATACGGTGAAGTTATGTATAGAAAATGATAAGGTCACAGACAATTGATAAAAGAATATGGTTAGGTTATGGGTAGAAAGGGATAGGATTATGATAGATTGATAGAACAATAGCGTTAGGATACATTCATGTAACGATATGGCTAAGGTACGTTCATGTAACGATATGACTATGATATGTATAAGAACGTTAAGGCTATGATAAGTTAGGGAACGCTATGACCACAGAGTGTTTATGGAATGATATGATTATGAACGGATATGGGAATGACGAATACATATATAAATATGTAGAAAAATGGTATGAGAATGATATGATATAGGTTATGGTACGAAATATTTGATTATTGATACGTTTATGCTATGACATAATGTGAACCGATATGTTAGGAATATGTTATGTTTAGATCTTTTTACGTGACCGTTGAGGTAATTACTGTCGCCATGAAATGCTATGTTAAAAGCATGATACGGTATGTTATGTCTCCTAAATTGTATGTATACAGCATGATATGAATGACATGAAATCATGATAAATGGAATGAAGTATAACCCTGTTAGAAGTATGCATATGATATGAGAAGTGAAAAAATTGAGAAATGATATGATATGAATGAAAAATGATAGGGGTATTTAATAATGATGAAAGTGGAAAAATATTGGAACCTCATGCATTATGTTTGCTCATGGATTTGGGGATATATCCTTATTCCATCACGAGTGTACGAACACGTACACCAATAGGCAAGAGAACTATCATTACGTTTTACATAATACTGTCGTGACGGTTACTAATTCTAAAGGGTGTCCGACATGAAGAGCTACCAGAGCATGCTCGCCCGACAAGGAAAGGGGCCTAGCGGTGTGCGAGCTGACTAGTGAGTCCGTATTCACACGTATTGGCTGTGTGTAAAGTATATGATACACATCTAAGTTGCGATAGTACCATAGGAAAATAGACTGTTATGATAGGTTCCGTCATTGCATTCGCATGTTCTTGTATTTAACCCAAATAGTGAGTATTTTTTTTTTTAAATACTGAAGTCATGTACTACTTCTATTTCAGATTAAGACAAGACATTCCTATATGGCTGACGACGACATCACATCTCAAGACAATGACATATACATAGAGTAGTCATATTTATTTTTTTAGACTTAGGCTAGAATATGATGTTTTTAATTTAAATGTTTATTTATTTTTTTGTTGTGTCGTTTTTAAAGGTGTTTTCAAAACACATAAGTCCATAACTGTGTTTTAAGATGAAGGTGACGTTCTATGAAAGTTTAAGGAAGTATTTTCGCATTTAATATTCATGATATGTATATAGTGGCGACCTTAAATTAAGTAGAAAATTTCGAGTCGTTACAGGTACTTACTACATTGGTCCAACTTCCACTATCAATGATAAGACTACAAGGAGTCCCCTTGACTAAACACCGCGTGTGAAACAGGTTGTCTCTTTGATCATCAATATCATTCTCCGTAACTTGATTTTTAAGAAGGTTTCTTATAATAAGTGTCAAATGACTCACATCTTTCCATTCCTCCTTATTCTTCTGAACTACTTCAACTAGCTCATTGATCTCCCCTCTACTTTCCTCGTCTTGGTTCATGATTGCACAAATACCAGTTAAATATGCTTAGGACCTCACACACTCAACTCCCTCAGGAACACTCGTGCTTACTACATAAAAGTAGACTATTTAGAGAAGTGACTAAATTATGATCCTTATAATATGGATAAAACAATTATGGTATTCAAGGCAATCAAAATAAGGTAATTATGAAGGAACAGAAACTAAAAAAAAAAAAAAAATGATCTAATGAACAAAGTAACAAACATATTTTTGGGTAGAATTGCACATTGACAATCAATACAAAAGAAAAGATCATTAAGATTTTGACTAAATTACCTTTTTAATTATAAAATATAAGAGAATGGTCTAAGTTTCATTTTTACGGAATCGGGGCAAACTTAGAAGTTATTTCGAGTTTGAATTAGGATACAAAAATATAAAACAAAAGGATACCGATTTAGACCGTTTAAGCAAAATGCCAATTGAAGTTTATTTGATCTTCAAGTAAAAGTGCAAATGGTTTAATGATAAGAATTTATAATCACAATATTAAGAAGCAAAATTTTAGATGTTTTTTTTTGTTTTCTTCTAATCAAAATATGATCTTTAAGAACAAAATGAGAACAAATCAAAAAATAAAGAAAACCGTGGAAATGACAGCAAGAAAATAAATAGATAAATTTGAAGAAAAATAGACAATAACATAAATGAAACATAAAATTAGGGTAGACCACATGCAACCTATGTTCTAGTACCAAATTGATAAGCCAATCCTAATCGTCAGCACAACATCCAGCTTATAACCCTTCAAAGAACTTACACCTCTTCATACAAAATTGAGATCAACCAATAGACAAGGTTCGAATTAGATTATCTCTTAAGATCAAAATCTAGGAGCAAGATTTGGAACCTTGTTATAAATTGAGTCACTCCACAATCAAACTTGATCAAGATGATTGATTGAATGACTAAGATGCAATGTACCGCAAGCATGAAACTTAGAAATGACAAAAATGATAAATATATCTTTGTATTTTTACACGACGATTGATTGAATGACTCAGATGCAATCTACCACAATCATGAAACTTACAAAGGGCAAAAATGATAAATATATCTCTGTATTCTTACGAAATAATTTGTATGTATTTATGGTACTCACACAAAAGAAACTTTTAATTCTTCCAATAAAGAAGTTAGTAGCTAGAATTTACCTCCGCTCCCTTCAAATCTCCACAGAAAAATGTTTGTTTACCTATTGTATTTATATTCTGCACATGGTAAATTTTAATTTTTCAAATTCACTAAAAAGTTAAGTGACTATAATTTATTCTCACTCTCTTCCAATCTTCCCGTCAAGTCTAGACAAAATGTCAATTTCACCATTAAATTTGAGAATGTCAATTTCACAATTAAATTTTCACAATTTTTTCTACTATAATAGTTATGAAATTAAAAATAACAATAAAAATGATTAGTTCAAAGAAACCAATTTTTTTGAAATCTATTAAAACTAATTTTTTATCAATTCAGTTAACGTCAAACAGGTACGAGTAGTGGTATTAGTAAGCCAAAATTACCGTTGTGATAGACCTTTGAATATGCTAAATTTTTTAATTGATTTTATTAAGTTTTGTATGGTTGAGATCAACCTGAAGTTTATGAACCCGAAATCGAACCGAGTCAATTTAAGTTCAGAAAGAATAACTCAACGTCTCTAATTCGAATTGAGTTAGGTTGGATTGAATTATATTTTCAAGTGGGATGTACACCTCTATCATTTACCAAATAAATAAACAAATAAATAAATATATAAATAAACAAATAAATAAATAATGAGGTCAATCAGTCGGTAAAAGCCGCCTTTCCCTCCCTAACATACAATACAAACGCTCGCCACTGACACGTGCCTCTCACACACCAATTCCAAAAGATAATAATGCCCACCACCGACACGTGGCGCTCACGCGCCAATTCCAAAAATAATACCCTTTTTTATTTTCCGCGGGAATTCCGATGTGCCTTCAATTTCGAGGAGGATTATTTAATAAATAAAAAGAATAAAAGAATTTGAAATGTGTGGGTCCCTTACCTAATAAATTGTATAACAAGTAGAAAACATTAGTTTTTTTTTTCTCTTTTAAATAAATAAATAAATAAATAAATAATTCATTAAATAATGTAGGCTTCCACGTCATATATTTTGTGTGATTAAGGCCCACAAATATCCATCCACCTTCCATAACTATGTTTCCACGTCATATATTTTGTCTGATTAACTGTTTTGAGTTATGTAAACTGATAGAGTGAAGGAGGACAACCCTGTTGCAACCAGTTTCTGTCTCCTCCTATTCATTCCATTCTTTGATTATCTTTTAGTTACAAATTTGAAGAAAAGTTTGGAACATGTTTCCTTCCCATATGATTATAAAATCTAAATATTAATTTAGATACGATGACAGGTGTGTATCTAGATAATTGTTATGCTGTTAAACACTATAAATAAATAAATAAATCGGGATCTTTCATAAATATTTTATAGAGTAAAAATCTATTAAAATAAGAAAGAGAAATTTGAATCCCAAATTTTTTTAACTGAGAATGGGACGTAATCACATGTTGTCAATGTTCATTAATTTTGAAAAAGTAAAAATACTAATTTATTGGAGGACCTACCGTATATAAAAGGGTTCAAATAGAGGATTAACGTTGGAACTAAACTAAATTTGTTTCTACCGTTAGTGGGGTAGAGAGTCGGGACCACAAATCTTTGATCACCACAAAAGTCAATTTATTAGTATCATGGATTTTATTTTATTATTATTATTATTTTTTTTTTTTTTGTCTTGTCGTAATTACGTCATTGACTACACTTTAGCACAATTTATCCTATGAAGGTGTAAATTTGGGTGGAAAACGATAATAATTTAATGTATTAAAATTATTAATGTTAAAAGAAACCTTTGTTGCTAGCTCATAACAATAAAATGATTAATGTTAAAAGAAAAAAAAATTAAAGGATTTAAACACAAATTTACTTTCATCTCCTAAACTGATTTTGTGTTGAATTGATTAGTTAACATTTCAAAATATTGAATATATATTTTAGGCTTCTATTAGCATCATGACACTATAGTGAGCGTTGAGATGTTGTTGCAAGAAGTTAAGTGATGACACCAGCATAAGCTAATAAGTTAAGTGACCTTACTATCGACATTGTTATATTTGATGTTGACACGTGCTCCGTAGTTCTGCACGTGTCATATATATTGATATGTGTGAATTGTTTATGGATCAATATGCTTATGATATGATATGTAAATTGTATGATAATACTTACAGTACGATGTGTTCAATGATATGTTTGAGATAGGATATGAGAATGATGCACTAAACATTATGTAACGATAGGAGTAAGATATGTTCATGAAATGTTAAGGTTAGGTTACGTATCGAAATGCTAGGGATATGAGAGATTGATAAAACGATACGATAAGGTTATATACAGAAAACACTATAGTTAAAGAATAATTAATATAACGATACGGTCAAGTTATGTATAGAAAACGATATGGTCACGATTGATTGATAGAATAATATGGTTAGGTTATGGGTTAGGGATAAAATTATGATAGATTGATAGAACGATAGTGTTAGAATACATTCTTGTAACGACATGACTGTGATATGTATAAGAATGTTAAGGTTATGATAAACTAGGGAACGATATGACCACGAAGTGTTTATGAAATGATATGATTATGAACAGATATATAAATATGTAGAAAAATGATATGTATATGATATGATATAGGTTATGGTACGAAATGTGTGATTATTGATACATCTATGATATGACATAATGTGAATTAATTGTTAGGAATATGTTATGTTTAGATTGTTTTACGTAACCATTAAGGTAATTACGGTATGAATTGCATGCCATGAAATAATATGTTAAAAGCATGAAACGTTATGTTATGTCTCCTAAAATGTATGTATACACCATGATATAAATGACATACAATTACGATAAATGGCCTGAAATATAACCACATTAGAAGTACGCATGATATGAGAACTAAAAAAATGGGAAATTGTATGATATGAATGAAAAATGATAATTTTTCATTATTATTATTATGAGAACGGAAAGTTCTACGGAAAGTTCTAATGATCTAGATGGAACTCAAAAATACAGGCATTTGTGGGTTCAATGCGAAAATTGTTATGGATTAAATTATAAAAAATATTTTAAATCCAAAATGAATATTTGTGAACAATGTGGATACCATTTGAAAATGAGTAGTTCAGATAGAATCGAACTTTTGATTGATCCAGGTACTTGGGACCCTATGGATGAAGACATGGTCTCTTTGGATCCCATTGAATTTCATTCGGAGGAGGAACCTTATAAAGATCGTATTGATTCTTATCAAATAAAGACAGGATTAACTAAGGCTATTCAAACAGGCACAGGTAAATTAAACGGTATTCCCATAGCAATTGGGATTATGGATTTTAAGTTTATGGGAGGTAGTATGGGATCTGTAGTAGGCAAGAAAATCACCCGTTTGATCGAATATGCTACAAATCAATTTTTACCTCTTATTTTAGTGTGTGCTTCTGGAGGAGCACGCATGCAAGAAGGAAGTGTGAGCTTGATGCAAATGGCAAAAATATCTTCCGCTTTATATGATTATCAATCAAATAAAAAATTATTCTATGTAGCAATCCTTACATCTCCTACTACTGGTGGGGTGACAGCTAGTTTTGGTATGTTGGGGGATATCATTATTGCCGAACCCGATGCCTACATCGCATTTGCGGGTAAAAGAGTAATTGAACAAACATTGAATACGACAGTCCCTGAGGGTTCACAGGTGGCTGAATATTTATTCGATAAGGGCTTATTCGATCTAATCGTACCACGTAATCCTTTAAAAGGTGTTTTGAGTGAGTTATTTCAGCTCCACGCTTTCGTTCCCTCGAATCAAAATTCAATCAAGTAAAGCCTTACTTAAAACTTCAAAAATGAATTATTTTTTTTGTGACGAACAAGTAGTTATTTAGTTTATAGGAATCAAAGTAAAAATTCGAAGAATGGATTTTTCTTTGGTAACATAAGATTAAATTGTAGAAAGAATCATGCGGAGAAATTTTTTTTACCGATATTCCTGATTAGTAATTAGGATCATCAACAGTACTGTAACTAGAATTGTCACTATGACTAGGAATGTTTTTATTCATATTATTGATAATTGATCCTTCACTTTCAATAGGACCAAGACTATTGATTGATTTACTTAGCCTAGACCTGTATTCTAACTCCCCGTTAGACAACCTCGAATTTAACCATCTTTTTTCCATAGAGCTTTCTTGCCCCTATTTTCATCAAAATACAATAGATGAATAGTCATTCGATAAAAAATAAATCATTTGAATATCTCATTTCCTACCAGGAATAGGATCTAAATCCAATCACTCGGATTATTAACTACTAACGAGTGGGTCTTAAAAAAAAAGGGTTCCGTTATATATAATATAGTGAAGTTATACTTAGGGTTCTCGCAAAAGAGAATTTTTTTTTTTTTTTCAATTAAATCAATTAAATTAATAATTTAATTGATTTAATTGAAAAATAGCGGTTTCTCACCTGTTATATCAAATTCACATAAAAAAAAAAATCGTTGTTCTCCCTATGAATATGAAGAACTTTTTTCGTAAAATCTCGTTTACTAAAAAATTTGTATTCCAAGACAGAACAAAAAGGACAATATACAGGATGGGTAGAAGAAGTTGTGATACTTGGCTCGATCCATGATCTGAAACGACGCTACGGGATATAATATATTAAACGACTACACCAATTCTAAGGATCCATAGGCTTAATTGCGGATCCGGCACAACAACAAAAAAAATGTTTACGTTGTTTCGTCTT